>OY856413.1:562377378-563577378 GCA_963693085.1 Alisma plantago-aquatica | reverse complement strand
ATGGTAAAGTTTGTTACCATAATAGGACAGTAATTCCTGATGTTGATGGGTTGAGGAAGATGGTACTTGAGGAGGCTCACTCCTCCATATATGCAATGCATCCTAAAAGTACCAAGATGTACTAAAACTTGAAAGACGTGTATTGGTGACCAGGTCTAAAGTGTGATGTGGCAGAGTTCATTGCCAAATGTCCAGTTTGTCAATAGGTGAAGGCTGAGCACCAGAAGCCTACAGATACATTACAACCCTTGCCAATACCACAGTGGAAATGGGATCATATTACTATGGACTTTGTGGTTGGTCTTCCTAGGACAGCCAAGGGTCATGATTCCATATGGGTGATAATAGACAGATTGACTAAGTCAGCTCATTTTCTGCCAGTTAAGACAACATTTACAGTAGATAAATTGGCACAAATATATGTTCATGAGATAGTCTGTCTGCATGGCATTCGAGTGACTATAGTTTCTGACAGAGGTCCATGGTTTACAAGTAATTTTTGGGAGCGTCTACATTCAGCAATGGGAACACATTTGAGATTCAGCACAGCTTTTCATTCGCAGACTGATGGCCAGTCTGAAAGGACTATTCAGACTTTAGAGGATCTCTTAAGAGCATGTGTGCTGCAATTTCTTGATAGTTGGGATGCACATCTGACTCTGATAGAGTTTGCATACAACAATAGCTATCAAAGGAGCACAGATATAGCCCCTTCTGAGGCTCTGTATGGTAGACGATGTCGGTCTCCTCTTTGTTGGTATGAGACCGATGAATATCAACTTTTGGGTCCTGAGCTAGTACAACAGACTACAGAAAAGGTTAAAGTGATACAACAATAATTGAAAGCAGCCCAGGACAGGCAGAAATTTTATGTAGATAACTGACGTAGATAACTCGAGTTCCGAGTGGGAGATAGAGTATATCTTAAGGTTTCTCCTTGGAAAAGTGTGTTGAGGTTTGGAAAGAAGGGTAAGTTGGCTCCTAGATTTATGGGACCATACCCTATCCTAGATCGTGTTGGAAAGGTAGTATATAAGCTGGAGCTACCACCAGAGCTACATAGATTGCATAATGTCTTTCACATCTCTATGTTGAGGAAATTCCATCCAGATATTGAGCAGACAATCCAACCAGTATACGTTGAGTTAGATGAGGATATCTCCTATGTTGAGGGTCCTGTGTTGATCCTGGATAGAAGGGTGAAAAAGCTGAAGAGAAAAGATATAATACTAGTAAAAGTTTTGTGGAATCATTGTGTCATAGAGTAATACACATGGGAACTATAGAATGATATGCATAGAAAATATCCATCTCTTTTTGTGTAGGATTTTGGGGTGAAATCCTTGTTAGGGGTTTATAGTTGTAAGGCCCCTGAACTTGCTTAATGAGTTGAATAAGCTTAATTACCATAATTTAATTCTTATAACCCTAATATAACCTTTTGATATGCTTTGAAATCATAATACATGCTTAAGTTTCAAATTTAGTCCAATTTGGACATTGTTTGAGCAAGTTATGCAATTTTATGTACATTTTGGACTTTTCTACAATTTGCCCAATTGAGGGGTTTTCTTTTCAATTTTTCATATACATTACGTTCCTTATATGTTATATTATCATTATTGATATTTTTGAACTATGGGGATCCTAGTTAAGCCATGTTTTGAAGGTGTTTTCCTCCAGGGTATTTTAGGACTTACCCCTTCATGGATGACCTACCTTTAGTAGCTACCAACTAATGAATTATGTGATTGGTTGGGAAATTTGGTCAATAGAGATAGTGGGGGAGCTTCTTGTGTGTGTGCTTGTATATTCTTAATAATTTAAGGCCATAGACACATGGGGAAGCTACTTTTACACCTCATGTTTGCTTCTATCCTTATCCATGGGCTATATTTACCTCTTCTTTACACAAGTTCGAAACTATTCTTGCTTTCTCTTTCCTCTAACATGGAGCAATTAATCCACTCTATTTTTTTGTGGAATCAAGAGCTCTAAGGTAAAAGATAACCTCTTTTTGGAGAAGAAGGTCTCCTAGAGCTCCATCTAGCCCTAATTAGGGTTTCCAAGGTCATCTTCTAGGGAATTCAACCAAGGAAAGTTGTTTTCTTCCTTCCTTCTCTATTTTTATTGCTCTTCTCCTTCCTTAAACCTTACTCCAGGTCATAACCCTGTTGTTCCATGGTGAAAGTGGCTCTACAACTCAAAAATCTATCCTTCTTATTTCTTTTTCTATGATTTTGCTTCTTTGTGGAGAGAAGTACATATTTGGCCAAGTTCAGATCTGAATCTAGGGATTTCTTGCCTTATTTGCTCGAGATTCTTACTGTTTGAGATCTGACCTACTCTATAGAGGCGAGTTATATAACATTCTTCACTTATATTGCTTACTAGAAGCTTGTTAGTTCATGTTTATGCCTTAATGTGTTGATTTAAGCATAAAGAAACTATGCTTGTTTAGAATTTCGAAATTCTGTGGTGTTCCCTATTCTGTTTCATATCTATATGAACTTGTAAATATGTATATGACCTTTATAAGGTGTAAATTGATCTGGGATAGGTTTATATCAACAAGCTATGGTGCTATGTACAAAACAATTGATGGTTCAAATTAGGGTTTTCAAGCTATTTCCTTCCCTATCACACAACTGATGGTTATACCATTCAACAACCAATGGTGTTGCTATCTTGGCAACTGATGTTCATGATCAAGGGTGTCAAATTTATGGTTACAACCTATGGTCATCCCCTTAGGTCAGGTTTTGACTCAATTAGACATTTAGTTATCATCCACTAAATATTCTAATGATGTTTTCAATCCATGATGATATTGGCTTAATACTTGATGGTGTTAACTGAATGTATTACTGATCTAGCAACTAATGGTGACCTGATGATCACAATTAATGGTGTATCAGGTCATCACCATATATGATGAATTAGGAATGTAATTGTAGATTTGACTAATCCTTAAACCAATGGTTCCTTGGTTCAATTGATTTAATGGTTAGACTTATACTTCAATTGATAACCTTGAACAATGAATCTGATCCAATGAATAATATTGAATGCTTCAACATCCAATGGATTAGAATAAATCACATGGTATTATATGTGGGTCCTAGTGAAGACAATTCAATTGTTAAATACCATTAATTTGTAGTCTTACCTTTCTCATCATATAGTTATATTTGATAAATCACTATAATAAGTGGATGTGTAACTCCAATGTGATCTAGCTTGTTATACCTAACCTTAGTGTAATTATATGATGTTGATTGGTTATAATCAGACCTCTTAAATGATTAATGTGATAATGAATTACACTCTTCTTGTATTGAAATCACATTGTAGTACTATTTGAATATCATAGTGCCTTGCCATGTTAATATCTATGGACACATATGTGCTAATGATCTTTTGAGCCTTGTTTAAGGCATGGCATGATGATGGTAACCTTACTATGAATAATGTGATGGTCTAAATGACCTTTATGCATGTTTGAAGCTATGATTTAGGTGAAATCCTCTTCATGTTCCAATAAGGGTTAAAACCCTGGAACTTGTGATAAGATATTGGTATCTTGTAATAGTATGATGATAAGTGTGGTCCATTAATTTGCAATGAATGATAGCATGTGCTAATGTGATTAAGATTTATATCTCAAATGTTTTATATCTTTTGAAGTTATTATACATATACTCTTGTTAGAAAAGAATTAGGGTTTGAATGTCCACTTGTATGATAAATCCTTAATGCATTCAATTGGAAGTAATTAATCAAGTGTAACCTTAATCATGTAGAGCCTTGTGTTGTAGAGCCATCTTCAGTGTCAGAACTTACTGGATGGTGAAACGAGTATTCCTAAGGGAAACCTAGAGCGCATACTTTTGAGTATGTGGGGTGGCAAGTTGAGGATATATCCTTGTCATCCACAATTGCAGGTTATGGAGGATGGCTTTGGTCATGCCTTTGACATTTGATGTGATTGAGGACAGCTGCGGTTGTACCTCAGATTAGAGGATTTTGTATACCATGTTTTCTAGTGTCGTAACTTGTACCAAGTATGGACTAGTTGTTATCAGTTGACTATATGTCACTGTTGGCAGTTTGACTGGTATGTCACTGTAGTTTACACATACTAACCGAGGGAAAGAGATCTTAGGATACCGGCACTCCTAGATCTTATACGAAACTGAATAGCACTTTACAATGGTCAGTTGGACTTTGAGTGGTACGACTCAAACTCCCCAGGGCATAATAATAAAAGATATAATCTCAGTCGTGTAGCATAATTTCTTGGGTTTAATATGTATATATCACATTGGTTGATTAACTCTTGTCTTGTCTTTACACTACATAGTTCTTACATTATGCAAACTTATGAAAATTGTGTAATTCTACTTGATGTTACAACTTATTTGCTTAACTGCTTAGTATGTTTAAACTGTTCAATCTGTTCATATTGCTTATTCAATACCCTAACTGCTCAATGAATTTACTGTTAATTAATATGTTATGATCAATATATGTTGGAGAGAGTTATATCTCTCACTGGGACTGGGTCTCACCCGTGGGTCATCACAATTTTTTTAGGTGGTCGCGGGCAACGAGGTCGAGGTCGTTCTGTGGAAGAGAACCAACCTGGTGATCAATAGATTCAGAAGGTTGGTTAGTATTAGATGTTAGTAGTAGAGTCCTAGTGTCGTCCCTGTACTCTCATGTCCGGGTATGGGATGTGTTTTCTAGATGATATGCTTGTATCGACACGAGATTTTGGTAGTATGTCAATGTTTGTAAATATATGGTATGTACATGTGTAATATCTTTTGTATACAGAATGTGACTGAGGTCTTTGGACCCATATGTAAATACTTGTTACAGCATATGAGAATGGAATGATGGACCTTTTATAAATGTTCTAGAGTTTATTTACATTGTTGGAATCGGTTTTAATTATTCCGCAATTTTGACTATATGATTCATTAGTAGTTGATCGTGTTTTGTGTTTTGAGTAATCTCATTTAGCGTGACCAGGTGTCACATCCATACACACTCCATGTGAATCCTGAAAAAATTTATAATTTTATTTATCATTGTCACTAGGGAGATCCATATCCTCACGAACGCGCACAACTTCTTTGGACCATGGTTCACTAACATTCCAATCTGGTGGGTACTTTACTGGAATTCTCATACACGCCATTTAACTCATTAACCCACTACATACATACAAAGATGTGTAAATTGCATGTGTTTTTCAGCCTGCGGTCTAGCTGCTTGGGTGATCTCCCACTATTTGGGCATTTATAAAAAAACACCTTGCGCGGATCCGTGCCACATACGCATGGCGACCACTGTAATAGTGATGGTTGCGGCTCGAATCATATCCAGTTATGAAGTAAACCCTCTCTCAACATTGGATCCCTTATTTCTGTTGAATTGAGACTTTTTTTTGGATCCCTTATTTATGTTAGTCACGTATGGGTTGGTAACCGACTCAATTGATTTTCTCCCAGGCAGATCTGTAAATATGTCATGTAGCATATGAAGGATTTTCACCTGATGTGATCCCAAGGAATCCGAAGCTTATGCGGACAGCAGATTCGATTAATCAATCTGGGATCAATAGAGTATGCGCATAATTCTAGATCTAAGATTCTGTTGCATATGCGTTGAGTATTAAAAAATATGATACTCAGGCACAAAACGAACATCAAAATGACTGCCGAAACAGAAGGCCAAGACTCAGAGACAACTCAAGCGGCAGGCTTGTCCTTTTTCTCGTTCTCTTGTTTTCATTCAGAGCATATATATTAACGATTCATTAACGCATGGCTAATGTGACGAGGGCTGAAATCAGAACCCAACAACATATCAAAAGAGAAGCGGTTATATAATAAAGCACGTGAGGAGGCGCAGTAACATGGCTAAATAGTATTCGTTTATCTTCCAATCTAATGTGAATCACCGTACATCTATACTACTATAAAAAGAACGAGTTTTTTGATCTAATTACAAAAATATACCATTGACCAATCATATTACACCATTTTCAAATATTGCACTCTCCTTGAGCCTTCCTATTCTTTCCTTTTTTTTTTTGAGAATTTTACAACTTTCTCTTAATATCCTCAAAACCACGATCCCCAAGACCCATCTCCCTATCCTCACCACTCTCCCTATACCTCCTATAATTATTTTTTTGAATTAGTTCCCCCCTCTCTCTCTCTCTCTCTCTAACTGTCTGCAAACACCTCCCCCACTCTCTTGTGAGCAAGTTCTATCCCTCTCGCCCATTGCATAACTACTCTCTCACACACACTAAACACACTCTCTCTTGATCCTTCCATATTTTACTCAGTCAGAAACCATCAACCCTCCCGTAAGATTAGCAAAACCGTCTCGCACCACTGCTATTTCTTCTCTCTCCCAATAAATGACATTATTATGACATGTTTTCTCATATTTTTATTTATTTTTCTCTCACTTATCTCTTCCTAATGAGTCTACTAATTACTTAATTGTAAGCCGTAACTATCGCCACCATACTCTTTGTCAAACGTTACAAACATTTTGTAATGTCATAAGGCATGAAGCTTAAGGATATCTCGAATGGCACCCAACTAACTCCGAAATTATCTCTCACTCTCCATCTATTACGTATTTATATTCTCAATAAAAATAGTGACAAATAAAGTTGAATTTAATAAATATTTTCCCATTAAACTCATATCTTTTTTTCCTAATTACCTCACACTTGCCTAATACATAGTCAATTCCCTTACAAATTTTCTCTACCTTTTTTCATTCTCCTCTCTTTCCAATCGTCTTGCATTTTTTTCATAAATAAAGAAAAATAAAATTCTAGAAATGAATTAGAAAATGAATCTCTAATGAACCCTGTCTCGCACTATGCCTCATTGTATTAATGCAAAAGTGATTAAAAATAAACAAAAAATATATGTTCGATCAACTTTTTTTCTAAATAATCCTTCTTCATTCATATCTTGTCCATATTGCAAATCCAATTACAATGCAAAAATAAAATTTAATTGTTCATTTCTCCATCTTTAGTTAAGTTAAATAATTGAATGTCTTTTTATTATATTTTTATATGTATGGGCACATGTGTGTTTACTAGTATCGTTAAAATACACCATTCCTGTAGGGTATATAGTATCCGCCTCGGCCGGTAAAGAGAAAGAACGGATCTTTCTTTTCCTTTCTCTGCCCGCTCATCGCAATAATTCGATGAAGATAGATGCCGCGTCACGGCCGCCTCTGTTTCGTACTGCAACAATGCCACCGCGATAATATACCGTTCATCATCGTCTTTTTGCCTCCACGATGGTTTATGGTGGATCTTCTCGGTTCCATGCTCTAAAAAATTGGACCTGAACAGCCAATTTAACAAGCAAGTTTAATTACAGCTCTAAGCAAACACGACAACGCCCAGTCTCACATCTCTGGCAGCAATATATTTTGATCTCCAAGCATACGTGGAGCGAGATGCATTGTAGTAGTATTGTCTTGTACGTGGGTTCCAGAATCACGAGGCGAACTCAACTATATGCATGCCTTCGGAATTTTCCATAGCCCAGATGGTTCATATCCGATCGTCGTCGCTTCAAATTCAAGGGACATAGACCACCAAGTTAGTTCTACCCTTAAGTTTCCAATTCTAGCTAGATGTCTGCTTAAAATTCCTTTGCATCTCTCAGTAGCCGCTATTACTGGGATTACGAAGCAAAGTATCTGCCGCCCTGCGGGAAAGATGACTTAGTTACGATAGTCGCGTAACGGCATAGGAAAGATGATATAGGCATTCAGTACGAAAGATAACAAAGGTTATGCATATATTATGGCAAGCACAACATGTGAGAAAACAGTTCTACAGCTCTACTTGGTACATGTCTCCGTATTCAAGATTTAAAATTCTTAGATGTTACCGCGTAGGGCGCGTTTGCTCTCCTGGATACAGGTGGATTGGATTGGAGTCATAAATCAGAAAGTTTATGTTTGATTATATGGAGCAGGAAAAGTAAGTAATCCAGCATTTCTGCGGCAAGTGATAAGTGCAGGATTAGTTTTTACAGTTCAAATTGCCCGGCGCCCGGACGCCGCAATGCAGCAGGGGACCGAGCACTAGACCAACAGTTCCTCATGCGTAAACTGTCAACCACACTATGGCAGCTGCTGCCAGCCTGCCACCACGACCTTCTGGCCCCACGGAAGAGAGAGTGTCGTCCCCCTGAAACAAACATAAGATTTTATATTGCTGTATTAATTAAACCCAGAGCCTACTGAATGCAGGACGACGAGAATACTGTATTATTCGGAATCCATTTCAATCCCATAAATCAAACATGTCCGTAGTGGAGCTACAACATTGCAAACTGGATCTAGGGCATGTTTGGATTGCCGGATACAGGACTCCGAAGCTGTTGGGTTTTAGAAATGGCAGACATATCAAGTTTACGTTTGCTTTTGCCGTATAACTCTGTTGTATTTTTCAGTTGGTAGAGCGAGATTGCAGGGCGGGTTGAACTTTTCTGGTGGGGTCACGCGGTGAATTGTATACGGATGAACCTTTTTGGTGCGTAACAGCTGTCAAGTGCTGCAGCCTGCGGGTTGTCGACGTCCCTCGGTTTTGAAAAGGGATCGAAAATACAGCAACGACGGCCAGATCAAAGTCCCGGATTCATCTTTTTTTACATCTCCCATTAACCAAACATAATCTTTTATCAGTTGGATCTAAGAATATTATCCATTACCGGAAAATACAGTAAAGCAAACATGCCCCTAATGTAAAACACTGGTGCTCCTATGTATTTTGTTCAATGTCTCTTATCCTAGCTTCTTTACTTTTTGCGCTTATCTTGTGATATAATTAGAAGATCTACCAAATTTGGCCTCAGTTTCTAATAGCTCAATTGACCTCTTTTTGAGTTCATAGATCCTAAAACTCATGTCCAACATATTTCAAAGAATTCTTTTTTTTTAATTAATACTGGGGAAATTCAAAGAAAAGAACTTTTAATTATAGTACCGATGTGCCTCCCACTGTGCCTCTAGTACAACCGTGTATAAATGAATCATAACGCACGCTCTGTTTCAACCTGATTTACCAATATTGGGATTTGATGTATCCGAACATCCATGCCCGCTCCGTTTGAATACCGAGAGAACTATAATTTCGTTAAACACTGTCACTGGGGAGATCCATATCCTCACGAACGTGAAGAACTTATTTAGGTCACGGTTCACCAGCATTCCAATCTGGTGTGTATTTCATTGGAATTCTCATGCACATCATTTATATCACTAGCCCACTATGCTATGTAAGATGATATATAAGTTACATCTATGTTTTTGAGCCGTCACTTGTCAGTGTGCGATCTTGCTGTTTGGTTGCTCTCGCACTTTTGGGCGTTCGAAAAACACCTCGTGCGGATCCGTATCACATACACATTGCGAGCCACTGAAATGGTGATGGTGTGGCTGGAAACATATCGTATATGTTATAAAGCAAACCCTCTCTCAACGTTGGATCCAAACTGAAGAAAATTAATGCTTTCTTGACTTATTTTCATGTTTACTCTAGGAGCCTTGCTTTTAGTTGAATTGAGACATTGGTCAGATACGTTGTTTCCGTTGGTCTCGTATATATGGATTGGTGGTCAGCTCAATTGTTTCCCTCCCCTCTCTTTGCAGGCAGAATTGTAGAGCAAGGGTATAAATATGTCGCGTAGCAGATGAAAGATCTTCACCTTATGCGATCCCAAGGAATCAAGTTTATACATACACTAGATTGGATTAATCAATTTGGGATCAATAGACTATGTTGTTATGCCTTGAAGACTCCTAGTTCTAATCCTAATCCTACGTGGTATGACATTTATAATTTGGGTCTTACTTTGATTTGAGTCTAATCCATGTTCCTACTTGGATTTAGATTAATATTCCTATTTAGAGTTGAAGATGGATCATTCTACATAAAACGTAGACTCAAATTGTGTTTAGGCTCTTATTAGGATTTTGTATTCTTAATCGAAGCTTTATGGCATGGAGCCTATAGATAGGGTCCTTGGGCATTGAGTTTTTCTCGTACTAAAAAGTACCAATGTACAGAGTTGTAGCGAAGAGAGTTCTCTCTCTTCTTTGGGTGTAACTTTCTGAAGATTTTTGAGTTTTCTCTCTTTTCAGAGTACCACTCTGTTATAATCTTTTTATAAAAGTAAAATTCTTTCTCCTCTCATGGAGAAAGTCATCTAGACCGAACCACATAAATCCCGTGTTCATTGCTTGTGTGGATTGTTATTTTTCTTCTTGTTGTTGTGTATGTGTTGCTTGTTATTCTTTATGTTGTGCCAAATTAACAAATTGGTTTTAGCACCTAGTGATCAGCAACAATGACGAGCAAGTACGACATTATCAATGAGTTTGACTACACAATCAACTTTATGACAGATCAAGATGCAAGGGCTACTGGTGTAAAGGGTGTCATTAAATCAGTGCTAGGAGTAGAGAATATGTCAGCTATCTTGAGTGTTGAGCAGAAGCAAGAGATGGATGAGAAAGTCCTAACTGCCATCCAGTTGTCACTTTCGTGGATGATTCTTGGTGAAGTCATTAAAGAGGAGACTGCTACAGACTTGTGGTGGAAACTTGAATCTCTCTACTTGAAAAGATTCTTCAAATAAAATTGCACCATAAACAACAATTATATCTATTGTGCATGGCTAAAGGTACATTTATTCATGATCACATTGATCAGTTCAACTTCATCATTATGAATTTGGAAAATATTGACATCAAAGTGTAAGTTGAAGATAAAGCCTTAATTCTTTTATGCTCTCTCCCCTCTTACATGTAATTCCACAAGACCATCTATGGAAAAGAATCCATCAAGCTAGAAGAAGTAAAATCTTCTCTCATGTCTAAATACTTGATGAATAAGGAATTGGTTGTTTCTTCTAATGACAACCAAGCAGCGACTCTCCATGTAAGGGGTCTACCAAAAAAAGGGGAAGAATGAAGAATACAACTGATCTATATCCAAGCCTAATAACAACAAATCATGTAGATACTGCAAAAAGAAGGGATATACAATTGAAGAATGTTTCAAGTTGTAGAATAAACAGAGGTGTGAAAATAAAGATCTTCAAGAACAACCTTGTGGTGCCAATGTCATACAAAAAGATGACTATTTTGTTCTTATGCCACCCTCTACTTCAAGATATCATAATTCATGGATTCTTAACTCTGGTTGTTCCTTTCACATGTGTCCTAGAAGGGATTGGTTCTCCACCTATAGTGCACTTGAAAGTGGAGTTGTTATTATGACAGATGATTCTACTTGTAAGACTATTGGAACTGGATATGTCTGCATCAAGATGTTTGATGGTGTTGTTAGAACCATGTCCAATGTCCATCATATTCCAGGTCTTGCTAAAAATTGCATATCTCTAGGCACACTTGCAGAAAAAGGTTTTTTGCATGCTACAAAAGATGGAATCTTGTCTCTGTCTAAATATGAACCATTGTTATCAAGGGTCAAAGACAGACTGGAAATATATACTTCGTTATTGGTGAAATAGTCATTGGGACAACATATGTTTCTTCGTCTTCATCTACTTATGATTAGGATGCCACCAATCTCTGGCATATGAGACTTGGACACATGAGTGAGAAAGGTCTTGATGTGTTCTCTAAAAAAGGGATTTACTACTTTTGATACATGTCCTTATGCTAGTGTCACCAAACATGTGGAGCAAGAGGTTAATGATGTGTCATCATCACTACATGATAGTTTGATGCCTCCTATTAAAATTAGTCAAGATAACTCAGATAATATTGAAGTTGAAGTACTTGATGCACAACCCTATAGTGTTGCTCATAGAAGACATATTATGCCACCATCAAGACATTCAGATTATGTTGATGCTTATGCTTTAGCAACTATATAGGAGATGGGAGATATTTGTGAGCCATGTACTTACATTGAAGTTGTAGTTACTCTAGATTCAGCTATGCTGGTTGTTGCTATTATTGGGTATGTATGCCCAGAGAGTCAATCATGTGATTATTGTAACGGCATATCATGTAAAAATAATTTGATTATTAATAAAAGTCAAGCTTCCAATTTATTTTTTTAATTCAATTATGATATAATGATGTAACATTATAAATGTTTAGAAAATAATATTACTCAACGAAGTATGTCTTCAAGTAGGTGACTTGTAAGAAATGATATCATATGAAAATTAAGAGTACATATTTACATTCTTATTATGTCCCTTATCGATTGTTATTATGGAAGGTTGATAGACAGCAATAACACATACGATCAGAGTGTGGGTTGGTTGATGACTGACTCTCATTGGTCATGATATGGTGATATCAAACCATCACACAGATACATGTTAGAGAATAGTGTATCGGACAAACCCACTGTGAGACTGACACATGGAAGCCATCATCATGGAAGTCATAGTCAGCTCTCACAGTGATGGTGGTGGTTGTGGTTCTTAGACCTAAAATCACTGCACTCAACACATGTTGTTGGGTACACTTTGACATCATAAAACGCAGTCCTGAAACATAGGTTGTTATAACGGTGATGGTTGGGTGGCTTTGACAAATAGGGATTGACTGTGAGTGATATATATGGGATTTGTCCCCCCTAATGGAGTATGATGTCCTAGGCCTTTTGAGTTTGACATCATAAAACGCAGTCCTGAGAAAAGCATGGACATGCCCATGTGAGTCAATATGTGATATTGAGCTTACATATATCTCAGACAGTATGCTCTTGGTTCAAGAAATAAAGATTGAATAATAATGATGGTGATTGTTCCATGCATCTAGTTCAGTCTTGACATCAATGACAAAGGAACTATACAAACACTGTAACGCCATACACAGATTGTAGGTAGAAGTTGTTCCCCAACTTTTCCATTTACTTGGGTAGAAATGATGTACGACTAGGCACCACTCTTTTCTTGTGATGTCATAAGTTGTTATGGACATTCACTTACAATGTAATATCGAACCTATAGGGTCACACACATAGGTCTTGACCTAGAAGAGGAGTTCAGATCTTGAATGATAGTTGAATTATGTACTAAAGTGTTTAGGTATTTGATTCAAGCAACAAATAGGCTGATAGCACTGCCAAATGCTCATCTCAAGTGTTGATACGGCCGTCTGGAAGTGCCAAACAGCCATCTCAAAGGTTGAGGTAGGTGTCTGGGTGTCAAGCTAGTTGTGAGTTGAAATTGGCAATGCAGCAAACTGACTCAGCCAAACGAGCTTGGCTCGGGTCACTAGACGACTGTCTGGGTGAACCGAAACGGTCATCTCGCATGGGCAAGATTTTCACAGTGTGAGATGACCGTCTCGCAGTGTGAGATGACAATCTCCTTCAGCCAAACGGCCATTTTGGCTGTCTCAAGTTGTATAATTTCTAGAAAAAGTTGTGAAAATTTAAAATCTACTTGTCCTTTCCACTCCCGCTTTTAGTCATGCATTGGTTGGGGAGTGAGAACCCTGACCCTAACTCCTCCTATATATAGAGGGGTATTGGGGGCTTCCCAACGTATAACTATAATATAGACAACTGAGAATCAATTCCCCTGACAACTGTTGTCCTCTCAGGTTGTGGTAACTATGAGAGCCCAGGCAAGTCCTACCCGACAAGGGAGGGACAACCACGGGAGAGAACGACTGATAGTTGTCATTGTGGGAGAGAAAGTCAGTGACTAGTACACCGAATGAGAGGGACAACTCCTTCCTATATGGTCCAGAAGGACGACATGAGTTCTAGGTGGTCTGTGTTAGACATGCAAATGGATATCTGAAATCTGCAAATTCAATCCGCATTCGAGTCCAAAATTTTGAAGGGAAAAAATCTGACATCTGCATGATTCGAATTGGATTTAGGATATCAAAATTCATATCTAAAAATTTTGGATAGTATTTCGGATATGGCTATATCTGCTCCAAAAAAATCTAAAATCTGACAAATATATACATATATTATAAAATATATATTATCTATTTATAAAAACATAAAAGTATAGATTTTTTATCGTATATATTCATAGTGATATCATTGTTTTCTATATATAATGTATTAATAACAATACATTTATGCATTTTGGTTCAGATGGGATATCTATCTTAATTCGAATATTATTTTTCGGATCGGATTCGGATATTATCACATGATATTCGTTGGGTATCATATCGGATATCGAATTGGATTTTTTTTTTCAGATTTGAATATCATATATAGTAGTATCTGCTCTGTATTTGATCCATTTACAGGTCTAGTCTGTGTGGATTATCATAGAGGCTAGAAGTCGTTGTTTGCTGCTTGGAGGACAACGTCAACCAGTAGTTTGTGACAAGAGAGTTGTTGAAGAAGACGACGCTTGTGGCTACAGACCAGGAGGTGCAGCAGTCATACGAGTCCCAGTGCAACTAGAATTTAGAGTTGCGCATCTATAACGACAAGGATTGTCACTGGACTTGCTCCAAGATCAGGTATATCCCATAAACCATCCTTCCTGCATTATAGTTATTGACACAATCTACTATTTATGGGGAATATGGTAATAAAAATTTTAAATTCCATTGTCTGCTCTGTACCATATTTCCCTGCATCTATGAATGAAGCCTCTTCATAAGAAATATATTTGTAAGCTTGTCAAGACTTGTTTTGAAAACACAATCATCGACAAAGATACCATGTTGATATGATGACAAAGATACTACCCATTTCCAAGTTCAAGACTTATCTAGACTTGGTTAGCCTTCACAACTATCAATGGTGCCCTTAGGGGATGGAGGAGAAGAAGTTTGCCATTTTTTCTACAAGATGATGATTTCAATTCAAGTTGAAGATTTGTCGTGTCTCTAAGACTCCTATTCCTAATCCTAATCCTACGTGGTGTGGCAGCTTTAATTTGGATTTTTCCTTGGTTTGAGTCCAACCCATGTTCCTACTTAGATTTGGGTTAATATTCCTATTTGGATTTGGAGATGGCTCTCTCTACATGCAACTTGGACTCCAATTGTGCTCAGACTCCTATTAGGATTGTGTATTCCTAGTTGAAGCCTTATGGCATGGAGCCCATAGATAGGGTCCTTAGGCATTGAGTTTTTCTTGTACTGAAAAGTACCAATATACTAAAAAGTACCATTGTGCAAAGTTGTACCGAAGAGAGTTCTTGCTCTTCTTTGGGTGTAACCTTCTCAAAGTTTTTGGGTTCTCTCTCTTTTGGGAGTATCTCTCCTTTACAATCTTCTTGCAATGGTGAAATTGTCACAGAACCGTTTATTACCAAATCCTAAATCCAAATGACTACAAAGTCAATGGTGATGGGACTTAGGTGTCTGTCCCTAGCATGGTATTATCAAAGTGTGAATGCAGAAGCATAAATCTTAGCATACATGAACAAATAACAAGATAAAGGCACCAATCATGATCTGGATATTCAACAATATTATTAAGCAACATCCTTTTATTCAAAGATTTCAATTACAAGTTGAGAGTCAAATTTGCTCAAGTCATTGCTCATGTACACTAGTGATCTTACAACAAGTACCTGACATAGATCACCAAGCTCATCAACTTTTAGCCATCTATGGACCTATAAAATAAGTGAAACAATGTGGATCAACACACGAGGTGTTGAGTACATGGCTAAAAGATACATATACATAAACTTTACATAATTAAAAAAATAGTTGCAGAAGTATACAAACAAGAATAACAAGTTAAGTATTTAACAAAGTGAGAGCCCATGTTTTATATCACTTTATTCTAATTATACCAACAACATCATATATCAAAAGGCCTTTGACTACTTCCCATCAGAAGATTCTGTAAGGGGGGCTCAAGATTAGCTAACCCTTTTATCAACATGGTCCGCCCTATCTTAACAACTCAAACAGGATGCCTAGCCTCACATGCTTACCCCGAAAACACAGGTAGGTGCACAAGGTTTGTACAATGGAGTTTCTATATTATGTTTGCAAGTTTTAAAATGATGATACAAGACAAACATCAAGTACAATACTAGAATACTACATGGTAATTTTTGAGCAAGTAATCAAGCATACATATGTATCACATCTCAAGTAAGAAAGCCATAGTCATATAATTATTACATCTCATACCTAATTCATAGGTTCATAACCTAACTTACTCCTTGATCATCTAGCCACAAGACATACCTAATTAAGAACAAGATTACATACATGCATTAGATTCTCATCATTAATTGTAACTAGCTTCATTTTATGGGGGGTTCCAAGCTAGCTTTCAAGTTGTGCATTAGTATGTTTGATGATCTTTTATTGATTTAAAGTCCCTCATGAAGGTGTGGTTAAAGTCTTAATTCATTTCAAGGTTTTGTATATTTTATATGGTCTTTACAAGGTTTGAGTCACCTACTTGCATTTTAGGGTCAAAAGACTCATAATATAGCAACCAAGGTCATGGATCATCAACACATAATATTTGGACAATGTGTGAGATTAGATCGGTAAAGTATGAACATGAAGAGCATAATCAACTCTAGGTGGATGTCCCCAAGGATCAAGGCATCAAGGTCCAACATTAGTATCAACATATTCACATACATTCAATCATTCGCATATGCCATCAAGGTTCAATAGGTGACTTAGATAGGACACCCACCTCAAAGAATTTAATAATATTAATATCCACCCTGATTTGAGAGGGAAGAGCAAGATTAGAGTTCATATAGAGATTAGGGAACAAGCGAAGAAAGCAAGTCATTTGTATCACACTAGGTCATTACTAGTAGACTTAGTGTCACACGTAACATCATAACATAAAGAGGGTGGTTATTAACAATAATGTCTCAAAAAGTCATAGGGCTACATATTTTAAGCATGTAAAGGACGTTTGATGTATAAGAGACCACAAATCACATTTTATTATGGTAAAGGCATGCATCGCCATAGAGTGGTCACATTCATGCATTTAGATGTCATATGACTCAGACATGTAAAAAGGAAGACAAGGGTGGATATATGTACCATATGATAGCAAAAATCTACTGATTTCCAGGTTAGGGTGAGGCTACATGTCATATTATATGAAAACAATAGCAATAAGGTAAAGGTACATCATTCAAGTCCCAAACTAGGCACACATGTACAATAAGAGTCATTCATGAGAAACATGAGTTATCGGGACCCTCAATTAACTCAAAGATGCAAAAAGTAGATAGTGATTTCCTGATTAGAAGGGTGAATGGTTATTAAAGTTCCAAGCTCGATCATATAAGTGCATTAAATATACTCATCATAACTAAATTTAAGATTTTCCAGAAATCATGGAGACAAATGTTGGATTTAGGATCTGGGACCATGCTCATTGTGTAGGTCTTGTCGATTTGATTGGTTTGGTATATTGGATTGCCTAGTTTGACTAAGGTGTTTGGGAGATATCAATTTTTGAAATCTTATTTTGAGAACTTTAGGAACAAGGAGGGGTGTTACCCACAGTAATTGATGACAAAGCAGCATCGTTGATCTGTGGATCCACGTCTCTGATGGCATGCACCCCAGCACTCAGGGATCTCGATGTGCACAATTGCCAATAGCTACTGATCGCTTGGTTGAGGCTTCGACCACGGTCTCTCATGATGCCCAATCACCTGTACCTGCCGTCAACCACGAATGTGCAGTCAAAATCCCCAGCTCACCGCCTACCTTCCTCACACACACGATTCCCCTATTTCTGCACCCAAATCAGGGGTTGAATAGGGGACCATCTTTAAGTTCTCCTAACGGCACCAGCTGCAGGCCAAGGATAGGGTGAAGGGGAGAGACGGGATCCTTGGGTCCCGACGGAGGCCATGGTTGCCCTCCCTTGCCATGTATAGGTGAGATGTTGGTTGGGAGATCTATGCCCTAGCACCTCCATGGCTTCCATCCTGTAGAAAATGATGCGCCAACAACTGGATAGAACCAATAGAGAAGGAAGCATCCTCAGGTTTGCATCAATGGGTGAGGGCAACGAGTGGGGGAAGGAGGCTGGTGACCCAGCTACTCACACCCAGTTGGTTTTCCCCGGTGCTTCACCAGCAAGAGGAAGTGAAGATGAAGAAAAGAGTGTGAAGGGAGTCGGTGGCTAGAACAAGCCTAGAAATGAGAAATGAAGTAAAGGGATGCTTTAAATGGAATTAGGTTTTAGTTCTCCTTGTCCATCGTGGGGTTCAAGTTCTCTATTTCCCGATCTGGCTGGAGGAGGGAGACGACCCTCCAGCCTAGGGTTTCTATCCCAAAGTGGAAGGGGGAAGAAGGAATAGACCTAGTAGATGCACCGCACATCTAATATTGGACCCAATAAGGTGCAAGAAAATACAACATCAAGTAGGCAATGAAAATAAAAAATTTACTGACATATTTCTCATTAACCAGTCAATCGTGTAAATAACCATGCAATGGGATGGATGGTTTCACGAAGATATATCTGGTCCTAGAGCAAGTCCAATGACAATCCTCGTTGATGTAGATGTGCACTCTATCTCAGACAGTGGATGTGCAGCTCCTAGTCACACTCGGATTCATCTGGTTGCTCCTCCATGGACATCAGACTCAAACAACTGGTGTAGTGGCTCCTCAGATCTCACTACAGACTGCGAGTTGACATTACCCTCCTAGCATCATCTAAAGGACTCCTACCTCTAGAGTAGTCTACACATACCAATTAGAACTCTTGTCATCCTATAGAAATGGGTAGGAAGGAGTTTTCACTCATGTTGGTGTACTAGTTACCAACATGCTATCTTACAAGAATGATCCTTAATTGTTTCTCTCTCATGGCTATCCCTCCCTAGTCGGTTAGGACTTGCCTGGGCTCTCGTGGTTACCACAACTAGTGAGGACAACAATTGTCAGAGCAACTAATTCTCAATTATTTGTGTATTAGTTGTGCTCTGGGAAGCCCCCAGTACTTCTCTATATATAGGAGGGGTTAGAGTCAGGATTCCCAGTCCCCAGCCAATGTGGGACTAAAGCAAGAGTCGAAAGCACAAGAAGATCTTGAATTTTCTCAACTTTTCTAAAATTTTAACAACTTGTGTGCGACAAAATGATCGTCTCGCCCAGCTAGATGGTCATTTTGTAGTTTCTAGATTTTGCACATATGTTGGCAATTCAATTCCAATTAGTACTCAACTTGACATCAGCACCAATCCTTTGTTCAATCCAATTGCACCCCCAAAATGGGCATTTTTTGCAACTGAGATGGGCATCTCACACCAAGCCAGACGGTCGTTTGGTACAAATAAGATGGGCATCTCACACCAAGCCAAACGACCATTTTACACAAGCGAGATGGTCGTCTTACAGCCTAGGTCAGTCAGAATTCCAACCAATGTACAATACAATCAGCCTAACACTCCAAACAACAGTCTCAACACTTGAATTGATCGTTTGGTAGTCTAGTCAGCTGATCTGTTGTGTAAATTGAAATACCTAAACACTTTAGTAATCAATTCAATCATCATTAAAGATCAAACTCCTCTTCTATATGAGTTCCTATGTGTGTGACCCTATAGGTCCCATATCACATTGGCAGTGAATGTCCATAATAGCTTATGACATCACAAGCAAAGAGTGGTGCCTAGTCGCACATCAGTGCTACCCAAGTGAATGAAAAGTTAGGGGGCAACTTCAACCTACAATCTGTGTGTGGTTTTACAGTGTTGTGTATAGTTTCTTTATCACTGATATCCAGATTGAACTAGAAGCGTGGAGCATTCATCCTCATTATTATTCAATCTTGTTCCTTGAACCAGATCAAACTGCATGAGATATATGTAAGCTCAATATCACATATTGACTCACATGTGTATGGCCATACTTTTCTCAGTCTTGCTAATCAAGAGGCCTTTGGATATCATACTCCTATTAGAGGGGAAAATCTCTTATCTATCACTCATAGTCAATCCCCATGTGTCAAAGTCACCTAATCATCACCTTTATAACAACCCATGTTTTAGGACTACGTTTGATGATGTCAAAGTGTACCCAACGACATGTGATGAGTGCAGTAATTTTAGGTCTAAGAACCACAACCACCACCATCATTGTGAGATCTGACTATGACTTCCATGATGATGGCTTCCATGTGTCAATGTCACGATGGGTCTGTCTGATACATTGTTCTCTAACATGTATCTATGTGCTTGGTTTGATATAGCCATATCATGACTCACAAGATTGCATCATCAACCAACCCACACTCTGATCTTATGTGTTATTATTGTCTATCAACCTTCCACAATAACAACTGATCATGGACATAATTATAATATGTATATGTAATATTAGCATCCATATGATCTTGTTTCGACAAGGCTAATACTTGAAGACATATGTCATTGAGTAATATTCTTCTCTAGACATTTATAGTGTTCCATCATTATCTCATAATTGAATGAAACATAACAAATTGGAAGATTTTCTTTTATTATTTATTATCAAATCAGGTATCTATTGCCACATCCCAATCATCATATGATTGGCTCTCTGGGCATACACACCAATAGACTCCCATTTGCACTTAGAGCCAATCACCCACAGATATCATCCCGAGTGACCTAACATGACTTTCATGCTTCTTCTGTGAAGTGCTTTTATAGCAAGTTTAGCAACATTTACTTTAAGTTGGTATCTTGCAATTTTCACATATCTTCGATGTACAACTACTCGTATGAGATAGAAGTGTTGTAGTATGCTATCCGAGATTCTCATTTTGACTAGTAGCTCCATTGTTGTCATCGGTATTTCTACTGAGCCATCAATGGTTTGGAACCTCACACAAGTTCACCCATATGAACTTCTTGATCCATATTATATCCTTTGTTGTTTTCATAACACAAATAAGTCGGCTTATTTTGTAGATTAGGACAACTGCCATTAGCTCAAAACCCTTTCTAGCTTACGGTTCTCATTTAATGTCAAACACTATTGTGATCATTTTTTCAGTTTGGAAGCATGCATGGGTGTAACCCTTTACATCCAACTCTTCCTTATTACCATACCAAGGAACCAATCCTATAAGTGTTTCACAAGCATCTAAGGATGTTTTTATGGTAGTCTAGTGACTCTCACTGGTATCTGGCATATACCCTCTTTTCATGTCCAATACATATGAGATTTCTAGGTAGGTATATATACGTCCTCTCATCATGCCAATACATATGAGATGACTGGATATCCTCTCATCATGTCCAATACATACGACATTACTAGATATCTTCTTGTCATGTCCAATACATACGAGATAATGGGATAAGTACATAGCATTGAATACAAGGTAGATCCAATGGCATCTATCCGTGTGTCCCTATTCTTCATAAGAACTAGTACACTAGGCTCTTGAAAGACTAACTCCATGGAACATGGACAAGTTTTCTCTCATTGAGTCTTGTATGTTGAACCGTTCAGCATATTACCAATGTATGTGCTTTTACTTAGGTCAAGAAGCTTTCCAGATCTATCTGTATAGACCTCGCTCCCTATCACATAGGATGATTTGCCTAAACCCTTCATATAGAAGGTATTTTCCTTGCCAAGTTTTAACATTTGTAGGATAATGACGTTATTCCCCATCATAATGTGGAATATCAATATGCTCCCACGAAATATTTTGTAATCATAGATTCTTCATTCTGACTCAAGTCAAACCATTTGACTGCCTTGTCAAATAGAAGATTCCATCTATGAGATGCTTACTTCAATCCTCAGATTGACCTTTGTAGATTATAGACTTTATTTTCTTTAATGGATATATAAAACCATTAGGTTGTGTTACATACACATCCTCTTAATTATTCTAATTAAGGAATGTGGTTTTAGCATCCATATGCCAAATCTCACAGTCATAATAAGTTGCAATAGCAAGCATGATCCATATAGATTTAACCATGGTAATTGGTGAAAAGACTTCATCATGTTCAACAATTTGAACTAGTTTGAAACGGTGTTCAGAAAAGCGCTATTCGGTGTACGGGCAGACGGGGCACTGAATAGAGTATATGCGGTATGCGGGAGTATATACGGTTTTGGATTTTTTTAATAAATTAATATATCTATGTATATTTATATATCAGTCATATAGAATTATATATCACATTAAACAATTACATACAAGGACAACATAGAATGATTAATTAGAAGAAAGGGAGCAGCAATATCATATAAATATTTAATTAGAAACAAAAAAAATATCATATAAATTTCATTTCTTCAAGTCCATGTATGTGTGTTTGGAAAAGCGGTGATTAAGCGTCCGCATAAGCGGGTAATCGGCCGCATAATCGGGCCTAGACCGATTATTGGTCCGCTTTGACATATGCGGTGCGGTCCCCTGTCCGAACCGCTTAAGCGGCCGCATATGCGGCCGCACGGACCGATTTCCTGAACACTGGTTTGAAACTCTTTGTAACCAATTTACCCTTCTATGTTGGTCTTTTTACAAAGACCCAAATGCACCCTATGGGTTTTACCCCTTCAGGTGGATCCAGCAAGGTCATACCTTGTTGGTTTACATGGAGTCCATCATAGATCTCATGGCCTCAAGCCATTTTTCAGAATCTAGTTCCTCAATAGTTTCTAGGTAGGTAGTTGACTCGTCTCTATGATCAACTTACCGCCTTCTTGAGTTATAAGATATCATAATCTTTCAAACTCAATGTGTTCTACTAAAACTATGAGTTATGTGTTTACATAAGGAACTTAAGATTTCACAATAGTTTGTGATTCTCCTTGTTCCTTGTTGTACCTTTGTAGGTTCAATGTTTTCTTATTTGTCTCAAACATTTTGAATTCTACTTTTACTCCCACTGATTCCTTTGGAATGAAGTTTCCTTTAAGAATTCAGCCATCCTATCAACAAACACTTTGTTGTCGGGATGGAATATAAGTAGTATTCAACAAGATAACATTCATGTGATTTGTGGATATAGACTTTTAAGAAAATGTTTTCTTATACAAGCTTCAATCCCAATCACTACAAAAGATTCATCGGGACTCCTCCCATGCCATATCTCATATGGTGTCTTTTGAACCAATTTACACGGTGCATTGTTTTAGTGTAAAGCATGTGACAAAAAGAAATTGTAAGATTAGCTAGATTTTATTGATAATCTCACCATGACTTAACATGGTGTGACACCTTCTTTCTGACACATCAGTATGTTTTAGGTGGAGCTCAATGTGATACACTATCACGATCTCTCTAGAAGGTCCTCAAATTCTTGGTTTAAAATATTTCAACATTGTCACATCAATGTGTCTTAATACTTTTACCAATTTAGTTACATACGTCATTCACGATCTCCTTGAACACTTCAAGAGATCCAAATTTGTATTTCATTAAATACAAATTTCCATATATACTAATCGTATCAGTAAATATAATAGGTACTTGTAACTACCTTTAGCATTCATCCAAAAAGGTCTATGTACATCAGTATGTGTTAGTCCTAATGGAATAGTCAATCTCTCACTACATCTAGTGAAGATATTCTTATCATATTGCACAAAAAATAAGACATGCGTGTCCCTATTGCTTCAAATAACCAAAAGAGTCTAGATAACCATCATATAAATTCTAGAAATGCATTTCTTGTTTATGTGCTCTAGATGACAGTGGTATAGGTATTCAATGTTTGAGTTATCAAGTCATTCAATATGTGTCATACACATTTTTCTTTACAACTATCAAGTATAGTTTATGAGACATAGGGCATCTCCATAAAAGATCATAATGTTCTTTTCATACAAAACATATGATGTTTGGCAAGTACGCAATAGCATTTCACGAATTCTATTATGTGCCCATGAATAACAACCTTTAACTATAGTGGTAACCCTTGATCCATATAGTTCTAGATTACTTCTTCTCAGGTTCTAAAGTAGAGATCTCTATCTCTATCTTCTTCCTAAGATCCTCTATGAAGAGGATAATTCCTTTCCAATGTCCAAACAAGTGACAATGGTGGCATTTTGTTTTCTTTATCCTTTAAGTGAATAGGGCAGATTCCTTTTACACTTACCCTTCTCCATATATTGAGTGTAGAAGACCCAGACTTAAGCTCAGCCTCAGAACACTTCTTAGCCTTGCCTTTTCCTTAGGACTCACTTCAGTTGATCACCATCACAGAATTGTCCTTCTTCTTCCTTGCTTTGGCATCAACATGCCAAGCATGTGATAAACTGAATATATGATTCATGCAACCCTTGCATAATCATATTCATGGTCAACTCTTGACCTAAGAGAAATCCCAATCATTCCACATGTCTTATCACATTGAAGACATGGAGTTCTACTAGACCTCCCTTTGTCATTTTGCACTCAAATTAACGCTTTGGAGACATTATACCTTCTTTTCTTTAATGATTCTTAATATGTATTACCATCTCATCAACTCATAGTTCATACAACATAGCATTAGGTATTAAAAATGTCTATGGCATCATTGGCATACTTCCAATAAGCATCCATTTAGCCTTAGGCGCATTTGGAGTGGGTTCCTCTGGAATTGGTCTATCAAGGACATAAAGCTTTCTCTCATTGATGAGAACATTTCTCAAAATCCTTAACCAATTGTGGAACTTTATCCCATTTTGTCCTTCTTGAGGACTAATCGCAATTTGAACGTTTTTGTGTTTGACATTTGATTCTACAAAGAAATATTGCAACATTTTCAAAACATTTTTGGTTTGGTTTGATTTGATAATTTGTATGATATTAATTAGGTCTTTAATTATTATCACTTCCACTATTTTATTCAAATTGATAGCCCTCAATATCAATTCAAAATATTGCAGTGTAAAATATTCTAGTGGGGTAAGATCCATATTTCATGAATTCATGAGTCAGCTTTGGCTGATCGCCCACAACTTGACTATTTAGGTAGGCCATCATGCCAATTACATCACATGCAACTCTTGGATAGATGATATGTACAACTCCTTGCCATGATCATCTGCATGCTTCTAGGCTTGGACGCTCTAAGAATCACCAATTAAGCTAGACCCAAAAGTTGACACGATAACAATGTACCCCACTTTAGAGGCACCTACATTATTACCATCACACTTCTATAAGATAGACGGCATACCATGCTTTGGCGTCACCTATGCTTAGTCGATCAAACTTTTCATATGTGCTGCTTTTGAAAAGCATCTAAGACTTAATATTTTAATTAAGGGAGTTTGTATAAGTACGTATACTTTATCCAATCACCACATATATAGTATGTATCATATATATGTTATAACCACAAATGAGAACATGCAATAAATAAAACACACAAGTGATGGTTATGGCCATACTAATTTAATTCCTTGGAGCCACAAGTAATTACTGCCACCTATGGTCCACATCATATGCAACATGTTGTTGGTGACGATTTGTGCTCGAACCAATCCGGGTTGATCGGTTTAACTCTTAAACTGACTGACTCGCCTCCTAGTCGCTCGGTTGGGCTCTTCTGAAACAATTTTCTGGTTCTCAAGTCCAATCAGCGTTTGGACACCTCCAGTCGGTCGGTTGGGCCACCAATCGATCGGTTCATCCTCCTGTCATATGGCATCCTCGATCCTCTAGTTGATTGGGTCGTTTTGCCTTTGTGCTAATCGTCATCTCACGTCAAAACATAAATTAAAACTATCATATTTCTTATTACATTGTATATGGAAAAACCTCGAGTTACATTCGAGGGAAAATAGGAAGAAGAACATTAATTTACATGTAGAAAGGAGAGAGAGGCTCGATACATAGACTGATTAACAACATGAATAATAACCACAACCATGCACACATAGAAACTAATAAACCAATAAACCCTAATGATGGATATGCATGGTGTTGCCCATGTCATAAACCAATAAACCCTAATGAAATGACAAGTAAGATAATTGTAACCTAATCTTATACTTAATACATGCTAAGTAAAATTTAGTGATCACATTAACCAGAACCTTAAGTTGTAATCATCTAACCTTAACATATACATCCTTAATGCCTTTCATGATACATTAATGACATTAGGTTTCATAATCAGTTAACATACTTTGATACACATAAATGATATATATAATCATCTAATCACATATTAATCAAGTCATCAATATGAAATGCATAGTATGTTACCTTGTTATCTAATACACACACGATTAGTCACTTAATGTGAATCAATTCGTAATATGCCTCACCTTGATCATTAAAATACATGGAATAGCTTCAATCTGAATATCAAGTGATTCGATTCACATAAATGTGCAAATCAATAAAATAAATAAATATGAGAAAATGATTAATGATGACATTAATGTGAGAAATAAAGATAATGTGGTCATGAGATAACATTTAATATAAATATATGTAATTGATGTGACATAATTTGGATTGAATGAAGACTTAATGAAAAATTGAATATTACATGCAAAATAATTCTTTATAACTTAATGTGGTGATAGTATAAGGATAATGAAGTCAAAGTTCAGAATGTTAAGGATAATGATCAAGTATATTGAGGGAATTGAGTAACTCATAATTTTGCTAAATTATTAGTAAGATAAATGAGAAATATATATATATACATATATATAATGTTTCATGTATGATAATGAAATATAAATTTCTTGGTAATAAAGTGATTATGACATGCCATAATTAAAATAATGGTGATAATGTGATATCATAATGAATATAATGTTAATGAGTCAAAAATGTAAATTATATTAAATCTCCTAAAAAGAATATCTAAATAATGGAACCTAGGTGATCCTTGAGAACCTAACCTATGTAAAGATGCTTGTGGAGTATATGTTGATGAGTTGTTTGGTAGACGTTAAGGTTGGAGAAATAACCTAAAGTTTTGTGATGAGATGTTGCACACTCACCCTTCCCTTCTTACTTGTGATTTCGGGGATGAAATCCTCTTTAAGGGGTGGAGTGTTGTAACATACTGAATTTTGTAATTTTGTATTTTTACCCTCTTTCCCATCTTTTCCTTTCATTTCTATCCTTCTTGGCCTTTTAGTTCAATTTGTAGAGAATATAATGGTTTAGTGAACATTTATTCACTAATTGTACCAATATAAGGGTTTATGCACAAATGCCTCAATGAAAGCTTAATTACCATAATCAAGTGCTATAAACCTTAATCTAACTTTTTTATATGATTTAAAAACATAAAATGATATTAAGTTTCAAATTTGGTTCGATTTGGATGTTGTTTGTGCAAGTTATGCAATTTTCGGTACATTCTGGACTTTTATGCAATTTACCCAATTGGGAGGTTTTCTTTGCAAATTATCAACTGAATTTTAATCCTTAGATATTCTATTATGATTATATATATTTTAAACCATTGGAACACCTAGTTTCACCTTGGTTTGATGGTATTTCTTTCGAAGGGCATTATAGGGATTACCCTCTTTATAAATGTGCTTATCTTTAAAAGCTATCAACCAATGAGGTTATTTCTTTCTTGAAAAACGGTGGGGATGGCCTAGAAGGCTATAGGATCTCTTAGGACCGACTTTTGATATCCAAGAAGATTCCATGAGCTTTCCTCTTGCATGGCCATCAAGCCCTAGGCTAAAGACACATGGAAAGTCCCTTAGACACCTCATGCTTCACCTCTTTCTTTATATAGCCATGTCTATTCCTTCCCAACTAAAAATTCGAAAACTCTTGCTTTCCTTTTCTTTCCTCTAGATTAGAGAATATTTCCTTTGTATTTGGCCACAAAGTTGTTGTCCCAAGGTAATAGAGGGAGCCTAGCTTGGTGAAGAAGGCTCCTAGGGTTTCCAAATTGCTCTATTAGGGTTTCTAAAGCTCCTTCTTGGTGAATTCGACCAAAACTAGTAAGTTGCCTCCCTTCCTTCCCTATTTTCATACTGTTAGTATTCCTTACACCCTATTACAGGTCGTAACCATGGAATTCCATGGTGGAACCCCACCTAGAACCCTAAAACACCTCATCTCTATGCTCTTTTGCTAGGGTTTATCACCTCTAAGTTGAGAAGGTGATCTTTGTCCAAGAAAGGAGCTAGGCTTAGAGAAACCATACCTTATAATCTTGTATCCTTGCTGTTTGGACCTTCTTATCTTCCCTAGAGGTGAGTTTCATAACCCACTTCTCATATAATTCTTTCTACATGCTTAAAATCCATGCATCTATGTTTAAAATCGATGATTCCATCTCTATTTACCATGTTCATCTAGGATTTTCATTTCTTACCGGTTTACCTTCTCTAGAAGATCTAGTTTGGATAAATATTAATCTAAAACCATGATATTAGGTCGAATGGTGTTTTCCCTCCCTCTCTCTCTCTCTCTTTGCTTATCTCATTTGGTTTGATGATGTGTTAGTTTCTAATTGGTCGAATTTCAATAATTCATAACTTTTGATTCCTTTGTCCAAAAACTAAAGTAAAATACATCATGAACTCAGCAAAAATATTTTATTTTCAACAATAATATTTCTAAGTATTTATTTTGAGTTTTTTTATGGTGGTTTTCTAGAAAATGATTTAATCACTTAAAAATTACCAAAAATACACTCTAATCATCGTAACTCCAAAATATGCAAAATTATATGTTTTCTTAATTAGAAGAACCTAACTAAGTATATGGTGATGTTTTCATGGTCTAAATTAAGGTTTTGCTAAAAAAAGTAAAAATATGGGTTTTCTCTACCTTAATGCATATATATCATTCTAATACATGTATACGAATTGAAAATAGGAAAAATTGATCATGGACTCAATCAAGTGATGAAAGTGGGTACTATGAATCATAATGAAAGGTATGTGCTATGTATGTGCAATCCCTATTTATGTATGTGCAATCCCTATTTATTTATGTGCATTCCTTACACCCTATGTTGGGATAATTGTAGCCAAACACTATGTTTCCCTAATGAGGCTTAAATGAACCCTAAATCTTCTATTCTTGAATCCTAATGTTGTTCATGCCTCAAACCAGATTATAATTTCTACTTGTTGGGTCTTATACCCCACTGCCATGCTTATTGAATATTATGACTACTCTTGCCATGACTACTTTTCTGGCATGTGGATTTATGTTCTATTTAATTTAAAGTAGCGGTACTTATGTACAACCACCCACAGAGGGCATGTATTTAATCACCATGGGGAATGTTTTTATTCTCCCCTATATAATTGTGTAGGTGATTGGGAATGTCTTATTCTCCCCTCACCTATAGGTTAGAGGTCTGGTAGGTGCCTCAACCCTACTTAGTTAGGTAGACATAATTATCTTACATGCAAATCCTTTTGATATAATTGTTAATGACAAGTTTCTTTTGAATATAGCCTCATACTCTTGTTATCTTCACCATATGATGAACCCTAGCCTATTTTCATTTACTTTACTTATTTTGATATCCTAGACTAGTTTTGTGACACATACTTTTCTTCCCTTTCCCTTTTTGTTGGGTGCCTTCCCAACCACCCTGGTGTTGAGCAAGGTGATGGACAAGACAAGGAAGATCATAGCTTTTGGCTTGGACTCAGTTGATGGAGATGTTGCTTGGAGACAGGATTGTAGTAGTCTAGACTTCCCTCTATCTAGATCATGATTGTGTATCTTGATGTAAACCCTAATGGGAGAATTTGATGTATTTTTGTAAACCTTTTATGAAATTGAATATAGTCAGTTATTTTTTTTATTCTGATGCTTTCTAATGGTCTTTTGTATACCAATGTTTAATAAATTTGGAAAATTTATGCCCATTCCATCATACCTCTGAGAGTGTTTGGAATGGATGTCAATTCTTCAAATTTTTAGTAAAGGGGTGATTTAAATCTCCTTACAATATGTGTGTGTATTTATATATATACATATACGTATGTATGTATATATATATATATATATATATATATATATATATATATATATATATGTATATATATACATATATATAGACATGTGTGTAAATGTTGAATCTGGAATTTGTTGCATCTGTCTTGGTGTTGCCGGATGAAGTATCAAAAATTCTCTGTTCCTCCTCATGCCACACTCTTTTCACCCCCTTCTTCTTTTTTCTCTTGGGCTTGGAATATTTGTTTGGGTTCTTTATGTGGTGATTTAGATAGATGTGCACATCAACCAATTTAAATATTTGCATCGCATGCAATAAATAAATACGATAAAACTAAAAATATAATCATATCGATTATCCCAAAACGTAATTAATTGATGTGGCTCTGATACCACTACAGGGAAATACAACATCAGGTAGGTAGCGGAAATAAAAAAAATATTGACATATTTCTTATTAAAAACCAAATCACGTCAATAACTATGCTATGGGAAGGATGGTTTCACGAAGATATACATGGTCCTGGAGCAAGTCCAGTGACAATCCTCATTGGTGTAGATGTGCACTCTATCTTGGACAGTGGTTTTGTAGCTCCTAGTCACACTCGGACTTGTCTGACTACTCCTCCACAGACATCAGACTCAGACAACTATTGTAGTGGCTCCTCAGATCTCTCCACAGACTGTGAGTTGACATTTCCCTCCTAGAAGCAATCAAAGGACTCATGCCTCTAGAGTAGTCCACACGTACTAGAACTCATGTCTTCCTACAAGAATGTACATGAAGGAGTTGTCCCTCCTGTTAGTGTACTAGTCAAAAACATGCTCTTCCACAACAATAATCCTCAGTTGTTTCTCTCTCGTGTCTATCCCTCCCTTGTCAGGTAGGACTTGCCTGGGCTATCATGGTTACCACAACCAAAGAGGACAAAAGTTGGCAAAGCAACTGATTCTCAATTGTTTGTGTATTAGTTGTGCTCTGGGAAGCCCCCAACACCCCTCTATATATAGGAGGGGTTTGGGTCATGGTTCCCAGTCCCTAGCCAATGCAGGACTAAAGCAGGAGTGGAAAGGACAAGAAGATCTTAAATTTTTGCAACTTTTCTGGAAGTTTCACAACCTCTGTGCGGAAAAATGGTCGTTTCTCTAAGCAAAACAATCATTTTGCAGTTTTCAAATTTTGCACATATGTTTGCAATTCAATTCCAATCAGTACTCAAGTTGACACCAGCACCAATCCTTTTGTACAATCTAGTTGCACCCCCAAAACGAGCATTTGGTGCAATTGAGACGGGCGTCTCGCACCAGGCCAGATGGTCCTTTGGTGCAATTGAGATGGGCATCTTGCACCAAGCTAGACGACCGTTTTGCATAAGCGAGACGATTATCTCACAGCCCAGGTCGGGCAGAATTCCAACCAATGTACAGTACAATCAGCATGACACTTCAAATAATAGTCTCAACACTTGAACTGATTGTCTGGCAGTCTAGTCAGTTGATCTATTGTGTGAATTGAAATACCTAAATACTTTAGTAATCAATTCAATCATCATTCAAGATCAAACTCCTCTTCTAGATGAGTTCCTATGTGTGTGACCATATAGGCCTCATATCACATTGGTAGTTAATGTCCATAACAACTTATGAAATCACAAGCAAAGAGTGGTGCCTATTTGCACTTCAGTGCTACCTAAGTGGATGGAAAGTTGGGGGAAACTTTAACCTACAATCTGTGTATGGTGTTATAGTGTTTGTATAGTTCCTTTGTCACTGATATCCAGATTGAACTAGAGGCATGGAGCAGTCATCATCATTATTATTCAATCTTGTTCCTTGAACCAGATTAGACTACATGAGATATATGTAAGCTCAATATCACGTATTGACTCACATGTGTATGGTCATACTTTTCTCAATCTCACCAATCAATAGGCCTTTGGATATCATACTCCTGTTGGAGGGAAAAATCTCATATCTATCACTCACAGTCAATCCCCATGTGTCAAAAGTCACCTAATCATCACCTTTATAACAACCCATGTTTCAGGACTGGGTTTGATGATGTCAAAGTGTACCCAACGACATGTGATGAGTGTAGCAATTTCAGGTCTAAGAACCACAACCACCACCATCATTGTGAGACATGACTATGACTTCCATGATGATGTCTTCCATGTGTCAGTCTCACGGTGGGTCTGTATGATACACTATTCTCTAACATGTATCTGTGTGTTTGGTTTGATATAGCCATATCATGACTCATAAGATTGTGTCATCAACCAACCCACACTCTGATCTTATGTGTTATTATTGTCTAACAACCTTCCACAATAACAATCGATCACGGACATAAAGAGAATATGTATATGTACTCTTAACATCCATATGATCTTGTTTCGACAAGGCTAATACTTGAAGACATACGTCATTGAGTAATATTCTTCTCTAGACATTTATAGTGTTCCAACATTATCTCATAACTGAATGAAATATAATAAATTGGAAGCTTGTCTTTTGTTATTTATTATCAAATTAGGTATCTATTGCCACATCCCAATCATCATATGATTGGCTCTCTGGGCATACACACCAACATTCGGCTCAATTGCCAAATAAATCAATTAATCAAGAATAGTTTAACCCAACCTTCACAAACTCATAACTCAGGCTCTGAAGGTCCAATTGAGGAATTTTTTTGCCTTTCAATTATAAATTTAATCATATACAGCATGATATACATTGGAGAGTAAAAAGATTACAGTGATGAGGTTCAAAATTGGATTCAAGAAGGTGATGTATTAAACCAGGATACTTAGTTCAAAATTGTAGATTAATGTCACACATTGTGCAGTTGATAATTGATGTCACCAAATTAGAACATCACCACATTCATACTATGGAATTGACATTAGATTGAGTAAAAGGCCACTTGAAGAGAGAGAATGAGTACAATATTGGAGAGCGAAAAGTCAGGTTCTCACATCCTTCCCTCCTTAAAAGAAATTTCATTCTCGAAATTCATCGAAGATCATAATTGAAGGTCAAACTCATCATATGCATAGTGTTTAGACAACCAATCCTAAGAGTCGAACCATCTCCCTTCATGGAGTGCATAGATAGGTTTACATCATCAAGGGTGTACTCATCCCAATTATATGCATACTACTTGGTGTTTTATCATATGATGACATCATCTTGACATTGGGGTTCCATAACCCTTATCCCTATCATGTTAGGTTTTGTTCATGTGTTCATACCAGTTTAAGGAGTGTTTTTGAAAACTACATTATAAACTTCTCTAACGAGTGTGTTTATCATCATGACATTCAATTAGGGTTAACATCGAACTTCTATTTTGTCACTACACTAGATTTCATGCACGTTTAGTTTTCCCACAATGTTATACCAATTCTAATCAATCATGTTCATTTCTTTTTATTGTGTCTAAAATTAAGCAATTTATTCTTCGTGTTTATTCCAGTTAAGACCAAGAATATCATCATATTGAGTTCATCATTTTTCATTTGGGTATGAGATTAGGCATGTTACCCATGATTATTCAAGCTAAGATCTCAAGGCATCATCATATCAAGTTCATAATTTTAAATCTACATATTTACATGTATGGTATTATTTCATTTTTGGTCTAGCTTATGAGAATCACTTGTCATACATATGTCAAACTTAAACTTAAGTGAGATTACTTCATGTGTCAATATTAATTTGAGGAACAACATTACTGTTGCCATTAAGGTTTCATAATTATCTCTCTTGTATCTCAATGGATCTCCACAAGCTCAAGCCACTCAAGATCAGACCTACATATATCCAACAAGACATGCTAACCCCAACAAATACCTATAGCAAACTTTCCACTGACTTTTAGAAATAAGGGAAACCAATAGATTCCTTTACATATAACCACTAACCTAAGTACAAGGCCTGTCATGGAGATCACACATCATGTGCATCATCTTAGGGTCTTGGGACATCTCCCTCGCCTATATAGAAAACATCATATATGCAATTGCCTCTTTCTCTAGGGTTATATCTTTTCATAGGAAATATGGGGTTCAACATTTTCAAGGGAACTACACACTAGGTAACTCAACTCATATATTTAGAGTGTTCTAGATAGGAACTCATCATCATGTATTTTGTCGTTCATATTTTTCAACATTTCACATATATTTTGGAGTTTTGGTACTCTGACCTTCTCCCGTGCGGGTTTGACTCATATCAATAGGTCACCCTTATAGTATATCCCATGCTAGAGGTCCTTCTTCATATAGATATTGAGGCCTATGTTTGTCCTAAATCATATCTCGCATATCATGTCTCAACATGTACAAGAGTACACTAGTACATAACCGACCTTTAGTGTCGGTTATTTAAGGCCTTTAGTGTCGGTTTCTAAGTGACACCTATGTGGGCGACGCTAAAAGCCCAACTGTTACGCGTCGGTTCCAAAACCGATGCCAAAACCCTTCGCGCGCCACCGAAAATGCGCCAGCAAGGGACTATAGGCGTCGGTTATTAGATAAGAAACCGACGCCATATACCTTCGCGCCACAGAAAGGGTGCCATCTTCGACACTATCAGCGTCAGTTATTAGATAAGAAACTGACGTCATATCACTCCCAACACGACCGTGTGAGCCAGTACGGCCGTGGTGTCCGGTCCGCTGCCACGGCCGTACTGGCCAGCACGGCCGTGGTGTTAAGGAAATAGGCATCGGATACGAGTAGAAACCGACACTGTAACCGACGCCATATCACTCCCAGCACGGCCGTGGTGTCTGGTCTACTGCCACGGCTGTGCTGGCCAGCACAGCCATGGTGTTAAGTAAATAGACGTCGGTTACGAGTAGAAACCGACACTGTAACTATGTGGCGTCGGTTTTATACAAATAACCGATGCCTATTTTTTGTTTTTTTCTGTCAGTCTGCAGACCTGCTGTATGGCTGGTCGCAAGATGAGAAACCTGCAGTTCAATTATGAACTACAGGTTTTACAACATCCATTGATATCAGCCAACAACAGGCCACAAACCTGCCAAAATTAACAACAAAAATATTCACACATTTAGCAATGCAACCTACAGTTCCATTTGATTTTCACACATTTACAAACATTCATGTAGTTAGCAATCTGTAGTTCCATTCATTTTCACATTCACACATGTAGAAACATTCATATAGCAATCAACAGTTTCATTCATTTTCACTCAGACACATGTAGAAACATCCAGACATGTAGAAACATTCACACATATATTATAATTCAGACATTCATTTACAAAATATCATTCTTTAGTCATTATTCGCTATCAACATCCCAATTATATTTTAAAACCCCCACTACTTGTATGGTTGTTGCCCATTCTTCTCTTACTTCATTTAATTCTCCTGTCGTATAGGGAGCATGTACATCTGGTAAGGTCGTTCCTGTAGTGTGGTCAGTTTTAAACACCTGTAAAGAGAATGATGTATATATATAATTAATGAGCTATAAATAAGATTGATATATTTCATATTATCTAATGAGACTATATAATACCTCAGCAATACAATCGATGTCCAGTGCGGCATATTTGATAATCATGTGCATAAATCGCATCACATAGTATGCACATTCCCATAGGTTGTCTTTTGTAGCACACTATAAATTCAAACATACAAAATATTAAAAAATACAACTAATTAAGCATTGTTCACATAAATAATATATGCATATATTGCAGTCGGGAACTTACTTTCACGTTCTTCCAAATTATTGGCTGGTTCTTTTTCGTGGGGAGATTTCCTCCAGCCTTTTTGAACTCATCAAAACCCCTACATGTTAATGTAACACAGTACATTGCATAATTAAATAGTAATGTAATAACATATGTTAACGGATATGAAAATGAAATATTTCTCACTGGAATAATGCTATTTTCATTATGTGTCTATATTTTGAATTCAATGTACTCCCCTTAGGATCTAGATAATAGGCAGTGAACGTCTCGGGGACAATAACCAGTAACTCCCAATGCATACCACTAGAGGTAAAAAAGTTAAAAATTAATAACTCAAAATCTACAATAAAAATGTAATTTTCTTAAGTCCAAATTATAATAAGCAAAGTAAACTTACTCTACATTGAATGGAGCCATTATCACCGTCTTCTTATTTTGAGAAAAATTTGTAAAAGCCTCACAGCAGTATTGTTGAACTGATGGAGGGTCTTTAGCTACTAGACTAATCAAAGATGGAATCAAAAATCATACATGTTCGAATGCAAAATCTGCACATATCTTATCTAAGTAGCTGCAAAATATGTATTAATTACGCATGCATTAATAAAGAAACCAGATCACCAGATCCTACACAAGGTATATGGATGTATAAAGAAGATCTCACCTTATCCATAGCTCTATCACAGATGTATTTAGCCAATCATATCGAAACAACTCCAAAATATATTGTATAAATAGTTTGCTTTCGTATGATTGACCTGCAGTATCTGAATCTATAGAAACAGTTATAGGACAATTTATATCATGTTTGCCTAACCATATTGCCATACCCCTACAATTAGGACCTAACGGGACAGGTAGGTCCTGTGGAACCCAACTGGGTAATGTAGGAGGTGGAAGTGGAGGCCTAGATGTTGTGGGTGTCTTCTTTTTAACCTGTATATATATATAATTTCAGATCAACTGACGTCATATACACACAGTAACAATTTGACGTAATGTAGATTTACCATACAGTTTCAGTAAAGAGGACATCCGCTTTTAGCCACAATATCACTCCGCCTTCTGCCTCGCCAAGCGTTTCACAATCAAGGTGGGCATATGACAATGGAAGATCCATCCACTTGGGAAATATATGTACCGGGCTCACACGAATCCAACCAGCTAGTACTGGAGACCCGTGAAACATTTCCCCTGGTAGGGATGGGTAAGCCGACGCCTCTGCAATGACATATTCTTTACTTTTTAGACGGCATGGCTTAAACTCCTACAAATTTTTATGTAAAGAATGTTATATACATATATACATATCATCTTTTTTTGAAACGACTACAATTTCATATATACATATCATCTTGAAAACATATCATCTTGAATTAAAAAACTAGTTACTATGTCATAAAAATACTTACAGCGGATGTGCTAGGTGGTGGGTCTACAGGATTACTCCCAACCTCTGCAGTAGGAGTAGAGCCTGCAGTAGGAGACACCATAGGTACTGTCTAGTAAGTGGAAGTCTGAGATGCCTGCCACTTTTTCATTACTTCTTCAAGTTTCCTATCAAATAGCTTATCTACCTATACATGGATAAAAGAAATGTCAAATTCTAATTATTGAATTCTCTTTTACAGTAACATTATAAAGAAAGAATATGTTACCTCTTCTTATGAAAGTCCCGCTTTTGGGACATGTTTGCACTGGGATGGCCCAAAAAAAGCTTTGATGCCCACACCAGCGCCTGCAGCCCTAACACGTCCAGGATGCTCTGGGTTACCCAGAGCAACTGTCAATTCATCCCTTGTGCCCTCATGGATGAACTTGCCTTGTTTCCTCAGCTCGTGCAGCTCCCTCTAATCGCCAAAACAAAAATTTATAATTAAGTAAACACCACAAATAATCAATATTCGAACGATTGTTGTAAGAGTTGTATTTTACCATTTTTACAGCCGCCTCAGCAGTTGCGGGCTTTGTTATTTCTCCCTTCTTATTTTGCCTCCTAGTTATCCAGACATCATGGCGAGGCAGAGGTGTGCTACCTATAGTAGAGGACTCCTGAGTAGCAGCAGACTGAGCAGTAGCCTCAGACTGTAGTCTTTGGCGAATGCATGCATACCCCTTTGGACCCATTGTGTGGTCATGCACATTCAGTGCACGCCTTGATTTTTGTGCCTCACTGAGGGCCTAGTTAGTATGCACATTAATGATTTGATTAGTAACACTAAATGTTAATCTTGAATAGGTGAATACAACATATATTAATGAGATTGGAACTGACGCCTAATACCTTGAATTCATCAGTTTGTATTGAAGCAACAAATGTGTCCCATTCTTCTTTGTCCAGGAAGTTCCACTATTCAGTGGTTGTCTTCTTCCTCTTGTCAGCTTCTTTTATGTATTCTCGAGTGAGATTTGTCCTATAGTTCCTTAGGACTCTCCCACAGCGTTGCATCATGCATTTACGATGCAGCTTTTCATCCAATTCAAATATACTCTGCAAAATAGAATTGTTATTAACTAGTATCCAAAAAATTAGTAATCTGCAAAATAGAATTGCAAATTAATAATAACTCACGCATAAATCCTTCCATATTATGTCTTTCTTCTCCTTAGGAACTTTATGCCAAGAATCTATCTTACAACCGCAATGGCTACGAGTAACATACCCAAGATATGAAACAAACGAATTACGATTCACACCAGATGCATTTCCCGCATTATCAAAATCCACAACAAGTTTGGGTCCATTACCCTTTTGCGCTATTAACTTCTTCATCATAGTGATGCCCCTTCTCTTGTCAACTTTTTGGTGCTGCTGATCAAGTGCCTCAAGTGCTTCAGATGGTACATGTGCATCATCAACCTAAAATTTGACAAAATAAACACATTTACAAGATATAACTATAAATGGACATATAGATATAAATATATGATATATTTTTAAAACTTACATTGTGAGGCGGCGGATTGATGTCCTCACCCTCACGATAATCATCAGCAAGATCATCAGGAGAATGCTCAGCCATCTGAAAATTCACATTCACATTGTAAAGTTCACATTGTAAAGTAATTCAAATTGTAAAGCTCACATTGTAAAGTTCACATTATAAAGTAATTCACATTGTAAAATTCACATTGTAAAGTTCACATTCACATTGTAAAGTTCACATATTCAGAAAAATAAAACATATAAAAAAATATAAACATGCCTCTAATATTGCAATTTTTTATCAATTAACAATCCTTCATTGTGATCTCCGCGCACATACAAGTCATCATTAGCTTCAATATTTGTTGGTGTTGGCAACCCAACTGAGAATGGACTGGAGTCATCATACTTATCACAGTACTGTTCTTCATCTATAGGATCTTCATTGAACTGTCTTTTACCATGAAGAACAACCAACCATTTATCATTTGCATGATCATCGATATAAAATACTTGCTTCTCCTGTGATGCTAATATGAATGGTTCACCCTTCTCGCCAATCTTTTCAAAGTTCACTAAAGTGAAACCCAATTCATCCACTATAACTCCTTTGGTGTTATCAACCCAATTACATTTGAAGAGAAGAATTCTGAAATCTATGTAGTCAAACTACCATATGTCTTCAATGACACTGTAATATGACATTTTAGCTTCACGTGGACTCTTATCCTTTGCACTTGCAAAAAACATAGTCGATGCTTGAAGGGTGACCCCACTATTTTGGACGACACTCTTATCATCTTGGCGCTTTGTGTAATATGTGAATCCATTAATGTCATACCCTTCATAAGACATAACAGTCAATTTTGGTTTAAAGGTGAGGCATTTGATAGTTTCAGTATTATCATCTGGTGTTTGAGATAGTTGATGTAAGACTTTATCTTCAAACCACTTAATAAATGTCTTGTTATGCTCTCTAGCAAGCCACATTGTATTGGCTCGAGGATATTGTCTCTTGATGAAATTGGTATGTTCCTCGATATAAACATTCACTTCGTCCATGTTGTGTAAAATATACAAGTGACCTTGTTCCAACTGCTCGCGGCTGATTACTTTCACACGTGATCCCAAAATTCCTTTGCCAAATTGCTCATCAATATTCTTGTCATTATCAGGAGTGTCATTACCACTGAGAAAGTCATTGCAAAAATTCATAACCTCTCTCGCCACATAACCCTCAATAATACTCCCTTCAGGCCGATAACGGTTTCAAACATCACCTTTAAAAACACTCATGTATCGTTCAAAGGGATACATCCAATGCAAGAAAACTGGTCCCAACATTTTCACTTCCCTAGTCAAGTGGACAACAAGATGTACCATGATATCAAAGAACGACGGAGGAAAATACATCTCAAGCTGACATAGGGTAACAACCACTTCTCTTTGCAATTTATCGAGAGTATCAGGGTCAATAACTTTGCTGCACAGACTGTTAAAAAAGAAACAAAGTCTGGTGATTGCAAACCTTAATGCTTCGACAATATAGATCTAATTTCCACAGGCAATATTTGTTGCATTAGAGTGTGAAAATCATGAGATTTAAGACCTATCAACATCAGATCTTTCATTGATACCAATCTACAGATGTTGGATGAGTAACCCTGTGGCACCTTAACATTTACCAAACATTCACAAAAAGCTTTCTTCTCCTTTCTAGACAATGTGTAACAAGCGGGAGGTAAGTATGTTCTCCGATTTTCCATTTCATGAAATTCTATTAATTCTGACCTTATTCCCATTTCACGTAGGTCCAGTCTGGATTTTATCCCATCTTTAGTCTTACCTGGTATATTCAACAAAGTACCAATGACACTATCACAGACATTTTTCTCAACGTGCATGACATTGATACAATGCCTGACTGTCAAAGAACTCCAACAAGGAAGATCCCAAAATATTGACTTCTTCTTGAATAAAGATTTGTCACTCCGTGTGGCCATAGTACATTGTGATCTCTTACCAAATTCATTGACAAAGTCTTTTACTCTTTCATAAACAACCTCCCCTGGTATAGGTTTAGGTGCACTCCGTTCCTCATTCAATCCATTGAATGCTTTGCGCTTCCTACGATACGGATGGAATTTTGTAAGAAACCTTCGATGAAGGAGATATACAGTCTTACCGCCATGTTTTAGTCTTGTTGAATCAGTGTTCTCTTCACATATAGGACACGCTTTAACTCCTTTGACACTATATCCAGACAAATTCCCATATTCTAGAAAGTCATTAATAGTGCAAAACAACATAGCATGCAAATGAAATGTCTCTCTTCGTGAAGCATCATAGGTCGTCACACCTTCACCCCAGAGTTTCTTTAAGTCATCAATCAAAGGTTCAAGATAAACATCGATGTCATTTCTAGGTTGTTTAGGGCCCGATATCAACAACGACAGCATTACGTACTTATTTTTCATACACAGCCAAGGAGGAAGATTGTATATAACAAACATGACTGGCCAAGTGCTATGTTGGCTGCTCAATGTCCCGTATGGATTCATCCCATCTATACAAAGCCCAAGTCTTAGATTCCTGACTTCTTCACCAAATTCAGGGTACAATAGATCAATCTTCTTCCACTGTGGGGAATCAGACGCATGTCGTAGGATCCCATCATTATTTTTCTTAACATCTGCATGCCACCTCAAATTCTTCGCATCTATCGGATTGGCAAACAAGTGTTGAAACCGTGATATTATAGGTAGATACCAAATCACCTTGGAAGGAGAACCAGTTTTGGACTCCCCCGAAGTCGTCAATTTATACCGTGACGCACCACATTTTGGACAATCTTTCAAATCCACATAGTCCTTTTGAAATAATACACAATCATTCGGGCATGTGTGTATCTTCTTGGCATCCATTCCCATTGGGCACAACAATTTCTTTACCTGGTATGTTGAGATTGACAGCTCGTTTCCTTCAGGAAGCATTTCTTTCAACAAAGACAACAATGACGTGAAGCTTTTGTCGCTCCATCTATTGTTAGCTTTCAGCTTATACAATCTCAACACAGCGCTAAGCTTCGTAAACTTAGTACAACCTGTGTATAACGATATCTCAGCATCATGCACAGTGTTTCTAAAAATGGGAGGTGGATCGGTGTGCTCTACCCCACAACTATCCAGCATCGCATCAACGATGTCTACTGGAACTGGTTCATTCACATCTACGTCATCGTAGGCAATTTCTTCTTCCACACAAGCAATGCTATCGACATCCACTGGTTTTGGGTTTGAAATCTCTCCATGCCAGTGCCATTCTGTATAGCCTTGTATAATCCCGTTGCACATGACATGACTTTTGATTTCGTCACCAGTGCTGACTTTCAAGTTGTTATCGCAATGCCTACATGGATAGTAGAACCTATCTCCAGGATTTTTCCTATGATCCTCAGCAAATCTAATAAATTGGTCAAGACCAGAAATAAACTCTGGGGTGCAGCGATTGTGAATGTACATCCATGATCTATCCATTCTATGATCAAAGAGAAATCAAATGTACATTACAACAAGATTAGGGTCTAGGGTTAACAGATTAGAGTTTTTGCATGGTTAAAACTTTAGGCCAACAAATACATGTGTTGTCATTCTTATATATAATAAATGTGTACCACCTATCCCATTCTTGAACACCTAATCTCACTAGTAAGTGTATAATGTGTATTGGGTTTTCAAGAAAATTTTGGCAGCATTTCCCCGCTGTTCTCTAAGTACATATGTACTTAGAGAACAAACGGGGAAATGTTGTCGAAATTTTCTTGAAAACCAAATACACATTATACACTTACATCCTAAGTGAGATTAGGTGTTCAAGAACAGTCCCAAACCGGGGACTATCCAAGATTTACTCCTAATGAGTATATCTTGGACGGGTTTCTAGGCCAACAAATACATGTGATGTCATTCTTATATATAATAAATGTGTACCACCTATCCCATTCTTGAAAACCTAATCTCACTGTAAGTGTATAATGTGTATTGGGTTTTTGAGAAAATTTCTGCAGCATTTTCCCACTGTTCTCTAAGCATTTCTTAGAGAACAAACGGGGAAATGCTACCAAAATTTTCTCGAAAACCCAATACACATTATACACTTACATCCTAAGTGAGATTAGGTGTTCAAGAACAGTCCCAAACCGGGGACTATCCAAGATTTGCTCCTAATGAGTAAATCTTGGACGGGTTTCTAGGCCAACAAATGCATGTGCTGTCACATAATTAGGGGTCACATAATCAATTTAGAAATAGAAGACGCACATGTGAGTTAAGTTTGAGTCATCAATGTATCTTTAACACTCATGTTTCAAGGTTCAAATCACATAATCAAATCAAATTAGGATGCTAGAATGGACAAGTTTGAATCTTATTTCAACATGTATCAAATTAGGATATTGAATTAGGTCAAGCATGAGGATTAGAAACTTAAATTAGGATATTGAATGTTCATCATCAAGATAATCATTACACACAAATTCCAGTATTCTATTGATCAATATAGCACAAAATCATCAAAATAATCATTGCACACATAATTGAGTAATATATAACAAAATCAGCCACACCACGGCCGTGCTATGCAGCACGATCGTGCTACCACCACGGCCGTGCTGCCCAGCACGGCCGTGCCAACATGCGATTTCACAACATGGTAAAAAAGAGAAGGAAAAGGTACCAGGAGTAGCGAGCGGGAGAGAGGGTGGCGGCGGCGAGCGAGAGGGTGGGTGGCTAGAGCAGCAAGCAAAAGAAAGGTCGTGGCGATGAGCGGGTGACCACCAGGAGCACAGACCTAGCAGGAAGCTGGCGGCAGCGAGGAGAGCACCGAAGCAGCTACCGGCGAGGGCGGCGGCGAGGAGAGGAGAGGAGCAACGACCAACGGTAGCACCGAGCGACAGTGAGAAGAGAAGCAACGAGCGATGACGAGCAAGAAATCGCCGGACCTAACTGAAGATCAGGAATGAAATAGAGAAAGGGGAAGAGTCGCTCGCATTAGTGCTGTTAAGTTAAACCTAAGCGTCAGTTGGTTAAATGACCGACGCTAAATCCTAACAGCGTCGGTTTCCATAGAAAACCGACGCAATAGGGGTGTAAAAAATTTTGGCGGGGACGGCGCGCGCACACTTATAATGTCGGTTATTATAAGACAACCGACACCCATATTAGAACATTTGGCGCAAATTTTATCTTCATTTCGCGTCAGTTATTAGCTAAAACACCGACGTTGTATCTGATACTTTGGCGCAGTTTTTTGCTCGAAAAAATTGGATTTTGCGGGCTACTTTAGGCGTCGGTTTCTTTTCTTCAACCGACACTGAATGAAAAGTGATACCTGTGTCTGGCTGGTCTTCAAATATAGACGTCGGATGTCCTTATTAACTGATGTTTAATGTGAGTAGTGTCGGTTTTACTAAAAAACTGACGCCTCTAAAAGCGACGTTGAATGTTGTTTCTTTAGTAGTGGTAGGCACAAACAAGCATGTCAACCAACTACCTATGCTTAGCACATCAATCAATTCATATGTACCACACATAATGCTAGGTCTAGCTAGGGTTGCATGGTCAAAACTCATCTCATATCATCAAGCATACTTGAATACTCCAACATCAAAAGTAGGTCATCATGAAGAAATTCATATTATCAACATCGACGTCATCGTCATCATCATCATCATCATCATCATCTTAGGTCATCTAGGCTACTACTATCCTAACATTTATCATGGCTCTAGACAACTCTAGAGACTACAACTATCATCTACACACTCTCATCTAGACTGATGCTACATCTCTTTCTCTTGGGTTACATGAACACTCACTGCCTTTCTACTTGTGGTAACATTTTTCATGTGTACATATATACTAATATTTGAAATAGATTTTCTTCAACATTGAAACATGCGATGGAAACCACCATACTACATTTGAATAAAACTAAAACCAAAATGAGTTACCACACTCATTAGGCAGTCTAGGACCATGACACTTAGAGAACTGGTGAGAACATGGTGCACACTTGTGTATCTACCCTAAGCACATGTCATGAATATATGTCTAGGGTTGTAGTAAGATCTCCCTTTTCTCACCCTCCTGAACCTACAGCCCATACTATATGATAGAAGGAGAAGAAAAGAAAGCATCTAGAAATTACTCAAACCTACACCTAGTTGTAGAATATCTAGGTTCTAACCTATAGTCTAAATCAACTTAGCCCGCCAAGGATAACTCACTAAGTTTCTAGGGTTGGGATGAAAGGTTGTATTTAATTTTTATTTCATGTGAGCAATGTTTGGTGTAGTTATTGTTCATGCTTTAATACCATATGTCATGGAACTATTTATTACCCAAATCCTAACTTCAAATGACTACAAATCAATGGTGATGAGACTTAGGCATCCATCCCTAGAATGGTATTATCAAAGAGCGAACGAGGAAGCATAAAACTTAGAATACATGAACAAATAACAAGATAAAGGCACCAATCATGATCTCAACATTCAACAATATTATTAAGCAACATCCTTTTATTACAAGATTTCAATTACAAGTTGAGAGTCAAATTTGCACAAGTCCTTGTTCATGTACACTAGGCATCTTACAACAAGTACACTCGACATAGCTCACCAAACCCATGAACTTCTAGAAATCTTTGAACCTATAAAATATGTGAAATAATGTGGGGTCAACATATGAAGTGTTGAGGTACAAGGCTAAAAGATACATATACATAAGCTTTGCATAATTTAAAAAGAGTTGCAGAAGTAGACAAACAAGAATAAATAAGTTAAGTATTTGGAAAAGAAAGAGTCCTTGTTCTATTTGTACCAACAATATCATATATCATAAGGACTTTGACTAGTTCCCATCAGAAGAGTCTGTAAGGGTGCTCAAGATTAGCTAACCCTTTTATCGACATGGTCTGCCCTATCTTGACAACTCAAATAGGATGCCCAGCTTTGTATCTTAAACTTAAGAATACATGCAGGTGCACAAGGTTTGTACAACGGAGTTTCTATAGTATCTTTGCAAGTTTTAAAATAATGATACGAGACAAGCATCAAGTACACTACTAGAATACTACATGGCAATATTTGAGCAAGTAGACAAGCATAAATATATGTATCACATATCAAGCAAGAAAGTCATAGTCATATAATTATTAAAGATCGTACTTAGTTTAGAGGTTCATATCCTAACTTACTCCTTGATCATCTAGCCACAAGACACACTTGATTAAGAACAAGATTACGTACATGTATTAGATTCTCATCATTAACCCTAACTAACTTCATTTTAGGGTTTTTGGCCAAGTTAGGTTACAAGTGGTGCATTAGTATGTTTGGTTATCTTTTATTGTTTTGGAGTCCCTCACGAAGGTGTGGTTCAAGTCTAAAGTCATTTCAAGGTTCCATCTATTTTATATGATCATTACAAGGTTTGAGATCATCTACTTGCAATATAGGGTCATAAGACTCATAATGTAGCAACCAAGGTCATGGATCATCAATACATAATATTTGGACAAGATGTGAGATTAGATCAACGAAGTATGGGCATAAATAGCATATTAAACTATAGGTGGATGTCGCCAAGGGTCGAGGCATCAAGGTCTAACATTGGTATCAACATATTCACATACATTCAATCATTCACATATCCCATCAAGGTTCAACATGTGACTTAGGTAGGACACCCACCTCAAACATATTAATATCCACCCTGATTTGAGAGGGAAGAGCAAGATTAGAGTTCATATCTAGATCAGGGCACAAGCGAAACAAACAGTCATTTGTATCACATTAGGTCATCACTAGTGGACTTAGTGTCACATGCAACATCATAACATAAAGAGGGTGGTCATTAACAATGGTGTCTCCAAAAGTCATAGGGCTACATATTTTAAGCATATGAAGGACGCTTGATGTAGAAGGAGACCACAAATCACATTTTATTATGGTAAAGTCATGCATCGACATAGAGTGGTCACATTCATGCATTTATATATCATATGACTCAAACATGGAAGAATGAAGACAAGGGTAGATATGTGTACCATATGATAGCAAAAATCTACTAATTTCCATGTTAGGGTGAGGCTACATGTCATATTATATGCAAAAGATAACGATAAGGTAAAGGTACATCATTCAAGTCCCAAACTAGGCACTCATGTACAATAAGAGTCATTCGTGAATAATATGAGTTAGTAGGACCCTCAATTAACTCAAAGATGTAAAAAAATGTTGATTTCCTTATTAGGAGGGTGAATGGTCATTAAAGTTCCAAGCTTGATCATAGAAGTGCATTAAATGTACTCAACATAACTAAAGTTAACATTTTCCAGAATTAGGGGAACAAACGTTGGTTTTATAATCTGGGACCACGCCCCTCATCAAGGTGATCGATTTGGTAAATTGTATCATCTAGTTTGGCCAAAGGGTTTGGGAGATATCAATTTTTGAAATCTTATATTGAGAACTTTAGGAACAAGGGAGGGGCGTTATCCGTAGTATTTGATGACAAAGAAGCATCGTTGATCTCCAGACACACGGCTCTAATGGCCTGCACCCCATCACTTAGGGATATCTTTGTGTGGTGATTGCCATTGGCTACCATTCGCTTGGTTGAGGCTTCGACCGCAGTCGCTCATAATGTCGGGTCGCCCGTACCCACTGCCAACCGCGAACATGAGGTCAACAGCCCCTACTCACCACCCCCCCCCTTCCTCCTCCACATGATTCCCCTATTTCTATGCCCAAAGTATGGGCCGAATAGGGGACCGTCTTCAAGCTAACCCGATGGCGCCAGCTGGCCTAAGACAGGGCGAAGGGGAGAGACAGGCTCCTTGGGTGTCGACGGAGGCCATGGTCGCCCTCCCTTTCCATGTAGGCGGCAAGATGTTGGCTGGATGATCTATGCCCTAGTGCCACCATGGCTTCCATACTGTAGGAAACAATGTGCCAGCGACTTGGTAGAACTAGAGGAGAAAGCATCATCCTTAGGGTTGTGTCAGTGGGCGAGGGCAACGAGTGGGGGAGGGAGGTTGGTGACCTAGCTACTCACACCCAGTCGGTTTTCCCCTGATGCTTCAGCAATAAGAGGAAGTGAAGATGAATAAAAGGGTGTGAAGGGAGTTTGTGGCTAGAACAAGTGTGGAAATGAGAAATGAAGTAAAGGGAGGCTTTAAATGGAATTAGGTTTTGGTTTTCCATGTCTATCATGGGGTTCAAGTTCTCTATTTCCCAATCTGGATGGAGGAGGGAGACGACTCTCCGGCCTAGGATTTCTTTCCTAAAGTAGAAGGGGGAAGAAGGAACAGACTAGGTAGATCGATCGCGCATCTAATATTGGGCCCAGTAAAGCTCATTTGCCATATAAATCAATTAAATAAAGAACAGTTTAAACCAACCTTCATAAACTCATAACTCCGGCTCTGAAGGTCCAATTGAGAAATTTTTTGCCTATTGGATTCAAAATTGAATCATCTACAACATGATATACATTGGAAAGTAAAAAAGATCACAACGATGAGGTTCAAAATTGGATTCAAGAAGGTTATGTATTAAACCAGGATACTTAGTTTAAAAGTGTAGATTAATGTCACACATTATCGAGTTGATCATTGATGTCACCAAATTAGAACATCGCCATATTCATACTATGGAATTGACATCAGATTGAGTAAGAGGCCACTTGAATAGAGAGAAACATTACAATATTAGAGAGATAAAAGTCTCATTGTCACTAAAATTATCTCTCCTCTCATGGAGAAGGTCGTCCTACATAAATCTCGTGTTTATTATTTGTGTGTATTATTATTCTTCTTATCGATGCGTACATGTTGTGTGTTGTTCTTTTCGCTGCGCTGCCTCAACATATACACATAATTCTAGATCTAAGATTTTGTTGCATATGTGTTGAGTAATAAGATTATGGTGCTCAGCCATACTTGTTAAGGATATCGCCTAGGCGTGCCTAAGTAGCCGCCTAGGTAGCACGGCTTCCTAGGAGGTGTGTTTTGCCCTAAGCTTTGCTTAATTTGACGCCTTATATTTTTTCGCACATTTTTTGCATATTCATGATTTTTAATGGTTTAATTTTGTGCCCTAGTGTTCAAAAGGTACATTTTTGTGATTGTTATGTGTCGAAAACCATTTTTAATATAATTATATTTGTTAATAATGATTTTTTATATTTTCATATATTGTGTTGTTGCCTTAAATTCAATTTTTGCTTAGTGGCTATAATATTAACGACAGTCAATATTTCAATAATACCAATAGATTAATCTTTATTTACTAAATCTTAATCTCTCACATTATTTGGAATTATATTCTTCTTGTTTCAAAATTGCTAAGTAAACTTTACAAAAATATATATAACTTCGCATGCCTCTTAGCAAAATATATTTGTATGTCGTTGAGTTAGCCATAAATTTATGTACTTACGTATATAATTGTAAAATAAATGTATATGAATGGAGAAAGTTTTCTAAAATTGTCAAATATATGTATACATACATATATATACTAATATTTTAGATTTTTTAAGCCGCCTAAGCGATGCTTAGTTACTACTACTCTCAAGACTTTCTGTTTGGATGTCGTGTCGCCTTGCTTCTTTGACAAGTATGTGCTCAACACAAAATGAAATCAAGATGACTGTTGAAACAGTAGGCCAGGACTCGGGACAATTCAAGTGGCATGCTTGTCCTTATTTTTCTACGTTCTTTTGTTGTCTTTCACAATATATATTAACATTTCATCAACGAAAGGGTAGTGAGAAGCAGGGCAAAAATCATAAAGTGACGAGTTAGCGAAGAAGGAAAATTATTTATTCAACACAAGTTCCACCAAAATTTACACCCTTGTTTTGGAAATGTGCATAGAGCATTATTAGCACAATATGTCTCAATTTTTGAAGTACAATAGTTGGTGTATGACTGGAGAAAAATAATGTAATAAATATTAACATATGGATAGTGCGTGCAATGGCAAAAAGAGGGAGATAGTGGATGAAGAAACAGCTTGTAATTAATAAAAAGGAGATAATGATGAAGAGATATGTCATAATAAATAGAAAGAAGGGGAGAGGATGGAGAGAGAAGGTGTAATAAATAGAAAGGATGAGATAGTGAATGAAGAGAGAATGTGGTACTAAGTACAAAGAGAGAGGCAGTGGATGAAGAGAGAGCAATACAATCAATTGTATGTTTACTTTTAGCATGGTTCAAGTGTAAAGTACGTATTATAATATTTATTAATGAGCATTGTATTTTTTTAGTTAGGAGAGACATTAGCCCTCCCCTCCCTCCCTCAAATATGTGGCGGAAGTCGGATGCCCAAAAAGATGGTAAATTCAAGACGACTTCTGAGAATCGAACCCATGTCCCATTATTAGGGGACACCATGTCGAGCACTCGGATCACTCCTTGCTGGCAATATATTTGTAGTATTTATTTATATAGACCGTTTGATTTAGAAATACTCACGATAGAATGTACAAATATATAATATATAAGTATTATTTAAATGTATGTATATATCTTATAAGTGAAATGATATTCAAAATTTTAATATATCTCTTATTTTTTAATACGTATGTTAGAATAGTTTTAATTTAAAATTTGTAGTGTTATTAATGACTTCTAGTCTTCTATAACTAAAACAAGTACTTGTATAACCGCTATTCTTCGATGAGCACTAGTATAGCTGATTTGGTACAATTACTCTACTACAAATACATATTCAAGTTGAAAGAATTCCTTATAGAAAGTTGTATTAGCTAACGAAGTTTAAAAAAAAAAAAGGTATGTGCATAATTGTTCTTACCAGATTCTAATATGAACTTTTGTTATGGGTTGAATCTGTTTTTGACTATTGTGTAGTCTGTTAGTATATTTTCTTCTTCATGTGAATACTGTATGGGTCCTTCATAATGAAATTAGTCTATTTCTCCAAATAAAACCATCGGGAGACACGGTGACATGGCCAATTGGCTATAGTGTCGGTTCGTCGTCCAATCCAATTGGAATCATCATACATATCATTAAAGTACGCCGGCGTTGTCGTGCATGGAGCATCCGCTTTGGCCGGTGTCTGCTCAAAGAGAAAGAAAAGGAAAAAGAACGTATCAAATGTTTTCACCCTGCACGATAATATACCGTTGCTCATCGTCATTTTCCGTCATGATGGTCTATATGGTGAAGCTTCTTTGCTCCAGGTTCTACACAATTAGACCTGGACTGCCAATTTAGGTTTATTCGCAGCTCAAAGCAGACACAACGGTGGCATGTTTGGAGAATATATGCATTCTTTCTTTTTCGGATCTCGAATATAGGTCTTCAGAAGATTCATGCAGTATTACCTGCACATCCAATACATCTGTCCTCGAATGTCACGACTTGTTACTAAGTTCAAAAAATATTACTTGTTACAGAAAGTATCAAAATTCCAAAAACATCATATAAGTCGCATAAAGTATCACACGTGGTGACTTGTTAAGCCTCAAGTATGACGTGGCTTGTTTCTTTGTTTTGGCATCATTTGTGGCTTGGTAAGTTTCAAATATAACGTGGCTTGTTTCTTCAGATGAAGATAATACACTCACATTATTGTTTTTCTTTGGTATTACTTGTAAATGCAAAACTTACAGCACATTGTTGTAACAAATTTTCCATCGTGACAAGTTTAACGATTGTGGTACTTGAATTTTATCTATCGTCTACTCTTTTTGCTGGAATAACAAGCCTAATTGGGTGGTGTTAATGAAAGATCATGAGGGTCACATTAGATACTCATTTCTTGCCCCTGTTTTGACCCGTACAAAATTTGTTGTCACGTCAGGTACTCATTTCTTGCCCCTGTTTGACTCCCACAATTTGTTGTTGAGCGAGTATAACTTCCATGCATATGTTTTTTGTAAGTGTCTAGGATCTACGTGGACGCAGGTAGTATGGAATATCCATGACCCATTGGGGCAGGTATGGGACATGTCAACAGTTTAGCAAAAACGGGTACGCATATGACTCGCCCATATCCACCCAATAGCCATACAACCCTATAATCACTTTCAAAAGTCGCACTTACGGAGGTATTATTCTTCAGGATCCAGATAACCAACCCCCACAGCAACAATCTCTGAGATCGATGAGACCAAGAGCAAAGATATGTGTACGTTGTAGGCAGTGGAGAAATCGTCTATGCCGCACGTCTTCCAAATGAATGAATTCAACAAATGATCAACGGGCCATCTAACACAATGCAAATAACGCTCACATGAATTTATGAAATAATATCATTACGCAAGAGAGAATGGCCCTGAATACCTACCACATATGTACCATATTTAGAGATTGTGGTTCCAAATAACTAATTGTCATAAACACAGCAGGCTTTATATATACTTATCAATGCGTACAAGCGTGCGTGTGCGTACAACAGGAGAGGGAGTGTGTGTACATAATAATATAAAAATCGGAGTTCAACAACCTTTGCAACCATTTCCACTCACCAGTACAGCGTTAGTGGGAAGTTAACCAATGACTTGCTCAAGAAACGTTGTCCAAGGATAGAACTAATTACGAGGGTTAAGGCAAATAAGAACGTGGATCCTTAGACAGAAACTGTCCATCCCATATCTCATTTAAACATAAACATACTAACAATAAAAAAAAATTATACTGAAGCAATCAGTTAACAGTAATCAGATAACTTAAAAAGGCGTTGGCCTAGAACAAAGGTCATCAAAAATGTCATGCATATAAATGACACTCCTGTAGGACAAGTCATTCTTAAAACTACTACATAAGTACACCATTAAACAGCAGCACTTACATCAATTCGAAGTACAACTATTTGAGTTTTTATTTGCTGGAACAGAAGCTACTATGAGCTGGAAACCATAGATGATGACCACACTTACATCTCACCATTTGTACTTCAGTTGATGGAAATGATTCGTACAGCAGCAAGCAGATTCAAGATTGCGGTGTGTCAGAACGAATGGCTGGTAGGGAGAGGAAGTGATCATTAGTTACAAGAACCAAATGTGTAAGCTCAATTTGCACTACATGAGAACAGAAATAGCTATGTCTTCCAATAGCTACACATTCATTTTTTATATCCAAAACAGAAGATCAATGAGCAAAATACATAAGCCACCTTATGTGAGAGACGTTTTATATTTCATATGTATGGATTCAATATCTTCAAAATAAGATATTGAAATGAGTTTCATACAGAATCTCAATCTACCCACCCAATATGTGGACGATTATTCGTTAGTAAAAGAAAAAGAGAGAAGTTAATCAATCAAACAAGTAAAGGAAAATTGCTCAGCAAGGTAAGTTGTGAATCAAACTTTTGTGAGTAGTTTTTTTTTTCTGGATAGTCATTCAAAATGCAATTTTCAAGTAGTAGCTTTTAGCTTTAGGAGCTCAGGATGATAGAAAGTACATTAGATATTTTGAATTGGGAAATATGAATATCAGTAAATCAAAGACCACTTCTAAACAGTGTCTACATGCATCACGCATAGTAAAAGCAACTTTACTTACATGTAGTCTAGGGGACTTTTGATATCATAAATTCGTTGACATTGTTGACAAATTCAAGTGTGCTTTCTGTTGGCCATTTTACGAGGATCTACGTCATACTGAAGATGTGTGATTAACCTAGCAAATAATAATTTAGGAGAGTGCAACATTTGACTTGTCCCTTGTGAAGAGACACTTTTCCATAAAGAGGGTTAGGGTCACTGTCTCTTCCTTCCAGCGATTTTGGAAGGAGAAACATAGCTAGACTTGGCAAATCGTTCAACTGGCCTGGACCGATTCGAACCCGATCCTTCCCACAAATATCAGATTAAGCAAAATTTCCTTGTAACACATCAACGGGCATTATTTTAGCGAGACAAACATAACCCATGCGGAGCTCCGACAATGAATAAAAAAGTGGGCTGCTTCACAATTAAGCAAGCGTTTAAAAGTTCCCCAAACCAGGCTGCTGCTTTTTTTAGTAAGCGGCAGGCTGTGCTTTTAACTGAAAGCGGTTGTCTCAGCCCACCTAAATCCGCTTTGGGTCACTTCACTCATGTTTTGTTCAACTGGGACGGGCCCATTAGTTAATATCAGAAAACATATTGTTTCCTTATGCAAGCTGTTGTTCCCCGCACAACTTCCGCTAGCGACCTTTCCTTCCTCAAGTAGGAAACAGCGCCTTTATGACTACAATTGGGCGTCCTTCCAGAATTCATGCACCCCTTCCCCTTTATTTATGAAAGGCCAAAAATGTTCATTCTCTTCACATCTTCTCCCGCAAAGGAAACCGGTTGAGTGCCTCTGCATCGACCAAGTTGTACAGCAAAGGGATGTTTGTTGTCACATCTTGGCAGCAGGAGTCTTGTGCTGGAGGAGCCGCCAGAAAGTGAACAGGACGGCACATACCCTTCCCGCCATAATAAGCAGCACCCCGCCATAAGAAACGCCGTTGAAGCCCAAAAGTTAGTTATGGGAGGTAGATACTAGCACATGGGTTTATTTTTCAATGTTTTTAATATATTTTGTTTACTTTTTCTCTCCTTAGTCCTCTTACGCATCGTTGAATTCATCTAAATCTCAGGAGTCGAGACATATGCATTGCTTTTTTCGACTTTGGTCTCTGGCTGTTTTACTTCTTTGCTACTCACGTTCCCTTGCTAAGTGTTGCTCTTTTCATCAAATTCTGACGTCCCCTGATGTTAGTGATATCTTCTATATAGATGACTTTCCCTGTTATTCATGGAGTAAGATGCATCTTTTGGCTTTCCCTGCTTTCAGTGCAACATGCTATACAGATGATTCTTTTTTGTTTTTCAAGCTTTCCATCAGATGGCATTCTGTTGTATTCATCTAATTCTTATAATTCTTATTTCATTGAATTAGATCCCATGATTGTGGACAAACATCTTCCTGCATTGTCTTTTCGAGGGCCATGGTGAAACATGATTACTTTTCATCTACCGCGGCAAGGTTCCATCTAGATCTATAGATCTCCATCCCCATCTGTAAGGTCTGCTATTTTTTTCTATATCAACCTAGCACTAAGATTTCTTCACAGTTGTGATACATCAGGAGTCTGCGATACATCAGGAGGCAGCCTTGAGCAAATAATTATTCATTTTTGTTGAAGTATAAGTTGATAAATCATGTTTAGCATGATATCCCTTAAGTGTATGTTATCCATTGATGACATTGTTTTGATTGATGAAAGAAACCTAAAACAAAATGAAGCATGAAATTGAACTTTTGATAAATGCATTAGTGTCTAATAGATTCATGGTTTACAGAAGCACAGTCAAGTATAGGATATGTTTTAAAAAGCGTGAAGCAAAAGCTAGTAGTGAACCCTTTCATTAGTGGCGCTTAAGAATGAAGTGACTAATTAAGTGGGCGGTCTTCGAAAAAGCAGACTGTGCAGTGAAATAACATAGATATTTACATTTCAATAGATACAAGTACAAATAACATTTACACATTAAAATAGGGTAGATGATTGTAAACATGAAAATATGCTTACACTATGGTTTCATGGATTGACAATATAAAACACATTGTATTAATCAAATTTTAATATCAAATAGTATTGGTTATCGAATAATGAAAAAAAAAAAATTTGACTAGACCATTGTATTAAATAAAAATTCCGGGCGGCCGCTTAAGCAGCGATAGGCCTTGGCCACTTTATTTGGCATATAGGGGGTGATTAGGCGACCCTAAATCAAGCACCCACTTTCTCCACACTTTGCTTATTTAACACACCGTCTAAAGGCAGCCTTTCGGCACCCGCCTGAGGCCGCCTAGAGTTAGCAAGCAGCTAGACCCAAACTGTATTTGCTACATCTATAAATCACACTTCCATTTTACTCTCAACATGTATGCTAGCATATAATAGACAGTATCATATATATAGTGGAGTGAAGCTGGAATACACTCGAGTGTACTGGAGACGCAATACACCTCAATCGTTTTCCATCATGAAGTAGTTAATCTAAAAATCCAAACCGTTGATCTTCTTAAATATCTTAAAAACATATTATATAAAAAATTTAAGCTCATTTGGACACTTATAGGTCATGCTTATAAAGGAAACAAAAATCGTGCATTTCAAATTAGTTTTGTATCGATTTTGTTGTCTTTAGATGAGTCACTTACACTCATCCAAATGGGCTCAAATTTTTTATGGGGCGTATTACTATTGTAACAATGAAGATAAATGGATTAGATTTAACAAAAATATGATCTAGATAGGCAAACACTATTAGGGTGTACGGTGTGATCTGTACACTTGAGTGTATTCTAGCCTGACTCATATATAGTGTTAAAATAAGTAGTACTCATGTCCAATACACTGAACTCTTAGTTATCAAGGTGCCTACCTAGGTGCACCTAGGCGCTAGGCAGGGCGCCTCAAATCGACGCCTAGCCTCGTGCGTAAAGTGGGTGCCTAAGGCCTTTTAGGCCCAAATTAAGGCACTTAAAGGCTAAATTAGCATATTAAATCACCATGATTCATGCCAAATCAGGCCAAATTTTGGCAGATTACGTTTGATTTGGGAAAATATGTCTGATTTTGGGGGAAATTAGGTATGGGCCTCATTTAAGTCAATATAGGGTAAAAATATAGAGTCTAATTAGGTCATGTTATGCAAGATTAAGTCTAATTTATGCCAAATAAGGCCTGATTTGTGGGAAACGGATCTAATTTGGGGGAAATCAGTCTGATTTTGGGAAATTAGGTTTGATTTTGCCAAATTGGGTTTCATTTAGGTCGATATAGTGCAAATTAGGGGAAGTAGATTCTGTTTAGGTCATATTATGCAAAATTAGGTCCGATGTAGGCCAAATCGGGTCAGGTTTGAGTAAATCCATTCTGCTTTTAGGGGAACATGTCTAATTTGGGGAAAATAGGTCTGCTTTGGGGAAGTTAGATCTGATGTAGTCAAATTCAGTCTCATTTAGGTAAATTTAGGGTAAACTAGGGTAAGGTAAGGTCTGAGAAGTTTATGCTATGCAAAATTAGGTTAGACTTATGAACTAATACATGTTAATATGCTTTTCTACTTAATAATAAGCGGCATCTATCGTTATATATGGTATTGTATAATACCACATTACCATATATTACCATATATAATGTATATATATTTATACTATAGTTACATGTCTACAATTTCTACATCACAATATTCTACTTTATAGCATTATGTAATCAACAGCATTGTATTGTATTGTGCCCAAGCTGTTTCTTCTATACATGTAAATCACTCTTCCATTGTACTACCGGACATGTATAATAGCATATAATATGAATTATATACTAAGGATATATCTACTATTATAATAAATACTACTCATGTATAGTAATTGAACTAAATATATGAATAATATGTATTTCTACTGAAAGGTAAGTAACACATATTCTATGTATGGTACTCTACATACTACATTAGCATATATTACTATTGTTACATATTTACAGTTTTACAGTATTGTTACATATTTACAGTTTTACAGTTTTACAGTGTTGTATCATATACTATTGTTACATATTTACAGTTTTACATTACAATATATTACATTATAGCATTATGTAATCAATAACATTTCATTGTATTTGTACTATGTATTGTTATCTTAATGTATAATGTATGTGATTATGTAACATTAATAAGTATTGATGCATTATGTACATTAGTATTGTAAGTTTATAACAATACAAGTATCTTTTATTATCTACACTAGTACTCTGGTATGACTGTTATAATATGCAATATACTGCAATAACTACAGTTATATTATTACATGACCTATTGCTATATTACTATAATAATTGATGTGTATGTGTATTATTTTCCACCATAGTAATATTATCATATAGTACATAAAATACTTTCAAACTATTGTATGGGTTTAGATATGTACCAGAGTTAACCGATATACATTAATAGACATATGTATATAAATATGCATAAAACAATATAGACACTAAAGCATCTGCTTTTTCAAAAAGCGCTCATTTACACACCCGTCAAGTACTTAAGCGGCTACAAGGTCTGTTTGCCCACCTCCGGCTTTGCACTTTTTAAAATATAGGTATTTTGTAGACTATAAACGTCTAATAATAGTTATATGTCTACTCTGACATCCTCCAAAATTGGCATTCTCTTTACTTAGATCAAGGAAGAAACGTCCTATTTCAACGCCCTTTTAATGGGCACAAAAATAGAAATATCAACAGAAATTCCAACGGATGCATTCCTAGCATTTTGACGCCAAAATGAACAAATTATTTGATAAAACCTTACTAAGTCGACTATTAGTGTAAATCTACCTATATACGAAAAAATGTTTTATATTGGATATGTGTGGATGGTGGGGCTCTTCATGTTTGGAAGGAAGCTGATCTGTTTCGATGCAGATTTCTATGTCAAATTGAAAGGTGATATTAACAAATTAAGTCATGCTAGTTTGCAAGCACGATATATAGACTTAAAGATACAATTTATTCAATTATATAAATCTAAGAGTCATCAAGGACTGCATAAATAAACAATTACAATTTGTGTACCTAATTGAAACTTTGAGGCCATGATGGTTGTGTCCTCGTTGGCTATACATGAGTTGAGTAGCTCTATCAACATATTGGTTCCAGTTTATTTGTTTTATACAAAAATAATGTATCTCAATGTGTTCTCTAAATGTCAAACTAGTGAGAAAATGCATAATCTTGGATAAACTCCAGCATTTTTCTGCATCGTGTGCCTTTGTAGCTAGAGCCTAGAGGAGGTAACAATGTAGTTGCAGATCTGAGCTAATGTCGCATAACATACAAAATATATTGGTGGTCATGTAAATTTTGCACACACTATCATTACAAATCATGTGACCTCAGAAATTGGAACCTAGCGAATCCACATAACCATAGCTACAACACAACACCAATACCCGTTTGAATATTTGCTTCGTAGATCTTTATAGAAGCGGGAGGAATATGAGAGAGAGGCAGAATTAGGCTAGTACAAAAGTAGCAGACACAATACCTCGTTCTTAAAACATAACTTTAGTTTTTGTTGTGTTTTCTTGAAACAGGGCCACAATGGGCTTTTTTTGTGGAAACACAATTGATTTGGTCGAAATGTCGAAATATGTTCAGTACTGACATTCACCGGTTCTAAAATTTTGAGCAAAATTTTAATAATCTTGTTAAATTTTGGAACAATGACTCAAATATACGTGAATGACCCTCCCTCGTATATTCAATATATTGCATTATTGCATACTTATGTATATTTCTGTGCATGGATTGTACTTAACAATCAAAAATAAGATTGTACTTGCAAAAAATCAAAACTAAATTCCTCAAAATTTTCATTTTAAGTCCCAAAAATTACGTAGTCTCCTCACGCACCCTAAACACTAATATCCAATATACATTATATTGCATAGAAGGTGATATAGATGTAAAGATTACAGTTACATAATTTGATGATTTGTTTCATTTTTTTCTTGAAAACATGAAACAACCAAGATTGTATCGGTCAAAAAAATTGTCAATATACATATAAATACATATTCCCACACCATCAAAACAATATCCCACGAAAACATCCCTCCGTATGACAGAGCCCCCAACTATCGACCATCCCCCTCAGAACTCTTGACTTGTCTCCATCTTGCCCTTGTGTTACACCCTCTTCTGAATGCCATCGCTCCCTTTTCCTATATTCCTTCACCCTTTCATGCTTCTCCTTCCCAAGCTGTAACCCTTTTCTCTCCTACTCACTTCCCTCATCTGTTTCATTGCTCTATACAAGATAGCTAGAATTAGTTTGATTGAGATCAGTGTATTGAAAAACGGCCTGAGCGGCCAATTAAACGGCCAATTAATCGGCCCAGCACCCAGGCCATTTAAAATTGGTCAAAGTTTGCACTTAAGTGCCCGTTTTTTTCCGCTTTTTGCCCTTTTTCCCTTTTTTTTGCCTTTTCCCGCTTTTTGGTCCTTTTAAAAAAAAAAATTTGATGTACGCCTGTAACATTAAGTAAAGTATATGGTCCCAAGTATTATTGACTACAATATATTAAACTTATATACATTAAATATCCTATGATAAGCCCTAGTTCTAATATAGAATGCATACTTTGTATGCAAGTCGGGATAATAGGGTACTGCTGTAAAGTGAAATTTATACTACATGTAACTATTATCTAATTTAGAATGCATACTTTAATTAAATGTACTGCTGTAATGTATGACTAATTGATGATATGCACATATAACATTATAACAATAAGTTAGTAACGTATCCAATAATTAGTCTATCGTTTACTGCTTAGCTATGTAAACATGCGATGCAAAAAAAAATTCTATATCATGCATGTAGGGTGTTTTATCCATGTCAAGTTTATTGTTTACTATAGTATGGCTATAATTATGTCTTATAGCTATCTTATAAACTATTTGGGTGTTTTGAATTGTTAGGTAGAGTGTTTAGATATATTTAATAGTTCCAAAGAGTATAGTATTTATATACATATATGTGTGATTTTGTATAAAATTATATAGGAAACTAAAGCCTATTTTTTTTTCAAAAACGCCCGCTTAATCGCCTACTTACCGCTTAACCAGCTACAAGGTGTTGTCCGCACACTTACCGCTTAATGTATTTTAAATTGATTGAGATCAATGGGATCCACCTAGGAGACATCTTATGCAAGTGGGTTCCCTTGAATCAGATCGATATCAGCCTTAAAGATTGGTAAAATCAACTAAGGTCCCCTCAGTGATGCAGCTTGTCCTACAAATTCCATACTTTGACGAACCAAGCAAGCAACTTAGGGCACATTTGTTTTGATGGATAAGCGTGTATTGGATTGTATTTCTGGTTCCAGCAACAAAAAGATCAAGTTTGGTTACCTGGAGCTGTAAAAGTAGACATCTCCTGCATTTACAGTCAGTAAATAAGTGTTGCACTTTATTTTCCTGTTCAAATCTGCCGGGCGCCGCGATCCCGCATGCTGTGAGTCACGCGCCCCATCTGTTTCCCATCAATCTCCACATGTGTGAACTCTCTGTCACTGATTCCCATCCGTCAAGAGCAAACATATTTTTTTGCTTTACAGCATTTCTGTAACCCAACGGTTCCGTATTATTGGATTAGCTGAATGCAGGATTGTAGGGAATCCAGCAAGATCCTACAATCCAAACGTGCCCCAAGTTGACGGAAGGAGGCCCACACAAAAATCAATTAATAACTTCAACTTCATTAACGACCACTTATATATGATTTTTACCCTATATAGTCCTTTGTTATAGAGCGTAGAAAATAATAACTTCCATCATAGGGATCAATTTTAGTTATCTTCATAATAATCTATAAAGCTTCCACATAATTGTGTTGACGAAGCCAAGATGCTCAGCTAAATAAGCCCAAATTCCTAGTGGAAGAAACGCCTCAATATTGTTTGGATAACAAACTAAATGAAATCACAACCATGAATAATGGAGGGTGTTGTTCAGTACGGGCGCCCGCCTGGGCGTCCCAAGCAGCCCTTCAACCTCCACAAGTTGGGTGCCCATCTAGGTGGCTAATGGGCCTGCTTCATAGGGTTTTAAGAAGTATAAAAAACAACTAATGTGTGCTTGTCCTCCCTGTGATGCGCTCATGTTGCCTACACGACGACACAGCCTAGTCGTTGTTTTGTTGCTTGTGCGCACGCATTTTTTCAACAACTTCTCACTACCTCTTCCTTGACCTCCTCACCCTCCTCTTCCTCTTTATGCTACCTCTTCTATTTGCATGTGTCATCCGTGCCACCATGTCTCCAATTCGTACTCCTCTTCCTCTCCCCCCCCTCTTCCTCTTTATGCTACCTCTTCTTTTTACATGTGTCATCCATGCCACCATGTCTCCTATTTGTACTCTTCCTTTTCCTACCTCACTTCCTCCTCATCTCCCCCCCTTCTCCTCTTCCTCCTCCCTCCTCTTCCTCTTTACGCTACTTCTTCTTTTTGCATGTGTCATCCATGCCACCATGTCTCCTATTCGTACTCTTCTTCATTCCTCCTCTTCCTCTTCCTGCCTCACTTCCTCTTCCTCTCCCCCCCCCTCTCCTCTTCCTCCTCCCTCTTCTTCCTCTTCCTATCGTGCATCCTTTTTTGTGTTTTCTATTGTTGACCTCCTTGCCTCTTCTTATTCTTCCTCTGATGACCATATTATGTTCCCATATTTTTTTAATTGTCATCACCCACCTCCCCATGTTCCTCTTCCTCCTTTCCTCCATGCTTCTCTTCCTCCTTCCCTTGGTGCTCTTTCCTCCTCCCCCATGCTGCTCTTTTCTTGTCCCCCTATTTTTGTTGCCTATGTTAACTACTCACTCCTATATTATATATAAAGCCCATATTATATAATAAATAATAAAAATTAAAAAAACTAGGAACGTCTAATCCTCCACCTAGGCAGACTGGGCGACCATGGCCAACACTCGTTTGGCCAGTTGCCTAGACAGCTATGGGAGAGTGTAGCAATAACCTCCTCATACGAAGAATCACCAATGCCAAGCCATCCATACCAAGGCATCCATCCTCGACCAATAGGGCGAGCTTGGCGATGCCAACAAGGACCACCTTGTACATGGGGAGCTATTTAAGCCATGTGACTATTTAAGGAGGCAAAGATAAATTCTCAATCTTAATCTTAAGGGTCGATGCCTAATTAATAGATGGAAAACACAATACATATCATAGTTGTTGAGGCGCCCACCTAGGTGGCTAGGTGCCCAAGAGAGATCCGCCTAGGTCATCACCTAACTAAAATCAAACTTAGATGCACGGGCGAAGCCTTTGCAGCTGCCTTTCTAGATTTTTTTTGGTATATGTCATTTTAATATGATATTTGACATGTGTAAGTGTTTTTCAAGGACCTTTCGGCATCTAATTCATTCATGCATGACTATGAAAGGTGTAGAACATTAATCATATACATAAAAAACCTTATAGATGTAGTATATTTATATATTAAAAATGCCAAATTCAAAATAGGCATGCATCTAAGCGCCCAAGGCGATCTAGGCGTTCAACCAGGCCAAGCCACCGCCTGGTTGCCTTGATAACTACATTACATGTCTAAGTTTTTGAACCAGCCACAAGCCACAGATTGTTGAATTGGCCACAACAAATTAGGGGACCCAGTACCCCCCCCCCCACATCATTTTTGTATCTTTGTAGAGGTAATGGGCAACTTTCCTTATCTAATCCTTAGAGAGCTTGACCCTAGATTCACCGCAACAATCATCAACCCAGTTATTTCCATGTCATTTACATATACTTATACTTCCCTTATTCATCTGAATATATTGGATTTTGTCAAGTCCCCTCCCTAGCCCTCCTTTTTGAATGCATGTCTCTATATCACACGGTTAACTTCATTCATATGGCCTACGCATTCCATAATGCATCCAACTACCAAGCACACCCAATCAAGTTTATGACATCTCTCTTCCTACTATGTCCCCCTCACATTGTCAATGATTCTTCTGAGTCCAACCACCTCTCTAAATGAGGCTTGCCCTTAATGGTCAAACCTCACAACGACTCCTTGGGACCTCCTTGTCCTCCTATAAAAACCCATATGGATTCTTCTCTTGACTAAATGAAATGGCCCCTCGAACGCATTTCTTTTGACCTGATCTCTCATACCCTAGTGGCACGTTCTGATGTGACATATCATTATTTGGAAGACATCTTCAAGGTCTTCTTGGTCGATAACTGCAAAAAAATATTGACTATCTTAGGATAGCAAGAAATTTTTAAAACGCACTTAAGAGTTTCTATCGAAAAATAGCGCCTTATTGCACTTGTACTTAAAGTCTCAAGCAAGTGTCGTTTAAAATTTGCAACCTTTTTCCAAATAAAGAGCACAAACAAAGGTAGAGAATGCTTTCAAAAGATGAAAATGGGAAAAAGATTATGGATCATATGGTATCCGTGATAATATCTGGATGAATTTTGGAGAGGAAGCAGTTTCATAATTAACAAATTTGCTTATAAGATCATGACAATGTAGAAAATGTTATTTGTTAACAATACCATAGTCCTCATTTACACAAACAAAGGAGACTTCGAGATTGTACATCATACATAGGAGCCAAGTTCTCAAGTTACATTGAGAAGCTTTGTGAGAGGATTATTGAGTACAGACTGAGATCTTTAACATACATAGTGCATACTTGGTTAGAAGGATTAAAAAAGTTACATTTAACTAATCATGTGTTAATATAATTTGGGTTTTTTACAAAAGACTGTAATGTTGAATTTTATATTTAGTTTGTAGAATTTGATAAACATGGGATTCACTTTATTTGGTCCATAACCAGCTCAAGATAGACTTTAGCGACATAAAAGGCAGATATTCGAGATTGTGCACACTATACAGGTACCAAGCTCTTGAAATACACTATGAAGCCATGTGAGAGGATTACTGAGTACAGACTATAATCTTTAGCATACATAGTGCATGTTTGGTTAGCAGGATTAAGAAAATAAGTGCATTTAACTAATCATGTGCTAATATAATCTGGATTTTTCAAATCAAAAGTAAAGCTGACTTTTATGTTTAGTTTTGAGGATTTGGTTGACATGGGGATTTTTTTTTTTTGGTCCATCAACCAGATCAAGCTGGAGTTTGACGTCTGACACGATTTTAGAGAGACCAAATTCAGGATTTCAATTATGTTCTCAAGATAATCATGTGAATCAAACATAAATTATATCTTGTTGGATTTCCAAATGCATGCCAATACAAAAGATCCAGCAAACAAAGGTTTTCTTAACCAAGCCGGAGCTTGAACAAATGAGGCCAGTGGTTTCTAGTTTACACGTCCAGCCAATGGTTCTACCGGTTTAACCACTTGGTTAACTGAAGAAGGTAGAGGTAGAAGGCTGACAACCACAGTTGTTAAGGCAGTCAAGCTTTAGGTATTCCTAAGGGGCACCTAGACGCCATGCATTTCCAGGTTTTTTTCTTTTTTCAGATAATGTTGATATTCAGATATTTATATTCATAATTTCATATTTGAAAATGTATAATTATGGCATTATGACATAGTATTTAGGTTAAATCACGTCTAACATTACTAACTATATCTGATTGAACCTAGTTTGCACTAACTTGATTGAAATTTGATCGGATTTGACTTAGTATATGCCCTAATTTGGCATAAATTAGACCTAATTATGAATAAAGTGACCTAACCGAACCCAACTTACCCAAGCTTACCCTATATTGAATCAAATGAGACCTAATATAACCAAATTAGACCTATTCCCCCAAGTCCTACTTGTTTTCCCCAAATCAGACCTAATCTACCCAAATTTGACATGATTTGTCCAAACTAAACCTAATATTGCCTAAGACGACCTAATCAAACATAACTTCCCAATATCTTCCTTATATTGACCTAAATGAGACCTAATTTGGCTAAATTAGACCTAATCTCCCCAAATCATACCTATTTCTCCAAATTAGATCTAATTTGCCCAAATTTGACATTATTTGGCCTACAATATCAAATCTAATTTTTAGTAGCATGAGTTAATTAAACCTAACTACCCCTAATTGCCCTATATTGGTCAAAAATGAGAGCTAATGTGGCCAAATCATACCCAATTTCATCAAATCAGACCTATTTTATCAAAACCAGGCATGTTTTTCCCAAATCAGACCTAATTTACCCAAATTTGACTTGATTTGGGCTAAATCAGACTTATTCCAACCATAAAATGGCTCAACTCAATCTAATATGACCAAATCTAGACCTAACTTATGCTGAATTACCTTTTAGGTGGCTTAATTTGGGCCTATAAGGCCTTCGGCGGCCACACAGGTCATATTAGGGGCTAGGCGCCCAGCTTGAGGCGGCTTGTCTTAAGCCTAGGCAGGCTCCCTGATAACTAAGCCGACAACATGAAGGATGAGGAAGAGTAGCTGGAAGAGAATGAGGATGACGAGGAGCACAAGGAAAAGGGTCAGGAAGAGTAGCTAGAAGAGCATGAGGATGAGGAGGATAGGGAAGAAGAGGGAGAGGAAAATGGTAAAGGAAGATGGGGAGGAAGAGATAGAATAGCACAAGGAGAACATGGAAGAGGTGGAAAAGCAAGAGGACAAGGATGGGGAAGAAGAAGGGGAGGCAGGATTACAAGAGGATGGGGAAGCACGGTTGGGGGTTTCACTTCCCCTTGCACCACACGTGACTCATATGTAGGCCTTATGTGGTGTTGTGGTTGAGTTAGTTAGCTGACTTAAAATAGAATTCATTCACTAGTTGAACCAATTAGTTGACTGATTCATGGTTGGCACAGTACTAATTCCAGGTTTGAACCTAACAAAATCGTCACAGCCGTTGATTTGCAATTCAGCCTATTAAACCAGCCGGTTCAATTCAATTCTGAAAACCCTACAGCTGACCAAGAAACCCCATATTGGATCTTCTGCTGATGGAATAGGATATAAAGGGTTAGTTTTTGGAAATGCAAAATGGTAGGCAAGACAAAGTTGGGGGCACAAAGCTTACTTCTAAAGGAGATGAAAGGAAAATTGTCAAGATTGAAATCTTGAATAAAGCACAATGGATTTGTCACCAGAACAAGAAGTATGTTAACCAACAGTACTAATTTAGACCTTTCAGAGAATGTGGAGGACATCAATGTGCAAAAAATGTGCACCTCAGCAAGGTAAATCATTCCCAACTTTGTACGATTGTACCATTACGGATGAGATGAATAAGCATGTTTGCTATATGTTACCTGGTGTGTGCTAATTATCTTATGATAATGCTAATTATGGAATTAGAGATAGACTAGATAATATTTTACAACTATGAAGAACATTCTGGAATCTATAGGTTTTTAGATTAGTATGATTAGACATGATAAACTCTTTGCAACTTCAGCCAATCTAAAAGTCTAGTCGGTGGAGTAAAGCTAGACAAAATGGATGTCCCAAAATATGGTCCTGCCCACCTCGACAAAGCCAAAGCTGGCTGTGGAGGTCACTTCTAAAGTATAGAGATGTTGTCCTGCCTCTAGTGCGCTACACCATTGGAGATGGGAGCTCAATCTCTTTATGGAAAGATCCTTGGATACAAGGGAAATTCCTATCTCAGCAGCTAAGTCCATCTTTGGCTCTGAGATCTAATCTTACCAATGATGCCAGACTAAGTAACATCATCTCTGACAGGAAGTGGAACCTTCCCACGATAAGAGGTGTGGAAAATTTGGCTGGAATCTGCAATAAGATCTCTCTAACCAAAGAAAAAGACCACTGTCAATACATGGACATGGCAAAGTTCAAACTAAAGGATGCTTGGCATCTCTGCAGGACTGCTCATGAGGCAGTTAATTGGGCATCTTGGCTTTGGAAGAGCAAAGCACCACCGAGAATTAAGGTCAGCTGTTGGAAGCTGCTACATGGTAATCTAGTCACTGAAACATTCCTGCAGAACAGAGGAGTTTCACTTGCATCTCGATGCTCCCTTTGCAAAGTATGCAATGAGACCACAGATCACCTGCTATGGACGTGCAATTTCTCTTTGGCGATCTGGTATAAAATGCACAGATGGACTGGCATTATCCCTAACAGCCGTGAAGACTTGCTTCTCATCACTGGCAGTAAGGAGAGACTGCTTGCCATCCTCGCTTTGTACCACATTTGGTACCAAAGAAATACTTCCATTTTTTAAAATGCTGAACCATCCACAAATTGTGCTTGGAGATGCATTCAAAACGATTTCATCAGTCTGCATAGTTAGCTTTACTCATTGTACAGTTAGCTATATGTCTGCATAGTTTTCATTTCTTGGGGCTTTTGACTGGCTCCATTACTTGTACATGATAAACGCTCTTTCTTTTAAAGCAATATAGTCTCACGCTTACTGATCAAAAAAAAATAGTTAGGGTTTCATTATTCGTAAGGAAGGTGAAGTGAAAGAGGAAACGTGACATAGGATCACTAGAAGGTAGATAAAATGGAGAAATGCAACCTGCATATTATGCAACACAAAATTCTACTTTGATAAAGGTACACATTCATTCATGCTTTATGACAATTGACAATTGTACATGAAGAAACAAAGCATTCATAAGATGTATGTAGCAGGAATGATGATCTTAAGATGGAAGCGTCAAAAGACAAGTAGATCACAATAGAAATGATTGTATATAATAAAGTTGGAGCAGCAAGCAAATATTGAGTAAAAACTACAAGAGGGTTGCCTAGATATTTTGGACGTGTGACAACCTAGAAAGTGCAACACTTTAGAGTAAAGCTAACAAGCAAAACAATTGAAAGGGGGAGACATAGACTGAAATTAACATGGGAGATATAAAAGGGGAGGTATTTCTTACATCCAAGTGGGTATTCAAGGAAGTCAAAATTGAACCAAACTGATCAATTTAACCAGTTGAACCGGGAGCTGGTGATTTTGGTAGTTTGGTTTCAACTAAGACCCAAAAAAACCACTAAATTAGTCAAGACCTAATCGATTGTTTGGTTCAACCGTCGAACTATTGATCAGGGCCAATGTTAAATCAATTGAATGGGTCAGCCACAACTCCACTTAGGGCCTACACATGAGTCAACGCATTACAACTTTAAAGCAGGATCTCAACCTCGTAACGACGGCACCTTTTACGTCCTTCCCTTCAAGACCAAAGTCCTAGCAGCAAGCCAAGCAATATTCTCCATTCTTGTCGCTGCAATTGCTAAGTCTAGTTGTTGTTTCAGAGTCTGCAACTCCAAAAACAAAAGTCCCCACTACAGTTAATTAGCCCTTCCGAAATTGGTGTCATATTGTATGCTTTTGAAATGTATGTTATTATTATTATCAATTGTTACATTATGCATCCTTTTCTTCTTCAACATCATCCTCCTTTGTTCCCCTATTTTTCATAGTAGTCCTTATCCTCATGCTCTTCCACATCCTCTTGTATGAGTCATTCACCTCCTCCACCAGCTCCTTTTATTATTATGCATCTACCTCTTTTCCATCATTCTCTTTTACCTCCTCTTTCCTGTCCTTTCATTTGTGTTCTACCTCTCCACCTCCTCTATCCCTTATTGTCCTCTATTTGTAGCTTCCTTCTTATATGAATAGACGGGTCAACTCAGTTATTGTACCAGTGAACCAAGAACTAGTGGCATCACTAAAAATTCAAGCTGAGGGTCAATTCTAAGACCTACAGAGAATGTCCCACATAGATCTAAATGAGAAAGAGTGAACCATGTAGTTGATACACCTGGTTATGGTTGAGTCTTAGATGATGATGAACAAGGAAAAACATATCATAGTAATATCCAATGAATTAGCATAGTAATATCCAATGAATTAAAAAGCGGGTGAAGCGCCCGCTTCAGCAGCCAAGCACATGCCCCGTTATAATTTCAGCTGAAGCGGACTTTGAAGCGTTTTGGAGTGAAGCGGCCGCTTTTGCCCTTTTTGCCGCTTCAGGCCGCTTTTTCAGCCCCGCTTAAGCGGCCGCTTCAGGGCGCTTCACATCAAGTATTGCTGGAGTAGCCCAATCACACAAAATCTATAGAAAAATGAAAGCACTACTTTTGGGAAATGTGATGCTCCAGCTGTTGCATTTCAAAAGGTGTTAAGAAAGTTTAGTAAGTAGCATTTATTCTTTACTTTGTTACTGATGTTTGTACACTCCGTACAGCTAGACTAGTACTTTGTACTCTCAAGTTTGTATATGATATTACTATGTATGTTTAATGTTGTTTATACCGTTGATACTCTAATAGTCTGACATTCTGTATGCTTGTACAAAACATTTGTACAACCATCTGTAGACTGTATTCAAAATGATGTCATAAAATATTGTTATATTGTCAATAATGTACTTATTGTGCTTTACGATTTACTATGTATGATATTGGCATGTATGTTTAATGTTATTTATTACCACTGACAGACTAATAATCAGCCATTATGTATACTTGTACAACAACTTTGCACAACCATCTGTAGACTATAAGAAAATAAGGTAGTAAAATTTGTTATATTGTCTATTATGTACCAAGTCTAGTAGTTTATTGCTCTTTAGGATTTACTGAGTAATATCTAATTATCTTGATTCTACTATATTGTCATGTATTTCTCTTTATCACTGTTTAAATGTTCATCTATTTATATTATGTTGAAGACTACCTTACTTCGTCAACAATATTTGTACAAAGTACTAGTATCTACCTACTAGTACCTACTAATTTTTTTTACTAAATGATAATTTCTAAGCCCAGTTGTTGGAACAATATTAAGTACATAGTACTAGTATGATACTTGATTGTTGAGCGCGGACTATGGGTTTTTATGATGTTTGAGTGTTTTTAGCTTGTAACAAATTACTTTTGTAATTAGGACCCTTTTTAATATGTGAAGGTCATTCTGATGCAATGAAATATCATTCAGATGCTTGATTGTTGGGTACTATTTTTTTAGGTTAGCGGTATGGCGGTCATTAAATTCTTTTACATTTTTTAAAACAATGCAGACTGCTTTTTCAAAAACCGTCCGCTTTCGTCCGCTTAAAATCCGCTTTCCGCTTCCCGCTTCAAGGGGGTCAATCCGCACGCTTCCCACTTCACGCTTTCCAAAACCTAGGTAATATCACATGGTTATAACATACAAATTGGCAAGAAATAAGAACAAGCTACAAGAAGGTTTCCCTTAATGGGGGAAGTGCACCACGAGTAGAGGCAAATCAAAATTGACATCTGGAGAGCAAATAAGAAGAGAGTTCGATTCAATACATCTCAAAGAGAATATGCCCCAATATAGAGTTGAATGGAAAAGGATTCATGTACAACTGGAAAGGATTAAAGCTTAGATTGTGGACTTCATGCTCGTAGAAAACATAAATTAACCCTACATATTATTGAGGTTCCCAATTCTTGATCCAATCGGTTTAATTCGGTTATGAAATCTCTACTGAGAAGAATAACGACCTATTAGAGACGGTTGTTGTGAACCAAAATTACTCTAGTTGAGTGTTTGAAGACAACATCTCCACATGACCTGAGCAGGAAAGAGATGTTATAAAAGCTAGAAAAAATAGAATGTGTTTTCACACAGACAGCTTGCATCAATTTCAAGGTAGGATAGTGATACAAATCAGCCATGACAAAATTCATACAAATATAGATACTAACTTATACACTTCTGATTAAACTGCTACTTAATTGAATTCCAAATTCATATGTTGTAAAGGATTGGGTGTGTGTACTTTCACCTATTTAAGCTAACTGGACAAGAGTCACTCATAGCAAGTGCCTAAAGATTATGCCCAAACCTCACCTAGTTAAGAAAGAACATTAAGCGCCAAAAATGTGGGTTTCTCCTCCCAACCCATCCATCCCTGAGCTTCACAGTCGTGAAATGGAGGATAATCTATAGAGGAAGGCAACCCCAAGCAATAACATAATCTCCACTATAGAAGCATTTTCATTGCCACTGTCCCATCAGGTAAGTCCTTGTCTCCTATTCTTATCCTTTACTTTTTCCATTTTTTACACCTCAAAACATCAACTTCCTCTTAAGACGATATAATCACACCACCGCTCAGTCACAATAAATCAGTGGTATACCACGTTGTGTCCATATTGCTTACGTAATAGACAAGAGTTGAGATGAGCTCAGTTGTCTTGAAGAAGAATATGTGCTTCCTAGGTTCGGATAGTGGGAGGAGTGCAACCCATGTTCAACTTGGATAGGACTTCATTTGGATAAGTGTATCATATAACCTAAACCGGTGAAAATTCCTCATAATTTTGAAAATGGTAACCTATGAGTGAAACATAATTTCTTATTAGAGGCTTACTCATAGTCTCTTACTATTACTTAGAATCGGGAAGTTGGAATTATTAGACGCAACCACAGACTTTTGGGCCTAAAATTAAAGAGCATGGGGAAAGCCATGACTAAACATGGATCTTTCTTTTGGATCTTTCTTGTGGTACATGATAAGGACAAATGGAGGTGATTATGGTGTTCTTTTAGAGATGATGAGAGGTTCGAGTACACTATATTGGACATGGAGAAGCATTAGATAATAGATGTTGCAATGATGGCATGCTTAAGTTGATCGATTCTTAAAAGAGTTCCAACGACTCTACATGCAAGCCAAAAAAGCATTAGGTCGCATTTGAAGTTCTAGTTGTAACCCACTAGAACGTTTATCATGCACAATGACAAGGTAGGCGACATCGTAATGGTCGGAGAAGCTAGTTGTAGACTGACAAGGTTCATATAGAGAGTCAATCATCAACGATCAACTCGCTCGAGTGCCATCCAAACATTATAATATCTAGATGAGCATCAAACATAAGTGACATCGCACGGGTCTATGTTTTGGGATATTTGCACATCTGTAGATGGTGGCTTTCCTAGACAAAAAGCACATGGTCATGCTCATCTAGCATGGTTGTATCATTGGGTATGTGGCACTTAATAGGAGCTCCAAACACAAGCATGTCAAGCTAGAGCGCAGTTGTGTACCAGCACAACCTTATCAGTAGAGAATATAGTCATATTCAAGATTTCAATGCCTATAGGAGCGCAGTCATTGTGAGAGTCATGCAAGACTGTATCAGAAATATGATCATTTCACGAGAAGTTAGGATCAAATTGGCAACTCATGGCATAGTAGGTGGACAAATTCTCATTGAGTGTGTCATCACATTTTGCAGGCACCAAAATCAAGGAAGTGCTTTCATTTTCTTATAATATTGATATCTTCCAATAGTTTAGAGTAACATAACTTTGACTTATGTATTGAAGCTTAATCATTGGGTTTGTATTATGTTTGTTGTAAAGTAAGAGAAGGCTATGTTATATATTTGATAAGAGGAATCCCCCTCCTATATATAGGAGAAGGGGGAAGGGTATAGACTTTAGACTAAACCCTAATGGGCCAAGACACACTTAGGCGTATATATAAATAGACTCAAATAACTTAATTAACTAAATTAATCATACTCACTAATACTCCCCCTCAAGCTGAAGTTTGGGAGAATCCCAAATTAGCTTGCAAAAGACAAACAGACTAAAGATAGAGAAGCAAAATAAAAAGATAAACCAAGCCTATACAAAAATATTTCTTTCCCTCAAGATTACAATAAAGCACTCATAACTCAAATACTCCCCCTCAAGTAGATAACCAAAGCAGGTCGAATCTGAAGTATGTCACGAGTCGCAGGTGTACGCAAACACGCAACAGAAGCTTCTTGATCAAAAATATGTGGAATTTGGAGTATTAGAAAACAACAACACAATGGCGTTAAAGTCTTCATCACAGTCGCTATCGTCACAGTTCAGAGAGTGTTGGCTCACAGTAGATAAGTTCAGAGAGTGTTGGTTCACATCCCATGATATTGGGTCAAAGTAGCAGAAAGTCAACATGCTCAAGGCATAAACAATGTCAATGTGCAAATAAAGCACAAATAAAAAGTAGAAAGTAGAGATGTCGTAGCCGGATAGAAGACCATCATCTTAAATAAGCAGTAGACATAAAGGTCCAGATATAAGCTCTCCAAGAAGCATATCACAGTAAAAGACTTTCAGATGCAAATATAGGTAGTAGAGGTCCACAAACTTCATCAAGAAGTGCATACAGATCCACAAATATATATAGAGAGAGAGAGCAGTAAAAAGTTCCTCATAGATAGAAGTAGAATAAAATCTCCTCTCTTCATCTCATCTCTCCTCTATTTCTCCCCCTCACACCAACCACGGAAAGAACCAAGAGTGGTTGTGGTGGACAATGAAAATGAAATGCTTCAGAAAAAATAGGACGCACACGCACTACTACCAGGGTTTCGGGGGCATGACCCCCCCAATTAGGGGGTCTCACTGCCCTTAGCGGGCGGGAGTCGAGGGGAAATTGCCTGCCCTTCGTGGGTCTCGGGGACAAAGCCCCTGAAAAGAAAAGAAAAAGGTCTATAATTAATTTTTGTAGGAAAATGAAACATACAACTTGCATATTAGCCATTGATATTGTATAGTTTGCAATCATATGCTCGTTCATGAGTTCTTGACTTTAATCAACGAGTCGGCGTTGGTCTGCTAGATCCATTTATGACTGAAGCAAAAGTTATATCTGGGTCGCCAATTGGATAGAGGGGAATTGAAGACATGCCTCTTGTCCGCATTCATGTTGGTTGTCGTCATGTGTAGTTATGGGCAGTACTTTTTCCAATAAACTCGACAGACAATTCATAGTAGTGTTAGAAGTTTGAGGAGCAGGGTGTTGAACTCAACAAGCTTGCCATCTTATGACACCTTTCTAGGCACGAGGAGGCGGAGTTGGGCGTCAATGGACGCCATCTTCTCCATATTCTGAGGATGTGCCATGTCTTTAGATCACAGTCACGTACAGTCCATGATAATTAATTAAGGGGCGACAAAACCTCTTGGTGCACGAAGCGGCAATAGGAGGGATGCTCAATCATGGATGGGGCACGGGAAGGCATCCTGCAACCCTAGATTTAGAGTGTTGGCAATGCAGATAGGAAATTGAGAGATCGGGTAGAAGACGAGAGGCAGAGGGAAAAAAAGGCAAAGAAGGAGCGAAAAGAACTGCCTGAAATGTTCGTAATGGTTTAACGGCTAGAAAAAGCAAAGAGAGGGATAAGGTGCAGTCACGACAGCAAGCAGCAGTTGGATAGGAAGGGAGCCGTTGGCGACAAGAGGGTCTGAGGTGGAGTAACTGGGGCAGTTGTTGTACGCGCAGCACAGCGGTTGCTTGTAAGAGTCATTGAAGACGATGCCCGGGCAGCCAAGCCCAGCCAAGAAGGCGGCGGCCGCCTACAGGCAGAAGAACCCTTTTTTTTCTCAGGTTGAATCACTGCTATGATACCATGTTGTAAAGTAAAAGAAGTCTATGTGATATATTTGATAAGAAGAATCCCCCTCCTATATAGGAAAAGGGGGAAGCGTACAAACTTTAGACTAAATTCTAATGGGCCAAGACACACTTGGGCCCATATACAAATAGACTCAAATAATTTCATTAACTAAATTAACCAAACTCTCTAATAAGGTTTCTCCGTGCTTGGTTTCCTTGTTGTTGGATTGTTGAGTTGGTTTGTTTCTTGTATCCCCAGTTGTTTTAGAGTAACATTACTTGATCTACGTATCCAATATTAATCCTCAATTGTTATCAGACTTGTTCCTCTGATGCAATTCGATCCGTTTAAATCATAAGATGTCATACTTATGTTCAGAAACAGATACAACCAGCAGTTCAAAAGGCCTTGATTACAGATTGCCAATTTAAACAAAGCCCGCTATATTTAGTTCATGTTCGTTCTTAGGTTAAGTACATAAAGTCAAACACACACTGCAAGCAACAGATGACTTTAAAACAAGATAGTCGCAACTGTGGAAATCGTATAAAACGCTATCTCCACTTTCACAAAATGGAAAACCCTAGCACGAAGGTACCACTAGAATCATATAGCTAAACAACGGTCCTGTAATAACAAATGAGTTATAGAATAAAAGCAGATAAAACAACTATCTAATATGATAGCCCCATGGCCTAGCCCTGTTCATCAATGTCATAAACCAATGAGAGCAGCAGCGATAACAACATATAAGTCCCGGCATACATTACAAAATGGCGCGCGAAGAAGGAAAAGTTAGGTAATCTGATGGATAATGGGAAGGGATAGGAGACTTACTTGGCTTCTGCGGCTTGCCCTCGGCCCACTTGGACACGGCGAAATGGACCTTCTCCCTGGCGGCGGCGTCGGTTCTGTGCGGCTCCTTGAGGCAGTTGCGAACGAGGGAAGCACATATGTTGGAATAAGTGATGTAGGTCATCCCTGCCGCCCGCCAGAAGGGCACCGCCGCCGTCGAAGCCATGTCGCTTTCCTGCCGGTCACGATGCACTTCACGAAGGCCGAAGAGAAAAAATGGCTGAAGTCGCAAGGATCTGAAATTTGGGACGGTGGTGTGATAACTGATGAATGGGAAGAAATATGGACAAGATGACGCTGTTATACGCCTTGTGTGTTTTCTTTTTTCCATTATTATTATTAGTTAAAACCAAGCGTGCCACGCACGTGTGACCTTGTAAATATTATACTACTCAAGAATAATTTTTTAAACAAAGAATTTGTTTAGAAAACCATGCGATTATTTAGAGAATAATTTTGTTACCTTGAAAAATAAATAGAGAATGATTTTGTAGTATTAGTAACAAACATAAAAGACTAAGAAGACAAAGAAGATGTTGGGATGAATGGAGAAATAGTATTGTACTTAGGGCTGACAATCTTAGACCCGCCCGGATCGGACCCGAAATTCTGACCCGAAATGACCGAATTAAATCTGAAAATGATCATTCAGTTGTACTAAAATTCAACCACGTGTGTAAATTTTAGCTTGTACGCACCCGAATAATTTGAACCTGACTCGTTCAACCCAAGAGTAACCTAAAATGACCCAAAATGTACTTTTTGATGGATTTTATTGAGATTTATTAAATATTGATACTTGATTACATTTTTGGCATGTCTTTAAAGTAATGTTACAATCAAATGTCTAATAATTTTACGGATTGCATAAACCTTGTAGTACAAACCTGATTTAGGATCCTAATTAGACCTGAAATTCACTTTACGGGTTAGGATCCGATCTGAGCCGACCTGATTGCCAGCCTTGACTGTAATACCGATCTACAAGAGCAAAGGAGAGGTTCATAGTTGGACAAGCTACATAGGTATTCAGTTGATGAGTCACACTATGAAGCTTTGGGAGAGGATTATTGAGCATAGATTAATATTGATTACACATGTATCAGACGACCAAATTGATTTTATGTCGGGAAGATCAACAACTCGTGTTATTTTTATGATAAGGAGGCTTAATCATGGAGGATTGATGTGAGAAATCTAGTGAAATAAGAGATGGAGAAGTATAGAGAAAATAAAAGAGATTTTCATATGGTGTTTATTGATCTGGAAAAGGTCTATGATCGAGTACCCATGGAAGTGTTATGGAGGGTTTTGCATAAAAAGGGTGTACCTGTCTAATACTTTGACCTAATCAAAGACATGTATGATGCCTCAACTGCAAGTGTTAGGTGGTGTGTGTGATATTGCACAGGAAAAATCACTAGGGGTGAAATCCCTATAGTCGACCTAGATTGTGTGCAACAATTACTACCCACAAGTTGATGGATCTTATTACAGTGCAATTTAGATTTGAACCCAAAGGACGATGTATTTAAAAATTAATCGATCAATGTGACCAATCAAGAACTATTCTTTATCACAAGATTGAGTTGTCTTAACTAACCAAGGTTGCAATAATGAAAAGAGCTAGATTAAGGTTCTAGTTATCAATGGATGGAAATACCAGGGTGGAAATGGGTTTCACCGCTACTATCTGAATTTGCGCATGCATTCAAATCCAAACTTATATAAAGAGATAGTTGGAGTTCTGCAAGTTTCCCCTTTCGGAAATATAAACTTGCATGAGTGAATATCTCAATAAGCTCGATGTCTCCTTACTTACAGATCTTATATCTACTACTCCGGAGACTTCCCATCAGAACTTCTAATCAGGGCATCAACCAATGTTAATCGATATCCAAATCTTAAACGTTGAAGTTATTATGGCATAAGATTATAATAAATCACATAGAGTGGATGATTAATCCACAAGACATGTGATAAATGATTAGCAATAAATTAAATAAGTTTATACAAGAATTAGTGAAGTGACCTGAACCCACTAGCCATGGGTAGGACCCGCCAAGCAGGGATTACTACTAACCATCAGCTTTTAATCACTTCAAAAAAATCAGCCATAACTTTTTCTTTTCTCAGATATATAGTAACGTCATTTAGCAAACTGACAATGTCTCACTTAAACATAACATTAAGGATACAACAAAGTTTGACTACTACATATTAGAAAAAGTTTCACTGTTTAATATACATCATGTACATTTCACTACAACTGCTCTCTTTTCTCACTCACTCATTTCTAGGATCCAGAGAAAGGATAAGAGATTGTGTATCTATTCTAACTACTTCTTCAAGACCTCTGATCTATTCTTGATAAAAAGCTAGCTTTTGTCTCCTCGGGAAGAGCTAATCCTTTACCTGAAAAATGGTTCGGTAGGATGGTAAGCTACTGGCTTAGTGAGTAGAAAATCAACAAGTAACAAGGATAATTATGATGTTTGTAGTTAAGAGAACTTAAATGCAGAGTATGTAAGCATGGAAGTTTAAAAATTGTAAATCACTCACCATGGCAGTTGAACAGATAATAAATACAATAAAAGGATAACCTAATCCATTCACATTATTTTAAATCTATTTGTTGTGCCACTGGACCCACATGAGGTGTACCACAACATGTGAAAGCATCACAATAAGTTACGATCTCACTGTACAAGACTTAGAAGCATGCATGAATTCCTAAGTCTTTAATTTCAGTACCACATCTACAGATGGCATCGACACGTCTGCCTCATGGTGGCTAATGGAGGTGGCCATATATTTGGATTCCTCCTCTAAACCTGGATACACATGTAGATATTCAAAACAATTTGGCTTATTGTGCATCAGTGGACCTATTGACCATTGATCACTATAACTTGTAACACAAATACCATTGGAATCCCAAGTTGGTGTTGGGTACTACACCATTCATAAGGAGTCTTTCCTATCGATCAAGACCCTCGCACCCTATTAATACAATCAGGCTTACCTCGATTTGGACTACCTCCAGTCAGAAAATTGTTTCCTCCTCACAATGCAAGCCTCATCTTCTGAGGATTTCATAGTGCATGGCACCTAACGTCTAGTGATAAGTAGTTGATTTGTCATAATTTATATTCATGACTAATTATTATCCTATTTTCATCAATGAAGCATCTCATATTAAATGCATAAATCATCTAAAAAAAATCATAGATCTCATAAATCATAGTCTAACTCTTTAAACATGAATTAGGGCAACATGCGTCCCCGATGCCTCAATTTACACTATTTGTCACTTATCAATTCATAGCAACTCACATGGAAGCTTTCAACATGATATCAAATCACGAAAATATGATAAACAAAGCATTTCTACTACTAAAAATCAGTCAACATATTTATTAAAACCATCATAGTTATCATAAAGCAAGAATTGAATGTCAAAAAGCCATTATTTAAATTTGTATGCCTTAAAAATGGGTTAGACGGTGATTTTCTACTCACTAGTCTCATCAATGATCACTGACGTAAGTCTAACCACCATTCAAGCTCAGATCTTGGATCACACAAACTGAAATCTCATCTCAAACCACGAAATCTCCTCACAAACAAGCTACCAACAAGATAACAAGCTCCAAAAATGTTGATTGGAGGTAGAAAGAGAAGACCAAAGGTTAAATGAAACCTTTAGTTGATGAATCAAGGAGTTCTGAGCAAGGGAACATGAAGAGAAGGAAGGATTGAAGATTCAAAACCACTTACCAGGTCAAATCCATGGTGAACCCTTCAATTTCTGTTGCTCATCATGTTCTTCCCAAAAAATCACCCTCTAGGTCATCTTTTCGTTGACTAAAGGGTCTAAGATGATAGACAATCGAATCAGAGTTCCAGCACACTTTATTTTGTCAAAAAGGGATATGTATAGTCTGATATATGATCACTTTACAATTGGTCATCCTAGGCGGCAATCTTAGCGATCGCTAGGTCTTTGGCAACCATTCTTGGAGACCATTTTTGGCAACCAATGAGAAATTGTGTGTTATTAAAAAGGTCATAACTCACTCATTTTAACTCCAACTTTGTTCATTCTTTTTGAGTTGGATTTGTAATTGAATTATATATAATAAAACAATATTAGTTTGATAATATTATCAAACAAAAAAGTATTTATTAATTATTTCATCAAATGACATTAACACTCCTCTTACATACATGTATGGGCTAATGCCATATAAACTCCAACTCAGATCTTTGTAGTATGCTTAAGTCATGATTATGAGTTATCTAAATAAGATTTGAGATTGTTAAAGTTAAGATAAAGCACAAGATATTATATTATTAATAAAATCATAAAAATATTAATGTTATCTTAAATCTCCAGGATTACCAACAAGGCTAGAAGAGGGTTGTAACGATTCTCTCTCTCTAATAAAAATTTTGTCTCAAAATTCTTAGAAGGGTAAAAGATATTCTCCACACATCTCTGACTCTACTTCTCAAGTAGCTTCTTCTATACCATGATTCCTCCAGAGAACTTTCACTAGAGGTATCTCCCTCTTTTTAAGCTTCTTAATTTTGCGATCTAGAATTTGAATTGGTCCTTCAACATAGGTGATATCCCCTCTCAACTATATAGGATTTGAGTCTATAGTCTTTTTTGTACTAGGATGGCACTTCACCAACATAGATACATGAAACACATCATGTAAATTAGCTAACTCTGTAGGAAACTCAAGTTTATATGCAACCAATCCAATTCTCTGAATGATCTAATAGGGACCCATGTATTTAGGAGTTAATTTGCCTCACTTTCCAAACTTCAACACACCTTTACATGGTGATACTTTCAAATAAATCTCATCTCCAACTGCAAACTAAAGTGGTCTACACCTTTTCTCTACATAGCTTTTTTGTTTGTCCTGAGCAGTCTTCAATTGTTGTCTGATTACAAATATATTTTTCTGTTGTTTCTTCCACCAAATCAGGACCTAGAATTTGCCTTTCTCCAACTTAATACCAACAAACATGAGATCTACACTTTCTACCATATGGAACTTCATAAGGGGCCATTTGTAAGCTAGAATGGTAATTGTTGTTATAGGCAAACTCAATGAGATTAAGATGATCATCCCAACTGTCATTGAACTCTTAGTATGTATACCCAGAGAGCCAATCATATGATGATTGGAATGTGGCATCAAATACCTAATTTGATAATAATAAAAGGTAATTCCATCTATTATGTTTGTCTCATTCACAAGATGATGCCACAAACGTAAGTAGATGTCTAAAGAATGATGTTGATGACTGTAACATCGCTGACCTGGGTTATGAGCTAACCCTAGATGTTTTGCTTAATTATGTAATTATATACTTGTGATTATCTTTTGGTATGTAATTAAAGTTCTTGAGGAACATGTATTTCCATTCCTGTCCTTTTTAAACAAAGTTTTAGTATTGTTTTGTAATACAGGGACCTATGTGCAAATTACCCAATTAAAGGGGTTAACTTGCAATTTACACATGTTAATATGTTCCTTTAGTGTTGATACATCATAAGAGTGAATATGATGAAGTATGATGGATTTCCCAAGCTTTGGCATCAAGATGCAGCTTGTGGAGCAATCCTTGTACTTGAAACCCTAATTTTGGTGTAAAGTACAATTTACCAAAAATATGGGGTGCAACTTGTAAAATACATCTTCTAGAATATCTTTTATGACCCTTGACATCATTTAGAGTAATAATGATAAAGGGGGCACTTCTTTTGAATAATCATATAATAAGGAACACCTTTGTAATTAAATCACCAAGTTGTAAGCAAGGTGACCCTTATATATGTGCACCTTAGTGATAAGTTGACCTTCTTTGCCTTTAGTTCTTGGTTTTAGAAGGAGATTTGTTTAAGAAATAAGTATGATGGAAGTGCTTAGAAGAAAGGAAGGACCTAGATGAGAAATGGAGAATTAGATGTCCTTATGTTGAAGTTTCACCCAAAGATACATATACAACTTTCCTTTGTTTGCAAAGGAACGTTTCCTTTCTTCCTTCACTTATCACCTTGCTCAAACCGAATAAGGCAGAGATCTAGAGCATAGGAGAACGACCAAGGATAATCTAGGTAATCTTGGGTCATCTTCTTTCTCGAATTCATGGAGGAAAGTGGATTACAAGGTTGGTTTCATGGTTATCTTACTTAGTTCTTTCTTTCTAGCCGATCTTTCCCAACCTTTTCTTAGAGAAACACCTTTGGCCGACCTGGGGAGCTCAAGAAGCCATTAAAGGCTTGAAGCTTGGAAGCTTGGAGCTCTAGGAACGACCATAAGGCGAGTTGTATAACTTTTAACCTCTTGCTTTCTTATGCATATCTTTGTTCTTGCAAGTTAGTAGTTAGTTCTTCTTCTTCCCTACTCTTCCTTGCACTTTTGCAAGCAAAACCACGAAGTAACTGACCTGTTCTAAGGTTGAAGATGATGGGCGTGAATTCCTAGGTAACTTTACCAAATGACCTCAGACCATTTGGTCTAAACGGTTTGCAAGACCGTTTGAAATCAAATGATCTCAAGACCGTTTGAATTCATGCGGTTTGTAAGACCGTTTAGATTCAAATGGTCTCCAAGACCGTTTGGTAGGGTTGACCAAGTGAAGACCGTTTAGAGGTCTGTTGGATATATATTGAATTAATCAATTACAAAGAATCATGACCTAATTGCAAACCAATCACAAGTTGAAGGCACTTCAACCATCTAAACCCTAATCGGGTTCAATTGCTGAATTCAAGGACCAATCTTGTTGAACTTTAGGTTGAGTGGACCAAACGGTCTCAAGACCGTTTGGGAAGTCACTCAAACGGTCTCAAGACTGTTTGGTGACCACCCAAGACCATTTGGAGGTCTAGGGTTAAGGTAATTTTATCAATTGAAGGCCCAATCATAATAGGTTGTTGAATTAATTGAAATTGCTGATTTGAGACTTAATTAGGGTTCAACCCTTATCAATTTGACTTAGATTTTGATGTGACTTTGGGCAAATGGTCTCAAGACCGTTTGGAGGGTGTCCAAACGATCCTAAGACCGTTTGGACCAAGTTGGGGCCCAATTGAATGTCAATTGATGTGTTCAACTTCAATTAGGTTCATGTTGATGAACATTGATGGTTAACCGGTTACAAACCCAAATTGAATTGGTTCCAACCCTAATTGGATATCAATTGAGGGTCAATTGAGTGTCCAATTGGTTAAGTCTAACCCTAATTGGCTCAATTGATGAGTGGTTAACATATATAAGGTCAATTGAGGGCTTCAACCTTGAAAACCCTAATCGATTGCAAGTGTTGATGCACTTTTTTTTGGGTCCAATCGGTTTTGAGAGGTTTGGACCAAACGGTCTCAAGACCGTTTGGGCTCAAACGATCTCAAGGTCGTTTAGATCCAATCGATCTCAAGGTCATTTCAATTCATGTGGTTTCAAGGTCGTATAGATTCAATCGGTTTCAAAGTCAATTCTCTTAAACGGTCAACAAGTTGAAACAGTTTCAAGACCATTTAAATTCAAACGGTCTTGAGGGTGACCAAGTTCAAATGGTTTGGAAGTCAACCTAACCAAACGGTCAACACTTCCAAACGGTCTCAGGACCGTTTGGAGGTTGAAAGTGTGTAATTGTTTGGGGACTTTAGGGTTATGATTACTTAATGCTTTGAAGGTTTAAATGGTTCAATGGTTGTCTAATCCAAACCCTAATAATACCTAAAGACATTAAGGGGCTAAGTGATTAATAGATTGACCCATGTTATGAACTAATGGTGTACTTTACCAATGTACCCTTGAAGGGTTCAAGTAGATGACACCCTTGTTTAATCAAACCCTAATAATCATAATAGTGGTGACATGGCTTATGATAATCAAAGTTGACTTGACCTAATCTAATCTAGAGTGATGTAAACATAATCTAGTAGTATGAGGAGAGAGAAGGCTCTTAATATGAATGAGAATCAAGTAACACACCTTTAATAAGTAAGAATGTACATGATTAGGGTATGATCCACCAAGGTGAGATCATGGAAACCCTAATTATGGTGTTTAATGAATCTTAACCTAATTTGAGGGCTTCAATGATGATAATTCTCATACATGATGATGCTATGAACTCAATTCACCATGAAGTGAATAGTAAACCCTAATTGAGGGTGATGTGTTGAAATGTACAATAAACCCTAATTCCAGGTTATGCTTTTAAGCATAAATCTTCATGATTAAAGTATGAGATGAGGAATCATTATTCCTAATCATAATGAAAGGGATTGGATAACCCTAATTGATGTAAATAAGGGAACCTAGCCTTAGTAAATGTATAAAGGTACAACCCTTGATTTGAAAGATTAATTCTTCTTTATTAATTGTTGATCTGGAAATGAATTGTTTATTATTGTCACTTGAATTAACTATGCAGATTCTTATATGAGAATGATCATATCCAGGTAAGGATTATGATACCATATTCACTGAAAGCATGTTATTAGCTTTATGAATAGTGACATATCATGTTGCCTAGTAAGTGGCATCATATGAGATTGATAGGCTGTAAGAGCCATGAGTAACATCAAAGTCATGTTGATTAGATAACTTATGATGAGTTGATCAAGTTATGACATCTAAATGATAACTGATGTGAGTTAAACTTGATACATTTAGTATTCTACTTTCGTAGCTGTTGTTCAAATGAATAATGATTGAAAGCATGCTTGATGCTAAAAGAATACTGAAATGTACCTAACTAATCAAGTATAATCATACCATGTAGAGCCCTGATCATAGATCCATCATTGTCAGAAGCTAAATGATGGTGAAACAGGTTTTCCTAAGGGAACTCCTGGATCACATATTTTTGAGTATGTGGGGGAATATGGATGTGTATATCCTTACATCCTAGTGTAGGAATTGATGTAGATGTATCTTAATCTATCAACCCTTCACTATGTGTTTATGCCGGGGTGATGTACCACAAATATCTCGAGGGAATCTTTGAATACCGCATCAATGAGAGATAAACAAGAGATCTTTCGATGGCGAAGAGAGTACAAAATGCCACTGTGACTCTAATAGCGAAGTACCAGAATACCCTGGTAAGCTATAGTAGCAGAGACACTAGATGTTCTGCATGTTGATCCTCAGACTGACTGAGGAAGATGAGGTCATAAGAATCTGGCTCTTTTGATGACCTATATTGTATGATACCGATGCGACTTAGTAGTGATCGGTTGGAGTATGAGCGGTATACCCCATCTCCGCAGGGCATAATAATGTTTGTAAAACATAATCAATCGTGTAGTATATCTGCTTAGGTTGAACTACGATAAACAATGATTGATGTTACATTGTTTACATTATTATCCTGTTCAAGTATCTAGTATACATGTTCTTCATATGTTTTAAGGAAGTGATTGCTTAAGTAAAATGTTGCTTTACTTTGTCAAACCTGTTGTTGCTATTTTAAGTTACCTTTCTTATGTTATTCCTTATATGCTATAACAAAGCTTCTGGCAGAGAGTTATAACTCTCACTGGGACAATTATTTCAGATTGTCTCACTCTGTAGGTTTCAACTTTTTAGGTGGACGTCGAAGACGGAGAAACCAATCTGAGGGTGAGCAGTATCAACAACAGCAACACCAAGGACAATAATGAATCTCAGGTGGAGATATTGGCTGTCATGTCCAATAGTTAGTTAGTCTTATGTCGTCTATCTACTCTCAGGTCCTAGGAGTCAGTAGGTTTGAGGTTTTTGGCATTAAGCCTCGAGATTTTGTATCTGGATGTATATAATCACTCGAGAGGTGATTTTACAAAAATGTAAACTGTTTATCTTGTTTAATTAAAAAGGAGTTTTATGGTTTCAACACCTTTGCCTAAAAAGTTTTAATTTTCAATATTCTGCTGCTAATTAATCACTTCTGCTTTAGTCTATCTCATGTTTTATAAGTCGGACGTCTCAATGACGTATGTCTTCAAGTATATGACTTGAATGATGAGATCATACGGGTGCTAAGAGTACATATATTCTCGTTATGTTCCTAGTCGGATATTACTATGGAAGCAAAATAAACGACATAATACATAAGATTAGAGTGTGTTTTGACTGATGACTAAATCTAATTAGTCTTGATGTATGATATCAAGTCACTCACATAGGTACATGTTAGAGAACAGTGTATCAGACCGACCATGAGAGTGATACATGAAGACCATGGAATGGTAGTCAGAATCATCTCTCATGGTGATAGTGGTAATTGTAGTAGTTAGACCTAAATTCATTACATTCATCACATGTCATTCAGTATACTTTGACATCATCAAATGTAATCATGAAATAAGGGTTGCCATAACGGTGATGATTGGGTAGCTGTGACACGTGGGGATTTTAGTGTGAGTGATGTAGATGGGATTTGTCTCTCCCATAGGAGTTTATATCCAGGGCCTCTTGATAAGGGAGATTGATATATGTACTACCGTACTCATGTGATTTAGTATCTGATATGTGAACTCACACGCATCTCAGACAGTTAGCTCTAGTTCAAGGAACATTGATTGAACGTTCAGAGGATGACAATTCCATGCCTCGAGTTCAATCCGGGTGTCAAAGACAAAGGAACTATACGACCATTGTAACACAAGTCATAGATTGTAGGTTGAAGTTGTTCTCCAACTTTCTGATTACTTGGGTAGCAATGATGTGTGACTAGGCACCACTCTTTGCATGTGATGTCATAATTTGTTATGGACATTTATTGCCAATGTAATTCAGGACCTATAGGGTCACACACACAGTATACACTTGGATTCAAGAAGTATTGTGATGCCATGTGCCACACAAATCGAGATTACTCAAAACAAAATGCAAAACTAATACTAATCAACCAGGTTACCAGAAAATACGAAAAAATAAAACTTATTTCACATAAGCACATAAGCCGAAACTTATTACATCTGAGTCCACATAAAGCCATATGTATTACATATCTCATGCTAAAAGATGTACACATATCACTGTTCACTGGCTAACTTGCCACAACTTGTTACAAGAGGTAGCTTGTACATGTGTGTGTGTGTGTGTCTCTATATATATATATACATACATATATATATATATATATACATATATGTATGTATGTATGTATGTGTGTGTGTATATATATATATACACACACACACACACACATACATACATACATACATACATATATAGGCCATTTGTTTACTGCCCGCATAGGTAACTAATTTTAGTTACCCGTGAATCTATTTTGTAATAGAAAGGTACCTATTTGTAAGGAGAGAGACAACGTTTGTAATGAGATTTATCAAATAAGAAAAGACGGCTAATCGTTGTATTAGATATGAGAAACCCTGCTCCTATAAATAGGAGAACAGGGAAGCGTACAAGACATAAGACAACCCTAATGGGCCAAGATGTACTTGGGCCCATAATACAAAGCACTTAACAACATAAATAAATGGACTATCTAACACTCCCCCTCAAGCTGAAGTTGGGAGAATCCCAAATCAGCTTGCAAATAGAGAGTCAAACACAGAAACAAAACAAAAAAAGATAAACCAAGCCCATACATAATTTTTCTCCCCCTCAATATTACATTAAAACACTCAAACACTCAGACACTCCCCCTCAAGTAGATACTCCAAGCAAGTAGGTAGGTCGCATAAGCTTCTCGATCATCTGGAGTAGAAATAAGCAGCATCACAATCATCTGGAGCAAAAGATAAAATAGTTGATAGGCACCAGGTCTTCATCAAAGTCGTCGTCGTAGTAGCCAGAGAGTGTTGGGTCACAGTGACAGAGTAGCAGATCCCAGAGAGTGTTGGATCATAGTAGCAGTAGTAGTCAATGTACAAATAAAGTACGGACGGGTCAACGTACGAAACAGAGCACGGACGAGCTAGAGAGTGCTGGTACAAAAAAGTAGAGAGTCGATGTGCAAACAAGGCACAGACATGCCAGAGAGTGCTGGCGCACAACAACAAAAGTCGACGACGTAGGCAGATAGAAGGCCAGTGTACAAAGTAGCAAGCAAATAAATAACTCCAGTAGACGAAGCTCCATGCAAAGTCAGCAATAAATGTCTTCATCATTTTCCCTCTTTACACAATATCCATCACAATAGCAGATGTCAAGGTCCAGAGAATGTTGGTCCACAGTAGAAAGTCAACGTGCAAATAAAGCACGGACAATAGAAAGTGCAAAAGCACAAAGCAACAAACAAAATGTGCTAATCATAACACAAGTAGTAAGAAAGACGTCTGAATATGTAACTTCATAGCAGCAGTCGAGGTAGATGATGAATAAGCAATAATAGCAGCAAAAGCACCAAATAGCAGCAACAAGAAGATCCATAAAACAACAATAGAAGTGGCATGAATATGCATATAGATAGCAGCAGAAAGCACTACATAGAAGCAGCATGAAAATCCATATAGATAGCAATATATATATATATATATATATATATATATATATATAATCTTCTCTTTCTTCGTCACTCCTCCATCTCATCTCTTACTCTATTTCCCCCCTCACACGAACCACAGAAGGAAATAAGAGTGGTTGGGGTGGACAATGTTAAAGAAACTCCAAAAAAAAAGTCACAGAACTGCTGGGGGGTTTGGGGGTCTATAAAGATTTTCAAAGAGAAATCAAGCACAAATCTTCATAAACATTAATGATATTATGGATAAAATCCATCCAAATTTGCTCTAGCCAGTCCAAGAATTTTGATGTCAACTCACAAGCTGCAAATCACAAGCTTGGCTAGAGATTCCAGTTGTAGCAACAACAAGGGAGTCCGACGACCAACGACGAGTGTAGCAAGGTGGCGGAGCGGCATGGGCACATAAAGTGGGGCAGCAGGCAACAACAGACTCGGATAGTGGCAGAATGCATGGGCAGTGATGGAATGATGGGGGAACTAGCAGTGTCAGTGGCATGACGACAGCAAGGCTGCTTGGCGTCGGCAAGGGGCAAGGGTAACGGAGCAGCAACAGGCAGCAGACGGAGCAGCAGCAAGGACAATGCATGGAGCAACATTAGCGGCAAAGGGCAACAACGACAGGGATGGACGCGGGGCAACAGCAGGTTAGATGCGACGGTGACAAGAACGACAGTGGGCAGCAGGGTTGGCAGCCACGACAGCGTGCAGGGAGTAGGGTGATCGACGGTTGGGCAATAGGCAGCAGATCCAGCGGCCGGTAGTAAGAGCGTAAAGGAATAAGGAAGAAGGCATGGAACTAGGAAGGAATTCCCTATGGGCAGCCAAGCACCGCCAAGGGCGACAGCCACCCGCAAGGGGGTGCTCCTTTGGTTCTTGCTCTCTCTCACGTAGGGTTTTGGTCCCTAGGACGGCTGCTCTGATACCATGTCAAATAAGAAAAGATGGCTAATCATTGTATTAGATATGAGAAACCCTACTCCTATAAATAGGAGAACAGGGAAGCATACAAGACATAAGACAACCTTAATGGGCCAAGACGTACTTGGGCCCATAATACAAAACACTTAACAACATAAATAAATGGACTCTCTAACAAGATTATCAAATTTGTAATATAAACACTCATTTTGTATTACAACATAAATTGCTATCATAAATATCATTTTTACTGTAACTAGATATGTAATACAAAATGAGCATTTGTATTGCAAATTTGGTCATCTCATTACAAATAGGTACCTTTCTATTACAAAATAGATCCACGGGTAACTAAAGTTAGTTACCCGCACGGGTAGTGTGTGTGTGTATTTATATATAATATATAATATAACATATATATAGGGTAGTGATCTAATGAGAAACATTATATGGTGAGAGCATGAGAGGCATCTAAGAAACCATAAAGTTATAATTTTTTTCTTTCAATATCCAACCTTATGGATGGGAAGAACATCATTTTATTTACCTTCACAAAAGAAAATCACTGCATTCCAATATTTTTTACATGTCCATGTATGGAATACATGTATTTTACATCCAACGGTCAGCCTGAAATTCAATATTGATCGTTGAAAAGTATTTGCTTGTTATGAACGCAATACAAGTCATATGATGATGAAATTTCGTAGGAAGGTAACTAATAAGTTATATCTTTAATCCATATGGTTGGATTATGAAAAATTGATCTCTATGTAAAGTTATTGAAATGCCTCTCATGCTCTCACCAAGAAATGTTTCTCACTGGATCATTGTCATATATATACATATACATATACATATATATACATATATATATATATATATATATATATATATATATATATATATTGTGGCAACACATCCCACTATCACACAGACAGCGAGGTGTTACGCGAAAACGTGCGGAAATCACCATAACCACATATTATCAAAAACACGGGTTAACTAAAACCGATTGTGAAAAATTGATAAGCTGAGAAACTATTACATTCCAGTCCACATCCTGCAAGAAACATGTTATATAAGCATATACAAGCCTTGATACATGTCCACAGCTTAGAGCAACAACTGTCTTATCACCACATGAGTTCATCACCTGTTCATACATACATAGAGGCCCACGTCCGGCCAACAACAGGATATACAAAACATCAACGATAGTACATCGTGAAACAACGTCAAACACTTCCAAGGACCTGAGAGTACAAGGATGACTCTAGACTCTACTACAAAACATCCAAAACAACAGCATATCCATCGCTTGCCTTCTACTGCTCTTCTTGCTGCTCGACCGCAACTCTGCGACCACCTCCACGTCTAGCTCGACCACCTAAAAAGGGTGTAAACCAGCGGAGTGAGACAATTGAACATTGTCCCAGCGAGAAACATAACTCCCCGCCGAAACTACAAAACCTCAGAGGTATATATATATATATATGTATATATATATATATATATATAGCAGCTAACTGATAGGAAGTATAACAAGAGCAGTTAAATAAATAAGGTTGTTCATACTTAGCAAGCTTACCAGGAGTATAAGTATTTCTTTGTGGAGCATGATTAATCAAGATATATATAAGTCCTACTACATATGAGGAACATATAAGCAACTGCAAGATATGACAAGATTAATCTACACAAACAAGGCCTCAACCAATGTTTCGTGTTTGTCTTAAGCAGTAGTACTATTCGGCTGAATTACATATTATTATGCCCTGAGAAAGTGAGTCGTACTGCTCAGATCCAACCTTCGGTAGCAAAACCCAAGCCGGTGCCATACAAGGTCAATGGAAGAGTCAGACTCCATGACCTTCTCCGCCTCATGGTCAATGCATGAGTACAACACAAGCAGGATCGCAGTCTCATGCTGAAGTGGTCTTAGCCACAGGGTCAGGCTACCCTCTTCCTAGTCCGCCTCGGTTCAAGTCTCGACGCTAGTGGAACTGAGCCACATGCTTATTCACCGTGCTCTGAGCCATGAATGCATTCATGCTCCTCATATCACATATCCTGAGCCATGGGCCTGTTCACCATGCTCTTTATCACAATTGGGCTATGGGCCTGAATCCGCACCCTGGAGTCTACAACCGAAGTTGCACTCTTACCTCCTCACTTTAGGCTAGGAGAAACCTCGCATACTCAACAATATGCACTCTGGGTTAACTTGCAGGAGAACCTGATTCACCATCACCAATTCCTGACGATGATGGATCTATGGCCAGGGCAACTACATGATATATTTCACCGTGATTAATTAGTATCTTTTATATGGATTGCAATGTTCAACCAAGTTTTATAATATGCAATTATAACAGAAGTAAACAATATGGAACTCAACAGTTACGTTTACTACAATTCACATCATACTGATCCAACGCAAGGATCCATCGTCTCATGTTATCACTTGGCCTCTTTCCAATCATCCGTGTTCATACCATGGGATCTCAATCCCCATTATATATTGCCACTGCCTCTCAGGGCTTACATTATTATTAACATCATGGAACAACATTCATAATGTACCTGTCATTTCATTGTTCCCATATATTCATTCCTCATAGCCTTCCATTTGGCTCTACATTACCTGCATGGTTAGCACTATTCAATAATCATCATGAATAACTTAGAAACTCATAGTATCAACATAGGGTGACATTTTAGGATTTGGTGCTTAATCAACACAAAGTGACATTAATGATTATATCCTTTTCTTAATCATGCCTCATCTTATGATCACATGTATAAGGTACATCAATAAGCAAACCCTAATGCATGCTCATTATTGCTCTCAGCATCATGAGATAGTCAAGGTGATCACATGTATGTGTATAGCTATGTTAAGTTTAGATGGACAAGCTTTATCAATGAAATACTTATCATGCAACGAGTCACCATTGATTAACGAGAGTATAGCTAACACTTCGATTTTCCATGATAAACAAAACCTTCACAAGAAGTACTCACAACCCTCACTAAAAACTATATCGGGCAGGGCTCACCCTCACCATAGGTTGTATCGGGCAACCAGCCCTCAACTCATAACCAACTCACAACGGCCTGCGTGCAGCACACAACACCACGTTACCAAGGGCAATAGTTCTCAAGCGTGCAGCGCGCAACGCTGGGTCAAGTGTCATGCACTTGGGTATACCGGGCAATGGCCAAGGGCCAGCCGTGTAGTTATGCCGTGTAGGGTATATCGGCCAGTGCTATGCGCGTCATGACGTGCACGTTATCGGGTAGTTGGGTGTCGACTGTGCAACACGCACTGGGGGTGTGCATCTCTTCCGGGCGACACGGTGCCGGGCAGGGTGACGCGCTCTCCGGGCGTGCACTGCCGGACGACGCGGTGTCAAGCTCAACTCAACCCGTGCACGGGTAGCGTGCACTCTATACTAGCGTGCAGGGCATGTGTCGGGCGTTAGGGGGTAGTGTGTGCGCCCTCCACAACAACACTCATCCAAAGAGCAAACCATGCAAGGGGCTCCACAAGAGGTATCGTCCAAGGGTTAACCATCACAGACCAGCCATCCAAACCATGGCCTAACGGCCGTCACCGGGAAAGGCAAGGTTGTGACGCCCGTCACCAAGAGGGACCAAAGGGGATATCATCCATACATGTACCGTGCAAGGGGGTCTAGGTCAAGAGGGATGTCGGGCAGCACCTCCCCATGCTCATATCAACCAAGGTGTTAACTCTCAAGGTCATCTACCACCTCACACATGGTCACCCAAAACCCTAGTGGGTCAAGAAGAGGCTCACCTCAATCAACTAAGAAGGAGGGGTCTTGCACATCTTCTATCACCAAACGGGTCACAAGGAGAAACCCTAGAAAGAGTCACCACCATAGCCAAGCTCACCCTTCTAGCCCATGGTGAGAGGAGAGTGTTGCTTAAGCAACTAGAACACAAGCTCACCTCAATCGATTAAGGGAAAGAGGGGTGTTGCTCATGATACTAGAAGCTCAAACTCACTCCTCTAGACCAAGGGGAGAAAGGAGTATTGCTCCTAAAGAAACCCTAGATCATAAGGTTCAGCCAACATGGAAGCTAAGCAAGAAACTAGCTACTAACATGTAAACAAGATCATAGCAAGAGATAATGTAATTAAGGTTAGAAGTTATGCAACCCGCCTCAAGCAAGCTCCAAGCTCCTAGCTCCAAGCACCACCAAGCAAGGAAGATGGAGACTACAAGGCTATCGACCACTAGCTTGCTCCTTCCAAGGGGGGTATCGGCCACCACTTGCAAGGAAGAGGGTTATGTCATGCAACAAGGTGGAGAGGAACCAAAGGAACTCTTAGCTAAGGAAAGGAACCACCTATATAGAAGGAAAGGGGGGAGAAAACAAGGTGGAACCAAGCAAGGTGTCGTCTACCTAGGGACACTTGTCCTAGTGCACGAGCCACCACTCTAGCAAGCTCCATACACATGTCCAAGATATGTACCAAGTGTCCACTAGTGGTGACACAAACTAGGTCAAGGCTAGGTCAAGCATCATGGGCGACACAACAACTAGCACCTTGGGCGACACACCTCTTGCCATGGGCGACAAACACACACCTTGGCCGATACACTCACCTCTTGGGCGATACACACTACTCTTGGCTGATACAAGGCTCAACCAAGGCAAGGCAAGGCACCTCAAGGCCCAAACAAGCTCAACCAAGCCCATCAGAACTCAAGCAACGAGCCCAAGCCTTCCTCTCTACCCTAGAGGGAGCAAAGAGAGAGAAATGTCTCTCCAGGTGGCAACTTGCCTACAAAACCCTAGACTTGGGTTATTTGCAAGTAGCACCTCCAACCCTCAACAAAGCACAACCAAACCCTAATCACCACCAAAGGTGATTAGCGAGTAGGAAAGCACCAAGGTTAAGCAAAGCAAGCAGGGTAAACCCTAAACGAAGGTCAGGGTCCTTACAATCTAACCCCCTTTAAGGGATTTCGTCCCCGAAATCTGAAGAGAAAAGCGAGGGATACTTCCTCCTCATCTCTTCCTCAAGCTCCCATGTGGCTTCCTCAACGCCACGGTGATGCCAAAGAACCTTTACCATAACCAGGTCCTTCCTTTTCAGCTTCTTAACTCTTCTGTCAAGGATCGCCACATGACCTTCTTCGTACGTCACATCTTCATCAAGCTCAACCTCAACTGGTTGTATTACTGTTCCTGAATCCGGATGACTTTTCTTCAACATACTAACATGGAACACTGGATGTAACCTGTGCAACTCTGGAGGCAACTCTAACTCATAAGCTACCTTTCCAACACGTGCTATGACTGCGTAAGGCCCCATGTACCTGGGTGCTAACTTACCCTTCCGACCAAACCTCAGCACACCTTTCCACAGTGAGACTTCGAGATACACTTTGTCTCCTACCTAGAACTCCAGAGGCTGTCGGCGATTGTTCGCATAAGACTTCTGCCTGTCCTGTGCCACTTTCAACTGTTGTTGTATCACTTTGATCTTTTATGTTGTTTGATGTACTAACTCAGGACCCAAAAGTTGATACTCACCAGACTTGTACCAACACAAAGGAGATATGCACTTCCTCCCATACAAAGCCTCATAAGGAGCCATATCAATGCTCTGTTGATAACTGTTGTTGTAGGCAAACTCTATCAAACTAAGGTGCACATCCCAGTTGCCTAGAAACTGCAAAACACAAGCTCGAAGGAGATCTTCCAAAGTCTGAATAGTCCTCTCAGATTGTCCATCTGTCTGTGGGTGGAAGGCGGTACTGAACCTCAACTGCGTTCCCAACGCTTTGTTCAACTGTTCCCAGAAACGACTCGTGAACTGAGGACCTCTGTCAGAAACTATCGTTACTGGCACACCATGCAAACGTACTATCTCATCAACATATACTCGAGCGAGTTTCTCAGCTGTATATGTCGTCTTCACTGGTAGGAAATGGGCAGACTTCGTCAATCCGTCCACTACCACCCAAATGGAATCATGATTCCTAGTTGTCCTGGGCAGACCAACTACGAAATCCATGGTTATATGATCCCATTTCCACTGTAGTATCGACAATGGTTGCAACGTACCTGCCAACTTCTGATGTTCGACTTTGACTTGTTGACATACCGCACACCTAGCCACGAACTCAGCTACATCTTTCTTCAAACCGGGCCACCAATACAAGTCCTTCAGACTATGATACATCTTGGTGACACCTAGATGCATGGAATACATTGACGTGTGTGCTTCCTCGAGCACTAACTTCCTCAGATCATCCGCATCTGGAACCACCATCCTGTTACGATAGCAGACTAGACCATCCTCAGACTCATGAAACCCATCACGCCTTTCGCTATCGAACTCTGATCTGATCAACTGTACTGCATCATCTATCTACTGGGCATCTTTGATCTGTTGTCTCAACGTAGGCTTGACTTGCATATGTGCTAAAAGTCCAACTAACGAGAAAACTTCTATCTGCACATTCATCTGTCGCAAGGAAACAAACATATCTCGTCTATGGCCTACCAGAGAACTCAATTGTGCCTTCTTTGAAGAAAGAGAAGAAGACTTTCTACTAAGCGCATCAGCTACTACATTCGCCTTACCAGGATGATACTCGATAGTGCAATCATAATCATTGATCAACTCAATCCATCGTCGTTGTCGCATGTTTAACTCGTGCTGCGAAAAGATGTACTTCAGGTTCTTATGATCTGTAAAGATCTGACACACTTCCTCGTAAAGATAGTGTCTCCAAATCTTTAACGCATGAACCACTGCTGCCAACTCCAAGTCATGAGTCGGATAGTTCTCCTCATGTTTCTTAAGCTATCGTGAAGCAAAAGAAACCACATGATCTTCCTGCATCATCACACAACCTAAACCTTTCTTGGAAGCATCACAGAAAACAACATAGCTCTTCCCAGGCTCTGGCAGGATCAATACTTGAGCACTGGTCAGCTTCTCCTTCAAACTCTGGAAAGCTTGTTGACATTGATCATCCCAGACAAAAGGTACATCCTTCCTTGTCAACTTCGGCATTGGCAACGCAATCGCACTGAAGTCCTTGATAAACCTTCGGTAGTATCCTGCTAAACCCAGAAAACTACGAACTTCTGTCGGCGTCTTCGGCTGTTCCCATTCTGCAACGGATTCCACCTTCTTTAGGTCCACTTTGACTCCTTCAGTGGATATCACATGTCCTAAGAAAGTCACTTCTTTCGACCAGAACTCGCACTTACTGAACTTGGCATACAACTGATGTTGACGAAGAAGAGTCAACGCTTGACGAATATGTTGCTCATGCTCTTGCCTGTCCCGACTGTAGATCAAGATGTCATCTATAAAGACTATAACAAACTGATCTAAGAACGGACGAAACACTCTGTTCATCAGGTCCATGAAAGTAGTAGGTGCATTGGTTAGCCCAAACGGCATAACCACGAACTCGAAATGACCATACCTCATCCGAAAAGCTGACTTTGGTATGTCATCTGCCTTTATCCTCAACTGATGATACCCAGACCGTAGATCGATCTTCGAAAACACTGTAGCACCACACAACTGATCAAACAGATCATCTATCCTCGGCAACGGGTACTTGTTCTTGATCATGACTTTGTTCAACTGTCGGTAGTCTATACACAACCGCATCGAACCATCCTTCTTCTTGACGAACAACACAGGACCACCCCAAGGCGACGTGCTTGGTCAGATGAAACCTTTGTCCAGCAACTCTTGTAACTGCTTCTTCAGCTCTGCCATCTCCACTGGAGCCATCCTATATGGTGTATGTGTAACTGGTTGCGTACCTGGAACCAGATTGATCTCAAAATCAATCTCTCGGGGCGGAGGAACACCAGGATACTCCTCAGGAAACACATCTGCAAACTCCCGAACAACGGTCACCTCTTCGAGACTAGGACCTTTCGCCTTGGTATCCACAACGGTATCTACCACATGAGCTAAGAATTCCTCACATCCTTGTCGTAACAACCTATCCGCCACCATAGCTGATACAAGACACGTCGGAAGAATCTTCCTATCTCCTTGGAAGATCCACTTCTCTCCCGCATCATCAAACACTTCCTGCTTGGAACCATAGTCCAAAACCACCCCAAGGATAACATCAAACCCATGCATATCAAGTGGCATGAGATCCACTTGAATGTGGTGTCCCGAGAAAGACAAGACACAAGATGGACACTCTTCTTGAAGCAACGAGGAACCATCAAGAGGGGTTTCTAACAACAAACTATCCTTCTTACGGCTAACAAGTAAACGACATTTTTCAAGCATACTATATGCGATAAAAGAGTGTGTAGCACCCGGGTCAACCAGAACAGATATAAAGCAAGAAGGAGACATATCAGAATGAAATAACTCCATCTGACTTGTCACTACTTGCAAGTTGACTATCGCCTCCGGCTGACTCATAGCATAGAATCGAGCCTTTGCTTGCTGTCCACGTCCTCTGCTTCCTTGAGCAGACGATCCAGCTTGAGACGCTTGACTGCGTCCTCATCCTCTACTACCTCTAGGTTGTTGTCTATCTGATCCTTGATGATTCTGTCTCGGCTGCTGTGTTACTTCAACATCTCTATTCGGGCAATTGAACCTCCAATGCCCGATCTGACCACATAGATGGCACGCTCCATCGTCAACCTGTGGCCTAGATGGCCCTGTCACTGCCACGGAAGTTGTACTTTGTGCCTTATATGGTGAAGAAACATAACCCCTTCCTTTACTCAGAGGCGACTGAGACGGTCCACCAAAACCTCTCATCACTGACGGTGCTGCAAACCTTGGCTTCTTGAAGCCACCAAACCTTTGCCCCTAGAACTGAGCAGGTCTCTTCTTAGCCATAAATTCTCTCTTCTCCCTTACTGATCATTCGATCCTTTGGACGGATTCCACAAACATAGCAAATCGTTCTCAGTTCTCCAACACAGACACAGGTGTCGTCAACTCAGAACTCAGACCTTTCTTGAAGCGTCTGATCCGCTCTTCATCAGTCACCGCCATGTGAGGACAAAACCTCAACATATCCATGAACTTGGCTTCGTACTCGGTGATGTTCATCATTCCTTGCTGTAAGCTCTCAAACTGACTGATCTTCTCATCCAGATATGTCTTCGGGAAGTATCTGCTGATGAACTCGTGCCGGAAAACCTCCCAACAAATCACCTCACCATGCCGCTTCTCTTCCTTGATGGTCCACCAGTGACCAACACTACCCTTCAAAAGGTAGACAACGTGCTTTACTTTGTCTGCTTCGGGGATGTCGAGGATTCAGAAAGCCTTCTCAAGACTTTTCAGCCACATATCTGCATCCACTGGATCAGCCGTTCCAGCATAATCCGAAGCTCTGACTCGGCGAAGCCGCTCGAAGGTCTTCCCAATACCCGATGCTTCTACATGGGGAGCATGTGCTCTCGGAGGAGGCACTGGAAATCGCTCAACCTTGAGATTCATTGTAGCCATCATCTGTGCCATAAGCTATTGGTAGGTAGGATGTTCAAGAATGACTGGGTTAGGTTAGGGGACCTCAGGCACCCGATCTCCATGTGCCTGCTCAAAAGCTCCATCGACTGATGCAACATCACTGTGCTCATCAGCATGTTCTTCATGGTTTCCAGACATCTTGGTTTTTCTTCCACTGAGGCAGAAGATAATTGTGAGGAAATCTGGAAAACACACAAGAACAAACACAACCTAGTCATAAATCCCTATAGACTCAGCGAATCTAAAGCTCTCATACCAAACTTTGTGGCAACACATCCCACTATCACACAGACAGCAAGGTGTTACGAGAAACGTGCGAACATCACCATAACCACAGATTATAAAAAACACGGGTTAACTAAAACCGATTGTGAAAAACTGATAAGCTGAGAAACTATTACATTCCAGTCCACATCCTGCAAGAAACAGGTTATATAAGCATATACAAGCCTTGATACGTGTCCACAGCTTAGAGCAACAACTGTCTTATCACCACATGAGTTCATCACCTGTTCATACATACATAAAGGCCCACGTCTGGCCAACAGCAGGATATACAAAACATCAACGATAGTACATCGTGAAACAACATCAAACACTTCCAAGGACCTGAGAGTATAGGGATGACTCTAGACTCTACTACAAAACATCCAAAACAGCAGCATATCCATCGCTTGCCTTCTACTGCTATTCTTGCTGCTCGGCCGCAACTCCGCGACCACCTCCACGTCTAGCTCAAACACCTAAAAAGGGTGTAAACCAGCGGAGTGAGACAATTGAACATTGTCCTAGCGAGAAACATAACTGCCCGCCGAAACTACAAAACCTCAAAGGTATATATATATATATATATATATATATATATATATATATATATATATATATATATATATATATATATATATATATATATATATATATATAGCAGCTAACTGATAGGAAGTATAACAAGAGCAGTTAAATAAAGTAAGGTTGTTCATACTTAGAAAGCTTACCAGGAGTATAAGTATTTCTTTGTGGAGCATGATTAATCAAGATATATATATATAAGTCCTACTACATATGAGGAACATATAAGCAACTGCAAGATATGACAAGATTAATCTACACAAACAAGGCCTCAACCAATGTTTCGTGTTTATCTTAAGCAGTAGTAATATTCAGCTAAATTACGTATTATTATGCCCTAAGGAAGTGAGACGTACTGCTCAGATCCAACCTTCGGTAGCGAAACCCAAGCCGATGCCATACAAGGTCAATGGAAGAGCCGGACCCCACGACCTTCTCTGCCTCATGGTCAGTGCATGAGTACAACACAAGCAGGACCGCAGTCTCATGCTGAAGTGGTCTTAGCCATAGGGTCAGGCTACCCTCTGCCTAGCCCGCCTCGGTATAGGTCTCGGCGCTAGTGGAACTGAGACACGGGCCTATTCACCGTGCTCTGAGCCATGAACGCATTCATGCTCCTCATATCACATATCCTGAGCCATGGGCCTGTTCACCATGCTCTTTATCACAATTGGGCTACGGGCCTGAATTCGCACCCTGGAGTCTACAACCGAAGTTGCACTCTTACCTCCTCACTTTAGGCTAGGAGAAACCTCGCATACTCAACAATATGCACTCTGGGTTAACTTGTAGGAGAACCTGATTCACCATCACCAATTCCTGACGATGATGGATCTATGGCCAGGGCAACTACATGATATATTTCACAGTGATTAATTAGTATCTTTTATATGGATTGCAATGTTCAACCAAGTTGTATAATATGCAATTATAACAGAAGTAAACAATATGGAACTCAACAGTTACTTTTACTATAATTCACATCATACTGATCCAACGCAAGGATCCATCATCTCATGTTATCACTTGGCCTCTTGCCAATCATCCAAGTTCATACCATGGGATCTCAATCCCCATTATATGCTGCCACTGCCTCTCAGGGCTTACATTATTATTAACATCATGGAACAACATTCATAATGTACCTGTCATTTCATTGTTCCCATATATTCATTCCTCATAGCCTTCCATTTGGCTCTACATTACCTGCATGGTTAGTACTATTCAATAATCATCATGAATAACTTAGAAACTCATAGTATTAACATAGGGTGACATTTTAGGATTCGGTGCTTAATCAACACAAAGTGACATTAATGATTATATCCTTTTCTTAATCATGCCTCATCTTATGATCACATGTATAAGGAACATCAATAAGCAAACCCGAATGCCTGCTCATTATTGCTCTCAGCATAATGAGATAGTCAAGGTGATCACATGTATGTGTATAGCTATGTTAAGTTTAGATGGACAAGCTTTATCAATGAAATACTTATCATGCAATGAGTCACCATTGATTAACAAGAGTATAGCTAACACTTTGGTTTTCCATGACAAATGGAACCTTCACAAGAAGTACTCACAACCCTCACTAAAAACTGTATCGGGCAGGGCTCACCCTCACCATAGGTTGTATCGGGCAACCTGCCCTCAACTCATAACCAACTCACAACGGCCCATGTGCAGCGTGCAATGCCACGTTACCAAGGGCAACAGTTCTCAAGCGTGCAGCGCGCAACGCTGGGTCAAGTGTCGTGCACTTGGGTATACCGGGCAACGACCAAGGGTCAGTCGTGCAGCTGTGTTGTGCAGGGTATATCGTCCAGTGCTACGTGCGTCATGACGTGCACGATATCGGGTAGTTGGGTGTCGACTGTGCAACGTGCACTGGGGGCGTGAAGCTCTGCCGGGCGACACAGTGCCGGGCAAGGTGATGCGCTTTCCGGGCGTGCACTGCCGAACGACGTGGTGTCAAGCTCAACTCAACCCGTGCACGGGTAGCGTGCACTCTATACTAGCGTACAGGGCCTGTGTCGGCCGTCAGGGGGTAGTGTGTACGCCCACCACAGCAACACTCATCCAAAGAGAAAACCATGCAAGGGGCTCCACAAGAGGTATCGTCCAAGGGTTAACCATCACAGACCAACCATCCAAACCATGGCCTAACAGCCGTCACCGGAAAAGGCAAGGTTGTGACGCCCGTCACCAAGAGGGACCAAAGGGGATATTGTCCATACATGTACCGTGCAAGGGGGTCTAGGTCAAGAGGGTTGTTGGGCAGCACCTCCCCATGCTCATATCGACCAAGGTGTTAACTCTCAAGGTCATCTACCACCTCACACATGGTCACCCTAAACCCTAGTGGGTCAAGAAGAGGCTCACCTCAATCAACTAAGAAGGAGGGGGTCTTGCACATCTTCTATCACCAAACGGGTCACAAGGAGAAACCCTAGAAAGAGTCACCGCCATAGCCAAGCTCACCCTCCTAGCCCATGGTGAGAGGAGAGTGTTGCTTAAGCAACTAGAACACAAGCTCACCTCAATCGGTTAAGGGAAAGAGGGGTGTTGCTCATGATACTAGAAGCTCAAACTCACTCCTCTAGACCAAGGGGAAAAAGGAGTATTGCTCCTAAAGAAACCCTAGATCATAAGGTTCGGCCAACATGGAATCTAAGCAAGAAACTAGCTACTAACATGTAAACAAGATCATAGCAAGAGATAATGTAATTAAGGTTAGAAGTTATGCAACCTGCCTCAAGCAAGCTCCTAGCTCCAAGCACCACCAAGCAAGGAAGATGGAGACTCCAAGGCTATCGACCACTAGCTTGCTCCTTCCAAGGGGGGTATCGGCCACCACTTGCAAGGAAGAGAGTTGTGGTCGTGCAACAAGGTGGAGAGGAACCAAATGAACTCTTACCTAAGGAAAGGAACCGCCTATATAGAAGGAAAGGGAGGAGAAAACAAGGTGGAACCAAGCAAGGTGTCGCCTACCTAGGGACACTTGTCCTAGTGCACGAGCCACCACTCTAGCAAGCTCCATACACATGTCCAAGATATGTACCAAGTGTCCACTAGTGGTGACACAAATGAGGTCAAGGCTAGGTCAAGCATCATGGGCGACACAACAACTAGCACCTTGGGCGACACACCTCTTGCCATGGGCGACACACACACACCTTGGCTGATACACTCACCTCTTGGGCGATACACACTACTCTTGGCCGATATAAGGCTCAACCAAGGCAAGGCAAGGCACCTCAAGGCCCAAACAAGCTCAACCAAGCCCATAAGAACTCAAGCAACGAGCCCAAGCCTTCCTCTCTACCCTAGAGAAAGCAAAGAGAGAGAAACGCCTCTCCAGGTGGCAATTTGCCTACAAAACCCTAGACTTGGGTTATTTGCAAGTAGCACCTCCAACCCTCAACAAAGCACAACCAAACCCTAATCACCACCAAAGGTGATTCGCGAGCAGGAAAGCACCAATGTTAAGCAAAGCAAGCAGGGTAAACCCTAAATGAAGGTCAGGGTCCTTACATATATATATATATATAATATATATATATATATATATATATATATGTGTGTGTGTGTGTGTGTGTGTGTGTGTGTACTATACAACCATGGCCTACTGCCATAACTCACATTGATATATGTAACAACAAAAACCTCCCCCAAAGACCTGAGAGTACATGGACAACACATATAACTCTACTACATAACACTAGCAGCACGTCCAACCTTTAATCGTTACTGCTCCTCTTGTTGCTCAGCCTCAACTGCACGATCTCTACCTAGTCATGCACAACCACCTAAAAGATGTGGAAACCCACGGGGTGAGATGAAACATCCAACGAGAGATATAACTATCTACCAAAAACTATTACAAGAACAAAGAAACTAAAATAGGTAGATAACCATAACATCAGGTTGAGCAGATTCAGCTAAATGATATGAATAAAGAAGTTACCATTATCTAAGAAACTCTGGCATCTATAGTTGAGCAGTAGAACATCTTTTATTTTAAGAAGGAATATGAAGAACATGTATAATAGTTGATTATTTTTACCGCTTATAAATCAAGAAATCAGTACAAGCAATAAGGCAAAGGGGTCATCCGATGTGAATCGTATTTTATCCTAAACATCAATGCTACATGATTGTATTACATATTTTATTTTCCCTAAGGATTTGAGTTGTACCACCTCAAATTCAACTGATCACGATAGAGTCGAAATCATTGCCATACGAGATCAATGGAAGATTCAGAATCTATGATCTCACCACACAACTCCCGATCAGTATGAGAGACAACACAGAGACATAAGTGTCAACTACCAACACTGACATATCGTCAAGATGAAGAAAAAAACAACTAGTCCAACCTTGATACATGTCATGACACTAGAGAACATGCTCACGCATGACCGTTCTAAAAGAGGCATAAAATGCAGGTATACTGCTGCGTACCACATATCATAAAAGGAGAACAACTCATGCATGGTCGTCTCAACTAAGGACTAGGTATGACCGCAGTCATCCTACCTACCTTGTAATTATGGATGCAAGGAGATACTCAACTTGCACCCCCGCATATTCAAAAATATGCGCTCTGAGTTTCCCATAGTAATGACTCATTTCACCACCCAACAAGTTCTGATACTATAATGGATCTATGGCACATGGCATTTACATGATTAGGATTTCATTTGATTAGTTATGCCAATTAAGTGTCTTTTAGAGCATTGATCAAGTTACAATGTACAAACCCTAAACATGTTCTATAAAATAGGGGTAGGTACGACTCTAGAAGATATTAAATGTATGAAATGAAACTTGTCACTTCGTCACACGATACTTGTCTCAATGCCACTCACAAGGCCATTATCACATGTTACAACTGTCATACAAGACCAACATCAATGACACATCACTATGGGATACCAATCCCTCAATCACATCTCTAGAGGTTTTCATCTCAAATTAGGCACAAGGCACTTGTCAGGTCATTAGACTCAATCACATAATTCCAACACATTCAATATCACAATATGCTTCAACAATGCTCATAATCACCACCATGTTTTATACAAGGATCACCATAGCATTCACATAACTGTGACATTCATTTCACATGCAAGGTTATGGTTATACAAGTAGGAGAGATAACATACCATAACCATGCTAATCATTTTAAGCTATATAAGCAAATACATCATATGTTCCAAAAATTAGGGTCAAGGTTTCATGTATAGTCGATTAGGGTTCCCATAGTATCACCCAATCACCAAATCCTAGTTTCATCACCTCCCACTTATTTGCAGTGTATTAGTGTTAAACACTCTTGATTATGATTAATCATTCACATTCACATCATCATGTATAGACCATTAACCAAGTGTTGCAGTCGATTGGATGATAGATGTAGCAACCTACATACTACATGAGTGTAGGTGTATGTGGCGACCATAAGTGTAGTGACTGTAGGTGTAGCGACCTCCTTAGGTGAGTGAGTGTAGCGACCATGTGTTGCAACCCACCTATGGTTTTAACCATGTTGCGACTGCTAGGCAGGTGTAGCGAACAAAATATACTTACCTCGGTCTAGTGACTGTTACCATAGCTCAAGGTAGAGACCGTTAGTACACCAAGGTGACTTGTTATGATCGAATCTAAGATCAATTATGTGTAGAGACCCACTACACTAAACATGTTGTGACCAAAGCAAATATGTGTAGGGACCATCCAACCAAAATCAAAGTGTGTCGACCAAAATAAAAACCAACAGGGTAGCAATCAACATGGCCATCCAAGATGCTTTGACCGAAACAAACACATAGTGTGGCGGTCAAGGGTGATTAGGGTCAGCCATTGTATCACCTGCAAAACCTCACTCATCATGCATGGAAACACCAACTCAAAATAGAACTAACCATGAACAAAACAAAAGGTAAACCTCAAGGAAACTGTGCATCATCTAGGAGGAAGACTCCATGCAAGGATGATCACCAAAACCCTAAAACATGTGTCATAGAAATCACCATGAAAGAACCTTGTTAAGAGAGATAAAACCCACATTCAACACATGCAAAATAGAACTAAAACTTCATGCTGCTCCAAGATACTTGAACCATATGCATGGGATAAAGAGAGGCATTCTCTCCCCCTCTCCCACACCCGTGATGGAGGCCGAACGTCCGGAAGGGTGATAAACCAAGGCGGCAGCTGGGATAAAACCATATGCATGTTGATATAAATCCATAATCAAAAGTAAGATAAAACCATCTATTCAACATTCACCACAAATTGGGTACAAAGATTAGGGTTTAGGAGATATAGTAATTTACTTGAGAATACTATAAAATCTTAAACCCTAAACTATGGTAACTTCATCTGGCATGTTAAGATTTTAGAGATTATAACAACTACATGCATGCAAGAAATTGATGCAATAATAGTAGGGAGAATAGTTATATAACTTGCCTTATGTAGAGAATCAATCTCCAAAGCCTCAAGCTCTAAGAGGGAAGAAGAAACTCCAAGATGGATCAACACTTTGGCCAAAATATCACCTCAAAAGAGAAGAACATCATGGACAAATAAGAGCTCAAGAAAGAGGGTGAAAAAACCTAAGCTGATTAAGAAGAATAAATAAGAAAGAGGAGATCTTCTTCTCACATAGGTACTACCATGATTAATGCATAGTCTTTGACCTTAGTGAAGAGAAGATCCTCAAAGAATAGCCACTGTAAGGCCCCTAAACATGCTTAATGAGTTGAATAAGCTTAATTACCATAATATAATGCTTATAACCCTAATATAACCTTGTGATATGCTTTTAAATCATAATACAAGCTTAAGTTTCAAATTTGGTCCAATTTGGACACTGGTTGAGCAAGTTATGCAATTTTATACACATTTTGGACTTTTCTACAATTTACCCAATTGAGAGGTTTTATTTGCAATTTATCATTTGAATTATGTTCATTGGATATTTTATCATCATTATTGAGCTTGTTTAGATATGAGGCACCTATGTAAACCTTGGTTTGAAGGTGTTTTCTTCAAGGGTAATTTAGGGTTTACCCCTTCATGGATGAGCTACCTTTAGTAGCTATCAACTAATGAATTATTTGATTGGCTGGGAAATTCGAAAAAGGAAAGCGAAGCAGGTCTATAAAGATTATGGGGGAGATTCTTATGTGTGTTCTTGTATATTCTTAATAAATTAAGGCCATGGACACACTTGGATAAATACTATAACTTCAACTTTTTCTTTTTCTTTATCTTAAAGTTTCATATACTTATCCCCAAGCACCAAAATGAGCCATTTTCTCTACACCACTTCCCTCCTTCTACAAACCGCATCCTCCCTCTGTGCTTCTATGAATTTCCTATTCAACGAAGAAGAAAGTTCTTAGAAAAAGAATCTAGGGTTGCAGTTGACTTCCTTTTTGGGTTTAAAAAGCTTCCTTCTAGTGATCTTAACCTAAAAGAGTAAGAATACCCTTCTTTCCTCCATTTATTTCTTTTTTATCCTTCCTCCTACCTTTCTATAGGTCGGAACCTTGTTGTTCCATGATATAAATTGCTCTAAAGCTCGAAAACCCTACCTTTCTTGCTCCTTATGCTTAGGGTTTGCTCGTTTGATGAAGAAAGGTGCTAGATGGACGAGTTCATAGCTTATGATTGGATTTTATACCCTACCTGCTCATGTTTTCTTATGTGTGATATTTTATCTTCTCATTAGAGGAAAGTTTTATAACTTGCTCCACATTTATTGCTTACCATAAGCTTGCTCGCTCATGTTCTTACTTGAAAATGATGATCCATGCACTAAAAAGCTATGCTTGACTTGGATTTCGACTTTTATAATGTTCCTTGTTCTGATTTCAGTTATAGATAAACCTATGATCATGTGTACTTTATTCCTAAGGTATAATATAACTTGGATCAGGTTGGTTTGGCAACTTATGGTGCTAAGCACCTATCAACCAATGGTCAATTTTAGGGTTTAAAGTTGGTTTCTTCTTTAAACCCATGACTCGATGATGGCAACATTGCAACAACCCTATGGTGTTGTCTTCATGACAACTAATGGTCAGGATCAAAGGTGTTAGATGATGGTGACAACCTATGGTCACCCCCTTAGGTCAGGTTTTGGATCAAATAGAAGTTTTATTATCAACCATCAAGTACCGTAATGATGTTATCAATCAATGATGACATTAGTTTAATATTCGATGTTGATTAATGAATATAGTGTTGATATAACAACCTATGGTGACTTAATGGTCACTAATGATGGTGTATCACGTCTCCAAAATCTATGGTGAGTTAATCATATAGTTGTAGCATCAATTGAGCCTTAGACTAATGGTTTCTTGGGTCATTTGATGCAATGGTCGAACCTATACTATGAAGTTGACCCAATGGTCAAGATATAATGTTCATTCCTCCAACAAAGCAGAATGATGGATAATGTAATATGTTGGTCCTAATAATGTGATTTAGATAGTTTCCTACATATGACCAACTTAAGGAGCTTACTTGTTGATAATGGATGGCTTGTTTTGAATGAACAGTCGATTGTGGGTTTTATCCTACTCTCAACAGAGCCCTTATTGTTGTTAATTAAAGGAAGTCTAGGGTTAAATGGTGACTTTTATATATCGCAACTCAACGACATTATAGATGATTCATTCAAGGTGTTTACTTATGTAAGCAACCAATGGTCTTACCTTTTAAACATCCAATGGTTCTGGGTGATAGTGATATGGAGATATGGGTTGAAAGATGATGGAACAAATGGAGGGTTACCCTTAATAAGGTAGTCTTGCCTATTCACTCATATGAATAGAAGGGATGATAACCATATTGTGTTGATATGTAATCCTAATGAGGTATAGCTTGTTATACCTAGCTTTAATATAACTAAATGATGGTGGTTGGGTATGAATAGTCCTTGAATGACTAATATAATCATGGAGTACTCTGTTATCATTGTTGAAACCCTAGTATACAACAACCCAATGGTTACACCTTGATTTAGGTGTGGGTTCATACTTGAGAATAGTATGGAATGTGATGGTGATGCTTCACCTAATGCATCCATGATCCAATGGGGATGACATGAGTTAGGGTTTGGGTATAAGTGTTGATTAGTAACATTGATATAATTTATCATGTTGAACCTAACTCTAATGCAAATAGACAAAGATGAGTATTCATGTTTAACATTCTTATATGATGGAATGATGGTGAAATAACCTCCTTAACATGATCATAACCTTAATGTGTTAATTGGTGGTTATCATAGCCACATGGTTGATACTTTCTTATGCTAAACATGTGCATTATGAATATGATGAGTGTTAATCATATCTAGATTCCTTACATGTTGATGTAATAAAATAATTTTCTTAAAGTTAATATAACCCTGCTATGATTGTTTATGAATATCTCCTAGCTCATTAATGCAATATTGTGTTGATCCAGTGTATTATATGTAAGTGATGTTGTTGAGCCTTGTTATAAGGCATGCAAAGATAATGATGATCTTGCAGGGAATAGTATGATAGTCTTAATGACCTCTGGGCATGGTTGAGCCCTGAATGAGGTGTAATCCTCTTGTGTTGATAAGGGTTGATACCCTGTGATATTGTGAAAAGGATTTATATCATGTGATAGTATGATGGTCTTAATGACCTTTGGGCATGGTGAAGCCCTGAATGAGGTGTAATCCTCTTGTGTTGATAAGGATTGATACCTTGTGATATTGTGAAAAGGATTTTTATCTTGTGATAGTATGATGACTAGTGTGGTCTCATGAATGGCAAGTTAATAGTACCATGTGATGATGAGATGAGAAATTATGTTTCACACATTTTATATCTTTTAAAAGTTGTGATATTTATATGCTTGCTAGAAGTGAATTAGGGTTTGTGTGTCCACTTGTTTGATGTAGCCTTAATTCACCCAATTGGAATAACTAGTCAAGTGAAACTCTAATCATGTAGTGCCCTATGCCATAGATCCATATGAGTGTCAGAAATTGCCAGATGGTGAAACGAGTATTCCTAAGGGAAAATCAGAGCGCATACTGTTGAGTATGTGGGGGTGGCAAGTTGAGGATATATCCTTGTCATCCACAATACAAGTTGTGGAGGATTGCTATGGTCATGGCATACATCTGATGTGATTGAGAACAACTGTGGTTGTGTCTCAATGATTATATATGTGACAAGATTGGAGGACAACTATGGTTGTATCTCAGATGGTAGGGTATGCGTACCCACCTCCTTTCACTAGTGTCGTGACATGTACCAAGGACAGACTAGGCTGTTAACAACTTGACCTTATGTGTCACTGTGGAGGACCTGTACTGACTGGGGGTGGAGAAGATCTTAGGAGTCCGACTCATCCTAGATCTTGTATGACATTGATTTCAACTTAGTAATGGTCAGTTGGATTTTGAGTGGTATCCTCAATTTCCTCAGGGCTTAATAAAATATGTAATACAACTGTGTAACATATTTGTTTAGGGTTATAACCCTTGTTTGTTATATTTACATAAAGATGATTCTTAGTGCAATTATGAGATAGTAGATATACTTATGTTGTGGATATGCTTAAGATTGTAGATGTATACATACAGTAGCCATGCTTATGTTGATAACTATACTACTATTGCTGATTATAATCATGATGCTAACTATCTCATGTTGTTAGTTATGTTTAGCATGCTACCCATGCCTTTATTACTAGAGATGCATATACTGCTAATCATGCTTATGCATGTAGTTGTGCTTATGTTGTTAGCTCTTCTTATGATGTTAAGATGTTCGATCTATTAGACATGCTAATGTTGTTATCTATGCTTATGTGGCTAGACTTATTTGTAATTATAGAGATTCTACATTACTAGACTTGCTCATGATGCTAGATATGCATATGCTATTGAATTGCTTATATTGTGAACTAGATAAAGGGTGATAGTCTAGCTAATGATGATAATTATTATATGCTCCTTTATGTATTTTGTCAATCATCCCTGCTATTGAGCCTATTTGTTATATCTGATTAAACTGCTTAAACTATTTAATTACCTAAAAATGTTGGAATCAATAAATGTTGTTGGAGGTTATATCTCTTGCTGGGACATGGGTCTCACCATTGTGGTTTGCCACATTTTTTAGGTAATCAGAAGTGACAAAAACAAACATGTGGCAGAAAAGATGAGCTATAGTAATGAATCTTTGAGAAAGTTGATTAGATGTCTAGTGTGTCCTACAGTCGTCCATGTACTCTCGGATCCAGGCGAGAAAAATTTGTATATGGTGTTTTAAACGAATCAGACTTTTGTTATCATATTAATGCTTATTTGTGTGGCATATACGAATATTGTTCTCCTATGTATATATGTTGTGGCTAAGGCAATAGAACAATTTGTATCAAATTCTTGGCATAGTATGGATATAAGAAAGATGTTGGTCTGTTATGCAAATATTTCTGACCGGGTGCTGACGTTGAAATCAGCTTTAATTTACCCATATTTTTGGGTATGTGATTAATTAGTGATTGATTGTGTTTTATGTTTTGAGTAATCTCGTTTAGTGTAATGGGTTCTCACAAGTTGGTATCAGAGCTTTAGGTTCACTGAGTCTACAGGGACACCAGGACTTAAGACTAGGATGATGTCTAGTTAGGAACGTGCCACAAAAACATGGTACATACTACCTAATCTCAGTACTTGGATGCCCTGGCCAGGTATTCAATTATTGAAGAAAAGGTAAGTATGGAACTCTTAGATTGTTCTCTTTCTGATTACTCTGATCAAGTAGTCATTTTGAGACAATCTAAAGAGCATAACAAATAAGAAATCATGGTGCGAATATCTCAATCCTACCTTAAAGAAGATGAGAACTTCATCATTATCTATCAAAACTTGAATGTTTGGTAACTATAAGAGAAAGATACAACACCATGAAATCTAAATCTAAATACAAACAAGGAAAAGAGGAGTTCTTGAATATGTGATTCAAGAAGATAATAAAGTAAAAAATAGATAAGTCTATGCTTCTAAAGTGATTCAAGGTATGAAATCCACATAAGATGGAGAGAACTCCAATGATAAGTATAAAATGAGAAAATAAATGAGAACAATGAAAAAGGAATAAGGTGGAACCTGAGTTAATCTCAGACCAACATATGTGTGTAAGAAAGTGTTAATGTAAAATAAGCATGGCGTTTGAAAGAAATTAAGGTAGATGATCCATGTTTAATGAAGAAAATGTGGAATATGATGATTTACTTGTTGACAAGTGGTTGAAAAACATAACAAAATAAGAAAACATACCCAAGTGTGATAAATATTCATCAAGAAAGGAGTAATGAGATATGTTAATCATGATGATTCCTATGCTAATGGCAAGGAACCCGAAATGAAAAGGTAAAATGATACATAAGAAGTTGTAATATGCATAATGAAAATAGAATTGGTTACCTTTTTTCTAGTGACCCTTGAACAATGTTGCTATGATGTGGGAAGTGTGTTTCCCCTTGTGTCTTTCCTTTCGAGGGTAAAACTTTCAAGTGGATCATTGCCACTTGGTATGTGTAGATTCTTTGTAAATATGAGGGTGGATAGCTTATTATAGCATAAGGTTGTTTGGATTATGGTTCTAAGATCATAAAGTCGGTGATGATTTTGCTTTTGAGCCTTCCAATAATTAGGAAGAATCCTCTTATATGTCTTGGTATTTGTTATGTTGGTAAAAGTGGATGATATAATGATGTGAGTTCCTTATAACACATGAGGTGGATACCAAGGTAATGAGTCCTAATATCCAAGATGTATCAACAATATGAGAAATATGTGAAGGTTGGAGACATTTGTTAAATGAACATTCCAAGTGTTCCTCTCCCTTAGAGAGAGAAAGAGAGTTGATGATGACCCTGTAAATGTTGTTTGTAAGAAAGAAAAAAAAAGTGATTCTATAATGTTGTGTATGGTTCAGTGATAGTTGGGAAAGACCACTATCAAGGATAGATGGTTTGTTGGTCAATAGATATGTGATATTGTGTTCATTTAAGATAAACCTATGATCAAATATCAACGCATAAGAGTTAGATTGGATGACATAATTCACATTACCATGATGAGTTTAGAGTTATGTCCTTTAGACTATCCAATATACAAATATACTTTATGAATAGGAGGAACAGAGTGTTCCAATGTCAGTGTATCTAGAAGAAAAAAAAGGATGGATACATCGCCTTTTTTATGCTTCAAGGAATGGTATGGGACACATGCCATGATTGGTAAAAAGCTAGCAAGTATTACTTTTGGGTAATGTGTTGATACAATAGATATAATTTTAGGATGATAGTTAGAATTTAAAGTTGAAAGTTACTATTAGATTTGTACATGTGGCACAATAAGTTTCTGTGTTCCATATTTGCAAATGTCTTCTTATGTGGGAGTTTTTGTGCTGACCCAATATGAGATATATATGAATGATGTGACATCACCATGATATGCAAGTAACCATGTGATGGTAATAGGATGAGGTGCAAAGGAAGTACCCATCTTTGTTTACCTTAGATTTTGGGGGCGAAATTCCTGTTAGGGGTTTATAGTTTTAAGGCCCCTAAACATGCTTAATGAGTTTAATAAGCTTAATTACCATAATTTAATGCTTATAACCCTAATATAACCTTGTTATATGCTTTAAAATCATAATATAAGCTTAATTTTCAAATTTGGTCCAATTCGGACACTGGTTGAGCAAGTTATGCAATTTTATGCACATTTTGGACTTTTCTACAATTTACCCAATTGAGAGATTTTCTTTACAATTTATCACTTGAATTATGTTCCTTGGATATTTTATCTTCATTATTTAGCTTGTTGAGACATGGGGAGCCTATTTAAACCTTGGTTTGAAGGTGTTTTCTCTAAGGGTATTTTACGATTTACCCCTTCATGGATGAGCTACCTTTAATAGCTATCAACTAATGAATTATTTGATTGGCTAGGAAATTCGACAAAGGAAAGATAATAAGGTCTATACATATGGTGGGGGAGCTTCTTGTGTGTGTTCTTGTATATTCTTAATAAATTAAGGCCATGGACACTTGGATAGATACTAGAACTTCAACTTTTTCTTTTTCTTTATCTTAAAGTTTCATATACTTATCCCCAAGCACCAAAACGAGCCATTTTCTCTCCACCACTTCCCTCCTTATACAATCCTCATCCTCCTCTGTTCTTCTGCAAATTTCCTATCCAAGGAAAAGAAAGAGGGGATCTTCTTGGAAAAATAATCTAGGGTTGCAATTGACTTCCTTTTTGGGTTTGAAAAGCTTCCTTCTAGTGATTTTGACCTAAAAGAGTAAGAATCCCCTTCTTTCCTCCGTTTGATTCTTTGTTATCCTTCCTCCTACCTTTCTCCAGGTTGGAACCTTGTTGTTCCATGGTATAAATTGCTCTAAAGCTCTAAAGCCCTACCTTTCTTGCTCCTTATGCTTAGGGTTTGCCAATTGATGAAGAAAGGTGCTAGATGGACAAGTTCACATCTTATGATTGGATTTTTTACCCTACCTTCTCATGTTTACTTATGTGTGGGAGTTTATCTTCTCATTAGAGACAAGTTTTATAACTTTCTCCATGTTTATTGCTTACCATAAGCTTGCTAGCTCATGTTCTTGCTTGAAAATGATGATCCGTGCACTAAAAAGCTATGTTTGACTTGGAGTTCAATTTTTATAATGTTTCTTGTTATGATTTCAGTTCTAGATAAACCTGTGATCATTTGTATGTTATTCCTAAGGTATAATATGACTTGGATTAGGTTGATTTGGTAACTTATGGTGCTAAGCACCTATCAACCAATGGTCAATTTTAGGGTTTAAAGCTGATTTCTTCTATAAACCCATGACTCGATGATGGTACCATTGCAACAAACCTATGGTGTTGTCTTCATGACAAATTATGGTTGGGATCAAAGGTGTCAGATGATGGTGACAACCTATGGTCACCCCCTTAGGTCAGGTTTTGGATCAATTAGAAGTTTAATGATCAACCATTAAGTACCCTACTGATGTTATCAATCAATGATGACATTAGCTTAATAATTGATGTTGATTAATGAACATAGTGTTGATCTAAAAACCTATGGTGACTTAATGGTCACTAATGATGGTGGATCAGGTCTCCAAAACCTATTGTGAGTTAATCATATAGTTGTAGCATCAATTAAGACTTAGACCAATGGTTTCTTGGGTCATTTGATGCAATGGTCGGACCTATACTATAATTGATGGTTTTAACTTATGAACTGGACCCAATGGTCAAGATATAATGTTTATTCCTCCAACAAAGTGGAATGATGGCTAATGTAATATGTTGGTCCTAATAATGTGATTTATATGGTTTTCTTTATATGATCAACTTAAGGAGCTTACTTGTTGACAATGGATGGCTTGTTTTAAATGAATAGTCGATTATGGGTTTTATCCTACTCTCAACAGAATCCTTATTGTTGTTAATCAAAGGAAGTCTAGGGTTAAATGGTGACTTTTATAGATCACAACTCAATAACATTATAGATGATTCATTCAAGGTGTTTACTTATGTAAACAACTAATGGTCTTACCTTTTAAACATCCAAAGGTTCTAGGTGACATAGTGATATGGAGATATGGGTTGAAAGATGATGGAACAAATGGAGGGTTACCCTTAATAAGATATTCTTACCTATTCACTCATATGAATAGAAGGGATGATAACCATTTTGTGCTGATATGTAACCCTAATGAGGTATAGATTGTTATACCTAGCTTTAATATAACTAAATGATGGTAATTGGGTATGAATAGTCCTTGAATGACTAATACAATCATGGAGTACTCTGTTACTATTGTTGAAACCCTAGTATGCTATAACTCGATGGTTACACCTTGATTTATATGTGGGTTCATACTTGAGAATAGTATGGAATGTGATGGTGATGCTTCACCTAATGCATCCATGATCCAATGGGGATGTCGTGAGTTAGGGTTTGGGTATAAGTGTTGATTAGTAACATTGATATAATTTATCATGTTGAACCTAACTCTAATGCAAATAGATAAAGATGAGTTTTCATATTTAACATTCTTATATGGCAGAATGATGGTGAAATAACCTCCTTAACATGATCATAACCTTAATGTGTTAATTGGTGGTTATCATAACTACATGGTTGATACTTTCTTATGCTAAACATGTGCATTATGAATAGGATGTGTGTTAATCATATCTAGATTCCTTGCATGTTGATGTAATAAAGGAATGTTCTTAATGTTAATATAACCCTACTATGATTGTATATGAATATCTCCTAGCTCATTGATGCAATATTGTGTTGATCCAGTGTATTATATGTAAGTGATGTTGTTGAGCCTTGTTATAAGGCATCCAAAGATAATGATGATCTTATAGGGAATAGTATGATGGTATTAATGACCTTTGGGCATGGCTGAGCCCTGAATGATGTGTAATCTTATTGTGTTGATATGGGTTGATACCCTGTGATATTGTGAAAAGGATTTATATCATGTGATAGTATGATGGTCTTAATGATCTTTGGGCATGGTTAAGCCCTGAATGAGGTGTAATCCTCTTGTGTTGATAAGGGTTGATACCTTGTGATATTGTGAAAAGGATTTATATCTTGTGATAGTATGATGACTAGTGTGGTCTCATGAATGGCAAGTTAATAGTACCATGTGATGATGAGATGAGAAATTATGTTTCACACATTTTATATCTTTTAAAAGTTGTGATATGTATATGCTTTCTAGAAGTGAATTAGGGGTTGTGTGTCCACTTGTTTGATGCAACCTTAATTAACCCAATTGGCATAACTAATCAAGTGAAACTCTAATCATGTAGTGCCCTGTGCCATAGATCCATCTGAGTGTCAGAACTTTCCAGATGGTGAAACGAGTATTCCTAAGGGAAACTCGAAGCGCATACTGTTGAGTATGTGGGGGTGGAAAGTTGAGGTTATATCCTTGTCATCCACAATGCAGGTTGTGGAGGATGGCTATGGTCATGCCTCATACATATGATGTGATTGAGAATGGTTGCTGTCATGTCTTAGTGATTATATATGTGACAAGATTGGAGAACAACTGTGGTTGTACCTCAGATGGTAGGGTATGTGTACCCACCTCCTTTCACTAGTGTTGTGACCTATACCAAGGTCAGACTAGGTTGATAGCAACTTAACCTTATGTGTCACTATGGTGGACCCATACTGATCGGGGGTGGAGAAGATCTTAGAAGTCAGGCTCTTCCTAGATCTTGTATGGCACTGATTTCGACTTAGCAGTGGTCAGTTGGATTTTGAGTGATATCCTCAATTTCCTCAGGGCTTAATAAAAGATGTAATACAACCGTGTAGCATATTTGTTTAGGGTTATACATGATGTTTCACATTATATGATAACCCTTGTTTGTTATCTTTACATAAAGACAATTCTTAGTGCAATTAAGAGATAGTAGATATACTTATTTTGTGGATATGCTTAAGATTGTAGATGCATACATACAGTAGCCATGCTTATGTTGATAACTATACTGCTATTGCTGATTATAATCATGATGCTAGCTATCTCATGTTACTAGTTATGTTTAGCATGCTAGCCATGTCTTTGTTACTAGAGATGCATATACTGCTAATCCTGCTTATGCATATAGTTGTGCTTATGTTGTTAGCTCTTTTTATGATGTTAATATGTTTGACCTATTAGACATGCTAATGTTGTTAGCTATGCTTATGTGTATAGACTTATTCATAATGATAGAGATTCTATGTTACTAGACTTGCTCATGATGCTAAATATGCATATGCTACTGAATAGTTTATATTGTCAACAAGATAAAGGGTGATAGTCTGGCTAATGATGATAATTATTATCTGCTCCTTTATGTATTTTGTCAATCATTCATGATATTGAGCCTATTTGTTATATATGATGAAACTGCTTAAACTATTTAATTACCTAAAAATTTTGAAATGAATAAATGTTATTGGAGGTTATATCTCTTGCTGGGACATGGGTCTCACCCTTGTGGTTCTCCACATTTTTTTAGGTAATCAAAAGTGATAAAAACAAACATGTGGCAGAAAAGCGGATCTATAGCAATGAATCCTTGAGAAAGTTGATTAGATGTCTAGTGTGTCCTAGAGTCGTCCCTGTATTCTCAGGTCCGGGCGAGAAAAATTTGTATATGGTGTTTCAAATGAATCGTACTTTTGTTAGCATATTAATGCTTATTTGTGTGGCATATATGAATATTGTGTTCCTATGTGTATATGTTGTGGCTAAGGCAATAGAACAATTTGTATCAAATTCTTGGCATAGTATGAATATAAGAAAGATGTTGGGCTCTTATGCAAATGTTTCTGAGCGGGTGCTGACATTGAAATCGGTTTTAATTTACCCATATTTTGGGTATGTGATTAATTAGTGTTTGATTGTGTTTTATGTGTTGAGTAATCTCATTTAGTGTAATGGGTTCTCACAACCACCATCGTAGAACCATAGTCTCAGGGCCAAAAAAGGAGAAGAAGGTAGGGTAGAGAGCCAAAAGAAAATGTGACCAAGGAAAGATAACAACTTACCAAGAAAGAACATCATCAAAGATCACCACAAGGAAGGTGATCAACCTCAAGATCACCACATGCAAGGTTTGGTCGGCCACCAAAGTTCCAATATTAGCCCTCTTTTGCTCCACAAAGCTCCAAGTATGAATACAAGAGAGAAGGGAAAGAATAGAACTGAAAAGGATACTTGCATGTGAAGGAGAGGGGTTATATACACAATGTAGGAGGGAAGCAAGGGGGTTATGAGGTGTCAACAAAAGAGAGCATCAAAAGGACACTTGTCCACCAAGGAAGCAGTCATGCAACCACTTAACACATGCATGCATCAAAGGGTGATACAACCTAAGTGGTTTAGCGACCACTTAAGTTCACTACACACCTTGTTGTAGTCGAAACACATCAAGGAGCACCATGTAGCAACCGCTACTCAAGATCACCCACATCAACATGGCAGAAACACCACTAAAAGGCATGCCCCTTTGACCAAACCACATTTAGGTCACCATGGTCGAAGCAAACAACACCTAGGGTAAGTGTTGTGGTTGCAAAACTCATCTAAGAGTGTTGTTGTAGTCACAACACACAGAAACCATAGCAAGGTCGACACTCATCAACAAGGCAAACCTTAGAAATCCTAATCTCACTATGTAATGTCACATCATCAACCATGGTCCAAGAAAAGTTCCCCTATGCTCCTTTCTCTCTCTCTTATGATTCCAAGACATAGAGGACACACTCTACGTGTGACAAATTGCAAGATAACCCTCAACATGGGTAAATTGTAAATTGGTCCAAAACAAGCATATGTAGCTCAAACATTAACCAAATAGGACCAAACTGGAAACATAAGCTTATCACATGTTATAAAAGTATCTCAAGGGATTAAATTAAGGTTTAAGCATCTTATCAAGAAAAGAAAACAATGTTAGAATAAACTCCATGTCAAGGGTCTTACAATCATAAACCCCTAACAAGGATTTTGCCCCCAAAATCCTACGTGAAAAGAGATGGGTACTTCCTACGCATCTCTTCCTCAAGCTCCCACATGGATTCCTCGATGCCATGGTGATGCCATAAAACCTTAAATAAAATGATATCCTTCTTCTATAACTTCTTGATCCTCTATCCAAGTTCAACACAAGACCCTCCACATACGACACGTCCTCATCTAGCTCAACTTCTACAGGCTGCAAAACTAACTCAATGTCGGGGTGACACTTCCTCAACATCAAAACATGGAACACTGGATGCAGTCTGTTCAACTCAAGTGGTAACTCCAACTTATAAGCCACCTTCCCAACACATGCCACTATAGGGTAAGGTCCCATATACCCGAGATCCAACTTAATCTTCTTCCCAAACCTTCAAACACCCTTCCAAGGAGAGACCTTAAGATATACCATGTCTCCCACTTGGAACTCCAAGGGCCTACAACAATTATCATCATATGATTTTTGTCTATCCTAAGATGCATTCAACTGTTGTTGAATCACTTTGATCTTCTCTGTCATCTACTGCAAAAGCTCAGGGCCCAAAAGCTTATATTCACCAGTTTCATACCTACACAACAGAGACTTGTAATGGCTCCCATACAAAGCCTCATAAGGTGCCATATCAATGCTCCTCTGATAACTCTTATTATAGGCAAACTCTATCAAACTGAGGTGGAAGTCCCAACTGCCCAAAAACTACAAGACACAAGCTCTCAAAAGATCTTCCAAAGTATGTATGGTCCTTTCAGACTACCCATCTTTCTACGGGTGAAACAATGTGCTAAACTTTAACTTCCTACCCAATAGTTGTATGCAAGCGCTTCCAAAAGTGATTGGTAAACTGAGGACCTCTATCTGACATGATGGTAGCTAGAATACCATGCAAATGAAAAATCTCATCAACATATATCTGGGTGAGCTTATCTAGTTGTGTATGTTGTCTTCACAGGGAGAAAATGTGCTGACTTGGTCAACCTATCAATGATCACTCAAATAAAATCATGACCTTTGGTTGTCCTAGGTAGGCCGACCACAAAGTCCATCGTAACATGATCCCATTTCCACTATGATATAGACAATCGTTGCAAAGTTCCTACGTGCTTCTAATTCTCTACGTGTAACTTGTTGGCACACAGGACACCTTGCAATGAACTCAACCACATCATGCTTCAAACCAGGCCATGAATACAAATCTTTAAGATTATGGTATATCTTGGTACTACCTGAATGCATAGAGTACATCGAAGAGTGAGACACCTCCAAAATCATCTTTCTTAGATCATCAACATCAGGAGCCACCACTCTATCATGGTAAACACTATCCCATCCTTTGACTCATGGAAGCCATCATGCTTCTCACTACCAAACTCTGCTCGGATCTGTTGTATCACAATATCACTTTGTTGTGCATCTCTGATGTGGCAACACATCCCATTATCACACAGATAACGAGGTGTTACGCAAAAACGTGCGGAAATCACCATAACCACAAATTATCGAAAACATGGGTTAATTAAAACCGATTGCGGAAAACTGATAAACTGTGAAACTATTACATTCCAGTCCTCATCCTGCAAGGAAACATGTCATATATATACATACACGAGGTCTGATACGTGTTTACAGCTTACAAAAATAGTTGTTCATCCATCATATGAGTTCACCACCTGTTCATATACATAAAGGCCCACATCCGGCCAACAACAGGATATACAAACATTATCGATCGTTCATCGTGAAACAATGTCCAAAACACTGCCAAGGACCTGAGAGTACAGGGATGACTCTAGACTCTACTACAAAACATCCAAAATAGCAGCATATCCATCGCTTGCCTTCTACTGCTCGTCAAGCTGCTCGTCCGCAACACCACGACCACGACCACGTCTAGCTCGACCACCTAAAAAGGGTGTAAACCAGCAGGGTGAGACAATTGAACATTGTCCCAGTGGGAAACATAACTCCCCACTGCAACTATAGAACCTCAGCAAGATAAACTATAAAAGCAGATAACTGATAATGGGTATAACAAGAGCAGTCTATATAAAGAAAAGCTATTCTTACCGATAAGCTTACCAGCTGTACAAAAGCGTATAACCAACTATCTCTCAATGGAACATGATTGACAATATAAGATATATCACTAAGTAACATGATTATCAGAACATGATATAATGCCACATGACATGATTATCAAGACGAGACATATTACCACATACCTGATGAATATAGAAGTAACTGCAAGATATAATAGAATTAACTACACAAACAAGGCCTCAACCAATGTTTCATGTTTATCTTAAGCAGTAAATACTAACGGTTGTGTTACATATTATTATGCCCTGAGGATTTGAACCGTACCGTTCAAATCCAACCTTTGGTTACGAAACCCAAGCCAGTGCCATACAAGGTCAATGGAAGAGCCGGACTCCACGACCTCCCACCTCGTGGTCAGTACACGAGTACAAAATAAGCAGGACTGTAGTCTCATGGTGAAGTGGTCTTAGCCACAAGGTCACCTCTATAGGCTACCCTCTCTCTAGCCCACCTTGGTACAAGTCTCGGCGCTAGTAAAACTGAGCCACATGCTAGTTCACCGTGCTCTAAGCCATGAACGCATTCATGCTCCTCATATCACATATCCTGAGCCATGGGCCTGTTCACCATGCTCTATATGTATTTGAGTCTGCAACCACAGTTACACGCTTACCTCCTCATTTTTAGGCTAGGAGCAACCTACACATATTTAACAATATGCGCTTCCAGGTTAACCCGTACGAGAACCCATTTCACCATCACCAAATCCTGAGATGATGGATCTATGGCCAGGGCAACTACATGATATATTTCACTGTAATTAATTAGTATCTTTTAGATGGATTGCATGATTCAACCAAGTTGTATAACATGCAAGATATAACAGAAAGTAAACAACATAACCTCATCATTATATTATTATTGTAACTACATCAACCTGATCCATCTCAAGGATCTAACATCACATGTTATCACTTGGCCTCTTGCCAACCATCCAGATCCATCTCAAGGATCATCACATACCATGGGATCTCAATCCCTCGTCATGTACTGTCACTGCCTCTTCAAGGCTCACATCAACATCATGGGACAAACACATCATACATACAATATCATCAACTAGAGTAATTATCAAAGTGATGTTACTCACCACATATGTCTCATAGCCTTTTCACGGCTAATCATCACCTGCATGGTCAGGGAATACAATAATCGTAGTTTCAACATAAGGACTATACTTACTATCACCAGATGATATTCGAGATGCTATACTTATTATTCTTACACTATTTGGTGATCAAGTGTATAAAGCACATCATTAACAAACCACATCCATGCTTATCCTCATCTCATACTTATACTAATAATCAAGGTGTTCACTTCATACAAGAAGTCATGTTAAGAACAACACTATTATTACCACTATCATTACTGTCACCATTCACTATCATTACCATTATCATCATCATTATTATTATGCAACTACTAATGTAACTACCACCATTCTCCTTATCATTAACATATAAGCATAAGGATTACTTCATGCATATCATTAACACTACCTTCCTCATCGTCATCATCTACTACTATCATCATTACCATCACTACTATTATTATCATTACTACTATCATTAACATTGTTATTGTTGCAAGGCATCACTATCGTTTAGAAGCAAGGTTATGTGAGCACAACTAAACAATTCCATGGTACAAAGAACCATCACTAAAACTCATCACAACCCTCACCCAAACACAGCAACAACGGCTGGTACAAGGGAGTGCAGCAACGCTGCGCGACACAGCGTTACAAGGGGTAACGCGCGTCAGGGGTGTCGGGCAACGCCCGTCACACCTCCTGCCGACCGACACACCAGGGAGTGTGACGCTCGTCATAGCGCCCAACTGCAATGCCCGATACTCCTACCAAAATGGCCAGGTCACAGCCATCCCAACCACTAAGAGAGAGAGGGAGAGAGAGAAGAAACACTCCACAAAATGTGCCACCAACAAGACCATCCCTAACGGCCGACACACTCCAAGGGAGAGGCGTGACGCCCGTCACAAGAGCCACCCTATCGGTTGTCACAACCCAAGATGTATCGCCCGTTACACTCCAACGCCTATCGGCCAACTCACCACTCTAGCCTATCGTCCAACCCAAACAAGCATGCCATACATGATCCTATCGTCCAACTCAAGCCAACCTTCATGCCACTTCTTGGTCTATCGTCCATCATAAGAACAAAGGTGTCACTCATCACAAGAAGGACCATCATATTGTCCAACACCACCAAAACAAGGGAGGGTATCGCCCAACACAGGTCATCTTCTACCTCCAGCACAAGGATACTCAAACCCTAGATAGGAAGGTATGCTAGATCACAAGGAAACCCTAAACCCTAAGGAGGACCGGCCACCAAAGGTACAAAAGCAAGGAACTAACTACTAACATATGAACAAGAATATAACAAGAGGTTATGAAGTTAGGGTTAGAAGTTATGCAACCCGCCTTAAGCTCCAAGCTCCAAGGAAGAAGAAGAACTCCAAGCTGCAAGGGATATCGACCACCAAAGCTCCTCCAAGGGGGTGTATCGGCCACCACTGCTTCTTCAAGGGAGTGTATCGACCGACACAAGAGAAGAAGGAAGGAGTGTCGTGCACTCAAGGTGGAGGAGAGACCAAAGGAAGCTAAGGCAAGGGAAGGAACCACCTATATAGAAAGAAAGGGAGGAGAAAACAAGGTAGATCCATGCTATGTGTCGTCCACCCAAGGGACACTTGTCTAAGAGCTCAAGCCACCACTCTATCAAGGTCTAAGACACTTGTCCAAGATATGCACCAAGTGTCCACCAAACATGGTCAAGGTTGGACCAAGCAACATGGGCGACACAACTAGCAGCTCCACTGGGTGACACACCAAAGTTCCCTGGGCGACACACCACCTTGTTGCCGACACAAACCATCCTAGGTCGACACACACTCCACCTTGGGCGACACAAGCAAGTCTTGGCCGACACAAGGCAAGTCTTGGTCGACACAAGGCTCAACCAAGCCCAAACAAGGCACCTCAAGGTCCAAACAAACACAACCAAGGCCCAAGAAACTCAAACAACAAGACCAAGCCTTCCTCTCAACCTTAGAGGAAGCAAAGAGAGGGAAACACCTCACAAGATGGCAAACTTGCACACAAAACCCTAGACTTGGGTTATTTGCAAGTAGCCCCTCCAACTCTCCACAAAGCACAACCAAACCCTAATCACCACAAAAGGTGATTAGCAAGCACCAAAGCACCAAGGTTAAGCAAAACAAACAGGGTAAACCCTAAACGAAGGTCAGGGTCCTTACTAGCTAACCCTCTTTAAGGGATTTCATCCCCGAAATCTGAAGAGAAAAGTGAGGGATACTTCCTCCTCATCTCTTCCTCAAGCTCCCACATGGCTTCCTCAATGCCACGACGCTGCCAAAGAACCTTCACAAGAACCAAGTCCTTCCTCTTCAGCTTCTTGATCCTTCTGTCAAGGATCGCCACATGACCTTCCTCGTAGGTCACATCTGCATCAAGCTCAACCTCAACTGGCTGTATCACTGTACCTGAATCTGGATGACTTTTCTTCAGCATACTGACATGAAACACTGTATGCAACCTGTGCAACTCTGGAGGCAACTCTAACTCATAGGCTACCTTGCCAACACGTGCTACGACTGAGTAAGGCCCCATATACATGGGAGCTAACTTACCCTTCCGACCAAACCTTAGCACACCTTTCCATGGTGAGACTTTAAGATACACTTTGTCTCCTACCTGGAACTCCAAAGGTCATCGGCGATTGTCTGCATAAGACTTCTGCCTGTTTTGTGCCACTTTCAACTGTTGTTGTATCACTTTGATCTTATCTGTTGTCTGTTGTACTAACTCAGGACCCAAAAGCTGATACTCACCAGACTCATACCAACACAAAGGAGATCTGCACTTCCTTCCATACAAAGCCTCATAAGGAGCCATGTCAATGCTCCGCTGATAACTATTGTTGTAGGCAAACTCAGATGTACATCCCAGTTGCCTAGAAACTGCAAAACACAAGCTCGAAGGAGATCTTCCAAAATCTGAATAGTCCTTTCAGACTGTCCATCTGTCTGTGGATGAAAAGCTGTACTGAACCTCAACTGCGTTCCCAACGCTCTGTGCAACTGTTCCCAAAAACGACTCGTAAACTGAGGACCTCTGTCAAAAACTATCGTTGCTGGCACACCATGCAAACGTACTATCTCATCCACATATACTCGAGCGAGTTTCTCAGCTGTATATGTCGTCTTCACTGGTAGAAAATGGGCAGACTTAGTCAATCTGTCCACTATCACCCAAATGGAATCATGATTCCTAGTTGTCCGGGGTAGACCAACTACGAAATCCATGGTATATGATCCCATTTCCACTGTGGTATCGACAAAGGTTGCAACGTACCTGCCAGCTTCTGATGCTCATCTTTCACTTGCTGACAAACCGCACATCTCACCACGAACTTAGCTACATCTTTCTTCAAACCGGGCCACCAATACAAGTCCTTTAGACTATGATACATCTTGGTGACACCTGGATGCATAGCATACATCGATGTGTGTGCTTCCTCAAGCACCAACTTCCTCAACTCATCAACATCTGGAACCACCATCCTATTACGATAGCAAACCAGTCCATCCTCGGACTCATGAAACCCATCACGCTTGTCGCTGCCAAACTCTGATCTAATCAACTGTACCGCATCATCTGTCTACTGTGCATCCTTGATTTGCTGTCTCAACGTAGGCTTAACTTGCATCTGTGCAAAAAGACCAGAAAACAAAGAAACTTCCATCTACACATTCATCTGTCGTAGGGAAACAAACATATCTCGCCTATGGCATACCAGAGAACTCAACTGTGCCTTCTTTGAAGAAAGAGAAGAAGACTTTCTGCTAAGCGCATCAGCTACCACGTTCGCCTTACCAGGATGATACTAGATAGTGCAGTCGTAATCATTGATCAACTCCATCCATCGTCGTTGTTGCATGTTCAACTCTTGCTGCGTAAAGATATACTTCAGATTCTTATGATCCGTAAAGATCTGACACACTTCCCCATACAGATAGTGTCTCCAAATCTTTAACGCATGAACCACTGCTGCCAACTCCAAGTCATGAGTCGGATAGTTATCCTCATGTTTCTTGAGTTGTCGCGAGGCAAAAGAAACCACATGATCTTCCTGCATCAACACACAACCTAAACCTTTCTTGGAAGCATCACAGAAAACAACATAGCCTTTCCCAGGCTCTGGCAAGATCAACACTAGAGCACTGGTCAGCTTCTCCTTCAAACTTTGGAAAGCTTGCTGACATCTATCATCCCAAATAAAAGGTACATCCTTCCTGGTCAACTTCATCATCGGCAATGCGATCACACTGAAGTCCTTGATAAACCTCCGATAGTATCCTGCTAAACCAAGGAAACTACGAACTTCTGTCAGCGTCTTCGGTTGTTCCCAATCCGCAACGGATTCCACCTTCTTCGGATCTACTTTGACTCCATCAGCAGATATCACGTGACCTAAAAAAGTCACTTCCTCCAACCAGAACTCACATTTGCTGAACTTGGCATACAACTGATGTTGACGAAGAAGAGTCAATGCTCGACAAAGATGTTGCTCATACTCTAGCCTGTCCCGACTATAGATCAAGATGTCATCTATAAAGACTACAACAAACTGATCTAAGAACGGACGGAACACTCTGTTCATCAGGTCCATGAAAGCTGTAGGTGCATTGGTTAGCCCAAACGGCATAACCACGAACTCAAAATGACCGTACCTCGTCCTGAAAGCTGACTTTGGTATGTCATCCACCTTTATCCTCAATTGATGATATCCAGACCATAGATCGATCTTCGAAAACACTGTAGCACCACACAATTGATCAAACAGATCATCTATCCTCGGAAACGGGTACTTATTCTTGATCGTGACTTTGTTCAACTGCCGGTAGTCTATACACAACTGCATCGAACCATCCTTCTTCTTAACAAACAACACGGGAGCACCCCACGACGACGTACTCGGTCGGATAAAACCTTTCTGCAACAACTTTTGCAACTGTTTCTTCAACTCTGCCATCTCTATTGGAGCCATCCTATATGGTGATTGTGCAACTAGCTGTGTTCCTGGGACCAGATTGATCTCAAAATCAATCTCTCGGGGTGGAGGAACACCAGGAAACTCCTCAGGAAACACGTCTGCAAACTCTTGAACCACTGACACCTCCTCAAGACTAGGACCTTTCGCCTTGGTAACCACAACAGTATCCACCACGTGAGCTAAGAACGCCTCACAACCTTGTCGTAACAACTTATCTGCCACCATAGATGATACCAGACACGTCGGAAGAATCTTCCTATCTCCCTGGAAGATCCACTTCTCTCTAACAACATCAAACACTGCCTGCTTGGAACCACAGTCCAAAACAACCTTATACTTCTCTAATGTATCCATCCTAAGGATAACATCGAAACCATGCATATCAAGTGGTATAAGATCCACTTGGATGCGGTGTCCCGAGAAAGACAAGACACAAGATGGACACTCTTCTCGAAGCAAAGAGGAACCATCAAGAGGGGTTTCTAACAACAAACTATCCTTCTTACAACTAATAGGTAAACGACAATTTTCAAGCATACTATAGGCGATAAAAGAGTGTGTAGCACCCGGGTCAACCAAAACAGATATAAAGCAAGAAGAAGACATATCAGAATGAAATAACTCCATGTGACATGTCACCACTCGCGGGTTGACTATCGCCTCCGACTGACTCATGGCATAGAATCGAGCCGTTGCTTGCTGTCCACGACCTATGCTTCCTTGAGCAGACGATCTAGCTTGAGATACTTGACCACGTCCTCGTCCTCTGCTACCACTGGGCTGTGGTCTCTCTGACCTCTGAAGACTCTGTCTCGGCTGCTGCATCACTTCAGCATCTCTATTCGGGCAATTGATCTTCCAATGCCCGACCTGTCCACAAAGATGACATGCCTTATCCTCAAACCGTGGCCTAGCTGGCCCTGTCACTGCCACAGAAGCTGAACTATGTGCTTTAGACGACGAAGAAACATAACCTCTCCCCTTACTCGGAGACCACTGAGATGGTACACCAGCACTTCTCATCGCTGATGGTGCTGAAAACCTGGGCTTCTTAAAGCCACCAAACCTCCGTCCTTGAAACTGAGCAGGTCTTTTGTGAGACATAGACTCTCTTTTCTCCCTTACTGTCCTCTCAATCCTTTGAACAGATTCCACAAACATAGCAAACCGTTCTCGGTTCTCCAACACAGACATCGGGGTTGTCAACTCAGCACGCAAACCCTTCTCGAAATGTCTGATCCGTTCCTCATATGTTGCCGCCATGTGAGGACAGAACCTCAACAGATCCATAAACTTGGCTTCGTACTCAGTGATGTTCATCGTTCCTTATCCCAGGTTCTCGAACTGACTAACCTTCTCATCCAGATATGTCTTGGGAAAGTATCTGGTGACGAAATCGTGTCAGAACACTTCCCAACAGATCACCTCACCAGGCCGCTTCTCTTCTTCAATGGTCCACCAGTGACCAGCAATACCTTTCAGAAGGTAGACAGCATGCTTTACCTTGTCCGCTTTGGGGATGTCAAGGATCCAGAAAGCCTTCTCGAGACTTGTCAGCCACAGATCTGCATCCGCTGGATCAGCCATTCCAGCATACTCCGAAGCTCCAACTTGGCAAAGCTGCTCGAAGGTCTTCCCAATACCCGATGCTTCTCCATGGGGAACCTGTGCTCGCGGAGGAGGCACTGGTAATCGCTCAACCATGAGATTCATCGTAGCCATTAACTGCCCCATAAGTTGTTGGTAAGCATGATGTTCAAGTATGGCTGGGTTAAATTGGGGAACCTCATGCACCCGATCTTCATGTGCCTGTCCTTCTGTTCCATCAACCGATGCAACATCACTATGCTCAGGAGCATGTTCTTCATGGTTTCCAAACATCTTGTCTTTTCTCCCGCTGAGGGCAGAAGATATCGTGAGGAAATCTAGAAAACTCATAAGAACAGACTCAACCTAGTCCTAAATCCCTATAGACTCAGCGAACCTATAGCTCTGACACCAAAACTTGTGGCAACACATCCCATTATCACACAGATAACGAGGTGTTACGTGAAAACATGCGGAAATCACCATAACCACAAATTATCAAAAACACGGGTTAATTAAAACTGATTGCGGAAAACTGATAAACTGTGAAACTATTACATTCTAGTCCTCATCCTGTAAGGAAACATGTCATATATATACATACACGAGGTCTGATACGTGTTTACATCTTACAGAAACAGTTGTTCATCCATCATATGAGTTCACCACCTGTTCATATACATAAAGGCCAACATCCGGCCAACAAAAGGATATACAAACATTATCGATCGTTCATCATGAAACAATGTCCAAAACACTGCCAAGGACCTGAGAGTATAGGAATGACTCTAAACTCTACTACAAAACATCCAAAACAGCAACATATCCATCACTTGCCTTCTACTGCTCGTCAAGCTGCTCGTCCACAACACCACGACCACGACCACGTCTAGCTCGACCACCATAAAGGGTGTAAACCAGCGGGGTGAGACAATTGAACATTGTCCCAGCGGGAAACATAACTCCCCACCGCAACTACAGAACCTCAGCAAGATAAACTATAAAAGTAGATATATATAATGGGTATAACAAGAGCAGTCTACATAAAGCAAAGCTATTCTTACCGACAAGCTTACCAGCTGTACAAAAGCGTATAACCAACTATCTCTCAATGGAACATGATTGACAAGATAAGATATATCACTAAGTAACATTATTATCAGAACATGATATAATGCCACATGACATGATTATCAAGACGAGACATATTACCACATACCTGATGAATATAGAAGTAACTGCAAGATATAATAGAATTAACTACACAAACAAGGCCTCAACCAATGTTTCATGTTTATCTTAAGCAGTAAATACTAACGGTTGTGTTACATATTATTATGCCCTGAGGATTTGAACCGTACCGTTCAAATCCAACCTTTGGTTACGAAACCCAAGCCAGTGCCATACAAGGTCAATGGAAGAGCCGGACTCCACGACCTCCCACCTCGTGGTCAGTACACGAGTACAAAATAAGCAGGACTGTAGTCTCATGGTGAAGTGGTCTTAGCCACAAGGTCACCTCTATAGGCTACCCTCTCTCTAGCCCACCTTGGTACAAGTCTCGGCGCTAGTAAAACTGAGCCACATGCTAGTTCACCGTGCTCTAAGCCATGAACGCATTCATGCTCCTCATATCACATATCCTGAGCCATGGGCCTGTTCACCATGCTCTATATGTATTTGAGTCTGCAACCACAGTTACACGCTTACCTCCTCATTTTTAGGCTAGGAGCAACCTACACATATTTAACAATATGCGCTTCCAGGTTAACCCGTACGAGAACCCATTTCACCATCACCAAATCCTGAGATGATGGATCTATGGCCAGGGCAACTACATGATATATTTCACTGTAATTAATTAGTATCTTTTAGATGGATTGCATGATTCAACCAAGTTGTATAACATGCAAGATATAACAGAAAGTAAACAACATAACCTCATCATTATATTATTATTGTAACTACATCAACCTGATCCATCTCAAGGATCTAACATCACATGTTATCACTTGGCCTCTTGCCAACCATCCAGATCCATCTCAAGGATCATCACATACCATGGGATCTCAATCCCTCGTCATGTACTGTCACTGCCTCTTCAAGGCTCACATCAACATCATGGGACAAACACATCATACATACAATATCATCAACTAGAGTAATTATCAAAGTGATGTTACTCACCACATATGTCTCATAGCCTTTTCACGGCTAATCATCACCTGCATGGTCAGGGAATACAATAATCGTAGTTTCAACATAAGGACTATACTTACTATCACCAGATGATATTCGAGATGCTATACTTATTATTCTTACACTATTTGGTGATCAAGTGTATAAAGCACATCATTAACAAACCACATCCATGCTTATCCTCATCTCATACTTATACTAATAATCAAGGTGTTCACTTCATACAAGAAGTCATGTTAAGAACAACACTATTATTACCACTATCATTACTGTCACCATTCACTATCATTACCATTATCATCATCATTATTATTATGCAACTACTAATGTAACTACCACCATTCTCCTTATCGTTAACATATAAGCATAAGGATTACTTCATGCATATCATTAACACTACCTTCCTCATCGTCATCATCTACTACTATCATCATTACCATCACTACTATTATTATCATTACTACTATCATTAACATTGTTATTGTTGCAAGGCATCACTATCGTTTAGAAGCAAGGTTATGTGAGCACAACTAAACAATTCCATGGTACAAAGAACCATCACTAAAACTCATCACAACCCTCACCCAAACACAGCAACAACGGCTGGTACAAGGGAGTGCAGCAACGCTGCGCGACACAGCGTTACAAGGGGTAACGCGCGTCAGGGGTGTCGGGCAACGCCCGTCACACCTCCTGCCGACCGACACACCAGGGAGTGTGACGCTCGTCATAGCGCCCAACTGCAATGCCCGATACTCCTACCAAAATGGCCAGGTCACAGCCATCCCAACCACCAAGAGAGAGAGGGAGAGAGAGAAGAAACACTCCACAAAATGTGCCACCAACAAGACCATCCCTAACGGCCGACACACTCCAAGGGAGAGGCGTGACGCCCGTCACAAGAGCCACCCTATCGGTTGTCACAACCCAAGATGTATCGCCTGTTACACTCCAACGCCTATCGGCCAACTCACCACTCTAGCCTATCGTCCAACCCAAACAAGCATGCCATACATGATCCTATCGTCCAACTCAAGCCAACCTTCATGCCACTTCTTGGTCTATCGTCCATCATAAGAACAAAGGTGTCACTCATCACAAGAAGGACCATCATATTGTCCAACACCACCAAAACAAGGGAGGGTATCGCCCAACACAGGTCATCTTCTACCTCCAGCACAAGGATACTCAAACCCTAGATAGGAAGGTATGCTAGATCACAAGGAAACCCTAAACCCTAAGGAGGACCGGCCACCAAAGGTACAAAAGCAAGGAACTAACTACTAACATATGAACAAGAATATAACAAGAGGTTATGAAGTTAGGGTTAGAAGTTATGCAACCCGCCTTAAGCTCCAAGCTCCAAGGAAGAAGAAGAACTCCAAGCTGCAAGGGATATCGACCACCAAAGCTCCTCCAAGGGGGTGTATCGGCCACCACTGCTTCTTCAAGGGAGTGTATCGACCGACACAAGAGAAGAAGGAAGGAGTGTCGTGCACTCAAGGTGGAGGAGAGACCAAAGGAAGCTAAGGCAAGGGAAGGAACCACCTATATAGAAAGAAAGGGAGGAGAAAACAAGGTAGATCCATGCTATGTGTCGTCCACCCAAGGGACACTTGTCTAAGAGCTCAAGCCACCACTCTATCAAGGTCTAAGACACTTGTCCAAGATATGCACCAAGTGTCCACCAAACATGGTCAAGGTTGGACCAAGCAACATGGGCGACACAACTAGCAGCTCCACTGGGTGACACACCAAAGTTCCCTGGGCGACACACCACCTTGTTGCCGACACAAACCATCCTAGGTCGACACACACTCCACCTTGGGCGACACAAGCAAGTCTTGGCCGACACAAGGCAAGTCTTGGTCGACACAAGGCTCAACCAAGCCCAAACAAGGCACCTCAAGGTCCAAACAAACACAACCAAGGCCCAAGAAACTCAAACAACAAGACCAAGCCTTCCTCTCAACCTTAGAGGAAGCAAAGAGAGGGAAACACCTCACAAGATGGCAAACTTGCACACAAAACCCTAGACTTGGGTTATTTGCAAGTAGCCCCTCCAACTCTCCACAAAGCACAACCAAACCCTAATCACCACAAAAGGTGATTAGCAAGCACCAAAGCACCAAGGTTAAGCAAAACAAACAGGGTAAACCCTAAACGAAGGTCAGGGTCCTTACTAGCTAACCCTCTTTAAGGGATTTCATCCCCGAAATCTGAAGAGAAAAGTGAGGGATACTTCCTCCTCATCTCTTCCTCAAGCTCCCACATGGCTTCCTCAATGCCACGACGCTGCCAAAGAACCTTCACAAGAACCAAGTCCTTCCTCTTCAGCTTCTTGATCCTTCTGTCAAGGATCGCCACATGACCTTCCTCGTAGGTCACATCTGCATCAAGCTCAACCTCAACTGGCTGTATCACTGTACCTGAATCTGGATGACTTTTCTTCAGCATACTGACATGAAACACTGTATGCAACCTGTGCAACTCTGGAGGCAACTCTAACTCATAGGCTACCTTGCCAACACGTGCTACGACTGAGTAAGGCCCCATATACATGGGAGCTAACTTACCCTTCCGACCAAACCTTAGCACACCTTTCCATGGTGAGACTTTAAGATACACTTTGTCTCCTACCTGGAACTCCAAAGGTCATCGGCGATTGTCTGCATAAGACTTCTGCCTGTTTTGTGCCACTTTCAACTGTTGTTGTATCACTTTGATCTTATCTGTTGTCTGTTGTACTAACTCAGGACCCAAAAGCTGATACTCACCAGACTCATACCAACACAAAGGAGATCTGCACTTCCTTCCATACAAAGCCTCATAAGGAGCCATGTCAATGCTCCGCTGATAACTATTGTTGTAGGCAAACTCAGATGTACATCCCAGTTGCCTAGAAACTGCAAAACACAAGCTCGAAGGAGATCTTCCAAAATCTGAATAGTCCTTTCAGACTGTCCATCTGTCTGTGGATGAAAAGCTGTACTGAACCTCAACTGCGTTCCCAACGCTCTGTGCAACTGTTCCCAAAAACGACTCGTAAACTGAGGACCTCTGTCAAAAACTATCGTTGCTGGCACACCATGCAAACGTACTATCTCATCCACATATACTCGAGCGAGTTTCTCAGCTGTATATGTCGTCTTCACTGGTAGAAAATGGGCAGACTTAGTCAATCTGTCCACTATCACCCAAATGGAATCATGATTCCTAGTTGTCCGGGGTAGACCAACTACGAAATCCATGGTATATGATCCCATTTCCACTGTGGTATCGACAAAGGTTGCAACGTACCTGCCAGCTTCTGATGCTCATCTTTCACTTGCTGACAAACCGCACATCTCACCACGAACTTAGCTACATCTTTCTTCAAACCGGGCCACCAATACAAGTCCTTTAGACTATGATACATCTTGGTGACACCTGGATGCATAGCATACATCGATGTGTGTGCTTCCTCAAGCACCAACTTCCTCAGCTCATCAACATCTGGAACCACCATCCTATTACGATAGCAAACCAGTCCATCCTCGGACTCATGAAACCCATCACGCTTGTCGCTGCCAAACTCTGATCTAATCAACTGTACCGCATCATCTGTCTACTGTGCATCCTTGATTTGCTGTCTCAACGTAGGCTTAACTTGCATCTGTGCAAAAAGACCAGAAAACAAAGAAACTTCCATCTACACATTCATCTGTCGTAGGGAAACAAACATATCTCGCCTATGGCATACCAGAGAACTCAACTGTGTCTTCTTTGAAGAAAGAGAAGAAGACTTTCTGCTAAGCGCATCAGCTACCACGTTCGCCTTACCAGGATGATACTAGATAGTGCAGTCGTAATCATTGATCAACTCCATCCATCGTCGTTGTTGCATGTTCAACTCTTGCTGCGTAAAGATATACTTCAGATTCTTATGATCCGTAAAGATCTGACACACTTCCCCATACAGATAGTGTCTCCAAATCTTTAACGCATGAACCACTGCTGCCAACTCCAAGTCATGAGTCGGATAGTTATCCTCATGTTTCTTGAGTTGTCGCGAGGCAAAAGAAACCACATGATCTTCCTGCATCAACACACAACCTAAACCTTTCTTGGAAGCATCACAGAAAACAACATAGCCTTTCCCAGGCTCTGGCAAGATCAACACTAGAGCACTGGTCAGCTTCTCCTTCAAACTTTGGAAAGCTTGCTGACATCTATCATCCCAAATAAAAGGTACATCCTTCCTGGTCAACTTCATCATCGGCAATGCGATCACACTGAAGTCCTTGATAAACCTCCGATAGTATCCTGCTAAACCAAGGAAACTACGAACTTCTGTCAGCGTCTTCGGTTGTTCCCAATCCGCAACGGATTCCACCTTCTTCGGATCTACTTTGACTCCATCAGCAGATATCACGTGACCTAAGAAAGTCACTTCCTCCAACCAGAACTCACATTTGCTGAACTTGGCATACAACTGATGTTGACGAAGAAGAGTCAATGCTCGACAAAGATGTTGCTCATACTCTAGCCTGTCCCGACTATAGATCAAGATGTCATCTATAAAGACTACAACAAACTGATCTAAGAACGGACGGAACACTCTGTTCATCAGGTCCATGAAAGCTGTAGGTGCATTGGTTAGCCCAAACGGCATAACCACGAACTCAAAATGACCGTACCTCGTCCTGAAAGCTGACTTTGGTATGTCATCCACCTTTATCCTCAATTGATGATATCCAGACCATAGATCGATCTTCGAAAACACTGTAGCACCACACAATTGATCAAACAGATCATCTATCCTCGGAAACGGGTACTTATTCTTGATCGTGACTTTGTTCAACTGCCGGTAGTCTATACACAACTGCATCGAACCATCCTTCTTCTTAACAAACAACACGGGAGCACCCCACGACGACGTACTCGGTCGGATAAAACCTTTCTGCAACAACTTTTGCAACTGTTTCTTCAACTCTGCCATCTCTATTGGAGCCATCCTATATGGTGATTGTGCAACTAGCTGTGTTCCTGGGACCAGATTGATCTCAAAATCAATCTCTCGGGGTGGAGGAACACCAGGAAACTCCTCAGGAAACACGTCTGCAAACTCTTGAACCACTGACACCTCCTCAAGACTAGGACCTTTCGCCTTGGTAACCACAACAGTATCCACCACGTGAGCTAAGAACGCCTCACAACCTTGTCGTAACAACTTATCTGCCACCATAGATGATACCAGACACGTCGGAAGAATCTTCCTATCTCCCTGGAAGATCCACTTCTCTCTAACAACATCAAACACTGCCTGCTTGGAACCACAGTCCAAAACAACCTTATACTTCTCTAATGTATCCATCCTAAGGATAACATCGAAACCATGCATATCAAGTGGTATAAGATCCACTTGGATGCGGTGTCCCGAGAAAGACAAGACACAAGATGGACACTCTTCTCGAAGCAAAGAGGAACCATCAAGAGGGGTTTCTAACAACAAACTATCCTTCTTACAACTAATAGGTAAACGACAATTTTCAAGCATACTATAGGCGATAAAAGAGTGTGTAGCACCCGGGTCAACCAAAACAGATATAAAGCAAGAAGAAGACATATCAGAATGAAATAACTCCATGTGACATGTCACCACTCGCGGGTTGACTATCGCCTCCGACTGACTCATGGCATAGAATCGAGCCGTTGCTTGCTGTCCACGACCTATGCTTCCTTGAGCAGACGATCTAGCTTGAGATACTTGACCACGTCCTCGTCCTCTGCTACCACTGGGCTGTGGTCTCTCTGACCTCTGAAGACTCTGTCTCGGCTGCTGCATCACTTCAGCATCTCTATTCGGGCAATTGATCTTCCAATGCCCGACCTGTCCACAAAGATGACATGCCTTATCCTCAAACCGTGGCCTAGCTGGCCCTGTCACTGCCACAGAAGCTGAACTATGTGCTTTAGACGACGAAGAAACATAACCTCTCCCCTTACTCGGAGACCACTGAGATGGTACACCAGCACTTCTCATCGCTGATGGTGCTGAAAACCTGGGCTTCTTAAAGCCACCAAACCTCCGTCCTTGAAACTGAGCAGGTCTTTTGTGAGACATAGACTCTCTTTTCTCCCTTACTGTCCTCTCAATCCTTTGAACAGATTCCACAAACATAGCAAACCGTTCTCGGTTCTCCAACACAGACATCGGGGTTGTCAACTCAGCACGCAAACCCTTCTCGAAATGTCTGATCCGTTCCTCATATGTTGCCGCCATGTGAGGACAGAACCTCAACAGATCCATAAACTTGGCTTCGTACTCAGTGATGTTCATCGTTCCTTATCCCAGGTTCTCGAACTGACTAACCTTCTCATCCAGATATGTCTTGGGAAAGTATCTGGTGACGAAATCGTGTCAGAACACTTCCCAACAGATCACCTCACCAGGCCGCTTCTCTTCTTCAATGGTCCACCAGTGACCAGCAATACCTTTCAGAAGGTAGACAGCATGCTTTACCTTGTCCGCTTTGGGGATGTCAAGGATCCAGAAAGCCTTCTCGAGACTTGTCAGCCACAGATCTGCATCCGCTGGATCAGCCATTCCAGCATACTCCGAAGCTCCAACTTGGCAAAGCTGCTCGAAGGTCTTCCCAATACCCGATGCTTCTCCATGGGGAACCTGTGCTCGCGGAGGAGGCACTGGTAATCGCTCAACCATGAGATTCATCGTAGCCATTAACTGCCCCATAAGTTGTTGGTAAGCATGATGTTCAAGTATGGCTGGGTTAAATTGGGGAACCTCATGCACCCGATCTTCATGTGCCTGTCCTTCTGTTCCATCAACCGATGCAACATCACTATGCTCAGGAGCATGTTCTTCATGGTTTCCAAACATCTTGTCTTTTCTCCCGCTGAGGGCAGAAGATATCGTGAGGAAATCTAGAAAACTCATAAGAACAGACTCAACCTAGTCCTAAATCCCTATAGACTCAGCGAACCTATAGCTCTGACACCAAAACTTGTGGCAACACATCCCATTATCACACAGATAACGAGGTGTTACGTGAAAACATGCGGAAATCACCATAACCACAAATTATCAAAAACACGGGTTAATTAAAACTGATTGCGGAAAACTGATAAACTGTGAAACTATTACATTCTAGTCCTCATCCTGTAAGGAAACATGTCATATATATACATACACGAGGTCTGATACGTGTTTACATCTTACAGAAACAGTTGTTCATCCATCATATGAGTTCACCACCTGTTCATATACATAAAGGCCAACATCCGGCCAACAACAGGATATACAAACATTATCGATCGTTCATCATGAAACAATGTCCAAAACACTGCCAAGGACCTGAGAGTATAGGAATGACTCTAAACTCTACTACAAAACATCCAAAACAGCAACATATCCATCACTTGCCTTCTACTGCTCGTCAAGCTGCTCGTCCACAACACCACGACCACGACCACGTCTAGCTCGACCACCATAAAGGGTGTAAACCAGCGGGGTGAGACAATTGAACATTGTCCCAGCGGGAAACATAACTCCCCACCGCAACTACAGAACCTCAGCAAGATAAACTATAAAAGTAGATATATATAATGGGTATAACAAGAGCAGTCTACATAAAGCAAAGCTATTCTTACCGACAAGCTTACCAGCTGTACAAAAGCGTATAACCAACTATCTCTCAATGGAACATGATTGACAAGATAAGATATATCACTAAGTAACATTATTATCAGAACATGATATAATGCCACATGACATGATTATCAAGATGAGACATATTACCACATACCTGATGAATATAGAAGTAACTGCAAGATATAACAGAATTAACTACACAAACAAGGCCTCAACCAATGTTTCGTGTTTATCTTAAGCAGTAAATACTAACGGCTGTGTTACATATTATTATGCCCTGAGGATTTGAACCGTACCGTTCAAATCCAACCTTCGGTTACGAAACCCAAGCCGGTTCCATACAAGGTCAATGAAAGAGTCGGACTCCACGACCTCCCACCTCGTGGTCAGTACATGAGTACAACATAAGCAGGACCGCAGTCTCATGCTGAAGTGGTCTTAGCCATAGGGTCATCTCTATAGGCTACCCTCTCTTTAGCCCGCCTTGGTACAGGTCTCGACGCTAGTAAAACTGAGCCAGGGGCCAGTTCACCATGCTCTGAGCCATGAACGCATTCATGCTCCTCATATCACATATCCTGAGCCATGGGCTTGTTCACCATGCTCTATATGTATCTGAGTCTGCAACCGAAGTTACACTCTTACCTCCTCATTTTTAGGCTAGGAGCAACCTACACATATTCAACAATATGCGCTTCCAGGTTAACCCGTAGGAGAACCCTTTTCACCATCACCAAATCCTGACGATGATGGATCTATGGCCAGGGCAACTACATGATATATTTCACTGTAATTAATTAGTATCTTTTAGATGGATTGCAGGATTCAACCAAGTTGTATAACATGCAAGATATAACAGAAAGTAAACAACATAACCTCATCATTATATTATTATTGTAACTACATCAACCTGATCCATCTCAAGGATCTAACATCACATGTTATCACTTGGCCTCTTGCCAACCATCCAGATCCATCTCAAGGATCATCACATACCATGGGATCTCAATCCCTCGTCATGTACTGTCACTGCCTCTTCAAGGCTCACATCAACATCATGGGACAAACACATCATAAATACAATATCATCAACCAGAGTAATTATCAAAGTGATGTTACTCACCACATATGTCTCATAGCCTTTTCATGGCTAATCATCACCTGCATGGTTAGGGAATACAATAATCATAGTTTCAACATAAGGACTATACTTACTATCACCAGATGATATTCGAGATGCTATACTTATTATTCTTACACTATTTGGTGATCAAGTGTATAAATCACATCATTAACAAACCACATCCATGCTTATCCTCATCTCATACTTATACTAATAATCAAGGTGTTCACTTCATACAAGAAGTCATGTTAAGAACAACACTATTATTACCACTATCATTACTGTCACCATTCACTATCATTACCATTATCATCATCATTATTATTATGCAACTACTAATGTAACTACCACCATTCTCCTTATCATTAACATATAAGAATAAGGATTACTTCATGCATATCATTAACACTACCTTCCTCATCGTCATCATCTACTACTATCATCATTACCATCACTACTATTATTATCATTACTACTATCATTAACATTATTATTGTTGCAAGGCATCACTATCGTTTAGAAGCAAGGTTATGTGAGCACAATTAAACAATTCTGTGGTACAAAGAATCGTCACTAAAACTCATCACAACCCTCACCCAAACACAGCAACAACGGCTGGTACAAGGGAGTGCAGCAACGCTGCGCGACACAACGTTACAAGGGGTAACGCGCGTGTGGGGTGTCGGGCATCCCAAGACTGTCGGGCAACACCCGTCACACCTCCTGCCGGCCGACACACTAGGGAGTGTGACGCTCATCACAGCACCCAACTGCAACTCCCGATACTCCTACCAAAATGGCCAGGTCACAGCCATCCCAACCACCAAGAGAGAGAGGGAGAGAGAGAAGAAACACTCCACAAAATGTGCCACCAACAAGACCATCCCTAACGGCCGACACACTCCAAGGGAGAGGCGTGACGCCCATCACAAGAGCCACCCTATCGGTCATCACAACCCAAGATGTATCACCCATTACATTCCAACGCCTATCGGCCAACTCACCACTCTAGCCTATCGTCCAACCCAAACAAGCATGCCATACATGATCCTATCGTCCAACTCAAGCCAACCTTCATGCCACTTCTTGGTCTATCGTCCATCATAAGAATAAAGGTGTCGCTCATCACAAGAAGGACCATCATATCATCCAACACCACCAAAACAAGGGAGGGTATCGCCCAACACAGGTCGTCTTCTACCTCCAGCACAAGGATACTCAAACCCTAGATAGAAAGGTACTCTAGATCACAAGGAAACCCTAAACCCTAAGGAGGATCGGCCACCAAAGGTACAAAAGCAAGGAACTAACTACTAACATATGAACAAGAATATAACAAGAGGTTATGAAGTTAGGGTTAGAAGTTATGCAACCCGCCTTAAGCTCCAAGCTCCAAGGAAGAAGAAGAAATCCAAGATGCAAGGGATATCGACCACCAAAGCTCCTCCAAGGGGGTGTATCGGCCACCACTGCTTCTTCAAGGGAGTGTATCAGCCAACACAAGCAAAGAAGGAAGGAGTTTCATGCACTCAAGGTGGAGGAGAGACCAAAGGATCAAAGGAAGCTAAGGCAAGGGAAGGAACCACCTATATAGAAAGAAAGGGAGGAGAAAACAAGGTAGATCCATGCTATGTGTCATCCACCCAAGGGACACTTGTCCAAGAGCTCAAGCCACCACTCTAGCAAGGTCTAAGACACTTGTCCAAGATATGCACCAAGTGTCCACCAAACATGGTCAAGGTTGGACCAAGCAACATGGGCGACACAACTAGCAGCTCCACTGGGCGACACACCAAAGTTCCCTGGGCGACACACCACCTTGTTGGCCGACACAAACCATCCTAGGTCGACACACACTCCACCTTGGGCGACACAAGCAAGTCTTGGCCGACACAAGGTAAGTCTTGGCCGATACAAGGCTCAACCAAGCCCAAACAAGGCACCTCAAGGTCCAAACAAACACAACCAAGGCCCAAGAAACTCAAACAACAAGCCTAAGCCTTCCTCTCAACCCTAGAGGAAGCAAAGAGAGGGAAACACCTCACAAGATGGCAAACTTGCACACAAAACCCTAGACTTAGGTTATTTTCAAGTAGCCCCTCCAACTCTCCACAAAGCACAACCAAACCCTAATCACCACAAAAGGTGATTAGCAAGCACCAAAGCACCAAGGTTAAGCAAAACAAACAGGGTAAACCCTAAACGAAGGTCAGGGTCCTTACATCTGATCTACTACCTTATCATAGGCTTCACCTATAATTATGCCAACAAGCCTACCAACATAGACACCTCCAACTATACATTCATCTGACGCAAGGAGACCAACATGTCTCACTTATGGCACACCAAAGAGCACAATTGTGCCTTATCTACAGAAGACAACAAAGAAGACTTCTGTGATGTCCCCGAACTTTCTAAAACTTAATCTAATGTGTGACGTCTAAATTGAAACCTCACCTCAGTGAGAATCCCAATTTAAACACCACACACTAGGCTAAGAAGAAGAAAATCAGAGGGAGTCATAAGGAAATCAATCAGTAGCACATGCACATGAACAATAAACAAACCACAACACATGTTTACCATTCAATATATAATTATAACATGAATTGTTACAACATTTAATATTACATATTGAACAACAAACTTATACATATACATGTACTACATCTAAACTACATGATTTTAAGACAACAGGTCCACATGTACATCAGATCGCCATACAAATCTCACTATCCTAGATCTTCAAGAGCATAACCACAACCTAAACAAAAGATTACATGCGATACACGTCAGCACAATATTCAAGAATATTGTACTGAGTACGCCTACGTGTCTTTTATTTACCTCTCATCATATCTTGGCAATAAGATAAAACTAATACTTGGCAGTAATAGAAGAGTATAAGTAAAGTGTATACTTGCACAAAGAGGTTCATTAACAAAAGAGAACACATATTTTAAGCATAATTTCCATTATATCATCCATGCATTTACTACTTGAGAGTTGAATGCATTAAGGCCTTTATGATCACTACCGAAGAGTTGGATCATATGTACAATGTGACCACTACCAAAGAGTTGGTGCTTCCATATGTACAATGTGACCACTACCAAAGAGTTCAGTCACTTCCAAGCACACTACCATAGAGTTGGTGCTTTCATATAATGGAACAGATATATTATGTTTGATGCATTCATTGTAATACGTATGGAATTATCAAGCAACATATCATACAAGAGAAATCATTTCATCCAATACCATATGCCAAGTATTTTACTACACATATAACACAAGCATATTGTATAATAAGCCAAGTATGAGGTAATGGCGTACCTTGATCAAGAACAAACCTAATCACATATTCCTCATGTCATCTATATTTTTGTTAAACCTGATCAAGACAAGACCACATACTATCATCAAATTCTCATCATCATTAACCCTATTTATATCCATTTTAGGGCTTGCCTTATCTCTTTAGTATATTTCCATATCACTTGCATTCTTGTCTTATATTTATCTTACTGATGTCAAATTCCAGATTATAGTTCATCAACTGGATATACTCATGTGTCACATTATTGTGTGAACCTATTTAACATTATGTCACTTTCATTACCCATATCAGGGTTACATCACATGTATTAAAGGTGCTCTTCATATAATATGAATTTCATGTATAAAACTGATCTCAAATACATATATTATATTCCAGTTACAGATATGAGGGTTTTATGTAAATTTCATTATTTATTGAGCATGTATGCATTAATTGCGTTATCTTTAGTGTTATTAGCCCTAATTAGCCATATTAATCAAATTATATTCTTTCGTGCATCAACATGACCATATCTGACATCATATTCATTATAAACATGATTATAGACTATCTGACATGTTATCATAATTTTAGAACTTTGTTTGATATTTATTATCCATTAAACAAGCATTACACATCTTATATGATATCACTATTATTAATACATCAAAAGCCCAATATTATGCTACCATATTGTTCTAAGCATTTTTCTGAGAATAACGGTACCTTTTTTGTATTTTTCTGGTCATCGAGCTAATTACTATGATTTATCAAACATCTGGATATAATTAGGGTATTTACCTTTTTCAGCCAATGAGAGCCCGCCACGTGGCCAGGGTGGGGCGCCTCCTTTACTTGTTCTGCCCGATCTAGATCTGCGGTTGGGTCTGTGGATCAGGGGATTCAGTTACCCATGGCCACTTTCCCCTTTCTCGTGATCTTGCAAGCGATCCTCTGTTTCCTCTGTGAAACAGAGGAAACATGTTGTCTTCCTCCGAGCAAGTTGTCCCTCCAGCGATCTGCGGGGCTAGAGCTCAACAAAGCTTCTCTACAACTCTACCAGCCTCACATGTTGTTGTGGCAGCTGTCACCTCCCCAACACATGTTGTCGCTGCCGAGAGGTTCTACTCTAGTCTGGTCCTACTCGCTGAATCCCCCATCTGTCTCACGCTGCCGCTGACAGGGAGTTCCCAGCGAGAATCCGCCGCCTCCAACTTTTCTCCTCACAGCTCAGATGCATGCGCCCAGACCTGGTCCTCCCTCATCTTTTCTAATTCTACCGCCAGGGTGCTGCCATGGAGCAGGGAACCCACGAGGTATCAACGTCCCTCTTCCTTCTTCCTCATCTAGCACACAGGTGGAGAGGCTGAGGAACGATGGTTGTGGGGTATTCCTGTTAGTATGTATGCCCATAGAGCAAGTCATATGATGATTGTAATGGGTTTGAATAATAATAAAGGCAATTTCCGATCTATATGTTTAAACTATTTCTGAGATGATGGTGTAACATGATAGATGTCTAAAGAATGATTTTACTCAATGACATATGCTTTTAGGTTAAGGACCTAAACGATGAGATCATGCGGATGTCAAGAGTATACATTCTTTTTTGGTCCCTAGTCAGTTGTTATTGTGGAAATAACCATAGACATCAATAACACTAAAGACTAGATTGTGTGTTGGTTGATGACAGAATCTCATTAGTCATGATATAGTGATATCAAACCAAGCACATAGGTACTTGTTAGAGAACAAGGTACCATACAGACCCACCATGAGAGTGACACATGGAACCATGACTTGGTAGTCACAGTCAGCTCTCACAGTGATGGTGGTGAGTGTGATTCTTAGACCTGAAATCACTACACTCAACACATGTCGCTGGGTACACTTTGACATCATCAAACGCAGTCCTGAAACATGGGTTGTTATAAAGGTGATGATTGGGTGGCTTTGACACATGGGGCTTTTGAGGGGTGAGTGATAGATATGGGATTTGTCCCTCCTGAGGGAGTTTGATGTCCTTGGCCACTTGATGAGTAGGATAGAGAAAGGCATGTACATGCACGTGTGAATCAATATGTGATATTGATGTCACACACATCTCACCCAGTCTGCTCTAAGATCAAGGAAATGAATGAACGTTGACAGGATGACTGTTCCATGCCTCAAGTTCATTCAGGATATCAGTGACAAAGGAATTATACATGCACTATAACACCATTCACGGATTGTATTAATGAAAGTTGTTCTCCAACTTTCTATTTCACTTGGGTAGCACTGATGTGTGACTAGGCACCGCTCTTTGCTTGTGAAGTCATAAGTGTTGTGGACTTTCACTGCCAACGTGAAATGGACTTGCAGGGTCACACACATAGGATTTAACCTGGAATAGGAGTTTGTCCACAAATAATGTTTAGATTGATTACTAAAGGAGTTTAGTAGTTCAATTAAACACTCAATTAATCGATAGATCAATATCATAGTGTTCAAGGTGTTGGACTGGTTGATTAGAGTATCAGATTGATTGAAACCGCAATTGACTGATTCTTCACAATCTGCACTCTCAACCGATCGGCTCATATGATGAACTGATCGGCTGAGCTTGGTGAATCGGTCAGCTCAAGTGTTGAGTCGATCAGCTCAAGGATAGGGTGAACGATTGCTTCAAGTGTTGAAACGATCGGTTCAACTGTTGCAACCGGGCAAGTTGGGAAAGTAGGATTGGTGAGAATTTTCCTTTCGTTTCACTTGCCCAATTTGATTGGAACAAGGATTGGTATTTGATACCAATTAGAAACAAAAGTTGGAAAGTCAATCGGGAACTAACTAGGACCACGAACTGACCGATTCAGAAGTGAACCGACCGGCTCATGGGTCCCAACCGATCGGTTGAGGTGTCAACCGACCGGTTCAGGTCCCCAACCGACCGTTTCAGTTGTGAAACGATCGGTTCAGGTTGTGAGTTGGTTGTTTTTTGTGGAAAATCTTGAACCCTTCTACTCCTGCTTTAGTCCTGCATTGCCGGGGACATAGAAGCCTGTCCCATGACCCGCCTATATATAGGGGTATTGGGGGCTTCTCAGAGTACAACTCAGTGCAAGCCGGTTGCTCTGCAAAGTTGTCGTTCTCTCTAGTTTTGGTAACCGAGAGAGCCCGAGCAAGTGCTACCCGAAAAGGGAGGCGCAGCAAGGGAAAGACAACTACAGTTGCAACTGGAAGTAGGAGAGTGTGTTGGCGACTAGTATGCCAATAGGAGGGTGCGAATCCTTCCGGTTCCTTATGCAATAAGGAGATCGGAGTTCCAGGCAGTCCATGTGGATGACTGTAGAGGTGGGATACCTCTGTCGCTCGGAGGAAAACTGTCAATCCCGACAGTCCCGGTGAGACCAAGAGTCTTCAGTCCTTGTGTGACCAAGAGCTGCACAGACACCGTTCAAGACCGGAGGTGAAGACCACGCAAGGTGCAAGGTACTGTCGCCGAGCAAGCCTCGGGACAAGGTATGCATCCACAAACCATCTTTCCTATTGTATAGACATTGACACGATTCCTTTTGTTCTGGGTTTGGGGAGAAATTTTTTTGTTTCCACTGCTTCTCTGCCTCCTCTAAAACCCAACAGTGGTATCAGAGCCACGTCAACTGCTCTATATTTTAGGATTATCGATATGATCAATTTTGGTTTGTCGCCTTTATTTATTGCATACGATGCGAATAAAATTGGCTTTATGCATGTCCAATCCACAAATCCCAAAATATACATATATGATATGTAATATTAATGCACTCGATACGCGTCACCCTTAAACGAGTTTTATGGTGGATGTGTAGCATGGTTATGGCCTATAAACCCTATATCTGTGTGTGGTTGTATGTGGTTGCTTGCATCTCAGTCTGCGCACCGATTCCCTTTCTCCTATTCCTGATGTAACTCAAAATAATTCAAGATTTCTTTTCCTACCTTTGCTCCCCCTGAATGTAACTCGGGGCTTCACAATTCAATTGTAAATAGGATATATTTTATTTCTTGTTATGTCAAAGAACGGCGGACGACCTGAGACGATCGGTTCAAGGCGTGAACTGATCGGTTGGTGTTCCAGACGACCGGTTCGAGGAGCGAGATGAGCGGGTGGCGACCTGAGGAGATGCATGACAACTGGTGAACCGATCGGCTGGAGGCGCCAGTCGATCGACTGGTGGCACCCGAACAACCAACTTGATGGCGAGCCGATCAATCATGGAGATGAGCTGATCAAACCCAAAAAGGCAGGCACAAATTTCATCTTGTACAAGTTGCATGTGATGTAGACATAGATGACCGTGATTCCTCTTGGCTCGAGGAATCACAATAGGATGGTCATAATCATTGCTTTTATCATTTTGCATGTTTTCTGTGGGATATAGCATGTATATGGTACATACTATATATTGTGGTGATTGGATATGTATATGTATATAAAAACCAAATCCCTCATTAAATATTAAAGTTTTAGATGCCTTCCAAATGCGACACACGTGAAAAACTTGATCAACCAAGTGTGGGCACGCCCAAGCGTGGTGCACCGTCTATCTCGTGGAAGCATGAAGGATGAATGTGTGGGTCTGCCCAAGCAGGGTGCATGTTCATCGTGTTGGCTTTGGGTCAGACTTAACAAGGTGACCTAGATAGGATCTAGCACCTTGAGGCATGGAGATAATAATGGAAAGGAGTTGCATATGACATCTTTGAAGAGTTGCATATGATGCAATTGGCAAGAGTTGCCTACCTGGAAGATCTGAGTTGTGGGTGACAGCCCAAGTTAGTCCATGGCTCAGAGGATTTCAGGATCTTGACCCACTAGAAGATTGTATGCTGCAATCTTCCGAATTGATGGTGAGGGCTGTCAATTTGAGTCAAAATAGTGGGAGCGGTAATTAATTAAAGGCCTAATTAACTATCGTCAAATTTTATTCAAATCAAATCAAAAAGGTTTTGACAAAATGCAATTTCTCTTGTAGAATGGCAAAGGAATCATCTTTTAAAATGGGCAAATTAATTGAGAACAAATTCCATAACTGGTTGAGGATTGTGAGAAGTGTTCTGCACAATCCAGATATACCAGGAACCTTTGAATCCACTCTATGTATGTTTAATGCGTTAGTGAAGAAGAAAGAAAGTTCATTGATAGAGATCAATGGAATGAAAGGTGAGGGAGAGAAGGGTTCTCTCGCCAAACCAATTTCTTCTACATGGAGAGGATGGAAGGAACGATGGAAGAAGAAGTCAGAGATAGAGATCTCTACTTCTGGTGTATACGTGATAGAGATTAATTTTACTACTTCTTCGTCATGGGTACTTGATACCGGATGCGGATCTCACATTTGTTCAAATGTGAAGGATCTTAAGAGAAGTAGGCCTTTAGGGAAAGGCGAGGTTGAACTACGTGTTGCTAATGGGGCAAGAGTTGCCTCCAGTGCTGTAGGAACCTATGAGTTAACTCTACCTAGTGGGTTAATAATAGAGTTGAAGAACTACTATTATGTACCTGCAATAAATAGGAATATCATTTCCGTTTCTTGTTTGGACAAGGATGGATTTGAATTTCTTATTAAGAATGGAAATTGTTCCATTTCTAAAGATGGGATCTTTTATGGCAGTGCCATAATGTCTTATGGTCTATACTTGATAGATTTAGAGACAAATGTATACAACGTAAACACCAAAAGGCAAAAACTCAACAACTCAAACGAAACATATCTTTGGCATTGTCGTCTAGGGCACATAAATGAGAAGCGCATATCTAGACTCCATAAAGATGGCTATCTAGACTCTTTTGATTATGAATCAATAGAGACATGTGAATCTTGTTTGTTGGGCAAGATGACCAAGACTCCCTTTTAAGGTAAAGGTGAGAGAGCTAGTGATCTATTAGGACTCATACATATTGATGTATGTGGGCCTTTTAGAACTAATGCCAAAAATGGGTATCAGTACTTCATTACCTTCACTGATGATTTCAGTAGGTATGGCTATGTGTACCTGATGAAGCATAAGTCAGAAACCCTTGAAAGGTTCAAGGATTTCATGAATGAAGTACAGAACCAACTTGGTAAAAGTATTAAGGCACTTCGATCCGATCGAGGTGGGGAATACTTAAGCCAGGAGTTTGAGGACCTTCTACGAGACCGTGGTATTGTATCACAATGGACTCCGCCAGGAACACCACAACATAATGGTGTGTCTAAAAGAAGGAATCACACATTGTTGGATATGGTGCGATCAATGCTGAGTTTTGTTGATCTTCCGATTTCCTTCTGGGGTCATGCTCTTGAAACCGCTGCGTTTACACTTAACCGTGTACCATCTAAATCGGTTCAAAAGACACCATATGAGATATGGACTGGGAAGCGTCCCGATTTTTCTTTTCTGAAGATTTGGGGGTGTGAGGCTTACATTAGGAAAATGTTTCCTGATAAGCTTGGACCCAAATCTGATAAATGTTATTTTGTTGGATACCACAAGGAAACGAGGGGATACTATCTATACCACCCTACTGACAACAAAGTGTTTGTTGCTAGGACAGTTGTGTTCCTAGAGAAGGAATTTATTTCCAAAGGGAACTGTGGGAGGAAAATTGAGCTTGAAGAGGTTCAAGCCCAACAAGAAAACATTGAACCGGTAGATGTACGAGAGGAAAATGAAGATTCATAAGGTGATGTGGAAACTCATTCTCCTCAGGTAACACAAAGACCTCGTAGATCTAGTAGGACCCACCTTGAACCTGAGAGGTTTGGATACCTTGTGACTCAGGAAGGTGGAGAGTTGATCATAGATGATGATCCAACTACCTACATAGAAGCTATGGAGGGACCAGATTATGAGAAATGGCTTGAAGCCATGAGATCCAAGATGGAATCCATGTACTCCAACAAAGTATGGACTTTTGTGGAACCACCCGAAGGGGTAAAACCCATAGGGTGCAAGTGGGTCTTTAAGAAAAAGACTGAAATGGATAGCAATGTGCAAACTTATAAAGGTAGATTGGTTGCAAAGGGATTTCGACAAGTTCAAGGTGTTGACTATGACGAAACCTTTTCTCCAGTTTCCATGATTAAGTCCATCAGGATCATGCTTGCTATTGCAGCTTATTATGACTATGAGATTTGGTAGATGGATGTTAAAACCGCATTCCTTAACGGGAATATAAATGAGGATGTGTACATGACACAACCTGAAGGTTTTGTAGATCCAAAGAATGCCAATAAAGTCTGTAAGCTACAAAGGCCAATCTATGGATTGAAGCAAGCATCTCGGAGTTGGAATCTTCGATTTGATGAGGAAGTCAAAGTGTTTGGCTTTATTCAAAATGAAGATGAACCTTGTGTGTACAAGAAGGTTAGTGGGAGCTCGACCACATTCCTCATATTGTATGTGGATGACATACTTTTGATGGGGAATGATGTCTTAGTCTTAGATAAGGTAAAGACTTGGCTTGGGAATACTTTCTCAATGAAGGACTTAGGAGAAGCATCCTACATTCTAGGAATTAAGATATATAGAGATAGATATAGAAGGCTTCTCAGACTAAGTCAGAGCACATACATTGACAAAGAGCTGAAGCGGTTCAGCATGGAGAACTCAAAGAGAGGCAACATCCCCATGCTACATGGAGTCACCGTCTCTAGAGCTCAATGTCCCCAATCTTGTGAAGAGAGGGAGTGTATGAATGGGATCCCATATGCATCAGCCATCAGATCCATCATGTACGCTATGTTGTGCACACGCCCAGATGTCTCGTATGCTCTCAGCATGACGAGCAGGTACCAGTCAGATCCCGGGGATGCTCACTGGACAGCCTTGAAGAACATCCTCAAGTACTTGCAAAGGACTAAGGATCAATTTCTTGTTTATGGCGGCGAGGAAGAGCTGGTTGTAAAGGGTTACACCGATGCGAGCTTCCAAACTGATAAAGATGATTACAGATCGCAGTTAGGATTTGTGTTTTTCCTTAATAATGGAGCTGTGAGCTGGAAGAGTTCCAAGCAAGAAACAATATTCGATTCTACTACAGAGGCTGAGTATATTGTTGCTTCACATATAGCAAAGGAGGCTGTGTGGATCAGGAAGTTCATTTCTGAACTTGGTGTAGTTCCCAGTAGATGTGATGCAATTGAGCTTTATTGTGACAATAATGGAGCTATTGAACAATCTAAGGAGCCCATATCACATCGGAGGTCCAAGCACATACTGCGACACTTCCATCTCATATGAGAGATCGTACAACGAGGAGATGTGAAGATTTGCAAAGTACCAACTGAAGACAACATAGTTGATCCACTGACTAAGGCCCTTTCTCAGTAGAAGCATGATGGTCATGCTAGGTCACAAGGATTGAGGTTCCTTGGTGACTGGCTCTAAGTGCAAGTGGGAGTCAGTTGGTATGTATGCCCACAGAGCAAGTCATATGATGATTGTAATGGGATACTTTGTAAATGATTTGAATAATAATAAAGGCAATTTCCGATCTATATGTTTAAACTGTTTCTGAGATGATGGTGTAACATGATAGATATCTAAAGAATGATTTTACTCAATGACGTATGCTTTTAGGTTAAGGACCTAAACGATGAGATCATGCGGATGTCAAGAGTATACATTCTTGTTTGGTCCCTAGTCAGTTGTTATTGTGGAAATAACCATAGACATCAAAAACACTAAAGACTAGATTGTGTGTTGGTTGATGATAGAATCTCATTAGTCATGATATAGTGATATCAAACCAAGCACATAGGTACTTGTTAGAGAACAAGGTACCGGACAGACCCACCGTGAGAGTGACACATGGAAACCATGACTTGGTAGTCACAGTCAGCTCTCACAGTGATGGTGGTGAGTGTGATTCTTAGACCTGAAATCACTAAACTCAACACATGTCATTGGGTACACTTTGACATCATCAAATGCAGTCCTGAAACATGGGTTGTTATAAAGGTGATGATTGGGTGGCTTTGACACATGGGGCTTTTGAGGGGTGAGTGATAGATATGGGATTTGTCCCTCCTGAGGGAGTTTGATGTGCTTGGCCACTTGATGAGTAGGATTGAGAAAGGCATGTGCATGCACGTGTGAATCAATATGTGATATTGATGTCACACACATCTCACCCAGTCTGCTCTGAGATCAAGGAAATGAATGAACGTTGACAGGATGACTGTTCCATGCCTCGAGTTCATTCAGGATATCAGTGACAAAGGAATTATACATCCACTATAACACCATTCACGGATTGTAGGAATGAAAGTTGTTCTCCAACTTTCTATTTCACTTGGGTAGCACTGATGTGTGACTAGGCACCGCTCTTTGCTTGTGAAGTCATAAGTGTTATGGACTTTCACTGCCAACGTGAAATGGACCTACAGGGTCACACACATAGGATTTAACCTGGAATAGGAGTTTGTCCACAAATAATGTTTAGATTGATTACTAAAGGAGTTTAGTAGTTCAATTAAACACTCAATTAATCGATAGCTCAATATCATACTGTTCAAGGTGTTGGACTGATTGATTAGAGTATCATATTGATTGAAACCACAATTGACTGATTCTGCACAATCTGCACTCCCAACCGATCAGCTCATGTGATGAACCGATCGGCTGAGCTTGGTGAACCGGTCGGCTCAAGTGTTGAGTCGATCGGCTCAAGGATAGGGTGAACGATTGCTTCAATTGTTGAAATGATCGGTTCAACTGTTGCAACCGGGCATGTTGGGAAAGTAGGATTGGTGAGAATTTTCCTTTCGTTGCACTTGCCCAATTTGATTGGAACAAGGATTGGTATTTGATACCAATTAGAAACAAAAGTTGGAAAGTCAATCGGGAACTGACCAGGACCACGAAATGACCGGTTCAGAAGTGAACCGACCGGCTCATGGGTCCCAACCGATCGGTTGAGGTGTCAACCGACCGGTTCAGGTCCCCAACCGACCGTTTCAGTTGTGAAACAATCGGTTCAGGTTGCGAGTTGGTTGTTTTTTTTGTGGAAAATCTCGAGCCCTTATACTCCCGCTTTAGTCCCGCATTGCCGGGGATAGATAACCTTGTCCCATGACCCACCTATATATAGGGGTATTGGGGGCTTATCAGAGTACAACTTAGTGCAAGCCGATTGCTCTGCAAAGTTGTCGTTCTCTCGGAGTTCTAGGCAGTCTGTGTGGACGACTGCAGAGGCGGGAGATCTCTGTCACTCGGAGGACAAATGTCAATCCTGATAGTCCCAGTGAGACCAGGAGTCTTCAGTCCCGGTGTGACCAGGAGCTGCACAGACACTGTCCAAGACCGGAGGTGAAGACCGCGCAAGGCGCGAGGTACTGTCTCCGAGCAAGCCTCGAGACAAGGTATGCATCCACAAACCATCTTTCCTATTGTATAGATGTTGACGCAATTCCTTTTGTTTTGGGTTTGGGGAGAAAAGTTTTTATTTCCGCTGCTTCTCTGCCTCCTCTAAAACCCAACAATTCCTTCTCTTTCTACCCGTCACCAAGAGCCACGATAGTAGGGTAAAAGGGGATGTGTGGGAGAAGGCCAAACCAACTTCTTGTTCCCATTGCCCCACGACATCCCCAGAAATCGGTGATCACAGTTGCCACTCCGGTTACCCACGATGCCTAGCCTGACCGCAGCTCGGAGATATATTTATGACCATACAATCCAAAGGTTGCATCTATGATTAATCTGTTCACCAAGCCGATCTGTGGCTTTACCTTCTCAAGCACCATAGCCACTGGATGAAGGATCCACAAGCCAGAACTTGCCCACGCAGCCCATCCCAAAACAAAGGGACATGTGACACTGATTTAAAACCAACTTAGGTCTATAAATCCTCAAAAATGCCTATTATTTCTCAAATTGCAAACCTTCATAACTTCTTCTAGGAATATATGATTTCCACCCAATTTTAACCATAGTTTCCCTATCACTCAAAATGTCTTCTACTCAAATTTGGTGACAAAACTCAACTATTAGACCATTCAATTAAATTCATCAAAAAGGCATTAAAAGATAGATCTTAACCATGATATCAACCTCACATCAACACACTTACTTTATCAAAAGATTGGAACTCTCAATCTAACTAAAACATATGCTTTCACTTAAGTCATTGGACATTTTAGGATTTCGAAAAGTCCACTCCATCACATCCTACACACCTTAAAAGATATTTCGTCCTCGAAATTAAGCCCAAAAATCCAGTCTTTCATAACTTCCCACTCGACGCATCTGCCACGACATTCACCTTCCTGAGATGATAATCAATAGTGCATTCAGAATCTTTGATCAACTCCATCTAGTGTTGATGTCTCATATCTACCTCTTACTGCTAGAAGATATACTTTAGGTTCCTGTGACATGTGAAAATATGATACGTCTCACCATAAAGGTAGTTCCTTGAGATCTTTAAGGCATGAACCACTACAACTAACTCCAGATTATGTGTTGGGTAGTTCTCCTCATATTTCTTAAGATGTCACAAAGCATAAGAAATCACATTCTTATCTCAACATGCAACCCAAACTGTTCCTTGACGCATCACAGAAGATGACATATCCTTTCTCTTGATCAAGCAGAACCTGTTGACTTGAGACTTATACATTGTCCATATTTTGATAATGACTTAACCATTCCATTCATATGCATCTAATATATTTGTTTAAGATTGATTTTAAACTTTAGGTACATGAAAAGGATCAAATTACACAAGCCCTATCTTGTCCAAGTTCAAGTCAAAAGCAATGCAAATGTGCAATTTGGGAAATCACTCGAAACCACCTTAGAATATTTTTATAATCATTTATATTGATGATATGACTTGTAACTAAGATGATAAAAAATCAGGGACGCTTAATTCCTATGTTTGATCACTCAAAAATCATTTTAACAAAGTTGTCACAACAACTTTGTTGGCCAAGTTTGGATCTCGACCAACCAGTTATAGATTTTTGGAAATGGATCAATCATTCAAGTTGTACACTCACAAAACTTGACCGGACGACTCACTGACCAAAACTGATTTTGACTGATCGGTCGAGTTTTCCCAGGACAAACTCGACCAATAGTTTAAAAATTAGCTTTTTCAGTTAGGCTCCTATTGGTTTGGTGTAAGTCATGAGTTATGTGGAACTCATTTTTAGGGAAATCTAGTTCCATTTAAGTTCCATTTACTTCCATGTGAATTGTTTATTGTAAGTGTAAACATGGAAATCGTTAAAAAATATTATTTTATTGTGTCATATAAATAAGTAAGAATGAAAAGACATAAAAAAAGAATCATATCCATTTTTTACTATATTATTTGTCCATGGTTATAGTTAGTTATCATTTTTCACATCATATTATTTAAATATGATAAAAATATGTTAGGATAAATCACATTGTTTTCACATGGTGTGGTCTGTTTCTTTTCCATGATGTTTGTATTTTTTATTTTGTAATCACATTGATAATGGTGGTTATAGTGTAAAATATTTTACATAGTGCGATTATAGTGTATGATATTTTATCATATTATATTATGGTTTTAGCAGTGTACAATTTCCACAAAGCTATTATTTCTACTCATAATTATTTTACATTTATAATGAATGAAGAATATAATTATATAAAAAATGTTGTTAGTTGTCCCAGAACTCATTTTCTACTCTTTTTAAGAGAGAACTCAGGAACTGTATTTTGTATGTAAGTCTGTAACTCAAAAAAAGTCACAGAACTCAAGTTCCAACACTTACTTTAAACCAATCATGAAAAACTACTTAAGTAACTCCAGTTCATAAGTTTTTTGGACCATTTATGACAAACCAATCAGAGCCTTAGTGGATCGGTCGAGTTATCTTTATTGAAACTCGACCGAATGTATTGTACAAAAAATGCAAAAAAAGTGTTTTGAACCATTGGAGAGTTGTTAGAAACAAAAATAGATCTGTTGCAAGTTGTAAAGTGTTTATTTTTTGTTCTTTAAGTGATACCACACTCAAAGGAACACCCCCAACTATAAATAGGACCTCTTAGAGTTCATTCCAAGGTTTCTCATTCATGCTATCATTGGTCCTTGCTATAGTTGAGTGTGCTACAACCCTTTGATCCTCTCTCTCTCTCTCTCAATTACAATGCATTTCATGATTATGAGTGAGTTAGGCATGTTGTAAGAGAGCTACCTCCATGTTATCTTATAAATATCTCCATCTTTCCATCTTCCCCATCCCCTTTCTCAAAGAGTAAAGGCTGAAGTGATCTTCTCTGAGTGAAGGAGGAGTTGTTATTTTTCTTCAAGGTTGAAGAAGGAGTGAAGATCTTCTCCAAGTGAAGAAGGAAAAGGTGGAAGATTCAAGAAGAGTGGGTAATTCCTGTGAGGCCAAAGACTTGATGCAAGTGTGGGTAAGTCCTTGGTGAAGGTTGAATACATCTTGATCAAGTGGGTAATTCCTTGTGTAGGTGAAAGACTCTTTGCTTGGATAACTCTATTTACCCCCCCTAAATCCCTAGATCCAACAAGTGGTATTAGAGCGAGGATCTTCTCCAACAAATCTCCTACGAGACTTTTGGTGGTGTTTCCTTCTTTTTTGACCTCTCAATCTCCTTCTTTCTGCCTCCATGGCTTCCAATAGGAGAAAGAGAGTCGCTCCTTCCGGAGCATCATCCAACTATCACCTCATTCCTTTCGATGACACCTTCTTTGTCTCTAATGAAGCTCTAAATAGGTACAAGGAGCTCCTTCCTAGGAACCCCTTGCCTTTTCGTACCTTGTTCGAGTCTCATCCGCATAGACAAAAGGTCATAAATGAGGTAGCCGAGTTATTGTATGACCACCACCTATCAATCCTGAGTGTCAAACGCCAGTGCTATTATGATTCCACCACAAACACTAAGGCAGATCATGAGTTCTATTCCAATTTGTCATGGAATTATGACACTCTTGTACCCCCATCTAATACTCAAATAATTCTTATTTCCATGATTTCTGGTAAGAAGTTCAATATCTCAGAAGATACCTTGAATATCTTTTTCTCTGGTACTGAGGTCACCTATACATGGAGGAACTATTACCCTGAGTATTTTGACCTCCTAGACCCTGAGTCCTTCTACAAGTAATATGATATCACTCTTTGTGACATACATAAGTGCTTGAAGAAGCCTTCGTTTCCCTATAGGAAGAAGTTCATCCTACCCTCCTCTGCTTTGGACCTTAAAAATCACATTCTCGCTCTAGTAGTTTGATATTCACCCCAAGAAAAATCAAACTAAAATTGCAGAGAATGCCACAATGATTATGTTTTTCCTATTGAAAAATATCAGAGTCAAGTGGTCTAGATATGTTCTCCATCACATGACCTGCTTCGACTCCGAAAAGAACAACCAAGGTACCCACCCACCCTACCCAACCCTGATTTGTGGTTTCTTTCAATCTTCCACCAGGAAGTCTCCTTTTCATGATCTCCATTACAAACCTACTAGAAAAGGAGTTTGTATCAGTGAGACCACAATCAAGAAAAGTTTGCCTCCATCTTCTTCTACCACACATGCATCCTCTACCTCCACCCAAGCACCTCTACCTCCTCAACCTTCCCGACCTTCATGTGCCTCATTCAATGTATCAAATGAAACCCTCATGGGTTACATGATGCATAAGCATACATATAACCTTCAGGTTCAGGATCACCTGCATTAGGATCTCTGTTCTATCATGCATACCATGAACCTATCATGTACCCATCCTTATCCTGTCTACCAGCCCTACCCAGGTGGTGATTATGCATCATATGCATATAATCACTTTTACCCAGCCCCTCCACCTTCTGCTTCTGTTGTTACATACTCTGCTATTGATGGATCTACCCCTGGAGTGCTACCTCTCTCTACTGGTCCTATAGATACCTTGCTTGCAGGACTTGGTACCTCTGCTCCCACTTTTCCTCAAGCCCAGGAGTTGCACGACCTTGGTATGTCTTGGGATGAGCAGAATGCCATGTGGCCCGGTCATGGTTTCGGTCCTTCTACCGATGAGGAGATGCCCGACCATGTTGATGAGGAAGATGATGATGCTGATGATGAGGCATCTAAGGATTATGGTGAGGATGGTTCTGATGATGGCTTTGCTAGTGCATCTGGTGATGAAGGTGAAGTTGTTGCCTCTGCTGCACCTTCAGATGGAGATGATGACTATGAGCCTGAAGCTTATGATGATGATGTTGATGATGGTGACCCTTTGGACTTAGATAGCCTAGAAATTTATATGTTTTAGTTTTTAGTTTTTAGATGTAGATCATATATGTATTTTTCTAGACTATTTTGTACTTAAAACATCTAGGAACATTATCGGAGATGTACTATTTCTATCATCATGTTGTTTTCATCATTTTGGCTTGTAGTTGCTGTGATAACATGCTCATGTAGTGTAATATTAATCTTCTGTATCATAACTCTGTGTATGTCCTATCATGTGACTTATTGGTGTGCTTTCCATATTTTGATTATGACACATGTTGCTTGTTTCTCTCTCATCTCTATTTGATGTGTATAGTGTGGTTGCATGTTTTATCTTGTGGTTGGTTGTTTTTAGTTGTGCTTGGAGGAGACCCGCTTTTGTGCTCTCAACCCCCCTTACTTTTTGATTATGCCAAAAGGGGGAGAGAAGTTCAATATTTTGAAGCTCAACCATATTGTTTTGACTACCTATGTGATCCTTTTCTTGTCTAAATATATACTTTATCTTGTGACTTGCTAAAGGACCATGTAGTATACATGTTGTATAGCCTTATGTAGAAAAGCTAACTATGTAGGTAAGAGTGAGCATAGATTGAGGGAGAGCGATTCACATTGTTAACATTAATGAATCCCCTTGAAATTCACAAGGCTAATGTATAAATTTACATATCCTTTTCAATATGTTGAGGAATGATTTGTCATTATCAAAAAGAGGGAGAATGTTGAATTGAGAGTTATACATTTTCCATATTTTGATAATGACTTGACCAGTCCATTCATATGTATCTAATATGTTTTTTTAAGATTGATTTTAGGATTTAGGTACATGAAAATGATCAAATTACACAAGCCCTAGCTTGTCCAAGTTCAAGTCAAAAAGTAATGCAAATGTGCAATTTGGAAAATCACTCCAAACCACATTAGATTACGTTTGTAATCATTTGTATTGATGATATGACTTGTAACTAAGATGAGAAAAAAATAGGGGCACTTGATTCCAATGTTTGGTTGCTCAAAAATCATTTTGAAAAATTTGTCACAACAATTTTGTCAGTCGAGTTTGGATTTTGACCGACCAACGATGGATTTTTGGAAGTAGATCAATCGATTGAGTTGTACACTCACAGAACTCAACCAACTGACTCACTAATCAAAACTAATTTTGACTGATCGGTCGAGTTTTCCTAGGAAAAACTCAACCGCTAGTTTGAAATTTGGCTTTGTCAGTTAGTGGATTTGTCGACTTATCTTCATTGAAACTCGATCAAATGTACTGTATGGAAAATGTTGGAAAAGTGTTTCCAACTGTTGAAGAGTTGTTAAAAATGAAAATAGATCCGTTGCAAGTTGTAAAATGGATATTTTTTTGTTCTTAAGTGATCACACACTCAAAGGAACACCCCAACTATAAATAGGACCTCTTGGAGTTCAATCCAAGGTTGCTCATTCATGCTATCCGTGGTCCTTGTCATAGTTGAGTATGCTACAACCCTTTGAGCCCCTTTCTCTCTCTCTCTCTCAATTACAAAGCATTTTGTGATTATGAGTGAATTGGGCATGTTGTAAGAGAGCTACCTCCATGTTATCTTGTAAAGCTCTCCATCTTTCCATCTTCCCAATCCCCTTTCTCAAAGATCAAAGGTTGAAGTGATCTTCTCCAAGTGAAGGAGTTGTTGTTGTTCTTATTCTAGGTTGAAGAAGGTGTGAAGATCTTTTCCAAGTGAAGGAGAAGGATAAGGCGAAAGTTTCAAGAAGAGTGGGTGATTCTTGTGAGTCCAAAGACTTAATGCAAGTGTGGGTAAGTCCTTGGTGAAGGCTGAAGGCATCTTGATCAAGTGGGTAAGTCCTTGTATTAGTGAAAGACTCTTTGCTTGGAAAGTTTTATTCACCCCCTTCTAGAGCCCTAGATCCAACAGAATCAACACTGATGCACTAGTCAACTTCTCCTTTAATTACTAGAAGGAACACTGACACGTGTCATCTCATATGAAAGGTACATCTTTCCTTATTAGTTTTGTTAGGGGTAATGCTATGGCACTGAAGTTCTTGATGAACCTCCTATAGTAGCCTGCCAGACCTAGAAAACTGCAACCTTCTGTCGACATCTTCAATTGCTCCCACTCTATTACAGATTCAACCTTCTTGGGGTCCATAAGAACACCCTCAACATATATCACATGTCATATGAAAAACACCTCCTTCAGCCAGAACTCTCACATGTTGAACTTAGCATACAATTGATGTTGTCTCAACAAGGTCAACGCCTAACCTAAATGATGTTCATGTTGTTGACTATCTCTGGAGTATATCAAGATATCATCTATGAACACAACCACAAATTGATCAAGATATCATAAAAACACTCTATTCATTAAGTCTATGAACACTGCCGGTGCATTGATTAGCCCAAATGACATAACCACAAACTCTTAAAGATCATATTGAGTCCTAAAAGCTGACTTAGGTATGTCATATTCCTTGATCTACAACTGGTGATATCTTGATCTTAAGTGTATCTTTGAGATCACTATAACACCTCATAACTTATCAAACATGTCATCTATCTACATTAAAGGATATGTGTTCTTGATTGTCACCTTATTCAACTTCCAGTAGTCGATGCACAACCTCATAGATCCATTTTTTTTCTTCACAAAAAACACTGGAGAACCCCATGATGACGTACTCGGCCTGATAAAACTTTTCTCAAACATCTCTTACAACTATTTCTTCAACTGTGACATCTCAACTGGTGCCATCATGTACAGTGGGTGAGCTATCGGTTGGGTTCTCGAGCCTAGATTGATATGAAAATCAATCTCTCGAGGTGGGGGAACACCTGAAAAATCATCTGGAAGCACCTCTTCAAACTCACAGACAACTAGCACTTCCTAAATACTTGGGCCCCTCACCTTAGTATCCATCACATGTTCTAAGAACACTTCACATCCCTGCCTAATCAACTTCTCTGCCACCATTGCTGACACCAGACGCGTAGGAAGACTCTTTCTATCTCCTTGAAAGAGCCACGTCACATCAACGTAGACAAATTTCACCACCTTGAAACTATAATCTAAGACCACCTGATACTTCTCCAAGGTGTCCATTCTAAGGATCACATCAAATCCATGAATTCTAAGTCCTAAAAAAGAAAGGGTGTAGGAAGGACAAACCTCCCACAGCTCTGTGGAACCAACCAACAAGGTTTCTAAACGAAGGCTATCACATCTACAACTAATAAGAAAAGAACAATTGGCAATCACTTCTCGAGTGATAAAAGAGTGTGTCACACCTGGGTTGACCAAAATTGATATAAATCAAGAAGAAGACAAATCAGACTGAAATAACTCCATCTGACCTGTCACAACTCACGGGTTGACCACTCCTTCTGGCTGACTCATGGAATAGAATTGAGCTTTTGCTTGTTGTTGTACCCGTCCTCTACTTGTCTGTCCAGAAGAACCAGCCTGTGATGTTTGTTCATGTCCTCTACCATTGCCACTGAATTGTCACTGTTACGACCCTTGCTGACTCTATCTCGGCTATTGCATCACTTCTCCATTCTTCATTGGACAATACAACCTTGTATGCCCAGTCTGTCCACACTTGAAGCATGTCTTGCTCTCATATTATGGCCTAGAAGACCTTATCACCGATACTGAGGCATCATTGTGAGCTCCTGCTAGTGGAAAGTATGACCTCTACCCTTTCTCAAAGACCACTATGACTGAAATTCTGACCTCTAATGTGACTGAGGTGGCGAGTATGTAGGCTTCTTGAATCCTCCAGGCGACATTCCTTGGTACTGTGTTGGTCTCTTCTTGGCATTCTTCTTGCATTTATATATTGTTGACTGCTCTATCCTACTAACATACTCCACAAACATGGCAAACTTCTCTCTATTCTCCAAGACTAACATTGTCATCGTCAACTCCATACTCAAACCATTCTCAAAGAGAATGATCCTCTCCTGATCTGTCATAGCCCTGTGAGGGCAAAACCTTAGCATCTCCATAAACTTTGCTTCATATTCATTGATTGACATAGATCCCTAATGGATCTTCTCGGTCTGGGAGATCATCTCATCCATGTAGGTCTGAGAAAAGTATCAACTCACAAACTCCCGTTGGAACTCCTCCCAACTAATAGCAGCGCCATACCTCTTCTCCTCCTCGATGGACCACCAATGGACAACACTCTCTTTTAAAAGATACACAGTGTGCTTCAATTTGTCTACTTCGGGGACGTTGAGGATCTTGAAGGCCTTCTCTAGCTCGGTCAACCATAGGTCAGCATTCACTGGATCCATCATACCAGCGTACTACACCACCCCAACTCTCCTTCACCTTTCAAAGGTATTCCCCATGCTCGAGGATTCAACATTGGGAACAACTGTCCTTGATTGGGGTATGAGGATTTTGTCTGCCATGTACTTCATCGTAGCTATGAATTGTCCAAACAAGGATTGGAAAGTGGGATTTTCCATCATGGTCAGGTGAAACTAGAACACTTTAGGTGTCTTCTCATCTCTAGCATGCCTCCTTGCACCACCTCTAGGTGCAACAACACTGCTCTTGACCACATGTTCTGCGTGTTCTCCATCAATCTTCTCTTCTCTCTTCTCTCTTCTTCTTCTTCTTCTTCTTCTTCTTCATCTTCATCTTCTGCATAAGCAGAAGTTACCATAAAATATACTAGAGGATACTAGAACATACACAAATCCTAGTCCTTTGTCCTTGTAAACTCAGCGAACCTAAAGCTTTGATACCAACCAAACTATGACACCCCTCACCACACAAAGCGATATTACTCAAAACAAAATGCAGAACTAATACTAATTAACCAAGTTACTAGAAAACATAGGAAATTTAAATCGATTTTCACATAAGCACAAAAGCCTAAATTTATTACATCTAAGTCCACATGAAGCAACATGTATTACATATCTCATGCTAAAAGATGTACACATATCATTGTTCACTGGATAACTTGCCACAACCTTTGACAAGAGGTAACTTGTTCATATATATACAAATAATGTATGTACAACCATGGCCTATTGAAGAAACTCGTAATGATATACATAAAACAAAAACCTCTCCCAAAGACCTGAGAGTACATGGACAACACATATGACTCTACTACATAAGACTAGCAACACGTCCAACCTTTAACCGCTACCGCTCCTCTTACTACTCAACCTCAACTGCACGATCTCTACCTCATTGTGCACAACCACCTAAAAGATGTGGAAACCCACTGGGTAAGACCAAACGTCCCAATGAGAGATATAACTCTCTGTGAGAAACTATTATAAGCACAGAGAAACCAAAATAGGTAGATAACCATAACATCAGGCTGAGAAAATTTAGTTAAATGATATGAATAAATTAGTTACCATTGTCTAAGCAATACATGCATCTACAACTGAGTAGTAGAACATCTTATATTTTAAGAAGGAATATGAAGAACATGTATAGTAGTTGATTTCTCTTACCACTTTATTATTCAATAAATCAATACAAGCAACAAGGCAAAGGGGTCATCCAATATGAATCGTATTTGATCCTAAACATCAATGCTACACAACTGCATTATGTCTTTTATTTGCCCTGAGGATTTGAGTTGCACCACCTCCAAATCCAAGTGATCACTATAGAGTTAAAATCATTGCCATACAAGATCAGTGGAAGAGTCTGAGTCCATGATTTCACCACACAACTCCCAATTAGTACGAGAGATAACAGTCAACTGCCAATGACATATAGTCAAGCTAAAAAGAAACAACTAGTCTGACCTTAGTACAGGTCACGACACTAGAGAACAAGCTCACACATGGTCATTCTAAAAGAGGCATCAAATGCAGTTATATTGTTGCCTACCAAAAGGGACAAAATTGTAAACATAAGCTTCTCACATGTTATAAAAGCATCTCAAGGGATTAAATTAAGGTTTAAGCATCTTATCAAGAAAAGTATACAAGGCTAGCCCAAAATATAGGTCAGGGGTCTTACAACCATAAACCCCTAAAACGGATTTTGCCCCTAAAATCCTAGGTGAAAAGAGATGGGTAATTCCTATGCATCTCTTCCTCAAGATCCCACATGGCTTCCTCGATTCCATGATGATTCCACAAAACCTTAACCAAAATGATATCCTTCTTGTTCAACTTCTTGATCCTTCTATCTAGGATCAACACAGGACGATCCACATATGACATGTCCTCATCTAGCTCAACTTCTACATGTTGCAAAACTAACTCAGTATCAGGGTGACACTTCCTCAACATTGATCATGGAACACTGGATGTAGTCTCTACAACTCAGGTGGTAACTCCAACTTATAAGCCATCTTCCTAACACATGCCACTAAAGGGTAAGGTTCTATATACCCAGGAGCCAAATTACCCTTCTTCCCAAAACTTAAAACACCCTTCAAAGGAGATACCTTAAGATACACCATGTCTCCTACTTAGAACTCTAAGGGCCTACTGTGATTATCATCATATGATTTCTGTCTCTCCTGAGCTACCTTCAACTGTTGTTGGATCACTTTGATCTTCTCTATCATCCACTGCATAAGCTTAGGGTCCAAAAGTTGATATTCACCAATCTCATACCAACAAAACGGAGACCTACAATGCCTCCTGTAACATACTCGATTTCATGTCCATGTGATTCGAAAGAGTCAATTAGGGTTATCAGATCCTAATATGGTTTGATCTATGCTATTTCAACGAAATATAGACATTGAAAGGTAGCCAAGTAAAGAAAAGGGGCAAGCGATTTTGGATGTCCATCTAATCAATTAGGGGCCTAGAAGAATGAGAAAAGAGCCTATGTGTCTAGAATCGAGTATGTTACACCTCCCATACAAAGCCTAGTAACGTGCCATATCAAATGCTCCTCTGATAACTGTTATTATAGGAAAACTCTATCAAATCGAGGTGGATGTCCCAACTGCCCAAAAACTGCAAGACACAAGCTCTCAGCAGATCTTCCAAAGTATGTATGGTCGTCTCAGACTATCTATCTATCTGTGGGTGAAATGATGTTCTCAACTTCAAGTGCGTACCCATAGCTGTTTACAAGTGCTTCCAAAAGTGACTGGTAAACCAAGGAACTCTATCAGACACAATGGTAGCTGGAATACCATGCAAACAAATGATATCATCAACATATATCTGGGCAAGCTTCTCTATTGTGTATGTTGTCCTCATAGGGAGGAAATGCATTGACTTGGACAAGTGTCAACGATCACCCAAATACAATCATGACCCTTGGTTGTCTTAGGGAGGCCAACCACAAATTCCATCGTAACATGATTCCATTTCCACTATGGTATATGCAATGGTTGCAAACTTCTTGTAGGCTTTTGATACTCTTCCTTAACTTGCCGACATACATGAGACCTTGCAACGAACTCAAACACATCATGCTTCAAACCAGGCCACCAATACAAATCTATAAGATTATGGTACATCTTGGTGCTACCTGGATGCATAGTGTACATCGAAGAGTGAGCCTCTTCCAAAACCATCTTTCTCATATCGTCAATATCATGAAAGACCACTCTACCGTGGTAACACACTATCCCATCCTCTAACTCATGGAATCCATCATGCTTCTCGATGTCAAACTCTGCTTGGATCTGTTGTATCACAATATCACTTTGTTGTTCATCTCTGATTTGTTGCCTCAATGTAGGCTTCACTTGTAATTGTGCCAATGAGCCTGCCAACATAGACACCTCTAGTTTTACATTCATCTGATGTAATGAGACCAACATGTCTTGCTTATGGAAAACTAAAGAGCACAATTGTGCCTTATCTATAGAAGATGACAAAGAAGACTTCCTGCTCAATGCATCTGGCATGACATTTGCTTTCCTTGGATGGTAATCAATAGTGCAGTCATAGTCTTTGATCAACTCCATCTAGCCTCACTGTCTCATATTCAACTCTTACCGCAAGAAGATATACTTTAGATTCCTATGATCTGTGAAAATCTGACACTTCTCACCATAAAGGTAGTGCCTCCAGATCTTCAACGTATCAACCACGACAACTAACTCTAGATCATGTGTCAGGTAGTTCTCCTCATGTTTCTTAAGTTGTCACAAAGTAAAAGAAATCACATTCTTATCCAGAATCATCACGCAACCCAAATTGTTCCTTAACGCATCACAAAAGATGACATATCCTTTCCCTTGCTCAGGAAGAACCGACACTGGCACACTAGTCAGCTTCTCCTTTAATGATTGGAAGGCATGATGACACTTGTCATCCCATACAAAAAGTACATCTTTCATTGTTAACTTCTTTAGGGGTAACACTAACTCGTAGTCCATGAATGTTGGTGGCACATTGGTTATACCAAACGACATAACCACGAACTTGTAATGACCATACTGAGTCCTAAAAGCTGACTTGGGTATGCCATCTGCCTTCATCCAAAACTGGTGATATCCTGGTCTCAGGTCTATTTTTGAGAATATTGTGGCACCTCGTAACTGATCAAATAGGTCATGTATCCACAACAAAGGATACTAGTTCTTTATTGTCACCATGTTCAACTGCCAATAGTAGATGTACAACCCCATAGATCCATCTTTCTTCTTCACAAATAGCACTAGAGCGTCCCACAGTGATGTACTCGACATGATAAAAGCTTTCTCAAATAACTCTTGCAAATGTTTCCTCAACTCTGACATCTCAGTAGGTGCCATCCTATACGGTGTCTGAGCTATCGTCTAGGTTCCCAAGACTATAGATTGATTTCAAAAATCAATATCTCGAGGTGGGGGAACACCTAGAAACACATTTGGAAACATGTCTTTAAACTCACAAACAACTGGCACTTCCTGAATACTAGGGCCCCTCACCTTAGTATCCATCACATGTGCCAAGAACGCTTCACAGCCCTGCCTCATCAACTTCTCTACCACCATTACTGACACCAAACACGTAGAAAGAATCTTCATATCTCCTTGGAAGACCTATGTCACATCGCCATCGACAAATGTTGCCACCTTGGAACTACAGTCTAAGACCACATGATACTTATCTAAAGTATCCATTCTAAGGAGCACATCAAATTCATGTGTGTCAAGTGGTATGAGGTCCACTTGAATGATATCTCCTGAAAAAGAAAGGACACAAGGACACACCTCCTGCAGCTCGACAGAACCAACCAACAAGGTTTCTAAACAAAGGTTGTCATGTCTATGACTAACAGACAAAGAACAATTGGAAATGAATTCTCGAGTGATATAAGAGTGTGTCACACCTGGGTCCACAAAAATAAATATAAAGTAAGAAGAGGACAAATAAAAATGAAATAACTCCATCTGACCTGTCAGAACTCGTGGGTTGACTACCCCTTCTGTCTGACTCATAGTGTACAATCAAACCATTGCTTGTTGTTGCCCCCATCCTCTACTGACCTATCCAGAAAAACTTACCTATGACACCTATCCACGCCCTCTACCACTGCCACTGAACTGTTGTTGCTGCGACCCTTGCTGACTTTGTCTCGACTACCGCATCACTTCTTCATTCTTCATTGGGAAATAAAACCTTTTATACCCACTCTATCCACACTTGAAGCATGTCTTCCTGTCATACCATGGACTAGACGGCCATGTCACTGATACTGAGGCATCATTGTCATCTCCTGTCGGTGGAAAGGTACGACCTCTACCCTTGCTCGGAGACCATTGGACTGAACTGTCGACCTCTGTTGTAAATGAGGTGATGAGTACCTAGGCTTCTTGAAGCCTCCATATGACTGACCTTGGTACTGTGTTGGTCTCTTATTAGCATTCACCTCACATTTCTCTATTGCCAACTGCTCAATCCTTCTAATAGACTCCACAAATGTGGCAAACCCCTCCCTATTCTCCAAGGTCAACGTTGTCATCAGCTCCGTACTCAAACCCTTCTCAAAGCACCTCATCCTCTTCTGATTTGTCACAGTTATGTGAGGGTAAAACCTCAGAAGCTCCATAAATTTTTCCTCATATATTCATTGATCGACATAGATCCCTGTCAGATCTTTTCAAACGGGGAGATCTTCTCATCCAGGTAGGTCTGAGGAAATTACTAACTCACAAACTCCCGTCAAACTCCTCTAAACTGATAGTAGCACCAGGCCTCTTCTCCTCCTCGATGGCCCACCAATGACCGACACTCCCATTTAAAAGATACACTACATGCTTCACTTTGTCTGCCTCAGGGATGTTGAGGATCTTGAATGTAGGGAAATATGGCTACAAAGTAAGCATCGGAAATAAAAGAAATTATCTACCATATTCCCATAACCAGCAGATCGTGTTAATAACTATAATATAGAAATGATGGTTTTGAGGATATACTTGGTCCTAGATCAAGTCTAGAAACAATCCTCGTCATTATCGTTGTGTAACTTTAACTCCTGCTTGCACTAGGACTCATATGACTGCTCCTTAATGGACAACAGACTCGAGCAACATCTTCTGTAGTAGCTTCTCTCATCATGGACTGCTGGCTTATGATGTCCTCCTTAGCATACAACAGCCTCCTACCTCTAGAGAAGTCCACACAGATCACCTACAACTCTCATCATCCTACTAGAATGGACATGAAGGAGTTGTTCCTCACATGGTATACTAATCACCAACTTGCTCTCCCACAACAATGATCATCGTTGTTCTCTCCCTCGCTATCCCTCCCTAGTTGGGTAGAAATTGCTTGGGATCTCGTGGTTACCACAACTAGAGAGGACAATGATTGTCATAGTAATTGATTCTCAATTTTCTGTGTTGTACTCTAGGAATCTCCCAGTACCCCTCTATTTATAGGCGGGGTTTGTGTTGGGGTTCCTAGTCTATGCGGGAGTGGAAGGGACCGGAAGATCTCAAATTTTTGCAACCTGCGACCACCAAAATGGCCATTTGGAACACCACACAGTTGTCTGGCATGCAAGATGGTCGTCTCGTACTATGAGACAACCGCTTACAGTTTCCCAATCACATACAAAATTGGCAATTCATTTCCAATCAATATTACATATTAACTCCTTGCAAAACAAGTAATGTGCAACTGAAACAAACTTGGAAATATCTAAAACCTTCCCTCGGCCAAACTGGCCATCTCGCCCATATTATATGATTGTCTCGCTCACCCAGACAGGCATCTGGTGAGCTGAGCTGGGTCAATAGATTCAATCCATAGCTAATTTCAACTTGAATCAGTATGACACTCCAAATGCCCATCTCAACCCTTAAGACATCTATTTGACACTCCATATGACCATCTCATGCCATGAGACATGCATTTGGCAGTGTTGTCAGGCCGTTTGTTGCATGAATCAATTACCTAAATGTTTTAGCAATTAACTCATCTGTCATTCAAGATCAAACTCCGCTACTAGGCCGAGACCTATGTGTGTGACCCTATAGGTACCGTATTACGTTGGCAATGAATGTCCATAGCAATTTCTAACATCACATGCAATATTATATCTAGAACCAAGAGCAGTCTGTCTGAGATATATGTAAGCTCAATATAACATATTGACTCACATGTGCATGTTCATGCATTTCTCAGTCTCTCTAATCAAGAGGCCTAGAACATCAAACTCCCATAGGAGGGACAAATCCCATTTCTATCCTTCATAGTCTATCCCCATGTGCCATAGTCACCCAATCATTACCTTTATAAAAACCCATGATTTAGGACTCTATTTGATGATGTCAAAGCATACCCAACAACATGTGATGAGTGCAATGATTTCAGGTATAGGAACCACAACAGCCACCATCACTGTGAGAGCTGACTATGACTTCTATGATGATGGCTTCCATGTGTGAGTCTCACAGTGGGTCTGTCGATACATTGTTCTCTAACATGTATATGTGTGATTGGTTTGATATTGCCATATCATGACTAATGAGATTATGTCATCAACCAACTCACACTCTGATCTTATGTGTTATTGTTGTCTATCAACCTTCCACAATAACAACTGATCAGGGAAATAATGAGAATATGTATGTGTAATCTTAACATTCGTATGATCCCATTTCCCCAAGGCTAATACTTGAATACATATGTCATTGAGTAATATTATTCTCTAGAGATTTATAATGTTACATCATTATCTCATAATTGAATTAAATAGAATAAATTGGAAGTTTTCCTTTAATTAATAATCAAATCATTTTTACAAGTTATGCCATTATAATCATCACATGATTGGCTCTCTGAGCATACATACCAACATACTCCCACTTGCATTTAGAGCCAATCACCCACAAATCATATTCCAAGTGATATAACATGACCATCATTCTTCTACTATGAAAGTGCCTTTGTTAATGGGTCATCACCATTGTTCTCAGTTGGTACTTTACATGTATTTACATCTCCTCGATGTACGATCTCTCATATGAGATGATACTGCCTTTGTATATGATTTGAGTCCTGATGCGATCTGGGTTCCTTAGCTTGTGCGATAGCACCATTGTTGTCACAATATAGCTTGATTGTATCATTGATGCTTGGAACGACCCCAAGTTCTGTAATGAACTTCTTGATCCATACAACCTAATTTGCTGCACTCGATGCATCAATATACTAAGCCTCTATTGTAGGATCAACAACTGTCACTTGCTTGAAACTCTTATAGCTTACAACTCTATTATTAAGCAAAACACGAATCTTAATTGCGATTTGTAATCATCTTTGCCAATCTGGAAGCTTGCATCGGTGTAAACTTTTACAACCAACTCTTCCTCTCTGCCGTAGACCAAGAACTGATCCTTAGTCCTTCTCAAGTACTTGAGGATGTTCTTCATGACTGTCCAGTGAGCATCAGTTGGATCTGACTGATATCTAGTCGTCATGCTCAAGGCATACAAGACGTCCAGACATGTACACAACATTGTGTACATGATTGATCCAATTGTTGAGGCATATGGAATCAAACTCATGCACTCCCTTTCTTCACAAAATCTGGGACATTGACTCTTAGAGATGGTCACTCCATGCAACACTGGCAGGTTTCCTCTGTTTGAGTTCTCCATGTTGAACCGCTTCAACACTTTGTCAATGTATTTGCTTTGACTTAGTCCAAGAAGCCTTCTGTATCTATCTCTATAGATTTTTATCCCTAAGATTTAGGATGATTTCTCCCAATTTTTTCATCGAGAATGTATTTCCATGCCATGTCTTTATCTTTTATAAAGTAGGGATGTCATTCCCCATCAATAGTATGTCATCTACATACAACATGACGAATGTCACTATGCTCTGACTAACCTTCTTGTACACACAAGGTTCATCTTCAATTTGAATAAAGCCAAACCATATGACTGTCTCATCAAAACAAAGATTCCATCCTCGAGATGCTTGATTCGATCCATATATTGACCTTTGTAGCTTACAAACTTTATTTGCATCATTTCAATTTATAAAACCCTCAGGTTGTGTCATGTACACATCCTCGAGAAGATCCCTATTAAGGAATGTGGTTTTAACATCCATCTTCTAAATCTCATAGTCATGATAAGCTATAATGGCAAGCATGATCCTGATGGACTCAACCATGGCCATTGGAAAAAAGGTTTCGTTATAGTCAACACCTTGAACTCGTCTGAAACCCTTTTCAACCAATATGCCCTTATAGGTTTGAACTTTTCCATCCATGTTAGTCTTCTTCTTGAAGACCCACTTGCACCCTATGGGTTTTAACCTTCATGTGGATCCACCAAAGTCCATACTTTGTTGGTATACAAGGATTACATCTCAGATCTCATGGCCTCAAGCCATTTCTTAGGCTCTGGTCCCTTAATAACATCTTGATAGGATATCGGCTCATCATCTATGACCAAATCACTACCTTCCTTAGTTACAAGATATCCAAATCTTTCAGGCTCAAGGCATGTCCTATTAAATCTATGAGGTTCTTGTGTTACTTGAGGAATTTGAAACTTCACAACATCTTGTGATTCTCTTTGTTCCTCTTATCCATCTATCGGTTTAATGTTTTTTGGTTGGTCTCAGACCTCTTCAAGTTCCACTTGCTTCCCACTGATTCTTTTGGAAATAAAATCCATTTCAAAGAATACAACATGTCTGGCAACAAACACTTTGTTGTCGGATGGATTATACAAGTAGTATCCCATAATTTCTTTGGGGTATCCAACAACATAACATTTTTCAGATCTAGGGCCAAGCTTATCAGGAAACATTTTCTTGACATAAGCTTCACACCCCCAAATCCTCATAAAAGACATTTTGGGATACTTCTCAGTCCATATCTCATACAATGTCTTTTGAACTAATTTAGATGGTACTCAGTTTGGTGTAAACACGGCAGTTTGTAGAGAATACCCCCAAAAGGTAGTCGGAAGTTGGGCTAAACTCATCATCACTTGCACCATATATAGTAATGTGTGATTCCTTCTCTTTGACACACCATTATGCTGAGGATTTCTAGGTGGAGTCCATTGGGATACAATCCCATGGGCTATAAGAAGGTCCTCAAACTCTTGGTTTAAGTATTCTCCACCTCAATCAGAACAAAGTGCCTTAATACTTTTACCAAGTTGGTTCTGTACTTCATTCATAAACTCCTTGAACTTCTCGAGAGTTTCTGACTTATGTTTCATTAAATAAACATAGCCATACATACTTAAGTCATCAATGAAGGTAATGAAGTATTGATGCCCACCTCTAGCGATTGTTCTAAAAGGTCCATACACATCAGTATGTATGAGTCCTAATAGATCACTATCCCTCTCATTATTACCATTTAAAGGGGTCTTAGCCATCTTGCCCAATAAAAAAAATTCACATGTCTCTATTGATTCAAAATCAAAAGAGTCCAGATGTCCATCTTTATGGAGTCTAGATATGTGATTCTCATTTATGTGCCCTAGACGACAATGCCAAAGGTATGTATTGTTTGAGTTGTTGAGTTTTAGTATTAACATTATATACACTTGTCTTTAGATCTAACAAGTAAAGACCATACGACATTGGGGCACTGCCATAAAAGATCTCATATTTTGAAATAGAACATCAACCATTTTTAATAGGGAATTCAAATACATCCTTGTCCAAATAATACAAAAATGATGTTTCTATTTATAGCATGTACATAATAGCAGTTCTCTAACTCTATTACATGCCATGTGGATAGATATATACTATAGGTTCCAACTGCATTGGCTGCAACTCTTGTGCCATTAGCAACTCACAGTTCCACCTTGCCTTTTCCCAAAGGCCTACTTCCTTTCAGATCTTACATATGAGAACATATGTGAGATCTACATCTGGTACCTAGTACCTATGATGATGAAGTATATAGGTTTATATCAATAACATATATACCTGAAGTGGAGATCACCATCCCCATCTTCTTCTTCCTAAATGCCTTCAAGTACAATGGATGAGATCCTCTTGCACTTTTCTTTCTCCTTATTGTGAGTGTTGAAGATTTAGATTTAGGCTCATATCAGTAGCCAACTCTTGGCTCAAGATGAATCCTAGTTCTTCAAGATGATACACGTCCAATCATATTGAGTACATGTTCTTATTCTGAGGTTCCCTTTGTCAGCTTTGACTCAAGCAACACCTTCAGGAGATCGTCCCTCTCTTGTTTTGTAAGATCAAGTGTCACTTTGTTAAGATGTGTTACCATCTCATGAACACTCATTCTTCACATTGCTCATGCAACTCATAGTTCATGTAACTAAGCATAAGGTAGTTTATCTCCAAGTCATCATTGACATGCTTCCAGTAAGCATCCATTTGTGCCCTAGGTGCATCAGGAGCAGGTATTTCTAGCACTGGTTTGTTAAGGATGTGAGTTTGCACTCTTCATTGAGAACCCTTCTCAAAGTCCAAAACCAGTCGTGGAAATTTCTCCCGTCAAGTTTGTGCTTCTTCAGGACCAATCATAATTCAGATTTGTTTTTCATTTGATTCTACAAGCAAAAATTTGCATTTGTTAAAAACCCTTTTTATTTGATTTATTTTGAAATTTTTGAAGATATTAATTAGGTATATAATTATTATTGCTCCCACTATTTTATTCAAATCGATAGCCCTCAATGTCAATTCAAAATATTGTAGCGTATAATATTCTAGTAGACCAAGATCCAAAATAATTCAACTATTACTCGGCCTACACCAACGTCCACATTCAATTATTAAGGTAGGCAATTATGCCAATTGCATCATATGAAACTCTTGGATAGATGATACATACAACTCCTTGCCATAATCATCTCCATGCTTATGGGCTTAGACTCTCTAAGAATCACCGGTTAATCTTGACCCAAAAGCTGACATGATATAACATGCACCTTGGTTTAGTAGAACCTACATATCTATCATCACACTTCCACGAGATAGACTACGCACCATGCTTGAGCGTAACCTATGCTTGGTCGATCAAGCTTTTCATGTATTATTCTTTAGGAAAGCATCTAAGACTTAATATTTTAATTGAGGGACTTTGTATTTATTAATACATATACTTTATCTAATCACTAAATATACAGTACGTATCATATACATGTTATATCTCACAAAAAAAACATATAATAAACAAAAGTGATGGTTATGGCCATACTAATGTAATTCCTTGGAACTATAAGGAATTACGTCATCCTAGGTCCACATCACATGCATAAACCTATTGTTGATGAAGATCTGGCTCACCTCCTGGCTGGTTGTTTGGTCGTTTCACCGGTCATATGGTCCTTTTATCCACCATCTACTGGATCCTTCGGTGAATCGGTCGGGTCCACCAGGCGATCGGTTTGGCTCGTCCTTCATGTCCTCCATGGTCCTTCGATTGGTCTACACGTCTTCATGATGTCTTGTTATTTGTCATAATAGGAAAGTAAACTATTGTTCTTTTACATGATTATAGAGAAACCTGGGTTACATTCAAGGGGAGCAAAGGTAGGAAAGAAATAACTTTACATTAGGATGATAATATAGGGGCTTGGTACATAGACCGAGATATAAGGATCAACTAACCACACAACCATACACATACCATATGGTTTATTGGCCATAACCATACTACACATCCACCATCAAAACCGCTTTTAGGGCAACACATGTAAATTACATATATATATGTATGTATGTATGTATGTATATATATATATTAGTTTCATGTTATTGTGGTATTGTATTTGATAAGATATTATTCGCATCACATGCAATAATAGAATGACAAAACCAAAATTCGATCATATCGATTATCCCATAATATAATAAATTAACATCGACTCTGATACCACTGTAGGGAAATATGGCTCGCGTCAATAACTTTTTTGGAGTACGATAGAATCGCCTCTGTAGAAGCGTCACATTTGTGACCCCCCTAGACAACATAAATTCTCGGGTCCCCGAGCGCCCCGCCCACCCGAGAACTGGTTAAAGCGCACAGTTGGCCGGCCTACGTGACAGATACCATTTTAGAGGTGACCGCTGGGTGTTGAACTTGGGTCTCTTCATGAGGGGACACCGTGCCAAACTACTTGAACCACTCCTCCCCGGCGGCTCGTGTCAATAACTATAATATAGAAAGGATGGTTTTGAGGGTATACCTGGTCCTGGAGCAATTCCAGAAACAATCCTCATTATTGTTTTTGTGCAACTCTAACTCTTGGTTGTAGTGGGACTCGTCTGACTGCTCCTCCCGAGACAATAGACTCGAGCGTCGCCTTCTGTAGTAGCTTCCCTCGTCATAGACTGATGGCTGAAGATGTCCTCCTTAGAGGCACACAATGACCTCCTGCTTCTAGAGAAGTCCACACAAACTACCTATAACTCATGTTGTCTTACTAGAATGGACAAGAAGGAGTTATCCCTCTCGTTGGTGTACTAGTCACCAACTTGCTCTCCCACAACAATGATCTTAATTGTTCTCTCCCTTGCTATCCCTCCCTAGTCGAGTAGGACTTGCTTGGGCTCTCATGGTTACCACAACCAGAGAGGTCAACGATAATCAGACCAACTGATTCTCAATTGTCTGTGTTGTACTCTAAGAAGTCCCTAGTACCCCTCTATTTATAGGCGGGGTTTGGGCCAGGGTTCCCAGTCTATGCGGGAGTGGAAGGGACATGAAGATCTCAAAATTTTACAACCTGCAACCATTTAAATGACTGTCTGAAATACCAAATGGTCATCTACCATGCAAGACCACCATTTCGTACTGTGAGACATTCATTTTGTATTTTTCCAATTGCATATAAAATTGGCAATTCATATCTAATTAATATTACATATAAATTCCTTGCACAACAAGTAGTGTTCAATCGAAATGAACTTGGAAATATCTAGAACCTTCCCTCGGCCGAATTGGGCCATTGTTTCATGCGAGATGGTCGACTCACCCACCAGACGATCGTTTGGTGAGCTGATCTGGGCCGGTCGGTTCAATCCATAGACAATTTCAACGAGATTCAGTCTGACACTCCGAAGGCCCATCTCAACCTTTGAGATGGTCATTTGACACTCTAGACGGTTGTCTCATTCCATGAGATCAACATTTGGTAGTGATGTCAAGTTGCTTATTGTGTGAATCAATTACTTAAACATTTTCACAATTAATTCATCTATCATTCACGATCAAACTCCCCTTCTAGGTCGAGACCTATATGTGTGACCCTATAGGTCTCATATTACGTTGGCAGTAAATGTGTATAACAACTTATGACATCACAAGCAATGAACAGTGCCTAGTCACACATCAATGTTACCCAAGTAAATGGAAAGTTGGAGAACAACTTCAACCTACAATCTATGTATGGCGTTGCAATGTTTATATAGTTCCTTTGTCACTAATGTCCAGATTGAACCAAGGCATGGAGAAGTAATCCTATTCATCATTCAATCTTATTTCTTGAACTAAGAGCAGACTGTCTGAGATATATGTAAGTTCAATATCACATATTGACTCACATGTGCATGGCCATGTATTTCTTATTCTTGTTAATTAGGAGGCCTAGAACATCAAACTCCCATAGGAGGGGCACATCCCATTTCTATCATTCACAGTCTATTCCCATGTATCAAAGTCACCCAATCATCACCTTTATAACAACCCATGTTTCAGGACTGCATTTGATGATGACAAAGCATATCCAATGACATGTGATGACTACAATAATTTCAGGTCTAAGAACCACAACTGCCATCATCATTGTGAGAGTTGACTATGAATTCCATGATGATGGATTCCATGTGTCAATCTCACGCTAGGTCTGTCTGATACATTGTTCTCTAACATGTATCTATGTGATTGGTTTGATATTGCCATAACATGACTAATGAGGTTTTGTCATCAACCAAATCACACTCTGATCTTATGTGTTATTGTTGTCTATCAACCTTCCACAATAACAACCGATCATGGTCATAATGAGAATATGTATATGTACTCTTAACATATGTATGATCTCATTTCCCCAATTCTAATACTTGAAGATATACATCATTGAGTAATATTACTCTCTAGACATTTATAATGTTACATCATTATCTCATAACTGAATTAAACATAATAAATTGGAAGCTTGCTTTAATTAAAAATCAAATTGTATTTACAAGTTATGCCATCACAATCATCATGATTGGTTCTCTCGACATACATACCAACATTGAAGGCCTTATTCAACTCGGTCAACCACAGATTAACATATGATGGATCTGATGTACCAGTGTACTCAACTGCCCAACTTACCTTAACATTTCAAAGGTCTTCCTAGTGCCTAATGATTTAGCATTGGGAACAATTGCCCTTGATTGGGGTATGGGAATTCTGTTCCTCGTGTGCATCATCATATTCATGAATTGTCCAAACAAGGACTAGAAAGTGGGATTTTCCATCATGGTCAGGTCAAACTGGGGCACTTCAGGTGCCCTCTCATCTCTAGCCTTCCTCCTTGCACCACCTCCAGCTGTAGTAACATTGCTCTCGACAACATATTCTTCGCGTTCTCCAGCCATATGCTCTTCTCTTCTTCTTCTTCTTCTTCTTCTTCTTCTTCTACACAAGCAGAAGTTACCATAAGATATATTAGAGGACACTAGAACATACACAAACCCTAGTCTTATGTCCCTATAGACTCATCGAACCACAAACTCTTATAGCAACCAAACTGTGACGCCCCATGCCACACAAAGTGAGATTACTCAAAACAAAATGTGGAACTAATACTAATTAACTAGGTTACTAGAAAACACATGAATTAAAACTGATTTCACATAAGCACAAAAGCCAAAATTTATTACATCTAAGTTCACATTAAGACACATGTATTACATATCTCATGCTAAAAGATGTACACATATCATTGTTCACTAGCTAACTTGCCACAACGTGTTACAAGAGGTAACTTGTTCATATATATACAAACCATGTATGTACAACCATTGCCTACTGCCAAAACTCATATCAATATACATAACAACAAAAACCTCCCCCAAAGACCTGAGAGTACAGGGATGACACATTGGACTCTACTACATAACACTTGCAACATGTACAACCTTTAACCGCTACTGCTCCTCTTACAGATCAACCGCACGATCTCTACCTCATCGTGCACGGTCACCTAAAAGATGTGGAATCCCATAGGGTGAGACCAAACATCCCAACGAGAGATATAACTCTCTTCTAACAACTACTATAAGCACAGAGAAACTAGAACACATAGATAATCATAACATTAGGTTGAGAAGATTCAACTAAATGATATGAATAAAGCAATTACCATTGTCTAAGCAATTCAGGCATCTACAACTGAGGAGTATAACATCTTATATTTTAAGAAGTAATATGAAGAACATGTATACCATTTGATTTTTCTTACCGCTTTATAACTCAATAAATCAATACAAGTAATAAGGGAAAGGGGTCATCCAATGTTAATCATATTTGATCCTAAACATCAATGCTACACGACCGTATTACATCTTTTATTTTCCCTGAGGATTTGAGTTGTACAACCTCATATCCAAATGATCACTATAGAGTCAAAATCATTGCCATACAAGATCAATAGAAGAACCAGAATCCATGGTCTCACCACACAACTCTCGGTCAGTACGAGAGACAACACAGAGACATAACAGTCAATTGTCAACAATGACATATAGTCAAGCTAAAAAGAAACAACTAGTCCAAGCTTGTTATAGGTTATGACACTAGAGAACAGGCTCACACATGGCTGTGCTAAAAGAGGCATCAAATGTAGTTATACTATTGTCTACCACATATCACAAAAGGAGAACAACTCATGCATGACCATCTCAACTAAGGACTAGGCATGACCACAGTCATCCAACCCATCTTGTAATTGTGGATGCAAGGAGATACTCAACTTTCACCCCCACATATTAAAAAATATGCACTTTGAGTTTCCCGCATGAATGACTTGTTTCACAACCTAGCAAGCTCTGACACTAGAATGGATCTATGGCACATGGCATCTACACGATTAGGGTTTCACTTGATTAATTATGCCAATTAAGTGTATTTTAGTGCATAGATCAAGTTACAATGTACTAACCCTAAACAAATTCTATAAAAACTGGGGTAAAGGTACAACTCCAGAAGATATAAAACATATGAAATGAAACTTGTCACTTCATCACATGATACTTGTCTCAATGCCATTCACAAGGCCATCGCCAACATTGCATGTTGCAACTACCATACAAGGCCAACATCAATGTCACATCACTATAGGATATCAATCCCTCAATCGCATCTCAAGAGGATTTCACCTCAAATTAAGAAGAAGGCACTTGTCAGGTCATTAGACCCAATCACATAATTCCTACACATTCAATATCACAATTGCCTCAATAATGATCATAATCACCACCATGTATTATATAAGGATCAACATAGCATTCACATAGCTTGACATTCATTTTACCTAAAGGTTATGATTACACAAGTAGGAGAGAGAAAATACTATAATCATGCTAAACAATTTAAGCAATATAAGAAAATACATTATACGTTCTAAAAATCAGGGTTAGGGTTTCATGTATAGTCAATTAGGGTTTCCATAGTATCACCCAATCACCAAACCATAGTTTCATCACCTCCCACATGTTTGCACTGTATTAGTGTTAAGCACTCTTGATTATGCTTAATCATTCACATTCACATCATCATGTGTAGACCATTAACTAAGTGTTGTGGTCAATTGGATGATAGGTGTAGTGACCTACATACTACATGAGTGCAGGTGTATGTAGCGACCATAAGTGTAGTGACCTCATTGGGTGAGTGAGTGTAGAAACCATGGTCCACTTGTAGCGACCATGTGTTGTGACCCGCCTAGGGTTATGACCATGTTGCAACTGCTAGGAAGGTGTAGCGACCAACATGCTTACCTAGGTGTAGAGACCGTTACTATAGGTCAAGGTAGCAACCGTTAGTACACCAAGGTGACTTGTTATGACCAAAGAAAAGATCAATCATGTGTAGCGACCTACTACACTAAACCTATTATGATTGAAGCAAAGATGTGTGGGGACCATCCAACCAAATTAAAGTGCGTCGACTGAAACAAGAACCAATAGGGTAGCAATCAACATGGCCATCTAAGATACTTTGACCAAAACAAACACATAGTGTAGCAGTCAAGGGTGATTAGGGCCAACCATTGTAACACCCGCAACACCTCACCCATCATTCATGAAACTACCAACTCAAAATAGACTTAACCATGAATATAACATAAGGTTAACCTCAAGGAAACCATGCATCATCTAGGAGGAAGACCCCATGCAAGGATGATCACCAACACCCTAAAACATGTGCCATAAAAATCACCATAAAGAACCTTATTAAGAGAGATAAAACTCACGTTCGAAACTTGCAAAATAGAACTAACACTTCCTGCTACTCCAAGATACTAGAACCATATGCATGTTGATAGAAATCCATAATAAAAGGCAAGATAAAACCATCCATCCCACAATCATCACGAAATCAGGTACACATATTAGGGTTTGGAGAAAGAGTAATTTACTTGAGAATACTACGAAATCTCCAACCTTAAACTATGGTAACTTCATCTAGCATATTAAGATCAGATTTTAGAGATTGTAAAAACAACACGAATGCAAGAAAGTGGTGCAATAATAGTAGGTAGAAGAGTTATCTAACCCACCTTATGTAGAGGATCAAGCCCCAAAGCCTCAAGCTCCAAGAGGGAAGAAGAAAATCCAAGATGGATCAACACTTCAGCCAAAAGATCACCTCAAAAGAGAAGTACACCATGGTCAAAGAAGAGATCAAGAAAGAGGGTGAAAAACCCTAGTCCAAACAAGGAGAAGAAATAAGAAAGATGAGATCTTCTTCTTACATAGGTACCACCATGGTTAATCCATAGTCTCCAACTTTAGCAAAGAGAAGATCCTCAAAGAATAGCCATCATGGTAGAACCATAGTCTCACAGACAAGAAAGGAGAGGAAGGTAGGGTAAAGAGCCAAAAGAAAATGTGACCAAGGAAAGATAACAACTTACCAAGAAAGAATATCACTAAAGATCACCACAAGGAAGGTAATCAAGCTCAAGATCACCACATGCAAGCTTGGTTGGCCACTGAAGCTCCAAGATCAACCCTCTTTTTCTTCATAAAGCTCCAAAGATGAACACAAGACAGAATGTAAAGAGTATAGCCAAAAATGATACTTGCATGGAAGGAAATGGGTTATATACACAAGGTAGGAGGGAACAAAGGAGGGTTATGAGGTTTCAACACAAGAGAGCATCAAAAGGACACTTATCCACCAAGGAAATAGCCATGCATCCAATTAACACACGCATGCATTGAAGGGTGTTGCAACCTAGGTGGTGTAGCGACCACTTAGGTTCACTACACACCTTGTTGCGGTCGAAACACATCAAGGAGAACCATGTAGAAATTGCTACTCAAGATCACCCACATCAACATTGTCAAAACACTCCACTAAAAGACAAACCCCTTTGACCAAACCACACCTAGGTCACCATGGTCGAAGCAAACAACACCTAGGGTAAGTGTTGCGGTCGCAACACTCATCCAAGAGTGGTGTTGCAGTCATAACACATAGAAACCCTAGTAAGGTCGACACTCATCAACAAGGCAAACCCTAGAAACCCTATGTAACATACCCAAATTTGGGTTCAGGTCAACCCTCCCTTTTACCAAGTCCTTTCCAGTCATGATAATATCTAGTCCCATATCCCTTAAAAAATAAATGTTTTAGGATCCATTGGAATAAAATAATATCATGAATTCGTAAATGTCAACTATATGTGATGTCTTAGGGAAAATAATAAAAATAAATTAAATAGTAATAAGTAATTAGTAAATACAATGATTTCAGCTCTGGTTTAATAGTCTAGAATATCTCTAGGATTAAAGAGTGGGAGAAATTGATAGAGTATGATAGACTACATCTTATTTTAATAATAAAATGCGAGTGAATATCCACATTGAGTATTTAATTCACATGTAAATTAATGTAACCCACAAGATTTCAACTGTAAAAATAATATGAAATTCGGATTCCTTATAGTCAAATTAGGCTACCTAACAATTTTGAGGTTAATCGAACATTAAATAGATCTCTTAGAGTGATTAAGGAGGAGTTTAATATAGTATTACAATGCTACATTGATTTTATTGCTTGGTCAAGTCTTAAATATCTTGTGCGCTTATCCTATATCGACCAAGTCCTAAAGCCGCCCCCACCATCATCCTCTCCATGTCGTCAGCCTCGCGCTCCTAACTCTGTGAATCTCACACGGCCGGTAGGGCCATTTCTTCTTCTCCCCCAAAACATGGTCACACGCGTGGCTTAGTCGCCTTCGCGACTTCTTCCCCCCCTTCATCTCCTCTATATCGCCTTCAATCCCAACCACCCCAACTGCAATACACCATCGCCATCAGGTGTCGTGGTTTCCTCCATTATCAACAGGCCCTAAGGTCACATCCTCCTCCTTAGTTGCTCCTCCTCGACCTGTGCTGAGAAGCACCCAGCAACGTCGGGCACCTCCAAGCAACCGTTGCCACTGCCGACCCCCCATCCATCTCCTGCGCCCGCCGGCCATGGAACCTCTGCCACCACCTATGGAGGTTGTCGCAAGGCAGCACCTTGCGGCCAGAAGTAGCTATTGCCAACTGCAGAGCCCAATGAATACTCCAGTGGACACCACCTGCTGATCGACCTACTACACTTGTCCTCCCGCTGCAGCAACCTATTGTCAGCAGACCCTCATCACAGTCTTGACCTGCAACCATCGACAACTCCATCTAGACGTCGTCACCAATGGTAGGCCCGTCGTTGGCCTGGGAACCCTCCACATGTTGATGCAATTTCTGCAACAGATCGGGAAGTCAATGACCACAAATAGGTATTTGACTCCACCACAATTTGCAGACTGAAGGTCAACTACTACTGATCCATAATACTACATGCAAGTCAGCCTCTTCTTCTATTCAGCTTTGATTCATCGTGATGCAACATATTAGACAAAGAGTTAATAATCAGTTAAATAGAAGAGTAATTTTGATAATATAAGAGATGTGAGTATGCCTTTTCGTTGCTTCTTAGAAATCTAGATCGGTAACAGTTGAATACATAATATGAATTCCAACGACTGTCTTAAGTACAAACTCTTCAACCTAACCATCTAGAAGACATAGTTGTGTAACCAAATCCTATGGAATATGCTTGAAGTCTGGAATCCTGGTGGGCTTATACACTTAATAATGACATAGATGTGAATAATATGCATGGAACTGGCATATAAACTTCGTTACACGGACTATTGTAGTCAATTCACTTCTATACCTAATCACCTTCAAGTATTTATATAGTTAGATAATAATTCAAAATACATACTGGTCTAGTAAATGTGCCTACCTAGGTTGAGCAATTTTTGTATTAAAGGCACGTGAAATATGTACCATAATGTGTATTTGTAAATGTACAATATTGAAATCTGCATCTATCCTTATACATTGTATAGTAATATTCATGACATGTTCAATAACTATATAATGCAATGTGTATACAGACACACACTAATATGCATGTGAAATATGATGTTGGTAAGAATATACAAACACCTAGTATTAGAAATGAGAATGACATTACAAAACCTAATTCACATATATGCAATTTTTAATTTTACGACTAAATATGGATACAAGAACTAAAATATATACCTAATGAATGATATGTTCACTGTATAAGATTCAAAACCTCAACACATCATTAGGTGACAATAATTTGGATAAGATTATATAGATCTACATTAGGAGTAGATATGCTTGTATGGTTTGGTTTGACTAACATACCTAATATATTAATAGGATGAAAACTCGGCCTTGTGGACCAAGTATATAGATTGAGTTAGTCTTTAGCTGTGAAGATCAGGTATGTACATCCTCTATTTTAATTTGGGCATTATTTGACTGAAACCTACTTTTCTTTTAATGAGGCATCTCTTGAACTTTTAATTCCACTTGAAATTCATTTACTTGGACATTCATATCTCACGTTCCATATTCATTATATTCATGTGGTTGATGAACTACTCTGTTTATATGGGTTCTTGGACCCCTGTCTATGATTGCCATTTTATGAAGAATTGACTAAAATGCTAGTCTTGCCTCTCTATTTTATGCATGCTACATGTTTGACTAAAATATCTAGAATAGTGGTACTTATGTACAACCATACTTATATAGGGCGTGCATTTCCACTCGGGGTGTGCATTTCCACCCTTATTTCTTTTAGGCCATGATCCTATGGTGTTATGGCCCTGTTTTAGGTATATTTAGTCTACATTGTTATGCATGCAAAGGTTTATTGTTTGATATTTTAATCGTGGTTACATGGTATGGCAAGACATTTTATTCTGATACTTGCAATCTGAATTTTAATATGCCTCATTTATTTTGTTATATTCTTTTTGAACTTACCCAATTACAAATAGCCCCCTTCTTTGTGGGAACATCTCTATTATACTTATAACCCTATATAATGCCCAAAGTGTTTATTATATGTACATACTCAGCTCTTTGTTGACCTCTATGTTGTTTCCTATGTTCTGGGTGATGTTCCCTTCCACCCAGGTTAAGGTACTTTAGAAGAAAAAGATGCTTAAAGACCGTATACATGGACTTGGACTTTGAGGATAGCTTGGGATAGTTGGATTACCCTCTACAACCGGTCTTACGTGTCCTTTGGTGTATACCTTTTATTTTATTTTTCATTCCACCTTATATGGTTAGGAACAATTGTATAAAGAAAATTTGTAACTTTGTTGTAGTTTTGTTTCCGCTGCTTATTCATTATTATGCTATGTAATATGTTCCATTTGAGAAATGAATGAAATTCCTCCTTTCCTCTTACCATTTGGTATGTTTGGGATTGGATGGACTTATTCTTCAATTCAGTGAAGAGTGGATCCCCTATCGGGGTTCACTCTTTACAAAATGGTATCAGAGCCTAAGCAGTCAGTAACTTGACTGTTTCAAGTTATCCTTGGTTGACCCTTAATTAGATAGGTGTCCCTTAGAGGTTATTGATAAACCTATTTCCTAGTAGTCAATACCAATTAGGGGTTTCAACCCCTGATTAATTTGGTCACTTGCACTCCTTGACCCATCTATGTGAACGTGAGTTAGTCTTTAGTAACCCTTAACACCCACACCTTCTTTATGGAGGTGGGATGAAGTCACATCGAACTGACTCTTGTAGTGTTTGGTTTACATCTCATGATTTTCTAGGACATTATCCTAAGAGCTATGAAGTGCAGATTGACTTAAATAGTCATAGATAGGCATATTCTAGTTCTCACCTTAAATCCCTTTACCTTTGTTGTTCTCTAGCATGCCTTGCATACACATACTATGGGGGCGCTGAGAACACATGAACTATAAACATAAAATTTTCAATGTAAATCTTAGGAGTTTAGATTTTTCCTTGTTACTAAGTGATGGTATGAACGAGCTTAGTTATTGTTAGGCATGCCTTGCCTTCAATGTGAAGAATCACAACATAGGTATGTCCCAAGACCACTTATCTAAGGTTTGGATACCATGTTTGATCAACTTTTATGCCTCATACATGAGGTTTAGTGGGTGGAAGCTATTAAGTTTTGTATAATATTTGCCTCTCTCGCCTCCATGGTGAAATTAGATTACCCAGTGAATGATGTTATTGGTAAATTTACTATATAGTTCATCTTGTCTTTTGATGGGACTATAGTTGTAAATCATCAAGTGTAGAAGGAACACATATACCTTACTATAATTATTGGATGATCATATGACTCCCTTAGGTCTTGCGATGAGGCTGTGTCAATTATGCTTAAGAGTGATATGGGGAATGACAGATGTCTTACCTCGTTAAAATTTGATGAAGTTGACCATGCATAATAGGAAACCCTTCTCCCTCCCATGTAAAAATATAGTTGAGGTGTAGTCAAATGCCCTATGCAGTGCCTGAAGGATTAAACCCTTTAAGTAAAGGGATGTGATGATAAAATAATAGTATGTGGTGGTTGAATTGGTTCTCTGATTGATTTTAGCACCAATTTTGTGTTTTTACCGCAAGTTTTACATCGTCAAACTCATTTTCATTATTAATTTATATGTACAAAAGAAAAGTTCTCAGATTTTATCGATGGTTTTTTGGAACCAAGTCACCACCATAAGAAAGTTGAATAGTAGAGAATATCTTTAGTGAAGTACCCTTGGTTGGCATGTTCAACCCTAATACCCTAGGCCTAATACTGACATAGTTAGTTTCATATATATATATATATATATATATATATATATATATATATATATCAGACCTAGTGGATCCACCCTTCCCCCTAGGTTTCACACTAAGTTATAGTTTAAGCCTTTTAAGGGGTGGAGTCTCGTATGATTTTTTAAATAAGAATCAACCTAGCTCAAGGAATAATTGAGATTCATAATAGCTATAATAGTAAAACTTGGGTAACTCCCAATAACAATGCCAAACATACGTAGAGGCTACCAAATCGGGAATTCTAGATGAGCCTTTCTAATCATACCATCCTACATGTTGCTTTGATGATTAAAATAGATAAAAATTTATCTTGAGTTAACCTTAGAGGATGTATTTATTTCAGATAAGGGTAAAAGTAAAATTTCACATAAAATATCAAAATAATATCCTATACCCCAAATTACTAATAATTATATGGTAAGGGTGACTATACAATATAGGCTAGGGTGAACATACTGAGTGTGATGGAATTTATTAATGTTTCCCATGTGACCATGATAAATAGGGGTGATAGGGGACTGACTGCACATTAATCAAAACATGTGTAATGTAATGTGTAAAGTTAACCCATGAATAAGAAATTCAATAAGTTGCATGCAACACACTATAGTACTCAGATATGAATGAGAAAATCCGTTGGAAAACACAACCCTAAACTTACACATCAACCCTACTATGCCTATTAAAGTATAACTGTTGTCTTAGTCATGTAGCACATCATAATTTACCCTTTATAAAATCTATAAGTAAATTCAATTTAAGATATAACCCTAATACTAGTAGGAAGCAAAACATATGTGCACAACATACATAAAGTGACTATTATAAATAATAATATTATTGATGATGATGATGATGATGACATTGTTGATGATGATAATGATAACAAGAAAAATGACATGGATCATGATCATAAAAAATGATAATATTTAGGTAGCCCTAAAGGATACAAACTGGTGGACATAATCCTAAGTCTTGTTGTAATTTTTCTAGCCCAACATCTACCATAATCAGATTAATGGATGCATGACACATGGAGACATATAGCTTCACCTTGAGAGTCGACCATAAGTGTGGCACGGATGCTATGTTTTGAACCCCTACATTAGGTACATTAGAAATTTATAACTTGGTTAAAAGTATAACTTAGTATACCATATCACAAGTGTATATATTTCGGGTACGAAATCATGTTTAAGGGGTGGAGTGTTGTAACATACCCAAATTTGGGTTCAGGTCAACCCTCCCTTTTACCAAGTCCTTTCCAGTCATGACAATATCTAGTCTCTTATCCCTTAAAATATAAATGCTTTAGGATCCATTGGAACAAAATAATATCATGAATTCGTAAATGTCAGCTATATGTGATGTCCTAGGGAAAATAATCAAAATAAATTAAATAGTAATAAGTAATTAGCAAATACAATGATTTCAACTCTGGTTTAATAGTCTAGCATATCTCTAGGATTAGAGAGTGGGAGAAATTGAGAGAGTATGATAGACTACATCTTATTTGAATAATAAAATGCGAGTGAATATCCACATTGAGTATTTAATTAACATGTAAATAAATGTAACCCACAAGATTTCAACTGCAAAAATAATATGAAATTCGGATTCCATATAGTCAAATTAGGCTACCTAACAATTTTGAGGTTAATCGAACATTAAATAGATCCCTTAGAGTGATTAAGGAGGAGTTTAATATAGTATTACAATGCTACATTGATTTTATTACTTGGTCAAGTCTTAAATATCTTGTGCGCTTATCCTGTATTGACCAAGTCCTAAAGCCGCCCCCACCATCATCCTCTCCACGTCGTTAGCCTCACGCTCCTAACTCTGTAGATCTCACACAGCCGGTAGGGCCGTTTTGTCTTCTCCCCCAAAACCTAGTCACACGCGCGGCTTAGTTGCCTTCGCAACTTCTTCCTCCCCTTCATCTCCTCTATATAGCCTTTAATCCCAGCCACCCCAACCGCAAGACACCATCACCATCATGTGTCGTGGTTGCCTCCATTATTAATAGGACCTAAGGTCGCGACCTCCTCCTCAGTTGCTCCTCCTCGACCTACGCTGAGAAGCACCCAGCAACGCCGGGCACCTCCAAGCAACCGTTGCCACTGCCGACCCCCCATCCATCTCCTGTGCCCGCCAGCCATGGCACCTCCGCCGCCACCTATGGAGGCTGTCGCAGGGAAGCACCTTGTGGCCAGAAGTAGCTGCTGCCAACTGCAGAGCCCAATGAATACTGCAGTGGACACCACCTGCTGATCGACCTACTGCACTTTTCCTCCCGCTGTGGCAACCTATTGTCAACAGACCCTCATCGCAGTCTTGACCTACAACCATCAGCAACTCCACCTTGACGTTGTCACCAATGGTAGGCCCGTCATTGGCTTGGGAACCCTCCACATGTTGATGGTGATTTCTGCAACAGATTGGGAAGTCAATGACCACAAATAGGTATTTGACTCCACCACAATCTGCAGACTGAAGGTCAACTACTACTGATATGTAATACTACATGCAAGTCAGCCTCTTCTTCTATTCAGTTTTGATTCATCGTGATGCAACATATTAGACAAAAAAGTTAATAATCATTTAATAGAAGAGTAATTTCAATAATATAAGAGATGTGAGTATGCCTTTTTGTTGCTTCTTAGCAATCCAGATCGGTAACAGTTGAATACATAATATGAATTCCAACGACTGTCTTAAGTACAAACTCTTCAACCTAACCATCTAGAAGACATAGTTGTGTAACCAAATCCTATGGAATATGCTTGAAGTCTGGAATCTTGGTGGGCTTATACACTTAATAATGACATAGATGTGAATAATATGCATGGAACTAGCATATAAACTTTGTTACACGGAATATTGTAGTCAATTCACTTCTATACCTAATCACCTTCAAGTATTTATATAGTTCGATAATAATTCGAAATACATACTGGTCTAGAAAATGTGCCTACCTAGGTTGAGCAATTTTTGTATTAAAGGCACATGAAATATGTACCATAATGTGTATTTGTAAATGTACAATATTGAAATCTACATCCATCCTTATACATTGTATAGTAATATTCATGACATGTTCAATAACTATATAATGCAATGTGTATACATACACACACTAATAAGCATGTGAAATATGATGTTGGGAAGAATATATAAACACCTAGTATTAGAAATGAGAATGACATTACAAAACCTAATTCACATATATGCAATTTTCACTTTTACGACTAAATATGGATACAAGAACTAAAACATATACCTAGTGAATGATATGTTCATTGTATAAGATTCAAAACCTCAACACATCATTAGGTGACAATAATTTGGATAAGATCTTATAGATCTACATTAGGAGTAGATATGCTTGTATGGTTTGGTTTGACTAACATACCTAATATATTCATAGGATGAAAACTCGACCTTGTGGACCAAGTATATAGATTGAGTTAGTCTTTAACTGTGAAGATCAGGTATGTACATCCTCTATTTTAATTTGGGCATTATTTGACTGAAACCTACTTTTCTTTTAATGAGGCATATCATGAACTTTTAATTCCACTTGAAATTCATTTACTTGGACATTCATATCTCATGTTCCCTATTCATTATATTCATGTGGTTGATGAACTACTCTGTTTATATGGGTTCTTGGACCCCTGGCTATGATTGCCATTTTATGAAGAATTGACTGAACTGCTAGTCTTGCCTCTCTATTTTATGCATGCTACATGTTTGACTAAAATATCTAGAATAGTGGTACTTATGTACAACCATACTTATATAGGGCGTGCATTTCCGCTCGGGGTGTGCATTTCCACCCTTATTTCTTTTAGGCCATGATCCTATGGTGTTATGGCCCTATTTTAGGTATATTTAGTCTACATTGTTATGCATGCAAAGGTTTATTGTTTGATATTTTGATCGTGGTTACATGGTATGGCAAGACATTTTATTCTGATACTTGTAATCTGAATTTTAATATGCCTCATTTCTTTTGTTATATTCTTTTTGAACTTACCCAATTACAAATAGCCCCCTTCTTTGTGGGAACATCTCTATTATACTTATAACCCTATATAATGCCCAAAGTGTTTATTATATGTACATACTCAGCTCTTTGCTGACCTCTATGTTGTTTCCTATGTTATGCGTGATGTTCCCTTCCACCCAGGTTTAGGTACTTTAGAAGAAAAAGATGCTTAAAGACCATATACATGGACTTGGACTTTGAGGATAACTTGGGATAGTTGGATTGCCCTCTGCAACTGGTCTTACGTGTCCTTTGGTGTATACCTTTTATTTTATTTTTCATTCCACCTTATATGGTTAGGAACAATTGTACAACGAAAATTTTGTAACTTTGTAGTAGTTTTGTTTTCGCTGCTTATTCATTATTATGCTCTGTAATATGTACCATTTGAGAAATGAATGAAATTACTCCTTTCCTTTTACCATTTGGTATGTTTGGGATTGAATGGACTTATTCTTCAATTCAGTGAAGAGTGGATCCCCTATCAGGGTTCACTCTTTACACCCTAATCTCACTATGTGATATCACATCATCCACCACGGTCCAAGCAAAGCACCACTATGAACCTTTCTATCTCTTATTGTGAGACCCCTAACCTTGCTTAAATGGTTGATCATGCTTAATTACCATAATTGAATTCTTATAACCTAATCTAACTTTGTGATATGCTTTGGAATCATAATACAAGCTTAAGTTTCAAATTTGGTCCAATTTGGACATTATTTGAGCAAGTTATGCAATTTTATGTACATTCTGGACTTTTATGTAATTTACCCATTTGGGAGGTTTTCTTTGTATTTTGTCACAAGCATTACAATATTTATAGGTTTCCTTATCATTATCAACTTTTTTGGGCTATGGGTCTCCTAGTTGTTCTTGGTTTGGAGGTGTTCCTCTTCAAGGACATTTTAGGGGTTTCCCCCTTTATGGATAAGGATAAGAGTAATGGTAAAGATAAGGATAATGATAAATATAAGGATAAAGGTATGGATAAAGGAGAGAAAATGTATGTGGTTAGTGAGGTAGGTGTTGCATGGACATAGAAGCTCTAGGCTATGGACACATGGAAAACTCATGGGCACCTCATGCTTGACCCCTTCCTTATCCATGAAGTTATATATACCCCTTTCTATCTCCAAAATGAAATCATTGCTCACTCCCTCTTTCCTCTAGCTTAGAGAACCATCCTTACCCTGTTTGTCTGTAGAACAAAGTGGTCTAATGTAGAAGACAACCTCTTTTTGGAGAAGAAGGTCTCCTAGAGATCCATCTAGCCCTACCTAGGGCTTCTAAGGTCATCTTCCAGGGTTTTCGACCAAGGCAAGTTGTTTTCTTCCTTCCTTCTCCATTTTTCTTACTCTTCTCCTTCCTTAGACCTTCCTGCAGGTTGGAACTCTGATGTTCCATGGTAAAATTTGCTTTAGAGGTCAAGATCCTACCTTTCTTGCTTCTTCTTCTAGGGTTTTGATTCCTTGTGAAGAAGAGTGTCTGCTTGGCCAAGGTCAGAGCTTCCTCTTGGGTTTTCTACCTTCTTGGCTCAAGTTTCTTTCTACTAGAAGTATGTTCTTCTTAGTAGAGGTGAATTTTATAACCCTCTTTACTTATATTAGTTTTAGCTCATGTTCTTGCTTAAAAGTGGTGATTTAAGCATTTAGAAGCTAAGCTTGTTTGGGATTTCAAAATTTTATGGTGTTTTCTATATTGTTTCCAGTTTACATGAACCTATAATCATGTGCACATTCTTCTCAATTAAGTAGATGACTTAGTTTAGGTTGGTATTACAACCTATGGTGCTAAGCACCTATCAACCGATGGTCCATATTAGGGTTTCTAGGTAGTTTCTTCTCTAAACACATGACCGATGGTGTGGCCTTCATTACAACTGAAGGTGGTGACCAAGGGTGATAAATGATTGTGAGATTTGATAGTCACACCTAGGTCAATGCTAGGCTCTCTTAGAATCTCAATGAGAAATGGTTTGATTCTCTAATGATGCTATCAATCAATGATGGCATTAACTTAATATTCGATGACATTAAATGAATATAGTACTAATCTAATAATCGATGGTGATTTAATGATCATAACTGATGGTGGATCATGTCATCACCACATATGGTAAGTTAATTATGCAGTTGTAGATTTGACAAAACCTTAAACCAATGGTTCCTTGGTTCAATTGATCTAATAGTTAAACCTATACTTAAATTGATAACTTCAAACAATGAAACCGATCCAATGAATAAGATTGGATGCTTCAACATACAATGGATTAGAATGAATCCCATGATATTATATGTGGGTCCTAGTAATGAGAATTTGATGATTCAATATAATTAATTTGTTGTCTTACCTTTGCTCTCAGATAGTTATATTTGATAAATGACCAGAATAAGTGGGTGTGTAACTTCAATGTGATATAGTTTGTTATACCGAATCTTAATGTAACTAAATGATGGTGATTGGTTATAATCAGCCCTCTTGCATGATTAATGTGAAAATGAATTACACTCTTCTTGCATTTAAACCACAATGTAGTGCTATTTGAATATCATACTGCCTTGCCATAATAATACCTATGGACACATAATTGTTGATGATCTTTTGAGCCTTGTTTAAGGCATGGAATGATGAGGATGGCCTTGCTATGAATAATGTGGTTGTCTTAAATGACCTTTGGGCATGTTGAGCCCTGATTGAGGTGAAATCCTTTTCATGTTCCAATAAGGGCTGAAACCCTAGAACTTGTGATAATAAATGGATATCTTGAAATGATATGATGATAATGTGGTTCATTACAATGCAATGGATGATAGCATATGGTGATGTGATTAAGTTATATACTTCAAACGTTTATATCTTCTGAAGTTGCAATGCTTATACACTTGATAGAAATGAATTAGGGTTTGTATGTCCATTTGTATGATGAAGCCTTAATTCACCCAATTGACAATAACTAAACAAGTGCAACCCTAATCATGTAGTGCCCTGTGCCATAGATCCATCTGAGTGTCAGGACTTGCCAGATGGTGAAACATGTATTCCTAAGGGAAACTCAGAGAACATAGTATTGAGTATGTAGGGTGCTTGTCATCCTAACTCCAAATGTTTGAGAGGATGACTGTGGTCAAACCTCAGCAAGAGAATGGCTATGGCCGTGTCTCAAATATGTATATATGATAAGATTTGAGGACAACTGTGGTTGTACCTCAAATGGTAGGGTTTGTATTCCCACTTCCTTTCACTAGAGCCATGACCTATACCAAGGACAAACTAGACTATTAGCAGCTTGACCTGATGAATCACTATGACATACTCGTACTGAGCGAGGGTGGAGAAGATCTTAGGAATCCGATTATCCTAGATCTTGTATGGAACTAATTTCGACTTAGCAGTTGTCAGTTGGATTTTAAGTGGTATCCTCAAATTTCTTAGGGCAACGTAATAAAAAATGTAATACATCTGTGTAGCATATATGTTTAGGATTATACACAATGCCTCACATTGGATGATAACCCTTGTTTGATCTTTTTATAGAGATGATATACAATACAATGAGAGATGATAGATATGCTTGATTGTAGATGTGCTCATGTTGTAAACATGTTTATGTTATCAAATATATTGACACTGATATTTAATATTATGCTTCTAGCAATGTCTAATGTTGATAGCCATGCCTATGTAATTAGAAATGCTTAAACTACTAATTATTCTTATGCAGTTAGTTGTGCTATGATGTTAGCTCTACTTATTATGTAGACTGGTTCACTTTATTAAATATGCCAATATTGATAGCTATGTCATACTACTAGACATATCAAAGATGCTTATGCTTCTAGATTTCTTGTGTTGTTAGTAAGGCATATGATGATAGTCAGATAAATGATAATGATTGTTATTAGACACAATCTTTTGAAACCTAAGTAGATATCTGATAAAAGAAATGGATATATCTGTTACCTATATATACATTGATAATCGTACTTGTTGCTAAGCTTATTTGCTTAATATGTTTAGCATTCTTGAACTATTCAATATGCTCAATTGACAATAAACAATCCAACTACTCAGTTATTTACTGTTTAATATGATGTAATCAATATATGTTGGAGAGAGTTATATCTCTCGCTGGGACTGGGTCTCGCCTCGTAGGTTACCACATTTTTTAGGTGATCAACAACAGTGACAATAGTATCATGACAGTGAGAAGAATCTGAGGAGATAAATCCTAGAGAAGGTTGTTTAGTCGTCTAATGTGTCCTAGAGTCATCCATGTACTCTTAGGCTCGGATGAAAAGTTTGTATATGATGTTTTGATTGAATTGAGCCTTCTACAACATGTTGATGCTTGTATATGTTGAATATGTGGATAGTGTACCTTTGCAAAGTTTATGTTGTATCTAAGGCTACAAGGTAGTTGTAAAGAATATCGAGCATTATGTGAAGTAAAGCAAGTTGTTGAGGTTTTATATAAATGTTTCTGAGCAATTGGGAATTGTTGAAATCAGTTTTAATTTACCCTATTTTCTGGGTTTGTGTTTAATTATGAAGTAATTGTGTTTTTTGTTTTGAGTAATCTCATTTAGTGTAATGGGTTCTCACACTTATGATGCTAAGACATAAAGGGCACACTCTACATATGACAAATTGCAAGATAACCCTCAACATGGGTAAGTTGCAACTTGGTCCAAAACAAACATACATAGCTCAAAGATTAACTAAACAAGACCAAACTGGAAAGATAAGCTTGTCACATGTTATAAAAGCATCTCAAGGGATTAAATTAAGGTTTAAGAATCTTATCAAGCAAAGAAAACATGGTTAGCCCAAAATCCAGGCCAGGGGTCTTACAAGTGTATGCATGAATTATGTTTAATTTGAGTACTAAAGGTATTTAGGTATTCAATTAAACAACAAATCAATTGATTGGACTCAGAATCATCAAGTTCAAGTGTTGGGCTGATTGATTGTAGAATCAGGTTGATTGAAAATTGAATTGGCTGATTTCTGCATGACCCAGGACACCAACCCATTGGTTCACAAGGTGAACCAATCGACTTAGGCTAGTGAGATGACTGATTCACCTAGTGAACTGATCATCTTAGTCTAGTGAGATGACTAGTTCACTTAGTGAACCGATCAGCTCAAACAAGCCAACCAAGGGTTCTGTGACTTTCCTGAATTATGAGAAAATTTGATCATTTCACTTGTTCAATTCGATTGGTACAAGGATAAATGTGGGACATTAATTAGAAATGAATTGTAAATTCAATTGCAAATAGGAAACTTGCAAAACAACCATTTTGCTATGTGATATGACCGTTTCACTCACCAAATGATTGTTTGGGTGTGTGAGATGACGTTTTTGCGCTGCATAAGTTCTAAAAGATTCATGATTCCAGACCCTTCTACTCCCACATCGATTGGGAACCCTGACCCTGGCCTCTATTATAAATAGAGGGGTATTGAGGGCTTCCCAAGACACACAATTAAAAATTAGTTGCTCTGACAATTGTTGTCATCTCTGGTTTTAGTAACCAATAGAGATCCCAAGCAAGTCCTACCCGTCAAAGGGAGGGATAGAGAGGGAGAGCACAACTCAATATCAGTTGTGGGAGAGCACTTCAGTGACTAGTACGCTTGTAGAAGGGGACAACTCCTACATGTTGGCTCTAATAGCACAAAGTGGAGTTCCCAGTAGTCCGTGTGGACTACTCTAAAGTTGGGAGGTCATTGTTTTCCGCTAGGAGAACAACATCAACTCGTAGTCTGTCGTGAGAGGAGTTGTTGCAGGAGATGATGTGTGAGTTTGTTGTCAGTGCTGCAGACGAGTCCCAGTGTAACTAGAAGATAGTTTCATGTCTACAACAATGAAGAGTATGTTGATGGATTTTCTTTTGGACCAGGTATATCCTCAAAGCCATCATTTCCATTATATAGTTGTTGACGTGATTCGCTGGTTTATGGGGAATATGACAATACATTTTTTGTTTCCGCTGCCTATTCTGTCACCCTATTTCCCTACATGAACTACAAAAGACATGCTTTTAGCATATCCTCTAGGGTTTGAATTGTCCTCTCTGATTGTCCATTTGTCTAAGGATGAAATGTTATGCTAACTTCAACTTTTTTCCCAATGAACATTGCTATTGATTCTAGAACCTAGATGTGAATTTAGGATCTCTATCAGATAGTATAGAAATTAGTATCTCGTGTAGTCTGACTATGTCATCTGTATAGATTTTGGCTAACTTTGGCATATCCCATGTTGTCTTAACTGGTATAAAATGAGAAGACTTAGTTAGCCTATCTACTATTACTCATATAGAGTCAAAACCATGTGGTGTCCTAGGTAATCCAACCACAAAATCTATAGTGATATGCTCCCACTTTCATTCAGGGATAAGAAGTGATTGCAAAGAACCTACCGACTTTTGATGTTCAACATTGACTTACTCACATACACCACACTTAGCTACATACTCAACCACATCCCTCTTCATACTTGTCCACCAATACAATTCGTTAAGGTTTATATACATCTTTGTGTTGCTTGGATGAATTGCATACATAGAAGAGTGATCTTCCTCAAGAATTTGTTTCTTTAACTCAGTGTCATATGACACACAGTCTATCATGTTGACATATCAACCTGTCGTCTAAATATCTCAACTCAGTTCTTTTTCCTTCTATCATATAATGCATGATTTGTTGCAATTCTGTCACTATGTTGAAGCTCCCTGATCAGATCATAAAATGTAGGTTTAACCTACATTTATGCAATCAATCCACCTTGATTAGACACATTTAGATCAAATTCCATCTCTTTCATATTAACTAGCAAGTCCCTTTTTACACATCATTGAAAACATTTCTGTAGAGGATGTTGACTTCCTGCTCAAAGCATTTGCCACAACATTGGCCTTTCTAGGGTGGTAATTAATAATGACATCATAATCCTTTATAAGATCCAAAAATATGTGCTATCTCAGGTTGAGATCCCTTTGTGTAATAATGCACTTTAGACTCTTATGATCAGTAAAGACCTGACATAATTCACCATAGAGATAATGACACCATGTCTTCAGGGCATGTACTATTGCTGCCAACTCAATATCATGTGTGGGATAGTTTTCTTCTTTCTTCTTAAGCTATCTAGAAGCATAGGCCACTACCTTCCCTTCTTGCATAAGAACTCATCCCAAACTTCTCCTAGATGCATCACAAAAGACCACATAACCTTTATCTGCCTCTGGTAATATCAAGACTGGTGTTGTGGTTAACTTCTTCTTTACAATTTGAAAATGTTTATCACATGATTCAGACCAAACAAAAGGTACATCCTACCTTGTTAAGTGTGTAAGAGACATTTTTGTTGCACTAAAGTTTCTTATAAACCTCATGTAGTATCCAACTAACCCCAAGAAACTTCTAATCTTAGTAGGGGTCGTAGGTTGATCCCACGGAAGAACAGATTCTACCTTCTTAGGGTCAACATTGACTTCTTCTTCAGGCATGACATGTTCAGAAAAGATACTTCCGCCAATCAAAACTCACATTTGCTGAACTTAGCATAAAATTTATGTTTAACAACTATAGGGATATCCTCAGATATTGCTCATGTTCTTCTGCATCTCTAGAAAATATAAGAATATTGTATATAAACACTACTATGAACTGATATAGATATGGTCTGAAAACCCTATTCATCATGTCCATAAAGGCTGCAGGGGCATTTGTCAGTCTAAAAGACATAACTACAAACTCAAAATGCCCACATCTTGTTTTGAATGTTGACTTAGGTATATCATATGCCTTTATTCCTAACTGATAATATCATGATCTAAGGTCTATCTTTGAAAAGATCATTGCTCCATGTAGTTGATCAAACAACTCATCAATCATAGGCAAATGATATTTGTTCTTAATTGTTATCTTATTCAGTTGCATGTAGTTTATGCATAATGACATGGTTCCGTCCTTATTTTTCATGAATAGTACTGAAGATCCCCAAGGTGATGTACTGGGTTGAATGAATCCTTTATCTAGCAATTCTTGTAATTGGGTTTTCAACTCCTTCAATATGTAGGTTCCATTTTATAGGCAGATAATGTTGTTGGGTGACTACTAGGTAAAATCTACATCTCAAAGTCAATATCCCTTTCAGGCTATAAACCTCATAACTCATCAGGAAAGATATTTTCAATCTCACATACTATTGGAACATCTACTATACTAATTATTCTTTTCTCTACCCTAGCATCCACTACATGTGCTAAAAGGGCCTCACACCCCGTACTCATCATCTTATCAGCTACATCAACTGATATTATACATGTGGGTAAGACTTTCTTATCTCTGGTAAAGACACGTGAAAAACCACCTTGTTGAAATATATCTTCTTTCTTCCAACAATCTAATTAACTTGATATGTCTCAAGGTAGTCCATACCCAAAATAATTTGAAAAGAATTAATATCTAAGGGTATGAGATTAACTGTGAGACCCCTAACCTTGCTTAAAGTTTTGAACAAGCTTAATTATCATAATTTAATTCTTATAACCCTAATATAACCTTGTGATATGATTTGAAATCATAATATAAGCTTAAGTTTCAAATTTGGTCCAATTTGGACATTGTTTGGGCAAGTTATGCAATTTTATGCACATTTTGGACTTTTCTACAATTTACCTAATTGAGAGACTTTCTTTGCAATTTATCACTTGCATTATGTTCCTTGGATATTCTCTCATCATTCTTGATCTTTTTGATCCATGGGTGCCTATTTAAACCTTGGTTTGAAGGTGTTTTCCTCAAGGGTATTTTAGGGTTTACCCCTTCATGGATGAGCTACCTTTAGTAGCTATCAACTAATGAATTATTTGTTTTGCTTGGAAACTAAATAAATGAGGGATAATCATGTATATATGGATGGTGGGGGATCTTATTGTGTGTGTGCTTGTATATTCTTAATAGTTTAAGGCCATGGACACTTGGAAAGATACTAGAACTTCAACCTTTTCTTTTTCTTTATTTTAAAGTTTCATATACTTATCCATAAGCACCCAAATGAGCCATTTTCTCTCCACAACTTCCCTCCTTCTATGAACATCATTCTCCCTCTGTGTTGCTGTGAATTTCCTATTCAAGGAAGAAGAAATAGGGGATCTTCTTGGAAAAAGAATCTAGGGTTGCATTGACTTCCTTTTAGGGTTTGAAAAGCTTCCTTCTAGTGATCTTGACCTAAAAGAGTAAGAATCTCCTTATTTCATCCTTTTTTTTTGTTATATTTCCTCCTACCTTTCTCCAGGTCGAAATCTTGATGTTCCATGGTAGAAATTTCTCTAAAGCTCTAAAACCCTACCTTTCTTGCTCCTTATGCTTAGGGGTTGCTCATTTGATGAAGAAAGGTGCTAGATGGACGAGTTCCCAGCTTATGCTTGGATTTTCTACCCTACCTGCTCATGTTTTCTTATGTTTGGGAGTTTATATTCTAATTAGAGGCAATTTTTATAACTTGCTCCACGTTTATTGCTTACCATAAGCTTTCTAGCTCATGTTCTTGCTTGAAAATGATGATCCATGCACTAAAAAGCTATGCTTGACTTGGATTTTAATTTTTATAAGGTTTCCTATTCTGATTTCAGTTCTAGATGAACCTATGATCATGTGTACATTATTCCTAAGGTATAATATGACTTGGATCAGGTTGGTTTGACAACCTATGGTGCTAAGAACCTATCAACCAATGGTCAATTTTAGGGTTTAAAGTTAATTTCTTCTATAAACACATAACTTGATGGTGGTACCATTACAACAATCGATGGTGTTATCTTAATGACAACTGATTATGGTGACCAAGGGTGTAAACTTACTTTCACCCCTTAGGTCAGGTGTTTGCCTAATTGTAAGCCTAGTGATTAACAACTAAGTACCCTAATGATGCCATCAATCAATGGTGATATTAGTTTGATATTTGATGTTTATTAATGAATATAGTGTTGATCTAACAACCTATGGTGACATAATGGTCACTAATGATGGTGGATCAGGTCTCCACAACCTATGGTGAGATAATCATATAGTTGTAGCATCAATTAAGCCTTAGGCCAATGGTTTCTTGGGTCACTTGATGCAATGGTCGGACCTATAGTGTAATTCATGGTTTTAACATATGAACTTGACCCAATGGTCAAGATCTAATGTTTATTCCTCCAATAAAGTGTAATGATGGATAATGTAATATGTTTGTCCTAATAATGTGATTTATATGGTTTCCTTTATATTATCAACTTAAGGAGCTTACTTGTTGACAATGGATGGCTTGTTATAAATGAACAGTCGATTATGGGTTTTACCCTACTCTCAACAGAACCCTTATTGTTATTAATCAAAGGATGCCTAGGTTTAAATAGTGACCTTTATAGATCACAACTCAATAACATTATAGATGATTCATTCAAGGTGTTTACTTATGTAAACAAACAATGGTCTTAACTTTTAAACATCCAATGGTTTTGGGTGACATAGTGGTATGGAGATATGGGTTGAAAGATGATGGAACAAATGGAGGGTTACCCTTAATAAGGTAGTCTTACCTATTCACTCATATGAATAGAAGGGATGATAATCATATTGTGTTGATATGTAACCCTAATGAGGTATAGCTTGTTATACCTAGCTTTAATATAACTAAATGATGGTAATTGGGTATGAATAGTCCTTGAATGACTAATACAATCATGGAGTACTCTGTTACTGTTGTTGAAACCCTAGTATGCTATAACCCGATGGTTACACCATGATTTATGTGTGGATTCATACTTGAGAATAGTATGGAATGTGACGGTGATGCTTCACCTTATGCATCCATGGTCTAATGGGGATGCCATGAGTTATTTTGGGTATGAGTGCTTATTTATACATTAATATAATTTATCTTGTTAAACCTAACTCTAATGCAAATAGATAAAGATGAGTATTCATGTTTAACCTTCTTATATGATGGCATGATGGTGAAATAACCTCCTTAATATGATCATAACCTTAATGTGTTAATTGGTGGTTAACATAGCCACATGGTTGATACTTTCTTATGCTAAACATGTGCATTATGAATATGATGAGGGTTAATCATATCTAGATTCCTAGCATGTTGAGGTAATAAAGGAATGCTATTAATGTTAATATAACCATGCTATGATTTTTTATGAATATCTCCTAGATCATTAATGAAATATTGTGTTGATACGGTGTATTATATGTAAGTGATGTTAGCCTTGTTATAAGGCATGCAAAGGTAATGATGATCTTATAGGGAATAGTATGATGGTCTTAATGACCTTTGGGCATGGTTGATCCCTAAATGAGGTGTAATCCTCTTGTGTTGATGAGGGTTGATACCCTGTGATATTGTGAAAAGGATTTATATCCTGTGATAGTATGATGGTCTTAATGACCTTTGGGCATGGTTGAGCCCTGAATGAGGTGTAATCCTCTTGTGTTGATAAGGGTTGATACCCTGTGATATTGTGAAAAGGATTTATATCTTGTGATAGTATGATGACTAGTGTGGTGTCATGAATGCCAAGTGAATAACACCATGTGATGATGAGATGAGAAATTATGTTCCACACATTTTATATCTTTTAAAAGTTGTGATATTTATATGCTTGCTAGAAGTGAATAAGGGTTTGTATGTCCAATTATTTGATGCAACCTTAATTCACCCAATTGGCATAACTAATCAAGTGCAACTCTAATCATGTAGTGCCCTGTGCTGTACAACCATCTTCAATGTCAGAACTTGTTGGATGGTAAAATGAGTATTCCTAAGGGAAACTTAGAGCACATACTATTGAGTATGTGGGGGTGGCTAGTTGAGGATATATCCTTGTCATCCACAATGCAGGTTGTGGAGAATGGCTATGGTCATGACTCATACATCTAATGTGATTGAGGACAACTGTGGTTGTACCTCAGATTAGAGGATTTTGTATACCCTGGTTTCTAGTGTTGTGACTTGTACCAAGGGCGGACTAGTGGTTAGCAGCTTGACTATATGTCACTATGGTGGCAACTTTGACTGATATGTCACTGCCTTTTTACTTGTACTGACCGAGGGGAAGAGAACTTAGGATACTGGCACTCCTAGATCTTGTACGGAACTGAATAGCCCTTCACAGGGGTTGGTTGGACTTTGGATGGTATGATTCAAATTCCCCATGGCATAATAAAAGATGTAAGACAACCGTGTAGCATATCTGTTTAGGGTTATACACAACAATTCATATTGGATGATAACCCTTGTCTGCTTTCTTTTCATTGAGATCATGTATAGTACAATAAGAGATAATAGATATTCTTATGTTGTAGTTATGCTCATGTTGTAAACATGCTTATGTTGTCAGATATACTAACACTGATGGTTAAGATGATGTTGCTAGATATGTTTAATATTGCTAGCCATGTCTATGTAATTATAAATGCTTAAACTGCTAATCATGCCTATGTTGTTAATTATGATATGATGTTAGTTCTACTTAGGATATAGATCTGTTCACTTTATTTGAGATGCCAATATTGATAGCCATGTTGTGTTACTGGACATATTCATGATGTCAGGGATGCTTATGCTACTAGATTGCTTGTGTTGTTAGCAAGGAATATGAGGATAGTTAGATTAATGATATTGATTGTTATTAGATGTAATTTGATGATATTTGAGTAGATATATATCCAAAGAAATGGATTTATTTGTTATCTATATATGCATTGATGATCATACTTGTTGCTAAGATTAATTGCTTAATCTATTTAGCATAATTGAACTGTTCAATTTGTTCAATTGATTATTATATACTCCAACTACTCAATTATCTACTATTTAAAATTTTGTAATCAATAATCGTTGTTAGAGGTTATATCTCTTACTGGGATTGGGTATCACCCTTGTGGTTTGCCACATTTTTTTAGGTAATCGAAAGTGATGAAAACAAACTTGTGGCAGCAAAGAGGATCTATAGTAATGAATCTTTGAGAAAGTTGATTAGATGTTTAGTGTGTCCTAGATTCATCCCTGTACTATTAGGTCTGGGTAGGAAAAATTTGTATATGGTGTTTCAAACGAATCAAACTTTTGTTAGCATATTAATGCTTGTTTATGTGGCATATACAAATATTGTTCTCCTATGTATATATGTTGTGGCTAAGGTGACTGAACAATTTGTATCAAATTCTTGGCATAGTATAGATAAAAGAAAGATGTTGGGCTCTTATGCAAATGTTTCTGAGCAGGTGCTGACATTGAAATCGGTTTTAATTTACCCATATTTTTGGGTATGTGATTAATTAGTGATCGATTGTGCTTTATGTTTGGAGTAATCTCATTTAGTGTAACAGGTTCTCACATTAACTACTATTATATACCCACTAAAACCCAATAAACATCCAAGAGATACTAATGTCAAAACTGATGATTCACCTAATGGAACTCTTAACATAAATTCATAAGATAAATCCTGGGTTAAAAGATTTAATCCACTAACTATCAATCTTTGAATGTAAGAATGTGTTGCACCATGATCTATCAATATTGTAACAGAAATGTTGTTAAAGAGAAGCACATCACCTATCATAACTCTGGGTAAGCCTACATCTTAAGATGGAGTCATTGAGAAGAAGCATCATGTAGATCTCCCTCTGCCACATTGTCCTCTTTGTCCACTATTGGTACTAGGTGCTCCCCTCTAAAGCCTGAAGCTAGTGAAGAACTTGCCCCTCTAACTGGAGTCTATCTCTGTGGACTCTGGAACTGTATTTGTGAACCTTGTTCTGAAATATACTGAAGCTTTGGGCAATCCCTTTTTATATGTCCCATATGTACACAATGAAAACATATTGGAGTATTAGTTTCCCAACACTGACTAAAATGTGTCCTACCACAATTGTCACACATGGCTGCATCTTGTCTCTATGGTCTTGTCACTAACATTGATGATCCTAAAGACCTAGTTGGAGGTGTCCACCTGGGCGGTGTATTCCATCTACTGGAACTGGGCCTTACTCCACTCGATGAATAACTAAATCCTTGTCTCCCAAAATAATCAAGTTCTCATCCTATCTTGGAAAAGAAAACACCACCTCCTATGTATCCACCACTACTATGTCCTCCTCTATGGAAGTCTCCAAATATTTTATTGCTCTCAGACTGCCTATCAACATTAACTTTACTCTTCTACACGTCTTGTTGTTTTCATAAATTCTCCAAATTTTTCTCTATCTCTCCGACCAATAGCTGATGTGGTGTGCCTGATTTCTGATCTTAAACCTTATTGAAATATGCTACACTTTTCTACATCACCAGGCACAAGTTGCGGGTAGAAATTAGCCAACCTTGTAAAGTATGGCTCATATTCCCTAATTGTCATATTGCCTTGTCTGATATTCTCCAGCTGTTTAATCTTGTCACTTATGAAGGTAGGAGGAAAATACTTTAGGTGAAAATCATCCACAAAGTCCATCCATGTCATCACTATATTTCTCTTCTATTATCCACTCCTTGCCACCACATCTCATCATCTACCTCGAGTAGATAGACCACACGATTGGTTTGATTCTCTTATGATAACTCCACTAGGCAAAAGACTTTTTCCAGTTATCGAAGCCATACCTCTGTCATAACTGGATCTGTTGTTTAAAAGAATTCAATCTTATCAAGTTTCTTGACCATCTCATTGGATCTCATTAGATACTTACTAGAAGATGAAGACCTTATGTCCATCTTATATTTTCTTTTATCTCCAAAAAATATGATACATCCTTGTTGCCTCATTATCTTCTCCACCTTGAGCCATCGCTCGAGGATCAGGGACATAATGTTCTCAACTTGTTCCTCAGCATGTCCACATCCTCTTCCTTCCATCTACATATCCATAATAGAACACATATGTTAGAAAATTGTAGTTTCAAAGAGGAAAGTGTCCTAGTCCTATTGGTCTCTTATCGCCCATACCCCAAACATAAACTCATTTTAGGTCCAACTGATGCTCTGATACCAAAAAGTTGATGCGACCCAAACCCACTAACTAGGGTTAGGGACCAAGCAGAGATTACTACTAACCATCAAATTTTAACCACTTACAGAAAATCAACCATAACCTTTTCTTTTCTCAGATATATAGTAACATCATTTAGAAAGCTGATGATATCTCACCTCTTATACATAAAATTAAGGATATAAAAGAGTTCAACTACTACACATAAGAAAAAGTTTCACACTTTAATATACATCATGTACATTTCACTACAAATGCTCTCTTTTGTCTCTCACTCATTCCCAAGGTCTGAAGGAAGGATAAGAGACCATTTATCTATTCTAACTACTTCTTCTTCGGGACCTCTGACCTATTCTTGATAAAATCTAGCTTCCTTCTCTTAGGAAGAGCTCATCCTTTACTTGAAAAAAATGTTCACTAGGTTGGTAAAAATACTGGCTTAGTGAGTAGAAAATCAACACATAACCAAGATAATTATGATGTCTACAATTAATAGAACTTAAATGCAAAGCATGTAAGCATGTTAGTTGAAAAACTATAAATCACTAATCATGGCAGTTGAGCATATACTAAATACAATAAATGGATAATCTACTGCATTCACATTATCTTAAATCCATTTATTATGCCACTGGACCCACATGAGGTGTACCACAACATGTGAAAGCATCACAATAAGCTACGACCTCACTATATAAGACTTAAAAGAATGCCCGAGTTCCTAAGTCTTTAATCTCAATACCACGTCTACAGTTGGCATTGACACATCTGCCTCTCGGTGATTAATGGGAGCGGTCAAATATCTGGACTCCTCCTCTAAACTTGGGTACTCATGAGGAGAGCCAAATCACTTTGGCTTATTGTGCATGAGTGGACCTACTGCCCACTGATCACTACAACTTGTAGGGTACCACCATAATCCCCAGTTGGTTTTGGGTACCGCACCATTCATAAGGAGTCTACCCTATCGATCAAGACCCCACACCCTACTGCTATGATCCAGCTTACCTCGATGAAATTACCTCCAGTTTGGAAACCATCTCCTCCTCACAATGCATGACTCATCATGTGAGGATTCTACAGTGTCCATGGCACCTAACGTCTAGTGATAATGATTTGATTTAAAAGGTCCCAAGCATTCTCCATGTGGGATGGGAGGAGAGCGATCAAATATTCATAGAATCAATAGGCTACCAAGTTGAAGCAACAATGATGCATCTTGTATTAAACACATAAATCATTTATCAATTTTCACATATCTCATAAACCACAGTTTGACTCTTTAAACATGAATTAGGGCTAACCGACTTCCTTGGTGCCTCAATTTACACAATTTCATCACATGTCAGTTCTAAATAACTCACGACAGCTTTCAACATGATATTACATCACTAAAATATGATTAAAAAAGCATTTAAACTACTGAAAATCACTACACAAATTTATTAAAACAATCATAGTTATTATAAAGCAAGAATTAAATGTTGGAAAGCCATTATATAAATTTGTATGCTTTAAATCTGGGTTAGAAGGTGATTTTCTACTCACTGGTCTCATCACAAATTTCTGACCTAAATTTGACCACCAATCAAGCTCAAATCTTGGCTCACACGAACTAAAATCTTATCTCAAGCAACGAGATATCCTAAGAAACATGCTACCAACAAGAAAACAAGCTCCAAAAATGCTGACTAAAGGTAGAAAGAGAAAAATGAGGATTAACTGAAACCTAAAGTCAATGATGAAGGAGTTCCGAGCAAGGTAAAATGAAGATAAGGAAGGACCAAGAATGAAAAATTACTTACCAGGTCGAATCTATGGCAAACCCTTCGATTTCCACTATTCTTCATGTTCTTCCCCCAAAATAGCCCTAGAAATCACCTTCTAGGTCGTCTTTTCATCTACCAAAGGGTCTAAGATGATAGAGGATTGAATCAGAGTTCCAACACACTTTATTTTGTTAAAAATAGATATGTACAACCCGAGATATGATCATTTTACGATTGACTGTCCTGGGTAAATGTAAAGAGTGAGACCCGAAAGGAGATCCACTCAAAATGATATATTACAAGAGCCATGTAATAATAAAGCAGCGGAAACAAAACTATTACAAAGTTACTTCATGATTCATTCATACAATTGTTCCTCACCATAATAGGTGATTTTATAAAAACTTGAATTAAGTACAACTAAAGCCAGTAGCAGAGGGTAACCTAGCCATTCCAGGCTATCCTTAAGTCAATGTCATGTTGGTGATGTTTTTGAGTTCTTGTCTTCCAACGTACCTAAACCTGGGTGGAAAGAAACATCACCCAGAACACAGAAAACAACATAGAGTTCAACATAGGCTGAGTATGTACACATAATGAACTTTGGGCATTATATTTGGGTAAAAGTACAAAAAGAGATGTTCCCACAAGAAGGGGGCTATTTGCAATTAGTTAAGTTCAAAAGGAATATAACAAGAGAAATGATGCATATTAAATTTAGATTATAAGCATGATAATAAAGAGTGTCTTGCCATAACAATCATCCACAGATTCATATTAAAACAACAAACATTTGCATGCATAACAATGTAGACTAAATATACCTAAAACAAGGCCATAACACCATAGGATCATGGCCTAAAAAGTAAGGGTGGAAATGCACACCCCGGGCGGAATACGAACACCCTATATAAGTATAGTTTTACATAAGTACCACTATTCTATATATTCTAGTCAAACACATAGAATGCATAAAAAGAGTGGCAAGACTGGCATTATAGTCAATTTCTATTAAAAGGCAATCACCGTAGGAGGGGTCCAAGAACCCATATAAACAAGGTATCACAACAACCAAATGAATGTAATGAATTGAGAGCAGCAGAATATAAATGTTTAAGCAAATGGATTTTTAAGCAGAATAAAGGTTCAAGAGATGCCTCATTAAATAAATGTAGGTTTCAGTCAAATAATGCCCAAATAAAATAGAGGATTTACATACCTGATCTTCATGACTAAAGGTTAACTCAATAGGTATACTTGGTCCCCAAAGTTGAGTGTCCATCCTAGGAACATGTTAGGTGTGTCAATCAAACCAAAGGGATCATATATTTACATTCCTAATTTAGTTACTTATATGGCTATTATACTAATTACAATCATCTAATTCCATATTAGGGTTTATGTATTTAGGATATGATAAGTACGGTGATTATTGGTAGTATAATGGTATGAGATTCAAAATACCCCTTGGTTGGTAATTAGAGTCTAGGGTTCAGTATATCATGAGAACAAGATTTAGATATTAAATTTCTTACTAATAATTAGTGAGTCTTCTAAAACATATATGCCCCACTTGTTAATACTCAATTATATAGATATTAGTACAAATATGTCAAATACTAACATAATAGGTCATTCAATCAAAGTTATCACCAAAACAACATTTTATTTATTCCAGCATACTCTAATTATCATTTAATTGGCTATCCATTATATATTAGATTAACTAGTATAAACCTACATAAATGTTAGGTCTTCTAACTTACTAGTATACATGCTTGGATACTCATGTTGTACCATGAGTTGGATGATCATATTCCTTAATAGCTACTAGGACTAGTAATGTCCTACCTATCATCTCTTATAAGTCTCTAATCCTCCACATTGTTACATATGCAACCAATCTCCACAAAAGTACTAAACATGTAGGTGCATCTTTACTAGTAATATGGATATCATAGGATATATACTTAGGAAAATATTAGCTGGTATTGGTTATTTATAATGATATGTCTATATGTAATCGAGAAGGTGATTAGCAAAATCATAATTTTTTATACTTTCTATAACTATAGTAGATCAATTGTTACTATACATGCTATTGTTACCTGTATATGCATAACTTAAGAGGCAAAAACATGTTATTACGATCTATCATAGGATGGTCTCAAACTACATAAAATATAAATATTATTTAACTTACAATCAGTAGATCTTCCAATGATCCATCTACAGATTGATATCCATGGTTCTCGGAGTACTCCCTACTTCAATGTTTCTTTGAGTTGAGCATAGATAGGCTAGTTGGTTTAGAGACCTAAGGGAGATAGCAAGGTCTAACTCCATCTCCAAGGCATCAGACTGATCACAGCTAGGGCCATATCTAGGAGCCGGTGGAGGGTGTCCGAGGGTTTTGGATCATTGGTAGGGCTCCCGACGGCTACTCTTAGTTGCTACGACGGCTAGAGCAGGAGTTATAGACCTGCAGCTACTAGGGCTTGGCAACAAGAAGCGGGAGGAAGAAGACCGATGAGGTGACACTAGATGTGGGACCAACACTGGAAGCTAATATGCTGAAGAAGCAGTGGGGCACTGTTGTTGAGTGTGCAAGCATGAACCCCGTCAACCAATGCAGAAGGCAGAGGCAGCAACCTGCTATCACAGTCGCTTGGCACGGATGAGAAGTGGGTGGCTCGAGTTAGGTCAAGGAAGAAATAGGAGAGCAAGGTGGAGAGGGAGAGGTCGAGGAGAAGGTCAGTAGTTGGGAGTGGTCCCAGAGGAGTGGTGGCAGAGACGACGACGACTCCATGGGCAAGCTTCAAGATGTTGCATCTCGCCTGAAGGGCCAGGGTGTGTTGCTGCACTGCAAACTGACAAGGGTCAAGGGAAGTAGCATCTGTAGACCTTTGTGGTTGTAGGTGGCAATCTTGCTATTGTTCAGTTGCTGGGTGCAGGATGAGGAAGGTGGCGGTGAGATGTGGTAGCGGATCGTGCTGATCGACGGTGTTGCTTGGTTCTGCTAGACATAGGTAAAGAAGGAAGAAGAGGAATACAGTGGAGTTAGTCATGGCACTACTACAGAACTACCTTTGGTGTCAGTTATTTAAGGCCTTTGGCGATGGTTAAAAAGCAACACATTTATGGGCAACACTAAAAGGTGAACCCTTAGGCGTCGGTTTGAAAATCGACATCAAAATCCTTCGCGCCACCCAAAACGCGCCAGCAGCGGCAATATAGGTGTCGGTTATTAGTGGGGAAACTGACGCCAGAACCTTTCACGCCACAAAAAGGGCACCAGCAGGGGCACTATAGGCGTCAGTTATTAGTAGGGAAACCGATGCCCAAACCCTTCGCACCACAAAAGGGCACCATCTAGGACACCATCAGTGTTGGTTTCTTAGTAATAACTGACACCATATCACCTGCCACTACGGTCGTGCTGGCCAGCACGGCCGTGTTGTCTGGACACATTAGATGGCGGTTTTTTGCTATTAACTGACACTGTAAGCCTTTGTTGTCGGTTTTCGACTAATAACCAACACCTATGTTTTGATTTTTTTTTCTTATCAGTTTGCAGGCCTGCTGTGACTGGTCGCAGGATGCAGAAATAAAGTGAATTAGTTGAACTTTTAAAATTGAATATTCTCCTTCAAACTTATGTGATCCGTCTCAAAACCAAGTCTATAGGGGGAAATTAATGCCATGTGGGGTTTATTGAAAACCAGATTAAAAATCATGTAAAATGAGATAGTTATATTTTTTTTTCTATTTTTAAGTTCAGAATTATTTTGACAGGGCACTGTAAGAGTAGTAATCAGCCATTAGACAAGTTAAAAGTAATTAAGTCAGCTATACCCATCACCTTATTTTCTCGTCATTAAGTCAGTCATAAACCACCACCAACCCTTTTCTAGACATACACATGATAAGTGAAAAAAAGAAATAGTAGACAATATTGTTGTCTTCGTCCTTCTCCATTTGACTATTAAGGATGAGCAGCAATACATATATATTAATGATTAAAGGGGAACAAATATCACAACAAGACCTAATGAACTATAAGACATAATGAACATAGCTGCTTAGTAGGCCGGCGTGGAGAAAGAAGAGGAGCAGGCCGGTGAGGATAAATGTACCTGTCTGGCGGCGGCGAGTTCAAGTTCTGAGCGGTGGCAGAGGACGGTGAGATCAGGTTCTGGGCTCAACGGAGGATGGCAGAGGACGACAGAGTACGGGCGGAGGATGACGAGAAGCGACAGGTGGAGGACGGCGAGCAAGTAGCGGCGGGCGTCGACCACAGGAGCTCCAGCGGCGTCGAGAGGGGAACAGAGGGGGGTAATTTTACGATGTAACAAAGAATGGGGATAGAGTCTGTTTCTCACGGGGGTTATTAACTTAACAAAGGCATCAGTTATCTAAAAATCCGACACCTAATATCCATCAACGTCGGTTTCCAGAAAAAACCAACGTATATTGGACAATCTTAACCCTAAAAAATTTCGCGGGGACGACGCGTGAAACCTTATCATCGTCGGTTTTTCCACAACAACTGACGACCTTTGGAGGTATTTTTTTCATCGTTAGGCGTCGGTTAGTAGCTAAAAAACCGACGCCGTATGTGAAACTTTGGGGGTAATTTTTTTCGCTCGAAAAATTGGATTTGACGGGCTATTTTAGGCGTTAGTTTATTTTAGGGAGCTAACGCAAAATAAAAAGTGATACCCGTGTATGGCTGGTCTTCAAATATAGATGTCGGTCTCTGTAATTAGCCTATGTTGTAGGGTTTAGGCGTCAGTTTTCGGTAATAACCGATGCCTCTAAATGTGACGTTATAAGCTATTTATGTAGTAGTGTGGGGCAGGTGACGCTGAAGGAGATCAAGGTGATTCTATGCATATTTGTGGACATGGCAACGATACACGTTTCGGTGGATTAGATCGCTGACGGTATTGGCACAGATTGAAGAAGTAAAGGAGGTTGTCGTGTGGCTTGGTGATCCCTGGCATAGTTGTTGGTGACTGTGGAGGCTAGGGTAGATCGCATGGGAAGATGGGAAGTGAAGGAGGCGTTTTCAGGGGTGAAAGAGACGATGAGTTTAAATGGTGATTCAGGTCCAGCCGATGGCAGAAGGTCTGCTTGACATCTAGGACTTGGTCAAGGAAGAGGAGAGGAAAGATTGGAAGAGAAGAAATAGGTAGAGGAAGACTCGCTAAGGTGAGGGAGAGAGAGAAAGGGCATAACTTTTTGTGGTTAGTGAAACGAAAGGGAGTAAACGGCGGAGAAGGGGCGCCGATGACCTGGTCTTGTGGCTAGTCATTCACCGTTAGGAGCGCGACCAGTCAGTGAGATGGATCAGCAGTCCACAGGCTTTACACGGAGGAAAAAGGGAAACCCAACAATGGCAAAAAAAATGTAAATATTAGGTATATGTAAGCTAATCATTTCACCAATTAATTGAATGGTTAAATGAGGTCTGATTGTTATGAAAATTGATGTGTAAGCTAATTAAGATGTGAGCAATTCAAATTTGGTCTTAATTCTCTATTTTAAAGATGTTTACTATGAGATTTTATTAGTTGTATACCATACATACATTTAATGTATTTACTCATTTTAACACTTATTACACTTTAATTTGATTCAATTCATCTTATACCCCTAAGAATATTTTAGAATGTCAAATTAGAGTCATGCATGGTATTTGGTATATGTGTTCCTTAAGTCTTGTTATTGAGTGTATTATGATTATTTTACCTTGCATACCAAATACTAAGGGTATTTATATATCCATAACACCAATTATTCTTAATGTGCTTTGTATTTTCGGAAATATACGGTATGTTAATATAATGGAATAGGACCTTAAAATAAGAGAGATTTAATATATATGTCTGGATTCGAGTATGTTACAACAGTGATATTAGCGATCACTAGGTCTTTGGTGACTATTCTTGGCGACCATTGAGAAATTGTACATGTTACTAAAAGGTCATAACCTACTAATTTTAACTCCGATTTGGTTCATTATTTTTACATCATAATTGAGTTCTCTACAATCCTACAATATTAGTTCAATAATATTCTCAAATAAAAATTTATTTAGTATTATTTCCTCAAATGTCATTAACTCTCCTCTTACACACATGTATGGGCTAACCTATATCAACTCCAAATCGTATCTTTATGGTATACTTTAGTCATGACTACGACTTATGAAAACAAGTATTTGAGATTTCTAAAGTTAAGATAAAGCACAAGGTAATATATTACTAATAGAAACAGAACAAATATTAAGGTTATCTTAAATCTCTAAGTTTATCAACAAGGATAGAAGAGGGTTGTAACAGTTATAACATGAATGAAATTACAACAAATGGGTAGTGACGCTAATCCCCAACCCCTAGTGAAATGACTCATCCCTTGACATGGGGAGATTAATATCATTGGTATAGGAAAGGGACACAATCATGGACATGATTGTAGCATAAGTAGCTCAACATGGTGTGTGATGACTTCCTTCTTTCTCTTCTAGGTATGAAACCTGACTTGCATTTAGAGTAGGTGGATGACCAACAACTCAATTAAGCAATCGATCACCCTAGAGAGGAGGTCAATGGATGTTGAGTTACTAAAGAAAAGGGTCGATGGATCACTATTGTTGACCTGGAGGTCGATGACTCTTTTGGTGGAGAGGTCAATGGCTTTAGGTAGCAATATGACGATCGATGTCTCTGGACTCAGGAGGTCCATGATTATTGTCGACCTGGAGGTCGATAGTTCTAGATATGACCAAGTTGATCAAACTAGAAATGACTTGGAGTTGCTACACTTTAGCCCTTTGAACAATGTGAAGTTCGAGAGAGCTTTTTTCTGTGGTGTGTGATGAGTATTTATAGGCCTCTACCTAGTGTCAATGACAAGATTTACGCCATGGACGTTTAAGTTTGATTGCTTCTAGCTAAGTAAACTGGATAGAGGTCAGTGGGGTAGGAAAACAATCAATGAGGTCGATGGTCTTGAATGCTCGATATGAAGATATGTCGATCTTTGGCTGTCGATGTCGAATTGGTGCCTGTCGACTTGGAAGGTTGATGGGTCTGGAGATTGATCTTGATCATCGATCTATTGGGCCATCGATCTTGGCGGTCAATTGATCATTGACCCTGAAGATCGATGGAATGCTCAAGAATTTAGGTTGATGGACTGAAGGTCGGCTGTTGATGCTTGTTAATTGATGATAGTTGAAGGTCAATTTCTAGGACCCTCTAGGCATTCTTGTTGCAAAGTGATAAGATTTAAAACCTGCTTGGGGAGTCAAGAAAAGTATAAAATTCTTATAAGTTAGCATAAAAATCTAATTCGATAAAAACAAAGCTATTTCCAATGAAGACCTATACTTGACTAAAATTGCCAATAAAACTAGGATGAATATCCATTCATCATTAGGACTCCTAGAGGAGAGACACAAACTTTTCCTATAACAATTGTGGCAAATCAAGGATTGACGCTCAACCCTTATCTATATGTTCTTATTGTGGATGAGTTGACAAAACATGTTCAAGATAATATTCCTTAGTGCATATTATTTGTTAATGACACATTTAAGACAAATATTTTATGTTTCAATTTCACTTGTCATTTAGGTTTTGTGATTTTTACTTGGAAATGATTGTCGAATTGTCTAATAATTTAATGTAAATACTGATTGCCATAGCATATATTTTTAGGATGAAGCTCATTTGAGCTATCATATCAAATCTTCTACTCACTTTGTGTCTTGTTTGAATTTACAACAATGCATATTTATTTTCATTTTACATAGTTTGATATATGCCAATAATTTCTTTCCGTTAAAACTTCGAACATTTTAGTTTACTAAAAAACTGCGATCGTAACCTTTGCAGGCGATTACAATAGATTTTTCTAGAAAATAAATTTATCATTTTCAGAATCGATTACAGTCTATATCTACGATTTAGATGTACAAACAATGCTTTTATTTTGGTCCATATATATTTTCTAACTATGAAGTACTAAGAAAGTGATTCGTTATTCATTTAAATAGAATCTACAAGAGGATAAGAAGCACTGATACATAATTATGTTCACGACATACATGATCAAATATGATCTTTGTTAAAGAATGGAAAATCACGCTGTCTCGGATGGCTCCGAAATCCTTAGTACAAATTGTCTAGAAGTAAAAAAGTTACGTCCAATTGGAAATCCTAAAGGTCGAAGGGTATAGAGATAGATACCTATGGTTTCACGTATTTGTATTTTTGTGATGTGGTAGTACATATGAAAAATACAGTATCGACGGTTTTGTGTGCCTTTTTATATCTATTATATATATGAAAAACATAACACATGAATAACATTTGATGTACATATCACACTCCCTATAAGTTTATATTTTATCTTATATATTACCTTTTTCTTAATATATCAATGATACATATTAAAGTAAAATACCATCACAAGCTACACACATGCTAGCACGTGTAATATGGTAGTAGAAGTAGAAACATAATACTTAGTAACGTGCCGATAATGAGTGGCTCAAGTGGTCAAGCACAATGTTATTTAACAAAGAGAAACATGTTGAAATCTCAGCGGTCGTCTTGGTTTACTACTCTCCTGGCATGAGAGGTACTGTCTTCTTGTGCCACATAAGTGCTAACCCCGACTAACCCAGTCCGGTTCCAATCTTATTTTGTTTAGTAGAAATTAGACTGATGGGGTCTGTTTAGGGTTCCGTAGTTCTCTAATCCAGACCAAGTCAGTCATTCTCTTAGCATGATTTCAAAACTTAGTCCCGATTTAACTCTGTGTTTTGTGTTATTTTGTTTTATTTGCCTATCTGTAAAATACAAGTTGCGAGGCCAATCCAGTTTAATAAATACTTACAAGGAGATAAACTACCAAACATAAATAAGACCGAATCCATATAAAGTAATCCACATCTATCGACTCACCCAAACCAAATTTCATAATCTCGATCTTGAATCAAACATGGACATAATAGTCAGTAACACACTCTGAAATAATGATATGCACAAGAATATGTTCTGACCCGATACATGCAATTTGGTACGTACTAGTCAATTAATTAATTTATATTTATATATATATATATATATATATATATATATACACACACATACGTTTGAAGAAAGGAAGGATCCCAAAACCAAAAGCGCCTTGTTTCAAAGACAGGTTGTACCATATACACTTCCTCATCTAAGGTGAAAGGGCAGGATGTATTCCGACAAAATGTTTTCATAGTTTTGGCTTGTATATTCATAATGATACCATGAGCGCTTTAGGACGCCTTCAAGATATGTTTTCAGATATTGCTATATAAATTACTCTACTATTAATTATTATAGTGGGGATGTGAAAAATGAGCACCATGGAAGTACACGCCACTCAGCCAAAGAAAAATAATGGTGAGTTGACCGAAATGAGCACTAATTACTTTTTGAGAGATCTCCTCCAAATCATTGGTGTGACTATCGAAATCGTGAGTATAAACATGTAGGTTCTAGATCCAAGTAGTAGCATACCCCCCCTTCGCGCACGTATATAAACCAAAAGTTTCTTTCTTGTTTTAAATATCGATGGTTTGAATCCCTCTCTCTCCTTTTACTTATTGAATGTTTTTTTATTTATTTGGCTTAGCCAGTATTCATAAAAAGGAATGGCTCGGCTAGGTGGGATAGGGTAGCCGAGCCAGAATAAAAAAAAACAATAGATAATAGATAAATAAATCTTAGCTAAGAGGGGTTATGGAAAGAACGGGTTCCAAATCACGATTGATTCCTTTTTCAAATCCTGGTGCAGCTGCACGAGCCCTTCCCGCGTACCATAAATGACCCACAAATAGGAAGAATCCTAGAACAAAATGAGAAGTAGATAACCAACTTCTAGGAGAAATGTAATTGACTGCATTGATCTTCGCTATATAATTTCAAACACGTATCCCATTTTTGCGCAGTAGGGTTATGAAAATCCACGCGAAGCAACTGGACAAATTGTATTTTTGTTTTCGATTTCTTTATTTTTTTATATTTTATATGTAAAATATCTTTAACATATATATTTATAATATATATTTATATACATATCATTTTATCATTTTTGATAATTTTATAATAGAATTAAAATATTGAATTTAAAAAATAAGTGTGTTCCATTTCATAAGAATAAATCACTATTTTTTTACGTTACAAATAAAAGTTGATTTTGATAATCTATTTTTCTGTAAAATATGTTATTATGTAAATAAAAAAAACTTTTTTCTTTGACCGGGGATAGAAAAACTTGTACGGAATTCACTCACAAGGATTAATCACAAAATACATAATGCATATAATAGTCTTTTTTTTCTAACTGAGTTTTTTCTAATTAGAATTGGAACCCTAAAGAAACTTGGGCTTTTATTACTTGGACCGTATACACTATTTATTTACATACTAGAACAAACCAAGCTATTTCATTAATATAAAATAGAGTAAGGGGCGACCTTCTCAATGGAGTTAGCTCACCCTCGCGGGATCGCGACCCTTTGTCCCACGTCTTCTTATTCTATCTTTTCTCGAATCCTCCTGGACGGATAGGGTTTGGATCATCCATATAGGATAAAAAAAGATGATTTTCCTTGATATCTAACAGTGTATACAAGAATTTTTTTTCTTCATTTTGATTGGATTAAAAAAACCATAGAAAACAATTGTCAACAAATGCTTTTTAAGTAAGAAAAAGTGGAAATTCCATCTTTCAATCTCATTGATCTCATAAGTATCATACCAAATACCATCAATTGAATCACTTTTTAGATTTAATGAAATCGATTATATATATTTCTTTTATCTTAATTAAAACTTATTATTATATATTTCTATTTCTTTTATTAATATGAGATATTAAGAATAATTAATATATGATATTAAGAAATCCAAATTTATATGGGAGAGAACTCCAGGTTAATATGAAGCGCATAGATACAAGTTATGCCTTGGTACATATCAAAGAGTATACAATAATGATGTATTTGGCTCCGTAACAAATGGTCCATTTATTGATGGGCAAATGACGGGGATTGAACCCGCACGTGGTGGATTCAGAATCCACTGCCTTGATCCACTTGGCTACATCTGCCCCTACCACCCGAAGTTCATTCTCCGGGGAATTTTTTTTCCTGTCTATTTAGGAGGATTCCCCGAAATCTTATCTATCTTTTTATCTCCTCAAAGAAATCAAAATGATTGAAGTCTCTTTATTTGGAATTGTCTTAGGTCTAATTCCTATTACTTTGGCAGGATTATTCGTAACTACATATTTACAATACATACGTGGTGATCAGTTGGATTTTTTTTCTTTTTTGTGCTATTTTTTCACATAACTTCTTGAAGTATTTCCCATACAATCAGTTCCTTTCGAACGAGATGTGAAGGTCAGTCGTGGGCCATGCTTGCATATACATCATTTGAGTCTCCTTTTTTACTTTGCTTTTTTTGATTAACTTGAAATTCTTTAAATAATTCTGCCTTTTTAGGTTCTTCTCTCCATCAGAACAATAGGGTCGTTCTAAATGACAATTGGCACATACAATTCGTCGAGTTGCTTCGTGTGGATTTTCATAACCCTGCTACGCAAAATGGGATACACATTTGAAATAGATGTTTTAGTTATTATATATATCATGGTCGATACAGAAATAAATCTAGTCATCCGTTGCGTAGGAGCAAGTCAAAAAGATTGAAAAATAGAACCATCTGATTTGATTCGTTCTCAATAGCCAGATCTGGGATTCGTTTCCAAATTCATATCATCCGTGAAAAAGAAATGAACATAAATAAAATAAATCAAATAAAAAAAAGAATAAAAGAAAAAAATGCTTATGTGTGAACATTATTGATATTGAATAAAATAAAGAAAAGAGAGAAATACTAAACCCTTTGATAGTTTTATCAATTGGTATAGTATTTCTACTTTAACAATTCAGATTCGTATACACTAATACACTAAAACTGAAGTATTATCTATTTGTGGATGGAGCTTCTGATAAGAGGCTACTCTAAAAAATAAAAAAAATCAGAAAAATGGGATTAATTCGTTCTTGATAGTCATTTCTTTAATCAGTGCCCTCACAGCCCAGGCACAACGACGCCCTTCCTCATCTCTGGGTGCCTAGATATCCACCGTAATCCTTTCCTCATTTGAACCTTGCCATTTCATTTAATAAGGTTATGCCATCCTAAGGTGCTACTAAATGGAAGGATCTTATCAACGTCCATGAATGATAAATCATAGATCGAACTGCCGAATTGAAAAAATTGAGGAAACTAAAAACATAAATCCAGTAGACCAAACAAGATGTCCAAATAAGAACATCCACGCCCAGATCGATAAGCTATTCATAGTCAAAAACTCGCTTCAAGCTCAGTTAGTCAAGGAATCCGGAAGAATTAAAAAAAGGGAAATGACAAGGCGTCTGGGAATAAATGATTAATTTCGATCAATAGACATGCTAAAGCCACACCACAAACCATAGAGTACTTATGTTCTAAAGGTCAGGAGTGGCACTCTCAAACTCAAATTGGTTGATTCCTTCTCTTTGGTCATCTTATTGGTGCATACCACGATGCTGGATGTCATGGTTCTGGGGTGCCATGATCCTTCTCTCGAGCCCCGTCGGGCATCGATCATCGCTTTGTCTTTCTGCCATGAATTGGGTCAACCATACAAGAAAATGTAGGGTGAGAGAGGGTCACCTTCTTGGGTAATCTGCTCTCATGCTGCAAACATCCCCCGCTTTGTGCACTATGTATGGATGATATGAACTGCCAATATCTTGGTCATATGACCAAGGAGCATCACTGTAACGACCCCGCCTCCCGGTAACCCCCAATTAAGGGAAACCCGAAGGTCAGAGCCGTTATTCAATTAACAGGATCAAAGGTTCGACAAATAATCAATAATAATTATGAAATTCTACTAACTAATTGGAATTTGGTATAAAATTAAAACTTCACTTACCTTTGAAAACTTTGGAAATCTATCTATCCAGAGCTTGAATTATTCTATCTAATCCTCCTTTCACTTTATTTCTTATTTCCACAATGTGTCACTTTACTATTTGTTCTTTCAATTATTGTTCCTAGAACGCCGACAAACAAAACGTCGGTCAGTATATCGAAATATACTGGTATGTGGGAACAACCAAAATCTTGCAAATATGGCTAACAATTTAATAATCACAACCAAATTATTTAACAAGACGATTTATATTTTTAATGTGTCATTCTCCACCGCTTTTGCCCTAACCCTGGCATACCCCTCTAGGGTTTCTCTTTTGCCATTGACTTAAGGCCACCTTCTCAATCCCGAGCTTGGTGCTTGGGAGTCACCCCTCATGGTGCTCCATAGTCATGCATTATAGACTACCTTCTCATTCCCGAGCTTGGTGTCTGGGGTCACCTCTCATGGTGCCCATGGGTCTACCCTCCTGGGCCTGACCTTTATGGCATCTTCCATCAGGGTGGCATGTAGGTGCGAGAATTCAAATGTATATATAACTATGATAGCCATAGTGACTTTATAATTGCAGTATGAACATCCAAACTATTTAGATTGCATTCAATGTGAGGAAACATCCGGAAAACCCTTGGGAAACTAATGCAATTAACCATAATTAACCACATACCTGATCTGATGATTTGAACAGAAATATCCTTGCAAATAAGAATCCAAGCAAGCAAGCATTTTCAACAAGATTCTGAAATAATCATGTAATTCTCTTTTTATTATTCATGTCATCAAGATCCATTAAACCTAGCTCACTTCCTAGGGTTCTAATTCACTTTTAGGATTTCTATTGCAATTAGGGTTTCCCTTCATCTTTTACTATTTTAAACCCTAATTATTTCCACATCTAATCCTCAATTCCGGATTTAAAGGCATAATTAACCATTAATTAAGCTCATTAAGCCTCTTTTACATTAAAGCTACTATTTTTATCCTTTTAATCCATGATAAGATCATTATACACATTTATCATCAATTCATAGTTCATTATGGTCCAATTCACATATGAACTCTATTTGCCATTAATTCCACCTTTTATTCATGAGAAAACCCCAATTACTACATTTAAGGTATTTATCCACAAATTAGGAACTTTAATGCTCGAAATAGCTTATAACCATGAAAACTCAGTTCTATGCATGAAATCGAATAATTAGAGCCATTAGTAGTCCTAATTACCAACATTAGGGTTTCAACGCCCATTAAATCCTATTTATGCACATAAACTCTAAATTAAACTAATTATATGCAAAGTTCATCTTTTTCGATCTTAATGTTCCTTTTCATCATTAACATGTTAATATCAACTTTAAACACTCATCTAACCCTTTCTAATTCATTAATCATCAAAGGTTAGGGTTTTTCATTGATTAAACTATTAAAGATAGAATCTCTATATACTTTTTGAATTGCAAGCATAATCAGGCTCCAATTATATTTTTATTGGATTCCTCTCATTTTTCTGAGCAAGTTTCATATTTTATGCATAATCATCCGAGCTACTATTAGGGAGATAGCAATTTTGTAAAATTACCTACTTTGGGCCAATCGTAGAGCGCCACGTCGCCTCCTTTCCATGCAACGTTGCCTTGTTGTTTTAGAAACATTTCAAAAAGTCCGAAATGCCCCTAGGTTAAGTTATGTCATCTTCAGCCCATGGTGGGGCATATTGGTCCAACTGCCAGCCCGTCTTCCACCTTGCGCGCCCTAGCGCTGCATCGGGTGTTGTTGCCTTGCAGGGGGTCTGTTGCCTTCCTTCCAAGGTCTGAGGATGCTGGCGACCTGTTTCCCTGCCTCCGCCACCCTCAACCGTACTGGATGGTGCCCTCAGCCCGCGGCCACGACGTCAAGTTCAGGCTGGGCAGGCCTACACTTTGCGGCCTCCTAAGCAGCCGTGCTGCTGCTGTGTTCAGGCTACAGTGGAGGAACCTCTGTCGAGCCTCCCTCCAACTTCACGATAGCAGCACGCTTCTGCCGTAACTCCTCAACGGTCATGCTTTGCTTCAAGATTTGAACTAGACTCTTTGTTATGGTTTGAACGTGGAAGAATCAGAAGAGGAAGAAGAGATACGTGTGAGATCTCTTTAGAACTCGAACTAGAAGGCCAACCCCTTATATAGGGGAGGGTTTTCACAACCCAAGATGTGCATCTACCAAGATGCAAGATCTTGTCCCAACAGGAATCTAATTCCTTCTTTAAAAGCAAGCTTTTTCTCTCTTCTTTACCCTTTGGATATCCCCTATTATATGGATATTAGGAATTCGAAATTCCTCTTTCATTTTCTTTATACTTGCCCCTTTTTAATTCATTGGCCTCGAAATTATATCCTCCTCAGGTAGGAAATACTCCTTTTTAATAAAACCACATAATTCCATTAATTATGTATTCCCATTATCCTTTTATTTTGCAATTTTGGTATTTTCTCTTTCTTTCCTCTTTATTGGGACTCCTTGGATCCCAAGAAACTCTATTATTTCGAAATCCTTTTTATTGGATACTCATTATCCTTCTAGATGCATCTAAATGCATTATTGCTCATTATCATGTTTATTTCTTATTAAAATATCTCTTTTTGACAATTTCTCTTTATTTCTCTTTTATTTTCCTCATTGTTATTCCTTTTATCATAAGGAATCCTTGGGATACGAAATTCCACCAAGGATAACTTAATTATACCTCTTTTCACTTAATTTCCACATTTCATCAATGTTTTCAATTTCTTTCTTAATAAAGAAATGCCTAATTAATCTTTTCTTTTCTTATTGCTTTTCTTTGCAACTTTGGACTCTTTGGAACCCAAGGAACCCATGTGGCACGAAATTCACCTTTGGATTAAGTTCTATTGCCTTCTAGAGGTTTCCACACCTTTCTTTTCTCAAGCACTCCATTATTCATCTACTAATTGAAATTCCTTATTATTGGGCCCAATAGCCAATAAAGCCCACAACACAATCATCAAGGCTATTGGAAACGAAATTCATGCATTCAATCTTTATTTGTTCATTTATCTTTAATATGAGAAATTACATTTCTCAGCAACTGAACCCAAAATTAGGGTTGTAACATCCTTCCCCTCTTATAAGAATTTTGTCCTCAAAATTCCACCAAGCAATCAAACAAATCAGGATAAACCTTTCCTATGTCCATCGTGACTCCCATGTGGCCTTACCCTTTCCATGGTGCTTCCCAAGAACCTTCATAATCTCATATTCTTCCATCTGAGTTCTTTCTTACCTTGGTATATCATACCCTCATAGGTGACTCAGGACATTTCAGCCTCTCAAAAGCTGAATAGGTTCAGGGCTCAGCACATGGCTTGGGTACCTCACATAGTGCTCTAGATCAGACTTATGTAACACATTATACATCATGTTATCCTGAGGGGTAAGGTTAAACACAACCTTTTCCACCAATCCATCTCAAATGGACCCATATATCGAGGACTCAACTTTCTCAGCTGTACCCTAGAGGGGTCGGATTTTCACATCACATATTTTCCTATAGTGAACTGCATGTCAGTCTGCTTTGCATCAGCTCACGACTCATGTCGTCTCTGGGCTCTCTCTCTCTCTCAGCCATTTCACGATCAAAGCGACTTCATCTGCACTCACTGTGGTTCTTTTCTGACCTTCGTGAGGCCTCCTTCACCAACATCATCTTAATGAAGTGGTGACCGACACATCCTCCTTCTTGCATCCCGATAAAGTCTATGGTGGTTAATGTGGCAACACATCCCATTATCACACAGATAACGAGGTGTTACGCGAAATTGTGCAGAATTCACCATAACCACAGCTTATCAAAAACACAGGTTAATTTAAACCGATTGCGGAAAACTGATAAACTGAGAAACATATTACATTCCAGTCCATATCCTGCAAGAAAACATGTTACATACATATCCATACAAGCCTGAGTACATGTCCACAGCTTAGAGCAACAACTGTCCTGTCGTAACATAAGTTCATCACCAGTTATATACATAAAGGCCCGCATTTGGCCAGCAGCAGGATATACAAACGTCATCGGTCGTACATCGTAAAACAACATCAAAACACCGCCAAGGACATGAGAGTACAGGGATGACTCTAGACTCTGCTACAAAACATCCAAAATAGCAGCATATCCATCGCTTGCCTTCTACTGCTCGTTAAGCTGCTCGGCCGCAACACCACGACCTCGACCACGTCTACCTCGACCACCTAAAAAGGGTGTAAACCAGTGGAGTGAGACAATTGAACAATTGTCCCAGCGGGAAACATAACTCCCCACCACAACTACAGAACCTCAGCAAGATAAACTATAACAGCAGATATCTAATAACAGGTATAACAAGAGCAGTCTATATGAAGCAAGGTTATCTTTACCGAAAAGCTTACCAGCGGTAAAAAAGCATATAACCAGATATATCTCAAGGAATAGGATTAACAAGATAAGATATGTCACTATGTAACATGATTATCAGAACAAGATATAATGCCACATAACCTGCTTATCAAGATCAGACATATTATCACATAACCTGCAAGATATAACGAAGATATTACACAAACAAGGCCTCAACCATTGTTTCGTTTTTATCCTAAGCAATGAGTACTAAATGGCTGTATTACGTATTGTTATGCCCCGAGGAATTGAACCGTACCGTTCAAATCCAACCTTCGGTTATGAAACCCAATCCGATGCCATACAAGGTCAATGGAAGAGCCGGACTCCACGACCTCCCACCTCGTGGTCAGTACACGAGTACAACACAAGCAGGACCGCAGTCACATGCTGAAGTGGTCTAAGCCACATGGTCAGCTCCATAGTCTACCCTTACTCTAGCCCGCCTTGGTACAGGTCTCGGCGCTAGTAAAACTGAGCCACGGGCCTATTCACCGTGCTCTGAGTCATGAACGCATTCATGCTCCACACATCACATATCCTGAGCCATGTGCCTGTTCACCATGCTCTATATACATATCTGAGTCTGTAACTGAAGTTACACTCTTACCTCCTCATTTTCAGGCTAGGAGCAACCTACACATATTCAACAATATGCGCTTCCAGGTTAACCCGTAGGAGAACCTGTTTCACCATCACCAAGTCCTGACGATGATGGATCTATGGCCAGGGCAAACTACATGATATATTTCACTGTGATTAATTAGTATCTTTTAGATGGATTGAGGATTCAACCAAGTTGTATAACATGCAAGATATAACAGAAAGTAAACAACATTATATTATTATTTAATCACAACAACCTGATCCATCACAAGAATCCAACATCACATGTTACCACTTGGCCTCTTGCCAACCATCCAAATCCATCTCAAGGATCATCACATACCATGGGATCTCAATCCCTCATCATGTACTGTCACTGCCTCTCAAGGCTCACATCATCATCATTGAACAAACACATCATTCATACAACCTCATAGAATAATCATCAAAGTGATGTTATTCATCACATATGTCTCATAGCCCTTTCATGGCTACTCATCACCTGCATGGTTAGGATACACAATAATCATAGATTCAACATAAGAACCATACTTATGACTACAAGATGATATTAGAGATACTATACTTGTCATTTACACTATTTGGTGATCAAGTGTACTAAGAATATTATTAACAAGCCATACCTATACTTATCCTTATCTTGGGATTATATGAATAATCAAGATGTTCACATCAAGTAAGATGTCCTATGGAATACAAAGAGCCAGTATTATTGTTACTACTAACATTACTGTCATCATCCACTAACATCATTATTATCATATCATTAAGCAAGCTCTTAGTGTAACTAACGCCATTCTCATTTAACAATTAAGTACAAGGATTACTTCATGCATATCATTACTATCATTATTGTCATCATTATTATGATCAACAATATTACTATCATCTTCTTTATTATTAACAAATAAGCATAAGGATCACATCATGCGTCTTATTACCATTACCTTCCTCATTACCATCCCTACTACCATTATCATCATTACCCACATTACTAGTATTGGCACCATTACTAGTATTAGTACTGTTATTATAGAAAGGCATCATACTCATTGTTGTTATCACTAACAAGACACCACCACGGTTTATTGGTGCATAGCTAACCACTTCCTAATCACAAAGGACCATTACTATAGGATTACGAGACTCTCACCATAACTCTTATCAACCCTCACTAAAACCTATCATGGCCTATCGACCGACACACTCAACCTAGGCTATCGCCCACCTTGGCTATCGGCCATCATGGGCTATCGGCTAGCATAGGTGTCGGCCAGCATGGATATCGACCAGCACACCATGCATGGCTATCGGCCAGCACCAAAAAACCTCCAAGAAACTTAGGTCTATCGCCCACCATGAGGAAGAGGATGTCTTCTCAGCGCCCAACATGCTCACCATGTCGGACAATACAACAAGATGTATCGCCCATCAACATCCATCGGCCAACATGCATGGTCTATCGTTCAAGGCAAGGAAACCAGCCACACATGGCCATGTCGTCCGACACAAGAAGAACCACACCTGGTCTCTCGTCCATCAAGAGAACAAGAGTGTCGTTCAACTCAAGAGGAACCATCTCACCCAACATGGTCATCATATCGACCAACACATCATTCTAGCCTATCGTCCAACCCTAACACACATGCCCTACATGGCCCTATCGTCCACCACATGGACAAGGAGATAACCCAACTCAAGAACACCCACTATATCGTCCATCCCAAGGCACCCATGTCGCCCAACACCATCAGACCATCAAGCTCAACACAAGAACAAAGGTGTTTCTCAACACAAAGACCATATCGCCCAACACACTTAAACAAGAGAGAGGGTATCACTCAACTCCAGGAGCACTCACCATGTCGACCAACACAAAGGACACCACTATGTCTCCCATCACAAGAACAAGGGTGTCGCCCAACACACCCAAACCAAGGGAGGATATCGCCCAACACAAGGCAAGAGAGGATGTCGCCCAACAAGGGTCATCTTCAACCTCCAACTTAAGGATACTCAAACCCTAGAAAGCAAGGTGCACAAAGCAAACCTAATCCTTAAGGGGATATCGACCACCAAAGGAAACTCAAGCAAGGTATAAAAGCAAGGAACTAAGCTAAGCTACTAACATGCAACAAGAACATAGCTAGAGGTAAAGGAGTTAGGGTTAGAAGCTATGCAACCCGCCTTAAGCTCCAAGCTCCAAGGGAGAAGATGCACTTCAAGCTCTAAGGGATGTCATCCACCAAAGCTGATCCAAGAGAGGGTATCGGCCACCACTGCAACTCCAGAAGAGTGTCTTGGCCGACACAAGCAAGAGAAGAGAGGGGTGTCGTGCACTCAAGGTGGAGGGGAGACCAAAAGAGCAAAGAAAGCTAAGGTAAGGGAAAGAGCCACATATATAGAAAGAAGGGGAGGAGAAACCAAGGTAGACCTATGCTAAGTGTCATCCACCCAAGGGACACTTGTCCTAGGGTTCAAGCCAACACACTAGCAAGCCAAGAGACACTTGTCAAAGATACATACCAAGTGTCCACCAAACATGGTCAAGGTTGGACCAAGCAACATGGGCGACACAACTAGCAACTCTGCTGGGCGACACACACTACTCCAGGTCGACACACCACCTCTAGGTCGACACACACTCTTCCTTGGGCGACACAAGCTGGTCTTGTCCGACACAAGGCTCAAGCAAGCCTATACAAAGCACCTCAAGGCCCAAACAAGCTCAACTCAGGCCTAGAGAACTCAAACAACAAGCCCAAGCCTTCCTCTCAACCCTAGAGGAAGCAAAGAGGGGAAACATCTCACAAGGTGGCATACTTGCACACAAAACCCCAAACTTGGGTTATTTGCAAGTAGCACCTTCAACTCTCAACAAAGCACAACCATACCCTAATCACCACCAAAGGTGATTAGCAAGCACCAAAACACCAGGGTCAAAGCAAAGCAAACAGGGTAAGCCCAAAACGAAGGTCAGGGTCCTTACAGTTAACATCACATCTTAAGAACTACCTCTTTGTATCACCCTGAACAAGAACACTTGCTCTCATCAGACCCTCTAGTCTGGATCATACTAACCATTAGTTAGGGGTGATAGGCGGTACTGACACTGAGTTCTTCATGTACCTACTTCCACCTTATGGAAGTGAACCTTTAGGTCATACTCAAGAACTTTTGAACTCGTATCATGGTGTAGTTGAACCATCTTTCTTTCTTAAGTAGTTCAACCGAATCTATCTCTTAACAATACTCCTTTCTTTCTCATGTCATCTAGGTAAGGCAATCTAACATAACCCATATTGCATCTTGACCTTTTGGGTCAAAGGGAAACTTACCACAACATCCATAGTGATGAACTCCCGTTCCCTCTCAGGGACTCTTTTATCCTCTATATCGATACACTAGGTTACTGGTGTTCGTCCTTCACCTCCTTGCATGGCCACATGCTACATGCAACTTGTTTTAAGCATCCAGAGTGCTACCATCACTTACTATCATTGTAGTACCAAGGTATATCATGACCTCCTGTATTGTTATGATTCCTCAAGCTTGATACCTCAGAAACCCCAAACCATTCTCAAAAGGGTTTTATTACCTTCCTATCCAAAGAAGTGTATCTGAGGTTCTATCATCATCCTTTTACTACATCAAGGACTAAACTGGTTAACTAAACAACCATTAACTTGTTCAACATATCTTATTATATTTGTGTGTTAGCCAAAACACATTCTCTTTCCAAACATAGGGTTAGTCGAACAACCTCAACTTCTTCTACCTTCCAGCTAACTAGGCAGCTATATCTCGACCAGAGCATTCAATACCACTTTTTATCCTTAGGTGTTAGGTAATGTTGAAGACATACACCTCCATGTATTCTACTTATCATCCCATCTCAAACTCTAAGTTTGTCTTCATCAAGAAAATCTGAGCTCATCCTAATGGTGATCAAACTCAACCTTGTATCACTTGCAAATTCCACATAGCTCATGCTAAAAACATCCTTATAAGATGACTACCTTATTTCTCTTTAGTGTTGGTAAACCATCCATGTATCATTCACTCCACTGGGGTATGTTATTATCTCTATCCTCATACCTCATAGCCGCATTTCAACTTACATCATTTTTATCCTTGGTGTATGGCATGCGTACTGTCCTATCTCTCATTCACATAGCAAGAGGAAATAAGAATTTGGCTGCAGTCCAAATACAAAGTTCTTCCTGTTCCAAGAGTAGAGACGGTACATCACACCTTTCTAGTACACCTTCAAATCTAAGTTGAAACATGCAACTCATGTCTCCACATCACAAACATCATGATATCAAAAATTACTTCCATGGAAAACTCGTCTCGAACCTACTGGGGTTTACACACAATCCTTGGTCATCTCCTCTGGGTCTATAGGGTGGCAACACTTTTGGGGTTATCCATTTTCCCTTATGCATCCACAGAGTGCCCTACTCATCTGCCCTTTGGGTCCCATGAGTTCATGAAGGTGATCAATCTCCTAACCCATGGCCCTCAGACAATGATAGCTGTTACCTCCCAACCCTATGGTCATGTGCAACTAGGGAATTAGGCAACTCCTTTTTCCATCGGTCTTATCCCTACCTGACCCTTGTATAGACTTAGGATTCCATTATAGTACACGTCCAACATAGAACCTTACCCAAGCCTTCAATATCTCTCTCTACATTCGTGAGTTGTCTTTGATCCTTTCACAGGGGTCATGGCGACCTGCCTACCTTGGTTAGGCCCCATACCGGTTACCTCCATGGTAACACATCCATATGCACTTAGAGATGGTTAACTATGGGTCTACAGGTCCAATCTCATACCATGTACATTTCACTTAGCTTTCTCAGGATCCCACGAAACCTCTTTAGGTTACCTCAACACCAACAAAACTGGTATATACCCAACCAAAGGGTCCCTCTCCTTAGATGGGAGGAAACTACCACTCCTGATGACAAGGTCACAACATCCTTAGTTTAGGGCCTGCCTCACATGAGCATGCTTAGCCCTAGAGAGCTACTAAGGCACAAACAGACACCTACAAAACCATGCTAGGTCACACTTGTTCTCTTTCCTCAATCATTAGATCAACTTAGTTGTGAGGGTTTCATCAAACATACCCTTAACTTAAGGGGTTTCTTTTACCTCTACACATGAGGAGTATCATGCTCAAAACTATAGAGACTCAAATCTCATCATGAGCATCGGATACCCTACTTCCCCTCTTAGACCTAGGAACCCTAGGTTCACCTTCGGGTGTCCAACTGCATGCTCAATCTCTTAACTACAAATCAAGCATGCCCAAGATATGTCATGTACTTCCATGATCTTTTTATATAGGAAGCACCTTAGAGTGGATTCCTCCTCAAGGACAACCAACTAGGTATAATGCCTCACAACTGGTTACTTAAACCTCCCCAGGGTCTAAGGCACTCTTGTCTCATCTCAGCAGGTAACCACTTATACCATAGGCACATAGGTACCAGAAGCATCATCCTCTCTCTAGGGTTTGGTTCCTCTCAAGATAACCAAGACATCATCAACCTCCAGGGGTCAAGCATAAGGCAACCACTATCATCCACTTAGGTCGCATCATCCTCAACTCCCCACTATTCCTCATGTCTTGGAATCTAAGTTTCCAACCTTTTGCTCGGGTCCTGCTTTTTCTTTCCAGAGCTAACTCCACATCCAGCCTTATTACGAGAGGTCCTCTCTCCATGAGGGATTAATCTCACAAGCATCCTCTACATAGGTGAAGCATATGCTCGAACTTATGTTTTCTTAAGACCATCCATAGCCCTTTATGCTTATTTCATATGTCGTCCATCATGATCTCTTGACTAGGGTGTCATCCTACTATAAGTACTACTGACGTACCCTGAGTGCAAGATATACCCCACTTGCACAAGCCCATAGGGTTTCTATAGGTTCTTCACTAACCTCATCGATGAAGGAGCTATCCTTCACTCTAACTTGCACGACCCTTTCCAGGGTTGGGTCGCCAAAGGTACTAGGTCATCTAACCTCTCATGGCTCATATGGCATCCCAGGCATGTCCATCCAAACACCTGGCCTACCATGACAACTAACTCTTCGTGTCGTCTCTCTCTAACCTCCACTTCGGGTTAGGGTTAACATCATCCTCAGAGGATGTGCTAGGTCTCTACTTTTAATGGAGATCTCTACCTCCACGACTAACTCTCTCTACATATCTGCCTGACAAGGAGGTCTATCCTCAGGACTAACTCTCTCTACACATCCTCCTGACAAGGAGGTCTATCCTCAGGTCTCTCCTGAGGGCAATGACAACTTGTGTCATACGACCTAAGCATATATCTATTCTTTAGTTTGCATTTAATCTATTAAGCTTATGTCCATGACATATTATTTACATGCTTTTTATTAATTTGGTGGATGTTTCCTTAATCCTTATCAACCTTACCTATACCTCAAGAGGGTGACGAGAAGAGAGAAAACCCTATTCCTTAATGTCCTTAATATAATTTTAGTTGAGGAGGGATGAACAAGATGAGAGAGTCCTAAAGGTATCTTATTTCGATTCATACCCTAAGACTTTAGCTTGACAGTCACACAGATCCGGGAGTCCTCGTATTCCGACTAGTGGTGCGGAGGAAATTATTGCCAGCCCCGGTCGTGATCCTTTTCTAGACACCTTTGTCTTTCGGATAATCCTCTAATAACTCCCTTGGCACTACTATAGAAATGGCTTATAACGTCACTTTTACAGGTGTCAGTTGTACTAATACACCGACACCTAAACCATATAGCGTCGGTGTATAAAATAAGCCGACATCAATCTCTGAAAGGTGATCAGACACGGGTATCGCTTTTATTCGGTGTCGATTACTTAATAACAAACCGACGCCGAAAATTAACCGTCAAATCCAAAATTTCCAGCGAAAAAAATTACCTCCAAAAATTTAACATATGGCGTCAGTTATTTACTAAAAACCGATGACGAAAGGTTATTCGCGAAATAGAAATTGGGCACATTTTGATCGTCATTTTTACAACTATGACCGACACATATGGGTTTTCTCGCGCTCTTTGCGGGAAATTTTTCACACCCTTTGAGCGTCAGATTGTCAAAAACAACCGACGATGATGGTCACTAATCGAGAACCAATTTTTTAATCGGCGTATGTATATAGACGTCGGTTTTGTTCTAGTTAAAACTGACGATTATCATTGGGCACATGTGTCAGTTTGTGTTGTTAACCGACACTGTTAGTTTTATGTGTCAGTTTGTTGAATAACTGACACCAAATGTTAACTTAATATCGTGCGAGCAAGCCCGACTCTTCCCCTTTCTCTCTGTGATTGCAATCGGCTATCAAGGTCTGGCGATTCTGGCATTCTCCTTGCTTGCCGCCGCCGATCTCCTTACTTTTCGACGTCGTGAAGCGCCACCGTGAAGCATCGCCATGAAGCGCCGATCTCCTTGCCGCCGCCGTGAAGCGCCACCATGGAGCTTGCCGTTCATGGAGCTCGCCGGCATTCGTGGAGCTCGCCGCCTCCATGGAGCTCGCCGTTTGTGGAGCCACCATCGTCGTTGGTCCTCTCCTCTAGCCAGTCCTCCTCTCACCGGTGCTAGCAGTAGCCAGCGCCAATAGCAGCAGCCGGAACTAGAGCCAGCGCCAATAGCCAGCGCCAACAGCAGCAGCCGAAACCAGAGCTTGCCATTATCGTCACCACTGCCACTGCTAGAGGTAAATCCTCCAATTGACTAGGTTTGCATCCTCAATTCATCCTTGGCTTAACCCATTTTTTAATGTGTGTTGTTGATGTGTGTTGACCTTGGCTTAACCTATTTTTTAAACAAGTAGATGTCAATGATAATTTAGTTAACCAATCCCTATGATTGATCCTAATTCAGCTCAGTATTGTTTTGCATTCATACACGATCGTGCTAAAATTTGTAGTGTGCATTTCCAGTTTTAGGTTTGACTTTTTTGATGTTACTAGTGGATAGGAGACATGCTCTTGTTCATTTTCTGATTCACTTTAAAATGATTAGAATGTGCCTGGGTCCTTATTATAAGTATGTTCTTTTATCCTTTTAAAAAGTATTTCAAACATAGTGTCATGTACTCATAAAACTAAATATGAGTGTTGATTAAACAAATAGATAATAAGTGTCACCTCATTTTATGAAATACCAAGATACATCAAATTATAGAAAATACTAGTCTGGAAATTTATAACATCATTATATGTACTTACACTTTTTCTGAAAATATATAACATCGTTATATGTACTTACGTACACTTTGTTAATACTAATATTATGCAGTCTCTGTCCACCCACAACATTCACTATGAACTGGGCATCTATGTCAATGTTAACGTTCCCTATTGAAGAACAATTAGACATCATCCTAGATGATCATTCCTTAAACCAATTGGCCATACCCAAACATTGGCGTTTTCTAAAAGGAAGACACTACAGGCCTGGTGAAGTGATGCTAAATTTTGGCAATTATTCACATGTTATCGAGGTTGAGTATGATTTGGCAGGAAATCTTGTATCAAAATCCGGTTGGCGTGATTGGATTGGAAAGATGCATGTTGGCCGTAGCGACATGCTTTTTCTCCGTCCAGTTGGCCATAATACCATCAATGTTTGGATAACCAACATCAACTGCGAGACCCCCGATCATCTACTATAGTATGAGTGCACGGTGGAGGATATCATCTATGACGAATCTGATTATGAGGCCCCTGTCAGTTCAGATTCGTCTAAATATAGTGAGGAGCTCCGCGACACAACATCATCAAAAAGGCCACGGTAGGTCCAATTAACAAATATAATTATCAAGATAAAAAAATTGTATTTACAATTTTTGTCTGAAAGCAATCAATACTCATAGCTACTTTCTTTTCTGAACTTCAGGAGAAGATCGTCACAATGATAAGTCCTCGAAGTTACTGATGCGGGACCATGTTGGTGTAGTATTTAGTTGTCTATCTATCTAGACTTGTCTGTATTAATAGTTATTTTAATTATGCGCATGTTTAGGGGTACACCAACCCCTTTGTTTAGTTACTGTTTAGGGGTACACCAACCCCTGTGTGTGGATGTAAAAAGAGATTAATGAATGGAATTGAAAGTTGCTACATGAATGCTGCTAACTGAATTGATGATTGGCTTGGTTATTGAATGTTAGAAATTACTGATAAATTTCATTATAAATGTTCTTTTATCCTTATTATAACTATGTTTTCAATGATCACTTCCATTACGGTTCAGGAGCTCGCCGGCCTTCTGCCTGCCCGTTCAGCTTCCACGTGCACCCATCCGTCTCGCCTCTCTCCCTGCTCCAGAGCAAGACGCCCGACTGGGCTCAAAAAGAGGTAAACATCCCCAAAAACCCTCTGTCTCGCCCTCTGATTTGTATTTACTTATCCACTCGTTCATCTGACAATTTTTTATTCATCACATTATTTAAATTTAGGGCTTTATATTTAAATGCATCTAAACATTCATAAGCTATTAATGTTGATTAATTTAGAAAGCATTGATATGTTGTTATGGCTGTCCACAAATGTTTTTATAAGAAATTGTGTGTTGAATGGGGTTGTGAACAAGGAATTGGTGTTGTATTTGTTGGCCTAGAAACCCGTCCAAGATTTACTCATTAGGAGTAAATCTTGGATAGTTCCCGGTTTGGGACTGTTCTTGAAAACCTAATCTCACTTAGGATGTAAGTGTATAATGTGTATTGGGTTTTCAAGAAAATTTCGACAACATTTCCCCGTTTGTTCTCTAAGTACATATGTACGTACTTGGAGAACATCGGGGAAATGCTGCCAAAATTTTCTTGAAAACCCAATACACATTATACACTTACTAGTGAGATTAGGTGTTCAAGAATGGGATAGGTGGTGCACATTTAAGAATGACATCACATGTTTAAACCCTAAAGTTTTAACCATAAACTCTAATCTGTTTACCCTAGACCCTAATCTTGTTGTAATATATACTTATTTTCTCTTTGATCAGAGAATGGATAGATCATGGATGTCCATTCACAATCGCTGCACCCCAGAGTTTATTTTCGGTCTTGATCAGTTTGTTAGATTTACTGAGGAACATAGGAAACAACCTGGAGATAGGTTTTGTTGTCCATGTAGGCATTGCGGTAACAACTTGAAAGTCAGTACTGGTGACGAAATCAGAAGTCATGTCATGTGCAACGGGATTGTACAAGGCTATACAGAATGGCACTGGCATGGAGAGATTTCAAACCTGAAACTAGTGGATGTCGATAGCAGTGCTTGTGTGGACGAAGAAATTGCCTTCGATGACGTAGATGTGAATGAACCAGTTCCAGTAGACATCGTTGATGCGATGCTAGATAGTTGTGGGGTAGAGCACACCGATCCACCTCCCATGTTTAGAAACATTGTGCATGATGATGAGATACCATTATACATGGGTTGTAAGTTTACGAAGCTTAGCGCTGTGTTGAGATTGTATAAACTAAAAGCTAACAATCGATGGAGCGACAAAAGCTTCACGTCATTATTGTCTTTGTTGAAAGAAATTCTTCCTGAAGGAAACGAGCTGCCGATCTCAACATACCGGTTAAAGAAATTGTTGTGCCCAATGGGAATGGAGGCCAAGAAGATACACGCATGCCCAAATGATTTTGTATTATTTCAAAAGGACCATGTGAATTTGTAACAACGGGGTCACCCTTCAAGCATCGACTATGTATTTTGCAAGTGCAAAGGATAAAAGTCCACGTGAAGCTAAAATGTCATATTACGGTGTCATTGAAGACATATGGGAGTTTGACTATGTAGATTTTAGAATTCCGCTCTTTAAATGTAATTGGGTTGACAACAACAAAGGAGTTATAGTGGATGAATTGGGTTTCACGTTAGTGAACTTTGAAAAGATTGGCGAGAAGGGTGAACCATTCATATTGGCATAACAGGCAAAACAAGTATTTTATATCGATGATCCTGCAAATGATAAATGGTCGGTTGTTCTTCATGGTAAAAGACAGTTCATTGAAGATCCTATAGATGAAGAAGAGTACTATGATAAGTATGATGACTCCAATCCATTCTCAGTTGGGTTTCCAACACCACCAAACATTGAAGCTGGGGATGACAATGACTTGTATGTTCGCGGGGATCATAATGAAGGATTGTTAATTGATAAAAGATCACAATATTAGAGGCATGGATGTTTATATTTTTATTATGTTCCCATGATGACCGTGCTGATGATCACCGTGAGGGTGAGGACGTGCTTGCACCGCCTGACAATGTAAGTTTTAAGAATATATCCCTGAGGTTTCTATCTATATGTTCATTTATAATTATATTATGTAAGTGTGTTTTTATCAAAATTTTTGGATACTAGTTAATAGCAATTCTATTTAATTTGCAGGCGTTTGCCAAAGACTACAGGCTATGCATGACGGCCATGACATAGCTATGCAGGCCATCGACATTTCTTTGTAAATCCAAAGCGCAACAGTCGGAGAGAAAGCAAGCATCCCACACTATAGCTTAGTACATATATATAGTGGGACTAAGGTGACGATCCCACCTGCTAAAATAGGTTACCGACAACTACATGTTATGACTGGGAGGTCGTGGTTCCGCAACCATATGCATTAGCAGGAGGACAAACAAATTTCACCACGAGTTAACATCGAAGAAGGTCTACTAACCTACACTGAGCTAAACAAGTTTATTAGTACTAGCCTAAGGCACAAGTACCGTTCGTCGGGACAATGATGGTCGTGGAAGCTTAGTGGCCACTGGCCAGTTGAACGTGTAGTGGCCACTAAGCTTCCACGACCATCATTGTCCTGACGAACGGTACTTGTGCCTTAGGCTAGTACTGATATACTTGTTTAGCTCAGTGTATGTTAGTAGACCTTCTTCAATGTTAACTCGTGGTGAAATCTGTTTGTCCTCCTGCTAATGCATACAGTTGCTGAATCACGACCTCCCAGTCATAACGTGTAGTTGTCAGTAACCTATTTTAGCAGGAGGGATCGTCACCTTAGTCTCACTATATATATGTACTAAGCTATAGTGTTGTATGTAAATTCGGCACTGCTGTTATTATGCACTATATATGTGTTAGTCTGTCATGTTGTTATATGAATCTGAAACACTTGTGCATGCTGCACTTTATGTATTGTATCTATACCATGCTTCCCTTCATTGTGGCTTCTATATGAAGAAGGTTTGAATATATGATTTTGTTGACAATGATGACAATGTGAATGAATTTTTATGAATTTTGTGTGAAAATCATCAATACATGAATGTTTCTACATGTGTCTGAATGTGAAAAGAGATAAAATGTTTGCAGGTTTGTGGCCTGTTGTTGGATAATATCAATGGATGTCGTAAAACCTGCAGTTCATAACTGAACTACAGGTTTCTTATCCTGTGACCAGCCACAGCAGGTCTGTAGACTGACAGAAAAAAAAAACATCGGCGTCAGTTATTTGAACAAAACTGATGATATAAGGTTACAATGTCGGTTTCCATACTAGTAACCGACGTCGATTTCCCTAATGAGGCTAGACACCACAGTCGTGCTGGCCAGCACGGCCGTGGCAGCGGACCAAACAACTGACAACATATGATAACAATGTCGGTTTCCCTACTAGTCACCGACGTCGATTTCCCTAGTGGCCAGAAAACACGGCTATGCTGGTCAGCATGACCGTGGCAACAGGTGAGATGGTGTCAGTTGTCACTAAGAAACCGATGCCGATAGTGCCCCCAGATGGCGCCCTTTCTGTGGCATGAAGGTATGTGGCGTCGGTTTCGATCCTAATAACCGACGCCTATACCCCATGCTGGGGCGTTTTCGGCGCGTTTTCGATGGCACACGAAGGGTTTTGGCGTCGATTTAAGAACCGACGTGTAACAGTTGTGCTTTTAGCGGTGCCCACATAGGTGTCACTTTAGAACCGACACTAAAGGCCTTAAAAACCCAACACTAAAGGCATGTTATGTACTAGTGTGGGTTCTATAAAATTTGTAAAATTTAATAATTATTAAAGATTAAGTGAGGAACCTATGCTCTGATACCAATTGTAATGACCCCGCCTCCCGGTAACCCCCAATTAAGGGAGACACGAAGGTCATACCATTATTCAATTAACATGATCAAAGGTTCGACACATAATCAATAATAATTATGAAATTCTACTAACTAACTGGAATTTGGTATAAAATTAAAACTTTACTTACCTTTGAAAACTTTGGAAATCTATCTATCCAGAGCTTGAATTATTCTATCTAATCCTCCTTGTACTTTATTTATTATTTCCACAATGTGTCACTTTACTGTTTGTTCTTTCAGTTGTTGTTCCTAAAATGCTGACAAACAAAATGTCAGTCAGTATATCGAAATATATAGTATGTGGGAACAACTAAAATCTTGCAAATATGGCTAACAATTTAATAATCAAAATCAAAATATTTAACAAGACAATTTATATTTTTAATGTGTCATTCTCCACCGCTTTTGCCCTAACCCTGGCACACCCCTCTAGGGTTTCTTTTTTGCCATTGACTTAAGGCCACCTTCTGAATCCCGATCTTGGTGCCTGGGAGTTAGCCCTCATGGTGCTCCATAGTCATGCATCATAGACCACCTTCTCATTCTCGAGCTTGGTGTCTGGGGTCACCTCTCATGGTGCCCATGGGTCTACCCTACTGGGCTTGACCTTTATGGCATCTTCCATCATGGTGGCATGTAGGTGCGGGAATTCACATGTATATATAACTGTGATAGCCATAGTGACTTTATAATTGTAGTATGAACATCCAAACTGTTTAGATTGCATTCAATGCGAGGAAACATCCGAAAAACCCTCGGGAAACTAATGCGATTAACCATAATTAACCACATACCTAATCTGACGATTTGAACAGAAATATCCATGCAAATAAGAATCCAAGTAAGCAAGCATTTTCAACAAGATCCTGAAATAATCACGTAATTCCCTTTTTATTATTCATGTCATCAAGATCCATTAAACCTAGCTCGCTTCCTAGGGTTCTAATTCACTTTTAGGGTTTCTATTGCAATTAGGGTTTCCCTTCATCTTTTCCTATTTTAAACCCTAATTATTTCCACATCTAATCTTCAATTCCGGATTTAAAGGCATAATTAACCATTAATTAAGCTCATTAAGCCTCTTTTACATTAAAGCTACTGTTTTTATCCTTTTAATCCATGACAAGATCATTATACACATTTATCATCAATTCATAGTTCATTATGGTCCAATTCACATATGAACTCTATTTGCCATTAATTCCACCTTTTATTCATGAGAAAACCCCAATTACTACATTTAAGGTATTTATCCACAAATTAGGAACTTTAATGCTCGAAATAGCTTATAACCATGAAAACTCAGTTCTGTGCATGAAATCGAATAATTAGAGCCATTAGTAGTTCTAATTACCAACATTAGGGTTTCAAGGCCCATTAAAGCCTATTTATGCACATAAACTCTAAATTAAACTAATTATATGTAAAGTTCATCTTTTTCGATCTTAATGTTCCTTTTCATCATTAACAGGTTAATATCAACTTTAAACACTCATCTAACCCTTTCTAATTCATTAATCATCAAAGGTTAGGGTTTTTCATTGATTAAACTATTAAAGGTAGCATCTCTATATACTTTTTGAATTTCAAGCATAATCAAGCTCCAATTATATTTTTATTGGATTCCTGTCATTTTTATGATCAAGTTTCATATTTTATGCATAATCATCCGAGCTACTATTAGGGAGATATGAATTTTGTAAAATTACCTACTTTGGGCCAATCGGAGAGCGCCACGTCGCCTCCTTGCCATGCAACGTTGCCTTGTTGTTTTGGAAACATTTCGAAAAGTCTGAAATGTCCCTGGGTTAAGTTATGTCGTCTTCATCCCGTGGAGGGGCATATTGGTCCAACTTCCAGCCCGTCTTCCTCCTTGCGCGCCCTAGTGCTGCAACGTATGTTGTTGCCTTGCGGGGGGTCTGTTGCCTACCTTCCAAGGTTCGAGGATGCTGGTGACCAGTTTCCCTACCTCTGCCACCCTCAACCGCACTGGACGATGCCCTCAGCCCGCAGCCACGACGTCGGGTTCAGGCTGGGCAGGCCTGCACTTTGCGGCCTCCTAAGCAGTCGTGCTGTTGCTGCTGTGTTCAGACTATGGTGGAGGAACCTCCATCGAGCCTCCCTCCAACTTCACGATAGCAGCACACTTCCGCCGTAACTCCTCCACGGTCATGCTTTGCTTCAGGATTCGAACTAGACTCTTGGTTAGGGTTTGAACATGGAAGAACAAGAAGAGGAAGAAGAGATACTTGTGAGATCTCTTTAGAACTCAAACCAGAAGGCCAACCCCTTATATAGGGGAGGGTTTTCGCACCCCAAGATGTGCATATACCAAGATGCAAGATCTTATCCCAATAGGAATCTAATTCCTTCTTTAAAAGCAAGCTTTCTCTCTCTTCTTTACCCTTTGGATATCCCCTATTATATGGATATTAGGAATTCGAAATTCCTCTTTCATTTTCTTTATACTTGCCTCTTTTTAATTCATTGGCCTCGAAATTATATCCTCCTCAGGTAGGAAATACTCCTTTTTAATAAAACCACATAATTCCATTAATTATGTATTCCCATTATCCTTTTATTTTGCAATTTTGGTATTTTCTCTTTCTTTCCTCTTTATTGGGACTCCTTGGATCCCAAGAAACTCCATTATTTCGAAATCTTTTTTATTGGATACTCATTATCCTTCTAGATGCATCTAAATGCATTATTGCTCATTATCATGTTTATTTCTTATTAAAATATCTCTTTTTGATGATTTCTCTTTACTTCTCTTTTATTTTCCTCATTGGTATTCCTTTTATCACAAGGAATCCTTGGGATACGAAATTCCACCAAGGATAACTTAATTATACCTCTTTTCACTTATTTTTCACATTTCATCAATGTTTTCAATTTCTTTCTTAATAAAGAAATGCCTAATTAATCTTTTCTTTTCTTATTGCTTTTCTTTGCAACTTTGGACACCTTGGAACCCATGTGGCACGTAATTCACCTTTGGATTAAGTTCTATTGCCTTCTAGAGGTTTCCACACCTTTCTTTTCTCAAGCACTCCATTATTCATCTACTAATTGAAATTCCTTATTATTGGGCCCAATAGCCAATAAAGCCCACAACACAATCATCAAGGCTATTGTAAATGAAATTCATGCATTCAATCTTTATTTGTTCATTTATCTTTAATATGAGAAATTACATTTCTCAGCAACTGAACCCAAAATTGGGGTTGTAACAATCACGTTGGCTTTGAAGCAGCTGCATGGTACTGGCATTTTGTAGACGTGGTTTGATTATTCCCATTAGTCTCGGTATATTGGTGGGGTGGTATATTTGTTTGTTGCACAAAAAAACTTTTTGAATCATTTCCATGTAAAGGTCATTTCCTTCACGAGTACGTTCGCCTCAAATTGCACCCCTTTGCTGAATTTTGTATTTTATTTTATATTTTCTTCGGAAACCTAAGGACTCGATTGTATGGATATGTAAAATACAAGATTTCCAATCCTAGCAGGAAAAGGAGGGGCGAAGATGCAACATGAGATGTCAGGCGTGCAACAACCTAAGCTTCTGAGATAATAACGTTCACAGCGGAGGAGAAAGACTCATCCTCTAGTAAAAGCTTGAGCTTGAAAATCTTATATAATATTAAAAAAAATTTAATTCATTATTAAACCTATGGATTTGAAATCACTGCTTATATACCTGGTATTGGCCATAATTAGGAATGGCCTTGGTGACTTCATCCCCAATGATGGACCAAGTCGCTTTGAAGAAGTGCGCATGAAATCCATCAGGTCCGGGTGCTCTGTCCCCATTTGCTTCCCAGGAACGAATTCATCGCCGTATGGCTGATCGACCCCAATAACTGAATACTTTTTTCCATGCTAAGAATAGCTAGGATTTCTAGAAGAAGATGCCATTTGTTTGATGAGAAATAAAAAGGAATATCAAAAATTCACGTGGCTAAATTTTGGGATCAATGATTGGATCATGCAAAATAGGACCAGTCATCCAAATTCATTTCTTATTGCAAATTCTCCCAATAAATAAAAAGTGTATCATGCCTCTTCTTTGGAGAAAGACGATCAAACAATTTCCAATCATGGTCCTTGCGGATCAGATCATCCATATAAGATAAAAAAAGAAACTAATACAATTAGATATGCTCTTCATAGACAAACGTACTCCCCCTAGATGCGGAAGAAAATAAATAAGAATAATCAATAGATTTTGAAATAAATAGAAATTATATGATTAATCATAATAAGGATAAGTCAGTTATTTTGTGAACTGAACCAAAAATTCTGTTTTTTCATTTTGCTTTTGCTAATTCGAATTGAGGGGCAGTCAATACACCCAGAACTACACTTGTAACCCAAGTTAATTTGTGGGATTTTTTAAATCCACCCATGAGATACACACGAAATACGTGCAAGATCATCATTAGAACCAGCCGGTCGATAAGCAGCAATCATAAAATCTTTTGTTAGTTCTTCTTTCCCCAATTTCCCCCTCAATGACTTCTTCGATTTCCTAGCCTTCCCATGGCATATAAGCTACTAATATGTTTTTTTTCCCAAAGCGAGTTCCCCACTAACGGTAGCCAAACCATCCGCTTATCAAAGGATTTCCTGCGTAAATAAAATAAATCATTACTGTAATGTAAAATGTTTGTTTTTTTCTTCCTTTTGAATCATAATTCAATCAAAATTCATTTTCCCGGGGGAAAAGAGGTCTCACAAAATAGGAAAAAGAATGGATCCGCAGGGTCCCAAATGAATTGGCTTATTCAAATTTTTTTGTGATTCAATAAATGTAAAAAAGGTAAAAAAAATGAAAATGAAAAAAGAATTCATTACAATAACAATATATATTTATTTATATATTCTTATTTCTTTGGGGGTCGCGATGGCTCTATTTTCTGTATTTTAGAATTTTTTAAGAAAAAAAACAAGAGCCAAAAGATCCCGATTAAAGATAATTTCATGAGGAAGTGGTATCTCTTTCGGGTGGCTTCTGTAGGACTATAGAACCAACTATCACTACTACAGAACCTACCTTTAGTGTCGGTTATTTAAAGCCTTCGGTTTCTAAGCGACACCTATGTGGGCGACACTAAAAGTCCACCCATTAGGCGTCGGTTCCAAAACCAACGCCCAAATTCTTCGCGCGCCACCGGAAGCGCGCCATCAGGGGACAATAGGCGTCGGTTATTAGATAAGAAACCAAAGCCCAAAACTTTCGCACCACAGAAAGGGCGCCATCTTGGCCACTATCAGTGTCGGTTATTTACAAATAACCGACACCATATATTAGGAAATAGACGTCGGTTATTTGTAAAAAACCGACACTAGAACATTATGTGTCGGTTTTTTACAAATAATCGACGCCCAAACCCGCGCCATCTTGGCCACGGCCGTGTTGTCCAGCACGGCCGTGTTGTTAAGGAAATAGACGTCAGTTTATTGTAGAAAAACCGACACTATATCATTATGTGTCGGTTATTTACAAATAACTGACGCCTATTGTTTTTTTTTCTTGTCAGTCTGCAGACCTACTGTGGCTGGTCGCAGGATGAGAAACCTGTTCAGTTCAGTTATGAACTGCAGGTTTTACGACATCCATTGATATCAGCCGACAACAGGCCGCAAACATGCAAAATTAACAATAAAAGAGTTCCATTCATTCACACATTTATAAACATTCACACATGCTAGCAATCTGTAGTTCCATTCATTCACATTCACACATGTAGAAACATTCATATAGCAACGAACACTTTCATTCATTTTCACTCATACACATGTAGAAACATTCACACATATATTATAATTCAGAAATTCATTTACAAAGTATCATTGTTTAGTTATTATTCGCTATCAGGATCCTAATTATATTTTAAAGCCCCCACTAATTGTATGGCTGTTGCCCATTCTTCGATTACTTCATTTAATTCTCCCATCGTATAGGGAGCATTAAAATTTGGTAAGTCCTTTTCTGTAATGGGGTCAGCTTTAAACACATGTAAAGAGAATGATGTATATATATAATTAATGAGCTATAAATAAGATTGATATATTTTGATCATATTATCTAATGAGACTATATAATACCTGAGCAATACATTCGATATCCAGTGCGGCATGTTTGATAATCATGTGCATATATCGCATGACATAGTATCCACATGCCCATCCATTGTCTTGTGTAGCACACTATAAATTCAAACATACAAAATATTAATAAATACAACTAATTAAGCATTGTTCACATAAATAATATGTACATATATTGCAGTCGGGAACTTACTTTCACGTTCTTCCAAATTATTGGCTGGTTCTTTTTCGTGGGGACATTTCCTCCAACCTTTTTGTACTCCTCAAAACCCCTACATGTTAATGTAACACAGAACATTGCAATTAAATAGTAATGTAATAACATATGTTAATGGATATGAAAAATGAAATATTTCTCACTGAAATATTGCCATTTTCATTATGTGTCCAAATCTTGTATTCAAATTACTCCCCTTAGGATCTAGATAATACACAGTGAACGTCTCGGGGGCAATAAACAATAACTCCCAATGCCTACCCCTAGAGGAAAAAAAGTTAAAAATTAATAACTCAAAATCCACAATAAAATGTAATTTTCTTAAGTCCAAATTATAATAAGCAAAGTAAACTTACTCTACATTGAATGGAGCCATTATCACCGTCTTCTTTTTTAGAGCAAAAATTGAAAAAGCCTCACAGCAGTATTGTTGAACTGATGTAGGGTCTTTAGCTACTAGACTAATCAAGGATGGAATCAAAAACCCTACATGTTCGAATCCAAAATCTGCACATATGTTGTCTAAGTAGCTGTAAAATATGTATTAATTACGCATGCATTAATAAATAAGAAACCATATCACCAGATCATACACAAGGTATATGGATGTATAAAGAATATCTCACCTTATCCATAGCTCTATCACAGATGTATTTAGCCAATCATATCGAAACAACTCCAAAATATCTTGTATAAATAGTTTTGTTTCGTATGACTGACCTGTAGAATCTGAATCAGAAGAAACAATTATAGGGGAGTTTATATCATGTTCCCCTAACCATACTGCCATACCCCTACAGTTAGGACCTAACGGGATAGGTAGGTCTTGTGGAACCCAACTAGGTAATACAGGAGGTGGAGGTGGAGGCCTAGATGCTGTGGGTGTCTTCTTTTTAACCTGTATATATATATATATATATATATATATATAATATATATATATATATATATATATATATATATATATATATATAATTTCAGATCAACTGCCAGCATATACACACACTAAAAATTGAACGTAATGTAAATTTACCGCACCTTTTCAGTAAAGAAGACATACGCTTTTTCCCACAATATCACTCCGCCTACTGCCTCACTAAGCGTTTCACAATCGGGGTGGGCATATGGCAGTGGAAGATCCATCCACTGGGGGAATATATGTATCAGGCTCACCCGAATCCTACCAACTGGTACTGGAGACCCGTGACACGTTTCCCCTGGTAGGGATGGGTAAGCCGACGCCTCTGCCACAACATATTCTTTACTTTTTAGACGGCATGGCTTCAATCCCTACAAATTTTTGTGTAAAGAATGTTATATACATATATACATATCATCTTTTTCTTAAACGACTACAATTTCATATATATGTATCATCTTGAATTAAAAAATTAGTTACTATGTCATAAAAATACTTACAGTAGATGTGCTAGGTGGTGGTTCTACATGATTACTCCCAACCTCTGCAGTAGGAGTAGGAGTAGAGTCTGCAGTAGGTATTGTCTGGTAAGTGGCAGTCTGAGATGCCTGCCACTTTTTCATTGCTTCTTCGAGTTTTTCTTCGAGTTTCCTGTCAAATAGCTTATCCACCTATACATGGATAAAAGAAACATCAAATTCTAATTTTTGAATTCTCTTTTACAGTAACATTATAAAGAAAGAATATGTTACCTCTTCTTGTGAAAGTCCCACTTTTGGGACATGTTTGCGCTGGGATGACCCAAAAAAAGATTTGATGCCCACACCAGCGCCTGCAGCCCTAACACGTCCATGATGCTCTAGGTTACCCAGAGCAATTGTCAATTCATCCTTTGTTCCCTCAGGGATGAACTTTCCTTGTTTCCTCAGCTCCTGCAACTCCCGCTAATCGCCAAAACAAAAATTTGTACTTAAGTAAACAACACAAATAATCAATATTCGAATGATTGTTGTAAGAGTTGTATTTTACCATTTTTGCAGCCGCCTCAGCAGTTGCGGCCTTAGGTATTTCTCCCTTCTTATTTTGCCTCCCAGCTATCCAGACATCATGGCGAGGTAGAGGTGTGCTACCTATGGTAGAGGACTCCTGAGTAGCAGCAGTCTGAGCAGCAGTAGCCTCAGCCTGTAGTCTTTGGCGAACGCCTGCATACCCCTTTGGACCCATTGTGTGGTCATGCACATTCAGTGCACGCCTTGATCTTTGTGCCTCACTGAGGGCCTAGTTAGTATGCAAATTAATGATTTAGTTAGTAACACTAAATGTTAATCTTGAATAAGTGAATACAACATATATTAATTAATGAGATTGACGCATAATACCTTGAATTCATCAGTTTGTCTTGAAGCGACAAACGCGTCCCATTCTTCTTTGTCCAGGAAGTTCCACTGTTCAGTGGCTGTCTTCTTCCTCTTGTCGGCTTCTTTTATGTATTCTCTGGTGAGATTTGTCCTATAGTTCCTTAGGACTCTCCCACAACGTTGCATCACGCATTTACGATGCAGCTTTTCATCCAATTCAAATATACTCTACAAAATAGAATTGCTATTAACTAGTATCCAAAAATTTAGTAATCTACAAAATAGAATTGCAAATTAATAATAACTCACGCATAAATCCCTCCATATTAAATCTTTCTTCTCCTTAGAAACTTTATGCCAAGAATCTAAACGACAACCGCAATGGCTACGAGTAACAAACCCAAGATATGAAATAAATGAATTGCGATTCACACCACATGCATTTCCTGCATTATCGAAATCCACAACAAGTTTGGGTCCATTGCCCTTTTGCGAAATTAACTTCTTCATCATAGTGATGCCCCTTCTCTTGTCAACTTTTTAGTGTTGTTGATCAAGTGCCTCAAGTGCTTCAGTTGGTACCTGTGCATCATCAACCTAAAATTTGACAAAATAATTCACATTTACAAGATATAACTATAAATGGACATATAGATATAAATATATGATATATTTTTAAAACTTACATTGTGAGGCGGCACATTGATGTCCTCACCCTCACGGTAGTCATCAGCACGGTCATCAGGAGAATGGTCAGCCATCTGCAAATTCACATTCAAATTGTAAAGTTCACATTGTAAAGTAGTAATTCAAAGTGTAAAGCTCACATTGTAAAGTAATTCAAATTGTAAAGCTCACATTGTAAAGTAATTCAAATTGTAAAGTATCCATTCTATGATCAAAGAGAAAAACAATTATATATTAGGACAAGATTAGGCCAACAAATACATGTGATGTCATTCTTATATATAATAAATGTTGGGTTTTAAGGGAGACAGAGAAGGCAGCGGAAACAAAAAAAATTTTCTCTCCAACCCATACCGAGGAAACGCGTCAACGTCTATATAATAGGAAAGGATGGTTTGTGGAATCATACCTTGTCCCGAGGCTTGCTCAGCGACAATACCTCGCGCAATGCGCGGTCTTCAACTCCGGACTTCGACGGTGTCTGTGCAGCTCCTGGTCGCACCGGGACTGACAACTCCTACTCGAATCGGACTGTCGGATGACAGTTGTCCTCCTAAGCGGCAGTGTCCTCCCGCCTCTGTAGTAGTCCACACGGACCACCTGGAACTCCACTCTCCTTGTCCCACAAGGAAGTGGAAGGAGTCGCACCCTCCTGTTGACGTACTAGTCGCCAACACGCTCTCCTGCCTCCTGTTGCAACTGCAGTTGTCCTTCCCTTGCTGCACCTCCCTTTTGCGGGAAGCACTTGCTCGGGCTCTCTCACGGTTACCAAACCAGAGAGAATGACAACTTGCAGAGCAACTGGTTGCATTGAGCTGTATCTTGAGAAGCCCCCAATACCCCTATATATATAGGAGAGTCATGGGACATGGTTCTCCATCCCGGGCAATGCGGGACTAAAGCAGGAGTAGAAAGGTTCGGGATTTTCCACAAAAAGCAACCATCTCGCAACCTGAACTGATCGGTTCACTGCTGAACTGATCGATTCAGCCATTGAGCCGATCGGTTGGACCTGAGCCGACCGTTTGGGGCACTCCAACCGATCGGTTGGTGCCCTGAACCGATCGGTTCATGGTCCTAATCCGGCTCAAAAAGACTTTCCTTGTTTCTTTCCCAATTGGTATTGAATACCAATATTATTCCCAATCGAATCGGGCAATTTGAAACCAAATGAAAATTCTTGCCGACATGACTATCCCAACTGGTCGGTTGCACCAGTTGAGCCGATCGGTTCAACCCTTGAACCGGTCGTTTCAACCTGGGCATGAGCCGATCGGCCTGGACACTCCAGCCGATCGGTTCAGCAACCTCAGCCGACCAGTTCATCACATGAGCCGATCGGTTGGGAGCACAGGTTGGGCAAAATCAGTCAATTGCAATTTCAATCAATCCGATACTCCAATCAATGCGTCCAACACCTTGAACCATACGATATTGAGCTATCGACTGATTGAGTGTTTAATTGAACTACCAAACTCCTTTAGTAATAAATCTAAACATTGCTTTGTGGACAAAACTCCTCTTCCAGATTAAATCCTATGTGTGTGACCCTGCAGGTCCATTTCACGTTGGCAGTGAAAGTCCATAACACTTATGACTTCACAAGCAAAGAGCGGTGCCTAGTCACACATCAGTGCTACCCAAGTGAAAGTAGAAAGTTGGAGAACAACTTTCATCCTACAATCCGTGAATGGTGTTACAGCGAATGTATGATTCCTTTGTCACTGATATCCCGAATGAACTCGAGGCATGGAACAGTCATCCTGTCAACGTTCATTCACTTCCTTGATCTCAGAGTAGACTGGAAGAGATATGTATGACATCAGTATCATATACTGATTCACACATGCGTGCACGCCTTTCTCAATCCTACTCATCAAGTGGCCATGGATATCAAACTCCCTCAGGAGGGACAAATCCCATATCTATCACTCACCCCTCAAAAGCCCCATGTGTCAAAGCCACCCAATCATCACCTTTATAACAACCCATGTTTCAGGACTGCGTTTGATGATGTCAAAGTGTGCCCAACGACATGTGTTGAGTGCAGTGATTTCAGGTCTAAGAATCACACTCACCACCATCACTGTGATTACTGACTGTGACTACCATCTCATAGTTCCATGTGTCAAACTCACGGTGGGTCTGTCCGGTACACTTGTTCTCTAAGTACCTATGTGTTTGGTTTGATATCTCTATATCATGACTAATGAGATTTTGTCATCAACCAACACCATAATCTAGTCTTGTGTGTCATTGTTGTCTATCTACCTTCCACAATGACATCCGACTAGGGACATAACAAGAATGTACAAACTCTTAGCATCTGTATGATCTCATCGTTCAGGTCATGAACCTGAAGGCATACGTCATTGAGTACTGTCATTCTCTAGACATTCAATCTGTTCTATCACTATCTCATATGACTGAACCAGAAAGAATTGGAAGCTCGCCTTTGATGTTTATCAAATCAATCTCAATGTATCCCACCAATCATCCCATGATTGGCTCTCAGGGCATACATACCAACAGACTCCCACTTGCACTGCGAGCCAATCACCCTTGAATCATATTCATAGTGATCTTCAAACATGTCCCACATGTTACTGTGATCTTAGTGCAAACATAGTGAGAAATGGCAACACCTTGCCAAAGTCAGTATAAATTGCATGTCTCTCATCTCTCCGCTGTACGTCACACGTATGAGATGGAGTTGTCGTAATATACGATCTAGTATTCCTTTGCGAACGTTTAGCCACATTGCATGATCAAGGATTCCAGACTTGTCATCAATGAGTGGAATATAAGTTCATCTCATGAACTTTCAGATCCATATAGTATCCATTGTTGTTCTCTAACACATAGATACTCGGCATTTCCCTTTTTAAATGGCTTTATTGGAACATTTCCAATTATCAACAAACTTTCACTTTTATACATCTTATGTATATATATTGCGATTAATTTTCTGTCCTTTCGGAAGTTCGCATCAATGTAACTCTTTACATCGAACTCTTCCTTATCTCCATAGAACTAGTACTTCACAAGCACTTATCAAGTTCTCATGGCATTCCAGTAACCCTTACTGGAAGTAGACAGACATCCACTCGTCATGTCCTACATACGAGTTATCAGGATGAGCACATCATATTGCCATGTCCTACATACAAGATGATGAATGCATTTTATTCTTTCCATGTCATACATGCAAGATAATGGGATGATTACATACATGATAGATCCATATCTATTCTTAGTGTTCCCATTCTTCATAAGAATTGGAAACTTGGCCTTGGGATACTAACTCCATGTAATATGGACAAGTTTTCTCCCACTGAATCTGTGCATACTGAACACTTCAGTACATATTGCTAATGTATGCTCTCTCTTTCCAGGTCAAGATATTTTCGAGAACTATCTCTATAGATCTCTATTCCTATCACATAGGAAACATCTCTATCTTCCTGAAAGATAATTTCCACATTCAGATTTCCAATCTAGAACATTTCCATTTCACATCAATATGTGGAATGTGAACACACTCCCACTAAATCACAGATCCCTTCTTTATCTTTGACATATCAGTCAAACCCTTTGACTATATCATCAAAATAAAGATCCAATTTTGAGTTGCTTGTACTCAATCAATCACATTGATTAGTCCATTGTAACTTATAGACTTCATTTGCATTAGTGGATTCATAAACCTTATAGGCTGCGTCACGTACACATCCTGGTTTTATTCCTCATAGGAATGCAGTTTTAGTATCCATATGCCAAATGTCTTAGCCATTAAGTTGCAATCAACAAGCATCATCCTTCTCAAAATGTTATCCATGTGTCTTAACACTTAAGACTCATCTGCACTTATGGATATGATCCAATGAGTGCTACCATCAAGGTCATACCTTATGGTTCACATGGAAGTCATTTAGGATGTAATGGTTTTAAACCATAACTCAAGATTCGTTTCCTCATATTCATCTTGATAGTTGACTCATCACATGAACAACTCATCACATAGATAATTGAGGTGTATCTGTTAAAGATATAAGAACTCACAACCCTTGTGATTCTTAATTTCTTTTATTAGTGTGGGGTATTCTTTTATTAAGAAGAATTCAGTTATTTGATAATCATTCTCTAACTCCTTAGAGTATGATTCCTTCTTGATTCAGACATCACCGTGCCTTAATCATGAGTTCACTATGATACACTATCATAATCACTCATAAGGATCTCAAACATTTGGTCCAAGTATTTCATTCATTGATCTCATCAAGAATTAATACTTTACCAAATTTGTACTTCATTTATGATGATCTTGAACACTTCAAGATATTCATATTGGTATTTCTCTAAACACCATTTGAAGTATTAGCATTTATTCCAATAGGTATGTAAATACATCACATGTATTATACCTAATAGGATAATCACTCTCCCACTACATTAGTGAAGATTGATTAATCATGTCTAAGATATTCATGTCTCTTACTGGTTCTATAACCAAAAGAGTCTAGATTTATCCATCACATGGAAACTAGAAATGAATTTCTACTGCTAATTAAATTGTTTAAGTTATCTATAACTTTTAGGTATCATCTTATCTTATACATATCAAATATCACAAGATAAATAAGGCATTGCCACAAAGATCACATCTTTATAAATTGAAACATCTCTTTATTAATTGCCATCATTGTCATACAATATGCAAAAATAAAGTGTTTCTATCTATTGGCAAGTATGAAATAGCAGTTCACAACTGTATTACATGCCTTATTGGCTGAAAATAAACTAAAGTATTCCTATCACTAAAGGCAACACTTGCCCCAAGTAAGAATGCTTTACACTTTACATCTTGATATCATATATCTCAAAAAGTGTTACAAGTTTATTTACATGACACCTTCAAGTAGAGGCTTCAGTCGCCTCCTTCTTCTTTTGTTCTTCCAGGTAGAGAGGACAATTCCTTTTCCAATGTCCTGGCTTTTGACAATGGTGGCAATTTCCTTTCTTGGTCACACCTCCCTTGGCCTTGAGAGCTGAAGATGGCTTGGACTCCTGGCTAGCTTCAGAACCTTTCTTATCTTTGCCCTTGCCCTTGCGCTTGGACTTGCCTTTCTTGCTCGTGATCACCATCACGGACTTAGGCTTGTCCTTCTTCATCTGTAACTCGGCTGTCCTCAACATGCCCAACAACTCTAACAGTGGCCTATCAAAGTTGTTCATGTTGTAGTTCATCACAAACTGACTGTAAGATTCTGGCAACGATTGCAGTATCACGTCAGTAGCCAACTCTTGGCTCAGTGGAAATCCCAGTCTCTGCAGGTTCTCCACATACCCAATCATCTTGAGTGTGTGAGGACCAACTGGATCTCCTTCTGTCATGACGCACTTGAACAGCGCCCTAGAAACATTGTACCTCTCTTGCCGTGCCTGATCTTCATACATGTTCCTGAGATGCAGAATCATCTCTATGACACCCATGTTCTCATGTTGCCTCTACAACTCATGGTTCATTGAACATAGCATCAAGCACTTTGCATCAATGGCATCATCAGAATGCTTCTTGTAAGCATCCCTTTCTATCTTTGGTGCATTAGGAGCGGGTTCCTCTGGAATTGGAGTATCCAGGACATAGAGCTTACGCTCTTGAGTGAGAACAATTCTCAGTGTCCGATACCAGTCGTGGAAGTTCGTCCCATTTAGCTTGTCCTTGTCAAGGACCGATCGCAAAGAAAAGTTGTTGTTGTTTTTTCCATTTAAACTACAAAAGGAAAATATGCAATTTTAGTCCAAAACTCATTTTTGACTTATTTGATTGATTTGAAAGTTTGACGATATAATTAGGCCTTTAATTAATTATCGCTCCCACTATTTTACTTCAAATTGATAGCCCTCACCATCAATTCGGAAGATTGCAACGTACAACCTTCTAGTGGGCAAGATCCTGAAATCCTCTAAGCCATGGACCAGCTAGGGCTGTCACCCACAACATAGATCTTTCAGGTAGGCAACTTTTGCCAATTGCATCATATGCAACTCTTGATAAGATGTCATCTACAACTCCTTGCAATGATCATCTCCATGCCTCAAGGTACTAGATCCCATCTAGATCACCTTGTTAAGTCCGACCCAAAGCAAACACGATGAATATGCACCCTGCTAGGGCAGACCCACACATTCATCCTTCACGCTTCCACGAGATAGATGGTGCACCACGCTAGGGCGTGCCCACACTTGGTCGATCAAGCTTTTCACGTGTGTCGCATTTGTAAGGCATCTAAAACTTAATATTTTAATGAGGGATTTGGTTTTATATACGTATACATATCCAATCACCACAATATATAGTACGTATCATATACATGCTATATCCCACAGAAAACATGCACAAACGATAAAAATCAATGATTATGGCCATCCTAATGTGATTCCTCGAGCCAAGAGGAATCACGGTCATCTCGGTCTACATCACATGCAACCTGTACAAGATGAACTCTGTGCCTTGCCATCCGAGTTGATCAACTCATCACATGAATGATCTGTACTCTCCGGCCGGTCGTCTGGGTGCCACCAGCCGATCGGTTGGCTCCTCCAACCGATCGGTTCGCTTGGTCGTCGTGCATCTCGTCATGTCCGCCACCCGCTCGTCTCGCTCCTCGAACCAGTCATCAACCGATCGGTTCACTCCTTGAACCGACCGTCTGGAAGGTCAACCGATCGGTTCACTCCTTGAACCGATCGTTTGAGCAGTCGTCTTGATGTTTGCCAGTCTTTAACATAACAGGAAATAAAATCTATCCTATTTATTACATTGCTTTAAAAAGGAAACCCCGAGTTACATTCGGGGGGAGCAAAGGTAGGAAAGAATCTCGAATTATTTCGAGTTACATCAGGAATAAGAGAGGGAAGATCGGTGCGCAGACCGAGATGCAAGAAACCACACACAACCAATCACAGATAGGGGTTTATAGGCCATAATCATGCTACATACATCCACCACAAAACTCGTTTAAGGGCGACGCGTATCGAGTGCATTAATAATACATATCATATATGTAATTAGGGATTTGTGGATTTAGGATTGGACATGCATAAAGCCGATATTATTCACATCGTATGCAATAAATAAAGGCGACAAACCAAAATCGATCATATCGATATTCCTAAAATATAGAGCAGTTGATGTGGCTCTGATACCACTGTTGGGTTTTAGGGGAGACAGAGAAGGCAGCGGAAACAAAATTTTTTTTCTCCCCAACCCATACCGAGGAAACGCGTCAACGTCTATATAATATGAAAGGATGGTTTGTGGAATCATACCTTGTCCCGAGGCTTGCTCGAAGACAATACCTCGCGCAATGCGCGGTCTTCAACTCCGGACTTCGACGGTGTCTGTGTAGCTCCTGGTCGCACCGGGACTGACAACTCCTACTCGAACCGGACTGTCAAATGACAGTTGTCCTCCTAAGCGGTAGTGTCCTCCCGCCTCTATAGTAGTCCACACGGACCACCTGGAACTCCACTCTCCTTGTCCCACAAGGAAGTGGAAGGAGTCGCACCCTCCTGTTGACGTACTAGTCGCCAACACGCTCTCCTGCCTCCTGTTGCAACTGCAGTTGTCCTTCCCTTGCTGCACCTCCCTTTTGCGGGAAGCACTTGCTCGGGCTCTCTCACGGTTACCAAACCAGAGAGAACGACAACTTGCAGAGCAACTGGTTGCACTGAGCTGTATCTTGAGAAGCCCCCAATACCCCTATATATATAGGAGAGTCATGGGACAGGGTTCTCCATCCCGGGCAATGCGGGACTAAAGTAGGAGTAGAAGGGTTCGGGATTTTCCACAAAAAGCAACCATCTCGCAACCTAAACTGATCGGTTCACTACTGAACCGATCGGTTCAGCCATTGAGCCGATCAGTTGGACCTGAGCCGACCGTTTGGGGCACTCCAACCGATCGGTTGGTGCCCTGAACCGATCGGTTCATGGTCCTAATCCGGCTCAAAAAGACTTTCCTTGTTTCTTTCCCAATTGGTATCGTATACCAATATTATTCCCAATCGAATTGGGCAATTTGAAACCAAAGGAAAATTCTTGCCGACATGACTATCCCAACTGGTCGGTTGCACCAGTTGAGCCGATCGGTTCAACCCTTGAACCGATCGTTTCAACCTGGGCATGAGCCGATCGGCCTAGACACTCCAGCCGATCGGTTCAGCAACCTCAGCCGACCGGTTCATCACATGAGCCAATCGGTTGGGAGCACAGGTTGGGCAAAATCAGTCAATTGCAATTTCAATCAATCCGATACTCCAATCAATGCGTCCAACACCTTGAACCATACGATATTGAGCTATCGACTGATTGAGTGTTTAATTGAACTACCAAACTCCTTTAGTAATCAATCTAAACATTGCTTTGTGGACAAAACTCCTCTTCCAGGTTAAATCCTATGTGTGTGACCCTGCAGGTCCATTTCACGTTGGCAGTGAAAGTCCATAACACTTATGACTTCACAAGCAAAGAGCGGTGCCTAGTCACACATCAGTGCTACCCAAGTGAAAGTAGAAAGTTGGAGAACAACTTTCATCCTACAATCTGTGAATGGTGTTACAGCGAATGTATAATTCCTTTGTCACTGATATCCCGAATGAACTCGAGGCATGGAACAGTCATCCTATCAATGTTCATTCACTTCCTTGATCTCAGAGTAGACTGGAAGAGATATGTATGACATCAGTATCATATACTGATTCACACATGTGTGCACGCCTTTCTCAATCCTACTCATCAAGTGGCCATGGATATCAAACTCCCTCAGGAGGGACAAATCCCATATCTATCACTCACCCCTCAAAAGCCCCATGTGTCAAAGCCACCCAATCATCACCTTTATAACAACCCATGTTTCAGGACTGCGTTTGATGATGTCAAAGTGTGCCCAACGACATGTGTTGAGTGCAGTGATTTCAGGTCTAAGAATCACACTCACCACCATCACTGTGAGTACTGAATGTGACTACCATCTCATAGTTCCATGTGTCAAACTCACGGTGGGTCTGTCCGGTACACTTGTTCTCTAAGTACCTATGTGTTTGGTTTGATATCTCTATATCATGACTAATGAGATTTTATCATCAACCAACACCACAATCTAGTCTTGTGTGTCATTGTTGTCTATCTACCTTCCACAATGACATCCGACTAGGGACATAACAAGAATGTACAAACTCTTAGCATCTGTATGATCTCATCGTTCAGGTCATGAACCTGAAGGCATACGTCATTGAGTACTGTCATTCTCTAGACATTCAATCTGTTCTATCACTACATATGACTGAACCAGAAAGAATTGGAAGCCCGCCTTTGATGTTTATCAAATCAATCTCAATGTTTCCCACCAATCATCCCATGATTGGCTCTCAGGGCATACATACCAACAGACTCCCACTTGCACTGCGAGCCAATCACCCTTGAATCATATTCATAGTGATCTTCAAACATGTCCCACATGTTACTGTGCTCTTAGTGCAAACATAGTGAGAAATGGCAACACCTTGCCAAAGTCAGTATAAATTGCATGTCTCTCATCTCTCCACTGTACGTCACACGTATGAGATGGAGTTGCCGTAATATGCGATCTAGTATTCCTTTGCTAACGTTTAGCCACATTGCATGATCAAGGATTCCAGACTTGTCATCAATGAGTGGAATATAAGTTCATCTCATGAACTTTCAGATCCATATAGTATCCATTGTTGTTCTCTAGCACATAGATACTCGGCATTTCCCTTTTTAAATGGCTTTATTGGAACATTTCCAATTATCAACAAACTTTCACTTTTATACATCTTATGTATATATATTGCGATTAAATTTCTGTCCTTTCGGAAGTTCACATCAATGTAACTCTTTACATCGAACTCTTCCTTATCTCCATAGAACTAGTACTTCACAAGCACTTATCAAGTTCTCATGGCATTCCAGTAACCCTTACTGGAAGTAGACAGACATCCACTCGTCATGTCCTACATACGAGTTATCAGGATGAGCACATCATATTGCCATGTCCTACATACAAGATGATGAATGCATTTTATTCTTGCCATGTCATACATGCAAGATAATGGGATGATTACATACATGATAGATCCATATCTATTCTTAGTGTTCCCATTCTTCATAAGAATTGGACACTTGGCCTTGGGATACTAACTCCATGTAATATGGACAAGTTTTCTCCCACTGAATCTGTGCATACTGAACACTTCAGTACAGATTGCCAATGTATGCTCTCTCTTTCTAGGTCAAGAGATTTTCGAGAACTATCTCTATAGATCTCTATTCCTATCACATAGGAAACATCTCTATCTTCCTTAAAGATAATTTCCACATTCAGATTTCCAATCTAGAACATTTCCATTTCACATCAATATGTGGAATGTGAACACGCTCCCACTAAATCACAGATCCCTTCTTTATCTTTGACATATCAGTCAAACCCTTTGACTATATCATCAAAATAAAGATCCAATTTTGAGTTGCTTGTACTCAATCAATCACATTGATTAGTCCATTGTAACTTATAGACTTCATTTGCATTAGTGGATTCACAAGCCTTACAGGCTGCGTCACGTACACATCCTAGTTTTATTCCTCATAGGAATGCGGTTTTAGTATCCATATGCCAAATGTCTTAGCCATTAAGTTGCAATCAACAAGCATCATCCTTCTCAAAATGTTATCCATGTGTCTTAACACTTAAGACTCATCTGCACTTATGGATATGATCCAATGAGTGCTACCATCAAGGTCATACCTTATGGTTCACATGGAAGTCATTTAGGATGTAATGGTTTTAAACCATAACTCAAGATTTGTTTCCTCATATTCATCTTGATAGTTGACTCATCACATGAACAACTCATCACATAGATAATTGAGGTGTATCTGTTAAAGATATAAGAACTCACAACCCTTGTGATTCTTAATTTCTTTTATTAGTGTTGGGTATTCTTTTATCAAGAAGAATTCAGTTATTTGATAATCATTCTCTAACTCCTTAGAGTATGATTCCTTCTTGATTCAGACATCACCATGCCTTAATCATGAGTTCACTATGATATACTATCATAATCACTCATAAGGATCTCAAACATTTGGTCCAAGTATTTCATTCATTGATCTCATCAAGAATTAATACTTTACCAAATTTGTACTTCATTTATGATGATCTTGAACACTTCAAGATATTCATATTGGTATTTCTCTAAACACCATTTGAAGTATTAGCATTTATTCCAATAGGTATGTAAATACATCACATGTATTATACCTAATAGGATAATCACTCTCCCACTACATTAGTGAATATTGATTAATCATGTCTAAGATATTCATGTCTCTTACTGGTTCTATAACCAAAAGAGTCTAGATTTATCCATCACATGGAAACTAGAAATGAATTTCTAATGCTAATTAAATTGTTTGAGTTATCTATAACTTTTAAGTATTGTCTTATCTTATGCATATGAAATATCACAAGATAAATAAGGCATTGCCACAAAGATCACATCTTTATAAATTGAAACATCTCTTTATTAATTGCCATCATTGTCATACAATATGCAAAAATAAAGTGTTTCTATCTATTGGCAAGTATGAAATAGCAGTTCACAACTGTATTACATGCCTTATTGGCTGAAAAAAAACTAAAGTATTCCTATCACTAAAGGCAACACTTGCCCCAAGTAAGAATGCTTTACACTTTACATCTTGATATCATATATCTCAAAAAGTGTTACAAGTTTATTTACATGACACCTTCAAGTAGAGGCTTCAGTCGCCTCCTTCTTCTTTTGTTCTTCCAGGTAGAGAGGACAATTCCTTTTCCAATGTCCTGGCTTTTGACAATGGTGGCAATTTCCTTTCTTAGTCACGCCTCCCTTGGCCTTGAGAGCTGAAGATGGCTTGGACTCCTGGCTAGCTTCAGAACCTTTCTTAGCTTTGCCCTTGCCCTTGCGCTTGGACTTGCCTTTCTTGCTCGTGATCACCATCACGGACTTAGGCTTGTCCTTCTTCATCTGTAACTCGGCTGTCCTCAACATGCCCAACAACTCTAACAGTGGCCTATCAAAGTTGTTCATGTTGTAGTTCATCACAAACTGACTGTAAGATTCTGGCAACGATTGCAGTATCACGTCAGTAGCCAACTCTTGGCTCAGTGGAAATCCCAGTCTCTGCAGGTTCTCCACATACCCAATCATCTTGAGTGTGTGAGGACCAACTGGATCTCCTTCTGTCATGACGCACTTGAACAGCGCCCTAGAAACATTGTACCTCTCTTGCCGTGCCTGATCTTCATACATGTTCCTGAGATGCAGAATCATCTCTATGACACCCATGTTATCATGTTGCCTCTGCAACTCATGGTTCATTGAACACAACATCAAGCACTTTGCATTAATGGCATCATCAGAATGCTTCTTGTAAGCATCCCTTTCTGTCTTTGGTGCATTAGGAGCGGGTTCCTCTATAATTGGAGTATCCAGGACATAGAGCTTACGCTCTTGAGTGAGAACAATTCTCAATGTCCGATACCAGTCGTGGAAGTTCGTCCCATTTAGCTTGTCCTTGTCAAGGACCGATCGCAAAGAAAAGTTGTTGTTGTTTGTTGCCATTTAAACTACAAAAGGAAAATATGCAATTTTAGTCCAAAACTCATTTTTGACTTATTTGATTGATTTGAAAGTTTGACGATATAATTAGGCCTTTAATTAATTATCGCTCCCACTATTTTACTTCAAATTGATAGCCCTCACCATCAATTCGGAAGATTGCAACGTACAACCTTCTAGTGGGCAAGATCCTGAAATCCTCTAAGCCATGGACCAGCTAGGGCTGTCACCCACAACATAGATCTTTCAGGTAGGCAACTTTTGCCAATTGCATCATATGCAACTCTTGATAAGATGTCATCTACAACTCCTTGCAATGATCATCTCCATGCCTCAAGGTACTAGATCCCATCTAGATCACCTTGTTAAGTCCGACCCAAAGCAAACACGATGAATATGCACCCTGCTAGGGCAGACCCACACATTCATCCTTCACGCTTCCACGAGATAGAAGGTGCACCACGCTAGGGCGTGCCCACACTTGGTCGATCAAGCTTTTCATGTGTGTCGCATTTGGAAGGCATCTAAAACTTAATATTTTAATGAGGGATTTGGTTTTATATACGTATACATATCCAATCACCACAATATATAGTACGTATCATATACATGCTATATCCCACAGAAAACATGCACAAACGATAAAAAGTGATGATTATGGCCACCGTAATGTGATTCCTCAAGCCAAGAGGAATCACGGTCATCTAGGTCTACATCACATGCAACCTGTACAAGATAAACTCTGTGCCTTGCCATCCGAGTTGATCAACTCATCACATGAATGATCTGTACTCTCCAGCCGGTCGTCTGGGTGCCACCAGTCGATCGGTTGGCTCCTCCAACCGATCGGTTCGCCTGGTCGTCGTGCATCTCATCATGTCCGCCACCCGCTCGTCTCGCTCCTCGAACTGGTCATCAACCGATCGGTTCACTCCTTGAACCGACCGTCTGGAAGGTCAACCGATCGGTTCACTCCTTGAACCGATCGTTTGAGCAGTCATCTTGATGTTCGCCAGTGTTTGACATAACAGGAAATAAAATCTATCCTATTTATTACATTGCTTTAAAAAGGAAACCCCGAGTTACATTCGGGGGGAGCAAAGGTAGGAAAGAATCTCGAATTATTTCGAGTTACATCAGGAATAAGAGAGGGAAGATCGGTGCGCAGACCGAGATGCAAGCAACCACACACAACCAATCACAGATAGGGGTTTATAGGCCATAATCATGCTACATACATCCACCACAAAACTCGTTTAAGGGCGACGCGTATCGAGTGCATTAATAATACATATCATATATGTAATTAGGGATTTGTGGATTTAGGATAGGACATGCATAAAGCCGATATTATTCGCATCGTATGCAATAAATAAAGGCGACAAACCAAAATCGATCATATCGATATTTCTAAAATATAGAGCAGTTGACGTGGCTCTGATACCACTGTTGGGTTTTAGGGGAGACAGAGAAGGCAGCGGAAACAAAAATTTTTCTCCTCAACCCATACCGAGGAAACACGTCAACGTCTATATAATAGGAAAGGATGGTTTGTGGAATCATACCTTGTCCCAAGGCTTGCTCGGCGACAATACCTCGCGCAATGCGCGGTCTTCAACTCCGGACTTCGACGGTGTCTGTGCAGCTCCTGATCGCACCGGGACTGACAACTCCTACTCGAACCGGACTGTCGGATGACAGTTGTCCTCCTAAGCGGCAGTGTCCTCCCGCCTCTGTAGTAGTCCACACGGACCACCTGGAACTCCACTCTCCTTGTCCCACAAGGAAGTGGAAGGAGTCGCACCCTCCTGTTGACGTACTAGTCACCGACACGCTCTCCTGCCTCCTGTTGCAACTGTAGTTGTCCTTCCCTTGCTGCACCTCCCTTTTGCGGGAAGCACTTGCTCGGGCTCTCTCACGGTTACCAAACCAGAGAGAACGACAACTTGCAGAGCAACTGGTTGCACTGAGCTGTATCTTGAGAAGCCCCCAATACCCCTATATATATAGGAGAGTCATGGGACAGGGTTCTCCATCCCGGGCAATGCGGGACTAAAGCAGGAGTAGAAGGGTTCGGGATTTTCCACAAAAAGCAACCATCTCGCAACCTGAACTGATCGGTTCACTGCTAAACCGATCGGTTCAGCCATTGAGCCGATCGGTTGGACCTGAGCCGACCGTTTGGGGCACTCCAACCGATCGGTTGGTGCCCTGAACCGATCGGTTCATGGTCCTAATTCGGCTCAAAAAGACTTTCCTTGTTTCTTTCCCAATTGGTATCGAATACCAATATTATTCCCAATCGAATTGGGCAATTTGAAACCAAAGGAAAATTCTTGCCGACATGACTATCCCAACTGGTCGGTTGCACCAGTTGAGCCGATCGGTTCAACCCTTGAACCGGTTGTTTCAACCTGGGCATGAGCCGATCAGCCTGGACACTCCAGCCGATCGGTTCAGCAACCTCAGCCGACCGGTTCATCACATGAGCCGATCGGTTGGGAGCACAGGTTGGGCAAAATCAGTCAATTGCGATTTCAATCAATATGATACTCCAATCATTGCGTCCAACACCTTGAACCATACGATATTGAGCTATCGACTGATTGAGTGTTTAATTGAACTACCAAACTCCTTTAGTAATCAATCTAAACATTGCTTTGTGGACAAAACTCCTCTTCCAGGTTAAATCCTATGTGTGTGACCATGCAGGTCCATTTCACGTTGGCAGTGAAAGTCCATAACACTTATGACTTCACAAGCAAAGAGCGGTGCCTAGTCACACATCAGTGCTACCCAAGTGAAAGTAGAAAGTTGGAGAACAACTTTCATCCTACAATCCGTGAATGGTATTACAGCGAATGTATAATTCCTTTGTCACTGATATCCCGAATGAACTCGAGGCATGGAACAGTCATCCTGTCAATGTTCATTCACTTCCTTGATCTCAGAGTAGACTGGAAGAGATATGTATGACATCAGTATCATATACTGATTCACACATGCGTGCACGCCTTTCTCAATCCTACTCATCAAGTGGCCATGGATATCAAACTCCCTCAGGAGGGACAAATCCCATATCTATCACTCACCCCTCAAAAGCCCCATGTGTCAAAGCCACCCAATCATCACCTTTATAACAACCCATGTTTCAGGACTGCGTTTGATGATGTCAAAGTGTGCCCAACGACATGTGTTGAGTGCAGTGATTTCAGGTCTAAGAATCACACTCACCACCATCACTGTGAGTACTGACTGTGACTACCATCTCATAGTTCCATGTGTCAAACTCACGATGGGTCTGTCCGGTACACTTGTTCTCTAAGTACCTATGTGTTTGGTTTGATATCTCTATATCATGACTAATGAGATTATGTCATCAACCAACACCACAATCTAGTCTTGTGTGTCATTGTTGTCTATCTACCTTCCACAATGACATCCGACTAGGGACATAACAAGAATGTACAAACTCTTAGCATCCGTATGATCTCATCGTTCAGGTCATGAACCTGAAGGCATACGTCATTGAGTACTGTCATTCTCTAGACATTCAATCTGTTCTATCACTATCTCATATGACTGAACCAGAAAGAATTGGAAGCTCACCTTTGATGTTTATCAAATCAATCTCAATGTATCCCACCAATCATCCCATGATTGGCTCTCAGGGCATACATACCAACAATAAATGTGTACCACCTATCCCATTCTTGAACACCTAATCTCACTAGTAAGTGTATAATGTGTATTGGGTTTTCGAGAAAATTTCGGAAGCATTTCCCCGCTGTTCTCCAAGTACATATGTACTTAGAGAACAAACGGGGAAATGCTACCGAAATTTTCTTGAAAACCCAATACACATTATACACTTACATCCTAAGTGAGATTAGGTGTTCAAGAACAGTCCCAAACCGGGGACTATCCAAGATTTATTCCTAATGAGTAAATCTTGGACGGGGTTCTAGGATAATGAGTATATATCCACATTAAAGCTCACATTGTAAAGTTCACATTCACATTGTAAAGTAATTCAAATTGTAAAGTATCCATTATATGATCAAAGAGAAAAACAAGTATATATTAGGACAAGATTAGGCCAACAAATACATGTGATGTCATTCTTATATATAATAAATGTGTACCACCTATCCCATTCTTGAACACCTAATCTCACTAGCAAGTGTATAATGTGTATTGGGTTTTCGAGAAAATTTCGGCAGCATTTCCCCGCTGTTCTCCAAGTACATATGTACTTAGAGAACAAACGGGGAAATGCTGCCGAAATTTTCTTGAAAATCCAATACACATTATACACTTACATCCTAAGTGAGATTAGGTGTTCAAGAACAGTCCCAAACCGGGGACTATCCAAGATTTACTCCTAATGAGTAAATCTTGGACGGGGTTCTAGGCTAATGAGTACATATCCACATTAAAGCTCACATTGTAAAGTTCACATTCACATTGTAAAGTAATTCAAATTGTAAAGTATCCATTCTATGATCAAAGAGAAAAACAAGTATATATTAGGGCAAGATTAGGCCAACAAATACATGTGATGTCATTCTTATATATAATAAATGTGTACCACCTATCCCATTCTTGAACACCTAATCTCACTAGTAAGTGTATAATGTGTATTGGGTTTTTGAGAAAATTTCGGCAACATTTCCCCACTGTTCTCCAAGTACATATGTACTTAGAGAACAAATGGGGAAATGCTACCGAAATTTTCTTGAAAACCCAATACTTACATCCTAAGTGAGATTAGGTGTTCAAGAACAGTCCCAAACTGGGGACTATCCAAGATTTACTCCTAATGAGTAAATCTTGGACGGGGTTCTAGGCTAATGAGTACATATCCATATTAAAGCTCACATTGTAAAGTTCACATTCACATTCACATTGTAAAGTAATTCAAATTGTAAAGTATCCATTCTATGATCAAAGAGAAAAATTAAGCTCACATTATAAATTAAGCTCACATTGTAAAGTTCACATATTCAAAAAAAATAAAAACGTATAAAACAAAACATATATACCTCTAATATTACGATTTTTTATCAATTAACAATCCTTCATTGTGATCTCCACGCACATATAAGTCATCATTAGCTTCAATATTTGTTGGTGTTGGCAACCCAACTGAGAATGGACTGGAGTCATCATACTTATCATAGCATTGTTCTTCATCTATAGGATCTTCAACGAACTGTCTTTTACCATGAAGAACAACTGACCATTTATTATTTGCAGGATCATCGATATAAAATACTTGTTTCGCCTGTGATGCCAATATAAATGGTTCAGCCTTCTCGCCAATCTTTTCAAAGTTCACTAAAGTGAAACCCAATTCATCCACTATAATTCCTTTGGTGTTATCAACCCAATTATATTTGAAGAGCGGAATTCTGAAATCTATGTAGTCAAATTCCCATATGTCTTCAATGACACCGTAATATGACATTTTAGCTTCACGTGGACTCTTATCCTTTGCACTTGCAAAAAACATAGTCGATGCTTGAAGGGTGACCCCACTGTTTTGGACGACACTCTTATCATCGTGGCGCTTTGTGTAATATGTGAATCCATTAATGTCATACCCTTCATAAGACATAACAGTCAACTTTGGTTTAAAGGAGAGGCATTTGATAGTTTGAGTAATATCATCTGGTGTTTGAGATAGTTGATGTAAGACTTTATCTTCAAACCACTTAATAAAAGTCTTGTTATGCTCTCTAGCAAGCCACATTGTATTCGCTCGAGGATATTGTCTTTTGATGAAATTGGTATGTTCCTCGATATAAACGTTCACTTCGTCCATGTGGTGTAAAATATACAAATGACCTTATTCCAACTGCTCACGGCTGATTACTTTCACACGTGAACCCAAAATTCCTTTGCCAAATAGCTCGTCAATATTCTTGTCATTATCAGGAGTGTCATTACCACTGAGAAAGTCATTGCAGAAATCCATAACCTCTCTTGCCACATAACCTTCAATTATACTCCCTTCAGGCCGATAGCGGTTTCGAACATCACCTTTGAAAACGCTCATGTATCGTTCAAAGGGATACATCCAATGCAAGAAAACCAGTCCCAAGATTTTCACTTCCCTAGTCAAGTGGACAACAAGATGTACCATGATATCAAAGAACGAAGGAGGAAAATACATCTCAAGCTGACATAGGGTAACAACCACTTCTCTTTGTAAATTATCGAGAGTCTCAGGGTCAATAACTTTGCTACAGAGACTGTTGAAAAAGAAACAAAGTCTGGTGATTGCAAACCTTACATGCTTCGGCAATATAGATCGAATTGCCACATGCAATATTTGTTGCATTAGAGTGTGACAATCATGAGATTTAAGACCTATCAACTTCAAATCTTTCATTGATACCAAACTACAGATGTTGGATGAGTAACCATGTGGCACCTTAACATTTACCAAGCATTCACAAAAAGCTTTCTTCTCCTTTCTAGACAACGTGTAACAAGCGGGAGGTAAGTATGTTCTTTTATTACCCATTTCACATAATTCTGTTAATTCTGACCTTATTCCCATTTCACGTAGGTCCAGTCTAGATTTTATCCCATCTTTAGTCTTACCTGGTATATTTAACAAAGTACCAATGATGCTATCACAGACATTTTTCTCAACGTACATTACATCGATACAATGTTTGACTGTCAAAGAACTCCAATAAGGAAGATCCCAAAATATTGACTTCTTCTTGAATGAAGAATTGTCACTCCGTGTAGTACATTGTGATCTCTTACCAAATTCATTGACAATGTCTTTTACTCTTTCATAAACAACCTCCCCTGGTATAGGTTTAGGTGCACTCCGTTCCTCATTCAATCCATTGAATGCTTTACGCTTCCTACGATACGGATGGAATTTTGGAAGAAACCTTCGATGACCGAGATATACATTCTTACCACCATGTTTTAGTCTTGTTGAATCAGTGTTCTCTTCACATATAGGACACACTTTAGCTCCTTTGACACTATATCCAAACAAATTCCTATATGCTGGAAAGTCATAAATAGTGCAAAACAACATAGCATGCAAACGAAATGTCTCTCTTCGTGAAGCATCATAGGTCATCACACCTTCACCCCAGAGTTTCTTTAAGTCATCAATCAGAGGTTCAAGATAAATATCGATGTCATTTCTAGGTTGTTTAGGGCCCGATATCAACAACGACAGCATTACATACTTATTTTTCATACACAGCCAGGGAGGAAGATTGTATATAACAAGAATGACTGGCCAAGTGCTATGTTGGCTGCTCAATGTCCCGTACGGATTCATCCCGTTTGTACAAAGCCCAAGTCTTAGATTCCTGACTTCTTCACCAAATTCAGGGTACAATAGATCAATCCTCTTCCACTGTGGGGAATCAGACGCATGTCGTAGGATCCCATCATTATTTTTCTTAACATCTACATGCCACCTCAAATTCTTCGCATCTATCGAATTGGCAAACAAGCGTTGAAACCGTGATATTATAGGTAGATACCACATCACCTTGGCAGGAGAACCAGTTTTGGACTCCCCCGAAGTCGTCAATTTATACCGTGACGCACCACATTTTGGACAATCTTTCAAATCTGCATAGTCCTTTTGAAATAATACACAATCATTCGGGCATGCGTGTATCTTCTTGGCATCCATTCCCATTGGGCACAACAATTTCTTTACCTGGTATGTTGATATTGGAAGTTCGTTTCCTTCAGGAAGCATTTCTTTCAACAAAGACAACAATGACGTGAAGCTTTTGTCGCTCCATCTATTGTTAGCTTTCAACTTATACAATCTCAACACAGCGCTAGGCTTCGTAAACTTAGTACAACCTGTGTATAACAGCATCTCAGCATCATGCACAATGTTTCTAAAAATGGGAGGTGGATCGGTGTGCTCTACCCCACAACTATCCAACATCGCATCAACGATGTCTATTGGAAATGGTTCATTCACATATACGTCATCGTAGGCAATTTCTTCTTCCACACAAGCACTGCTATCGATATCCACTGGTTTCGGGTTTGAAATCTCTCCATGCCAGTGCCATTCTGTATAGCCTTGTATAATCCCGTTGCACATGACATGAGTTTTGATTTCGTCACCAGTGTTGACTTTCAAGTGGTTACCGCAATGCCTACATGGACAGTAGAACCTATCTCCAGGTTGTTTCCTATGTTCCTCGACAAATCTAATAAACTGGTCAAGACCAGAAATAAACTTTGGGGTGCAGCGATTGCGAATGGACATCCATGATCTATCCATTCTATGATCAAAGAGAAAACAAGTATATATTAGGACAAGATTAGGGTCTAGGGTTAACAAATACATGTGATGTCATTCTTATATATAATAAATGTATACCACCTATCCCATTCTTGAATACCTAATCTCACTAGTAAGTGTATAATGTGTATTGGGTTTTCAAGAAAATTTCGGAAGCATTTCCATGTTGTTCTCCAAGTACATATGTACTTAGAGAACAAACTGGGAAATGCTGCGGAAATTTTCTTGAAAACCCAACACACATTATATACAATTACATCCTAAGCGAGATTAGGTGTTCAAGAACAGTCCCAAACCGGGGACTATCCAAGATTTACTCCTAATGAGTAAATCTTGGATGGGTTTCTAGGCCAACAAATAATGTGTTGTCATTCTTATACCTAAAATCCTAGTTCTTCAAGTTAGGGTGATTATTGATGTCTTTAAAAGCATGATTGGCAATTTAGGGAAAAGTTCATCATTTACATTCCAAGCATGTCACATGTGTGCATTACAGTTCATCATTAAGCAAAAGAAGGGTGATTAGGATTGTCACCAAGAATATAGCTAAACTATTAAACAATGATTATAGCTAATTAAACTATTAAACAATAGACTTGCCACACACAAAACACCCTATACAACTATAAAACAAAAAATTATTAAGTATATATGCATGATACAATAACTATTTTGCATCACATTACAACAGACTTATCATTGATACCTTACTAACTTATTGCTACATTTACATATCATCACTTGATCAAAAATTACAGCAGTACATTTAACCAAAGTATGCATTCTAAAATCTATGTCATGATTAGTTACATAGAACATGTATATATTGTATAGACAATAGAGGATTCAGCTCAGTAGAAGCACAAAATCAGTACCTAAACCCTAAAATCACACCTTTTTAGCATTTATTCTATGTACATCAATATGTGTATGACCAGGCAGGCACCTTGAGAGAAGTAAATAAATTAAAAAAAAAGAAAAACACCCAGCAGCAGGGCAGGCAGCTTGAGAGAAGAGGAGCAGAGGAAGAAGAAGAAGGCAGGCTCGGGCGGGCACCTTGAGGAAAGAGGAGCAGCGGCCGGTCCTAACAGCTGTCGGTGGCGAGGAGAGGAGCGGCGGAGAGGGAGGCGAGGCGAGGAGAGGAGCGGCCGGTCCTAGCTGCTACCGGCGACGTCGGAGAGGGCGGCCGGCGGGCGGGCGGCGACAGCTTCTCACAGCGACGGCGACGACGACGACAAAGGAGCGGCGGCGACAGGCAGGGAGGGGCGGCGGCGGCAGCAGGGAGCAGTAAGAAATCGCCGGAGGTTAGGAGGTTAGGGAAATCGACCGGGAAATGAAACAGGAAAAGGGGAAGAATCGGTCGCTGGTGAGCTATTAAGTTCACAATAGGTGTCGGTTATTTAAAAAACCCGACAACTAAACCTATAGTGTCGATTATTTAGTTATGAACCGACACCTATACTAAGTGTCGGTTATTTAAGAAAACCGACAACTAAACCTATAGTGTCGGTTATTTAGTTATGAACCGACGCCATATGTAAAATTTTGGAGCCAATTTTTTCGCTGGAGTTTTGGGTTTGGCGGTTGAGTTTAGGTGTCGGTTGTTTATTAATTAACCGACACCTATTAAAAGCGGTACCCGTGTCTGGGCTCCCTAAGTAGATTGGATGTCGGTTTATGTTATCAATCGACACTTTAGACATTAGGTGTCGGTTTTTGTAAACAACCGACACCTTAAAAAGTGGCTTTATAAGCCATTTCTGTAGTAGTGTATGCTTTCTCTCCGGTCACCTGATGCTTCCTTAAAAGAAAGCGCTTTGCCTCCCACCCCAGAGGAGCCCTTTTGCAATTGATGTTTGATCCCGAAGAGAAGGAAGTGATATTAGAAAAGTGGGTTTTTATGATCCCATAAAGAATCAAACTTATTTAAATGTTCATGCTATTCTAAATTTTCTTGAAAAGGTGTGTGTGTGTATATATATATATATATATATATATATATATATATATATATATATATATATATATATAGGCTTTTTATTCAATGCCCGCGCGGGTATTGTACAATTGTTACCCGTGCACAGAAACACGGTGGCACACTGTGTAAATATTCCCAAATCATTGTTTCTTCGGTGGCGTTTGAACTCGTCGAACTGGTGCTCACCGGATTGCCACCTAATTAGAAAAGCCAGGAATCTTCTGATGTTCGATTACTTCATCCTGCTTGGAGTCCTGGTCTTAGAACTCAGATGCTTCTCAACGATGATTGAGGGATCTAGCTTCAATGAGGCGACGGGAGGGAACCCTAGGCCAGCACCGAGATTGCGCCTGTCGGCTTCAAGGGAGCCAACGTAGGGCGCGTACGCAGGCGCTGGTGGCTCCTGCTTGTCGTCTAAATGGAAGAGCGAATACAACGTGTTCTTGCCCCGCACATCGTACGACCGGCGCTGCGGCTCGAAGGAGGACGACGCCTGGGGCGGGAAGAGGGAGGACCATGAGAACGACTTGCACCTACGGAGCTTGGGGAGGAATGACGACGAGGCAGAGGAGGAGGATGATGAGGACGGGTTCTGGCTGTTCCCTGTGTGGCGGAAGAATACAGATTTCAGGACGGCCGCGACGCCTCCCTTGGCTTTCTCGGCACAGCGCCAGAGTCCCCTTCTTCTCAATGTCGGAAATCTACTTCTATTCACAGCTTGATTCTATTCTATCTAATCCTCCTTGCACTTTATTTGTTATTTTCACAATATGCCACTTTACTGTTTGTCCTTTTCAATTTTGTACCTAAAACACCGACAAACAAAACATCAATCAACATAAATAAATATTCCAGTATGTGGGGGAAACAATAATCATTCAATTAACTGTAACATAATGGGGCCAAGCTCGTTGTCTGTACAAAATCGTATAGCTCCTGTATTATTTTTTACCTAGATCCTGAGAATGTCTACATTAGATTTCTTACTGGATTTTGCTAGCTGGTCATGCTTTACTTAATTGTGACTGCATATATTTCAGAATCCAGATTGTTATCATATCTAAAAATGTATTGTCTCCTCAGTTGTGAAGTTAAGTACGAGGAAACTGAATGTATATAAAAATTCGTCCATGAGTATTTAAGAATGTATATATAACTTCAGTTATGAGTCTTGCTAATGATTATGGAAGGAGGTCCAAGTAAAAGTAACAGTTGGTTCGTTGATGGGGTATTCGATTCCTTCTTTTAGAAAGAAATAATCTCCCAAAAACGATATTGCTTGTATAACAGTTTCACTTCATTGTTTAAATTTCTTCAGGCCTATCTGTGACAGAGTTACACTAACAAATTTAGTTATGATCTGAAACCAATTAAGATCCAAAGAACACCGTTGTTGTAGCTCAAATAAAACATTTTTTTATAGAAAATTGCAGGTTGTTTTGTCTTTATGTGAATCTATTTTTATATGTTTGGTGCTCGTATAATATAATGTTTGGCTGTCTACTCTGGTAACCAGTCTTATTGCAACTTTTAAATTAGGTTTGTATAGTTAAATAGTAGTCTGGTTTTATAGCTCTATGTGTTCCACGTTATAGTTTCAGCACCATGTTCGAAGCTTCCAACTATTAAAGTAACAATTTTCCATAGTTCAAATGTGACCATAAGAAGTTATGATGGCTCTCACAATCTAGGAACCGTTTACAGTTCTTTGTGAATCTGAAGGGATTTCACGGCACGCCAGTTCATCTGAAATTTGAGATTATTAACATAGCAGTAGTATAATGTTTCTATGAGACTAGGAGAGGGGTTTCAGAATTGTCCAATGTCTAAGATTCATCAACTGCCCACCGAATTAGCTCTATATACGCCCAGTGTACCTAAATTGTCCACTGACTAAACTCATTTTCTCTAGTAACATGTTTATACACAAGAAAGGATTCTCAAATTAATACTTCTACCTATGCCAACGAACTTTTTTGGAACATATGCATGAAGACAGTGGAATCACCACAAATTATATATGAAATTTAAACCTAAACTGATACAAAGATACTCATCTCTAGGGCTGAATTTTTTTACCATGATAATATGTAATCTTTTACCAACATAAAATGACATGAAATTCATTTTTTTAAGACCATCTAATTTTAAAACTTCTTAACATCTTGGCCCAACGACTCGATTGTCAAACCTTCTCATTGCTACTCATCTTAGGCCAAGAGCCAGTCTGACACTTCTTACTGACTCTTGTTGCATTAGTCCACAATTACTATATTTGCCTCATAGTTATTTTTTGGTAAACTTCTTATGTTCAACTTTTTGTGGACGTACACTGCTAGCAGTCCGTGATCGACCATCGAACCGGTGCTAGATGCCAATGAGAATGTACCAATAACAACATTTGAACCGGACCCTGCTAAGTGGCTCTGACAGTGGAGGGAGAAAAGCAGTATATGCTGGTACTTCTGCTTGGATCATCACCTGCCCGAAACAAACCAGACAGAAGTAATAGTTGTGCGGCGTTCATTGTGAGGGAAGCCGCATTCTAGTACACTAATATATATGACAAATCACGAAGGACTTCGGCTTTTTTTTATCCTAGCATCACTTTCAGTGTTGGATAGTTATATTTTGTATATTTTGTATCATGATGTTATTTTATCAAATGTTTGTTTGGCTCGACTGATGGGAGTATTTTCTATCCCACAAGATGAAGATGGACCATTAATTGGCATCGAACATGGAAGAGGATGGTAGGTCCCAAGGATCGTACTTGCGGATGTCGACCTCTGTGATAATGGGTACAAGGAATGGAAGATTTATCACACGACACTGAAAGTAGTTGAGGATGAATTCCTATTTGTTGGGTGGAAAAAGAAAATTGCAGGCTTAAGGGGGTATATAGACAGTGGGGCTGCGAGCATGGTGAATAGGCGTGACGGTGGAGGTAGGCAAATGACATATGATTTAGGAGTTATAGACGACCATGGGCCAAACTCGTTCTTGTTTTGCTGATTGGGAGTTGCTGCTACTATTTCTACTGCTCGTGTTCTGGTGTTGTTGCTACTGCTATTGATGTATATGTGGTTCTATCTTTTTTAGTGGAGTTTGTAGTTGATTAGTGTGTCAGTGAGGCATGTTCAAATCTGTAATGGGTTGTTCTTTTTGTGTAGTTTTGTGAAAGTGATTTTGTAACCTTCTATGTACTTCACTTGTGTTTGTAATCTATCTTTGTGTTACCTTGTGCTCCAGCAGTTGTATGTATACTTTGAATATGTTACAAAGAATATGTTATGATCAGTTGTTATTCTTTTTGAAGAATATGTGTCTTTATTTGTGTGCAATGGATACTCTTAGTGTTGTCACATTTACTCTTACAAAGTATAAGAGTAACTGAGTTTGAATCATAGTGTTTCTTTTCTAGGCAATCACAGTTACTCTTATTGCTGTTAGAGTTACTCGTAGTGCTCGTTCAGTTACTGGCAGGGTTGTCACAGTTACTCGTAGTGCTTTTTCAGTTACTTGTATTGTTTTCACAGTTACTCTAACTGCTATTTGAGTTACTCGTAGTGCTAGTTCAGTTACTCGTACTGTTGTCATAGTTACTCATAGTGTTTCACAGTTACTCGTAGGCTTTTTTCAGTTACTCGCATGCTTTTTTCAGTTACTCGCATAGTTTTTTCAGTTACTCGCAGTGTTTGTTCAGTTACTCGCAGGCTTTTTTCAGTTACTCACATTGTTTGTTCAGTTACTCGCAGGGTTGTGACAGTTACTCGTAGTGTTTGTTCAGTTACTCGGAGGTTTGTGACAGTTACTCGCAGTGTTTGTTCAGTTACTCGCAGGGTTGTGACAGTTACTCGTAGTGTTTGTTCAGTTACTCGGAGGTTTGTGACAGTTACTCGCAGTGTTTGTTCAGTTACTCAACCATTACTTGTACTGTTCAGTTACTCGCAGGCTTGTTTCAATTACTCGTAGGCTTTTTTTTCAATTATTCGCATTGTTTGTTCAGTTACTCGCAGGGTTGTGACAGTTACTCGCAGTGTTTTCGCACTTACTCTAACTGCTATTACAGTTACTCGTAGGGTTTTTTTAGTTACTCGCATTATTGTCACAGTTACTCGCGGTATTGTCACAGTTACTCGCAATGTTTTTCCTGACTTGAGCCATTGAACTTTTTCTTATTGATTTGTTACATTTGATAATCAAATATTACTTTATGCGTCAAATAGTTACTTTTGGGAACTAATAGTTACTTTATATGTCATATAGTTACTTTTTTTGTTAAATAGTTACTTTGTATGCTACCTAGCTACTTTGTATACTACATAGTTACTTTGTAGTGAACAACTATAAATGAAATTTCATAATTGTATTCATTTTATTTCAGCGACTTTTTACCTTTTGACTACTTATTTGTATGCCTACATCCTAATGAGCTCGAGATAGGATGTCAGAACATTAAATATTTTATTCAATAGTTACTTTTCCTGACTTGAGCCATTGAACTTTTTCTTATTGATTTGTTACATTTGATAATCAAATATTACTTTATGCGTCAAATAGTTACTTTTGGGAACTAATAGTTACTTTATATGTCATATAGTTACTTTTTTTGTTAAATAGTTACTTTGTATGCTACCTAGCTACTTTGTATACTACATAGTTACTTTGTAGTGAACAACTATAAATGAAATTTCATAATTGTATTCATTTTATTTCAGCGACTTTTTACCTTTTGACTACTTATTTGTATGCCTACATCCTAATGAGCTCGAGATAGGATGTCAGAACATTAAATATTTTATCAGAGAAGTCCACGTACATAACTAATGTTAAACATACAAGAAAAATATTTAATACGATTGCAAATTGATTTATTACTCTTGATTATCCACTGTTACTTTTTCTGTCAAATAGTTACTTTATGTACCATATAATTACTTTGTATGCCATGTAGTTACTTTCTGACAAACTTTGCAGTTATAAATTTGTATAATGATGCATCAAAAAATTTCAATCCTAGCAGACGTGCATTTATATTCCACTTTGATTTATAATTTATGTGCATAGCTTGTATCTCATGTGTAGCATGAATATTATTATGAAACTTATGTCTATAGGAGTAACTTCTAGCAGCAAAGAACCAATCTGGTACCGAACGAATGTTAGTAAATTAAAACCATCCAATAGCAAGGCAAACACCAAAAAATTACAGCAACCTCTGATCATAGATCTATTGACAATTTATTGGCTATTTATTCCAAATAAATTCTTTCCTATAATTCGTGCAAACAAGTCCAGCAAATTAGTTTGGGACTAAAATCAAACACCTCATAGACGAGTTAGTTTTCCAACATTTTAACAGATTGAGCAAAGCATGCAAGAGGGACATGAATCGTTGTAATACAAGTGGACATATACAATTGACAATTACATGGAGAATCAATCCGGTTACAACGATTAGCAGTTAAAGTTTTCTGCATATTACTATTGTGTCGGATAACAATTAGCATCACAAAAGGGGAAGCCAATGAGCACAAGTTTCATAGAGCTACGGAAGAGGGCATTGGACCATTCTAGAAAGATGTGTATATTGTTATCTGTGTCTTCACATTGAATGGTGTTGTCGATTATCCAAGAAGGAAGTTCTCCTAATCAGAATCTTCGGCACACTTTGCTCATAACTCAATGTTCTGATGCTTGCTCTGGATGAGGTAGAGCATCCTGGAGTCCATGGCGTTGATGTTGCCTTTGCACACATATGACATAGACAAAGTGGAGCGCACCAGCGTGCCTGAACGTTAGTCGCTTGAACGACTTCTCAAATATATCCAAGTTGATAGTCAGCGGCTTCAACATCTCCGACATTGACAGGTTGATGACCCCACACATCTCGTCGACTTCTTTTATTTCTCTCTGCGCCTTCAAAAGAACCAGGGATAACACGCGTAGATTGAGATTCCGGCCATCATGCTCCCTCCGATCAGCCGCCGCCTCTTTTCCTTCTCCCTTTTAACCAGCTTTCCGGTGTAGCCTTGCGGCCCTTGACGCCACAAGCGAACAGGATTACGCAGTAGAGATCCACGGAATAATCCTCACACTTTGACGCCAAAAACATAATCAGCAGTCTGCAGATGGGGATGGGGTCGGACTATCATTACCCGAAGATGTCCCAGTAGAACCCCGGAAAGCAGGAAGTGTTGTTGGCCCTTGGCGGAGGCGCGACTCTTCTGCCGTTGTGTTGAGTGGACGTTGTCCCCAACGACAACGTGCAGTCCACTGGAGAGGAGCAGGACGAGCCCGAGGAACGGGATGGCTTCACGGTCTACTCCGGATAGGAGTGCGGTTCCAACCAAGTGAGGGCTCTCCGCTGCATCACTGGGAGTGTGATGGGCAGGGAGGCGTCGCCGGCTGCGGCGGTTGAAAGGGAGGGGTAAAGAGAGGTTTGGGACAAGCGGACTTTGTCACGGAAGTATTTCATTTATTTACAAATCTCTGCCACCGTGAATTTCTGCTGCCGGGTAACTAATGTATAGTACCCGCGCGGGTATTAAAAACCAACTCATATATATATATATATATATATATATATATATATATATATATATATATATATATATATATATATATATATATATATAATGGCATATATGTGCTGTTTGGTTCGGGATATGATCCAGATCAACAACTATTTTTTTGTACCACGTCAACGTTAATTCCAACTAACTCAATCTAGTTTCGGTCTTATTTTGTTTGGCAAAAATCGGACTGAAGTGGTCCGGTTCGGATTCGGTAATCTACTAATCCAAACCAAGTTAATCCTGCTATGAGTAAGATTTCATATCGCAGTATGAATTTGACTCTGTCTTTTGTATTATTTTATTTTATTTGTAAGACTGAAAAACATAAATTACGAAGCCATTCCAACTAATAAGTGCTTGTGATGAGATTCAATTCCGAATCCAGATAAATTAATCCGGATCACTAACCCAATCTGAATTTCATAATCTGATAATAGAGTCGAACCGAGCATTACGGCGCCGCTCCGCTTGTCCCGTACAATTACAAAGCTGGTTCGTTACCAAATCCCAATCATCCTCGCCCGTTGCGGTGGCGGCACTCAGTTTGGTGGTGTTTGGTTGGCCCCCATCCACCGCCGCGTACGCCACGCCACAAGCTCGCTGGCTGCCAGCGCCTGCCTGTATGGAGCGTTGCTACCGTCAGTTAGGAAGAGTGAGTGAGGGAGTTGACGTGGTCCACTTATTATTACTGGCGTAACCCGCCACACGAGCAAGAACTTATGTGGTTGGCGCCTTCTTCACACCATAACCCGGGACCCACCGCACCGGCCCAGCCATAGAGCGCGACTCGACCGGTCGACCCTGCCAACCAGCCTTACCCGACCGCGCCGCACCGTCTCGGCCCCGACAAAAAGCAACACAAAACAGCGCATCACATTGGGAACGGGCACAGAACGGACTCCAGCGGTGCGGGCGGCCTAGCTATTCCAGGTATAGAGTCCACGGCACAGACACACTATTATTTCCGTCCCCTCTCCTCCTCCAACCCGCTTCATCATCCCCTCCTCTTCCTACGGACCCCTCCCCCGCCTTCAATCACTGCTGCTGCCGCACCTAACGCCTCCACACCCACCACCCCCCCCCTCTTCTTCTTCTTCCCCGCCCGAATCTCCCATGGGCCCAGCCTCCTCTTCCCGTGGGGGCTGCTCCATCCAGTAGGGTTTTCCGTCCCATGGCATAACGTCCAGAGATCCTACCAGCCCCCGTTCCTTGACGGACTCGACACACGCTGCCCCTTTCCCCTTATTTCCACTCCACATTGCCGATTCCTTCGACGCAACGGCTATTCCTCCTAGTCCGACCCACTCCTTCAATTTAATTAATCCACAATACCCCCTCTCTCCCCTCCTCCGTACCCACCTATTTGTTTCGGGTCCGGCGGGCTCCGATTTCGCCGGCCCTGGACGTTGCTGGTTCAGAATTTTCCTGCCTGCCGGTTTGGAGGGAGAGGGGTTTGCGGTATTGCTACAACGAGTTTTTTTTAAGGATTGCGCTGATCATGACATTCGCCGCGCCGGCGATGGGCGAGATCGTCGTGCCCGCGGCTAAGCTCAGGGTTGAGGAGCCGAACGGAGATGTGTATATCCGCCTGCTGGATGAGCCAGATGGTGAGGCGATTCCCGGGAGGTCAGCAAGGTGGAGGTCGCCAGGGTGGTGGGCCAAGGTCGCGGTGGCGTGCATCTTCCTGGCCGTTGGAGCTGCGGCTTTCTTCATTTGGGGAGCGCCCTTTCTTCTCACCAAGGTAATTTCTTTCCCAATTTCCGTCTTTATATGTTCTGATCATCGTCGTCATCATCAACATCATCATAGTAGTCATCATCAGCATCATCTTCTTCTTCATTGTTATGATCATCATGATGATCTTTGTGTACATTATTTTGCTAGAAACCCACGAAACCATATTATTGTAATGGATTACAAACTCAGCGTGCTACAACAGCAAGCGCGAGGGGCGTAAATCTCAGTTTTGATTCTTGCAACCGTGACACAGCATCCTCTGAAAATGTTACATGTTTTGGTTTCTTTATAATTGGTAACCACAACATAGCGCCGCCAAGTGTCGCCCACAAAGTTTTAAGGCAATAATTTTTATGTCCCCGTGGACGCTGACAAAGCTTAAGGCAATAGCTTTGGATTTATTTGCACAGCGGCTCTTCCATTTTTAGGCTCTTGGATTCTCCTTGAGCTTGGTCAGATATTTTGACCCACCCATTCCCACGCATTCATTCTTGAATACTTTTGTTTTGACAATTGACAAGTTCTTGGGGCTCTGCCTCTCACAAGCTACTTCTAAAATGGCCAAACACTCACATAGGCTTTTATTTAACTTACATATACTTCGCTTCTACAATTGCAGCTTTCTTCTATTTACATCTGTTTGAATTTGATCCTGTAGATTGTGGTACCGATTCTGAACTGGGAGCGGACAACTTTCAGCAAACCCGTGCTCTGCCTAGTGCTGTTCTTCTCCATCGCCATATTCCCAACATTGCTGATCCCTTCGTCGCCGAGCATGTGGGTAGCTGGCATGACCTTTGGATACGTCTATGGCTTCTTGTTGATCATGGCTGCGGCTTTTTTTGGCATGTCGCTTCCATACTTGATCGGCTCGCTCTTTCATCACAAACTCTATGTAAGTGGTACAGAGATGTAAAGCTCCGTTAGCAACAATGGTATACAAAGGAAGATCGCCCGCCATGGCTGATGTTACTTTTTTTTGCAGAAAGGACTGGAGAAATGGCCTAAGCAAGCGGCGATCGTTAGACTAGCCGGTGAAGGAGACTGGGCTCACCAGTTCCGAGCTGTTGTCTTGCTCCGGATCTCTCCGTTCCCTTACATCATATTTAATTATGCTGCAGTAGCCACAAATGTGAAGTACAACCCATACATACTTGGGTCTATGATTGGCGTAATTCCGGAAATGTTCATTACCATCTATAGGTCAGTTTCTTTTGTGGTTCTTTTTTCATAGTTACTGTTTGCTGTTTTGGATTTCATAAAAGCTGTCTTAAACCCTTAGCTTGTCCTATCAAGCATCAATAACCAACATCTACTCCTTCAAACATATGCAAAGCCTGATTTTTCATTCCATCTCAGCCTTTTTTATCGATTGAAGAGAATGATTCATTCACATCTCTCTTATCATAGGGAGCCTAAAATACCATATGCGGGAAAGCCTTGTGAAGTGCAGTAAAGAATAAAGTAGTGTAATCGTTAAATACAAAGAACAAAATAACCTGTCAAAGAATCAAGACAGCTTTTGATGACATAAAATCATTTTGCTCCTTAAAATGATCGCACGTTAATTAAATCGGACTCCAAAAGCTGCTCACTGTAACATTTTCTACTTAGAGTGGGTATCTCCTGTATGAAAGAGTGGTTTCTCTGGTTCTAATAAAAATTAGCCACATGTTAATGGGATTCATCTTAAGCTTTATGAACAAATGGTTAACAGCTCTTTAAAGAAGAGCTGCTGAAGCAGCATACGTAGTGCTTGCTTTAGCTGAACTGTTGCCCCAGCCGAGTTCACCAGTCCTATTGTGGAATCTCTGATCAACTTTGCATTATACTGTAGGGTCGTTTTGCTACTCTTGGTTCTTGTCTTAAATACTTGCTAGACGAATTGGAACCACCTCTAGCGTGTGCTAGTCTCTACGACTGATTAACCCGGGAGAAAGCCCTCAAATTGCAAATGATTTTTGAGCCACTGATAAACAAATAGGTTTCACTTTTATTTACCCACAACAATTACATGCCATCTCCTGTGTTTTGAGAGTCTTCTAGATTACCTACCCTGTGGGATACCCTAGTTGTAGAGATTTGACCCCTATCTTATTGTCCTTTCAGTACACTAGTTATACCAATACTTGCCTTCATCTAAAGTTTCTAAATTAGCGTATATGTATGGTATGCTTTACTGGCTATGAAAGGTTTTGTTTTGTGAACTCTACCCTCTACTTCAGATCAACTCCATTTTGGAATGCTACCACATTAGATGAGAGATGCTGTCACAAGTATCTCCTTTTCTGCGGCCTTCCAATCTCCATGCCAGTTGTCATTTTTGCAAGCACTACCGTGTACGATCAAAACAAAATTGTAAAACCCGCCTTATACTCCAGAGTACTGGAATGAGGTAATCTGTGATTAGACATTCTGATATTCCACATGTGACCTTCTAGGCTTCTACAAGCATCCTTCAAATATCTTCTTAATGGTTGAGGTGAAGTTATTTGAATTATACCCCCCCGCCCATCTCCTTGTGAACCCCTTTAAACATCTTATAGTCTGCAAACTACATGTCAAACATGCTACTACCACCATCAAGGTGTCATCCCAATCATTATCACCTCCTGTTCAAAATTTTCAGTTACTCTATCCACCTTTCATACCTAGCGGCTTTGTGCAGGCTTGCAGTGTTTCCGAGAGAATATCGTCACACTGCCAATTCTGGCAAAACCTCGGTGATTCTCACGACAAACTACCATCGTGAAAACTTTTCTCTATCTGTCACTTTCAAAATTGATGTAAAGTTCTCAAAATGTTGCAAGATTTCTGCAATTAGACCTATATATGTGTAATATATAGGAAAGAGCTTGGAATGGATACCATACAATTTTTTCCTTTATTTTCCAAATTACAAATTAGTCCTTGTATTCTTATAAGATAGCCCTTCGATGTTCGGGTGAATGCAATATTTACATTTAGCTTTTCAAATTGCAATCTAGACTATTTAAGAAAGAGCATAGATGGCATCTCATGCAGTTTTATCCTTTATTTTTTGAATTATAAATTTTAGTCCCTGTATTGTTACAAGGTAGCTATGTGATGATTGACTTTATACAGTATTTACGTTTAATACAATTTTGAATCACAAATCGTTCCTTTATGCAATATATCTATACGCTATATGAGAGAGGCATATGAGAGAGTATGCGAGGGGTTTGAGGGGGTTGCATGCAATTTTTACCTTTATTTTTCTTGAATTACAAATTAGTCCTTGGATTCTTATGAGGCGGGTTTATGCAAAATTTGCATTTAGTTTCAAATTACAAATTGCCTTCTTTTATACTATATATCTATACTGTATATAAACTATAAAGTGTGCAGGGCTTTGATGCAAACTTTGTATTTAGTTTTTTAAATTACAAATTGGCCCTTGTTTATTCTAATAATGTTGTGCACCAACTCCCATCAGGCTCTGCGCCGCATTATTGGTCATTATTGTTTTTCTTCTTCCTTTTCCTTAATACTCTGTCGGTTACAATATTAGTCGACCTTCTCATCATTCTCGAGAGTACCCACGAATCTGCTTCGAGGAAATGGTGTCAGACTGGTTATCCAAGTGAGTAATGTAAAAAAATCAACAATGTGTGCCACGCTTGTCGAAGAGTCTATTGTTCACATATTGTGCGATATCTAGTGCCTAGTTTACACGACAAGTAGTATAATATTTCATGCGAATAATATTGGTACAAATTTACAAACAACTTTCGTTTGATAGATAGCACTATTATAGTTACATGTAAAATTGCAGGAAAATAAATATTAGTCTGTACTGAGCTAGCTTTTTTTTATCATTCATCCTAATTGCCAAGATGCAACGATAAGCAGTTCTGATAGTTGGAGGATGCACTGAGTAGCAACATGAATCTATGTCACCTCACCACTTTGAAATTTTGATACATCATTGTGACTTTTTTACCTATGAGTAGGGTTGTCAATGGGTCAGTTCAACCTCCATAACCTTTGCCCATACCTTACGGTATAAGGGTAAGGGTTAGAAGTTTTGTCACCCGTTACTCATTGACCCTTTATCCTATAACCCAGGGGAAGGGTAAGGAATCCGTCCGGATTGGCACCCTTAAAATTAAGAATCGTCAAAACCTGAACAGGTGTCTTTCTATTATCCGCTGGGTGCATTCCCAACAGCCTGACTAGCCTGACACCAGCATTTCACACGCTGCAACAATCTACACCGGAGGGTAACCATGTGGTCCCTGTTTGCTGTAGACAATTTTCTCGGAATCGCAAACTGAAAGGTGTTTCAGCAGCAAGTTTTTCTAGCAGATACCTGTTCTGTCGACGCCAATGAACAATAAACTCATTGTCGTTAGGTACCGCAACAACATAGGCAGATCAGATTTTCTAATAAGGGCCTGTTTGGTAGGGTGTAGCAGGATGACAAAGTGCGTGTTTAATGTACATTTTTACATTGCGAACTCGTACAACTGCACCCTACTACACCCAACCAAATTAGTCCTAAGCCCTTTTGTTTTAATGAAGTTAAATCTCAATTGCTGGTTTGCAAATTGCAATTGCTCATGTTGGACTAGCGAAAACTATCTTTGTCGTGATTGCAAATTCTGATTACAGTTTCTACATTGGCCACCACTTTTAGTTACAGTTGAGGCTGTTTTGTGTGATTGTGCATATAGACTCTAGTTGTCACTTAATTTCCTTATTTTTGTTATGCCCTTTGTTTAACCATATGCCATGTATAACTATGATATATTTGTTATATCTAATTCTATGGTACTTGGAATCGGGTTTATCTAATGTTCCCTAGGCACATCATCATCTATTCTATGTTATGGGTGCCAACTATTCTTATTCAGTGATAAGACGTGTGACTTCAATTGAATAATTATGTAGTGAATCCTATCCTTTGTTGTGGTCTATCCAAACATGATGGGAAAACATCAGCTACTTCACTATATCCTACCACATCCTATCCTTTGTCTCATTCCTTCCACAACCTATCCTACGAACTAAACAAGACCTTAATGGATCAAATAGGATAATGGGTGGTGGATGTGGATTCCCACATTCTGCCATCCCTACTGTACAATATAGGCTTGAAGTGTTGTCTGAGAGATATCCTCACGCCATCTTATTTTCCTTAATGCTGCCGCTTCTATATTCGACTCGATACAAAACACCATGTTCAAACTTTTGTAACTCAGCAAAAGTTTCATGATGTTGCAAAAATTCTGCTAGTAGTTATTAGAATATCGATGTGGAAACAACTGATTTACATTTTAGGTTAGCTTCTTTCTGATAAGACATGCGAATCCAATTGAATAATAATGTATATTGAATCCTATCTTTTGTTGTGGTCTATCCAAACATGACGGGAAAACAATATCTTCTACTTCACTATATCCTACCACATCCTATCCTTTGTCTCATTCCTTCCACATTCTATCCTACAAAGTAAACAAGACCCTAATGGATCAAATAGGATGGTGGGTGGTGGATGTGGAATCCCACCAGGGGCGGAGCCAGGGGGGGGCAAGCATGGGCCATGGCCCCCCCAAAAAAAATAAAATTTTAGTATATATATATGTATATATATACATATGTCTATGATATGGTATAATAATATATATAATTACAATGTGTATACAACACCAAGTTTACAGTTGGTTTAGTGGCTAGTGGAGCTTCTCCCTTGGATAAGGTTGCGGGTTCGATACCCCATGCGCACATATGTGTTTTATTTTTCCAACAAATGTACAAACGATGTGTTTATATTACGGTTATAATACAAACTCATCAACATGTGAATGTAGTGCAGTGGATTCAGATGGTGTTTACTTTCAAAGGGTCTTTGGATCGATTCTTGGTGGGTAGTACTATTATTTTGGCCCCCCCACATATCAAGGTCTGGCTCCGCCCCTGAATCCCACAATCTGCCATCCCTACTGTACACTACAGGCTTGAAGTGTTGTCGGAGAGATATTCTCACACCGTCTTATTTGCCTTAATAGTGCTGTTTCTATATTCGACTCGATACAAACTACCACGTTCAAACTTTTGTAACTCAGCTGCAAAAGTTTCATGATGTTGCAAAAGTTCGGCTAGTGGTTATTAGAATATCCATGTGGAAACAACTGATTTAGATTTTAGGTTAGCTTCTTTCTGTCTTTCTGATAGAATATCCATGTGGAAACAACCGATTTTCATTTTAGGTTAGCTTCTGTCCAATAGACATCGCCATTACAGTAACATGTCAAAATTGCAGGAGGATGATATGAGTGTGTACTAAAATTAGCTTAATTATTTATCATGTACACAGTACCTGACAGAGCAATTACTGGTTTCTTGGTAGTTGCAAAATGACACCATGATTTTAATAACACCACTTTAAAAATACGAAAATCTGATACGGCAGTGTATCCTTGATAACTAGGCTATTATTCTAAAATATAAAAATTCTCCATTTTCAATAAGGAATCAGTGATAGTGTAAGTTGTAGTAGCTTTCATGAACGGGTTTAACAAATGGGAATTTTTCAATAACTAGCTGTGTTAGCACTCATAATGAGGATTTTCTTATCAATATGAAAGCTTGGGATCTGAAAGTGATTTTCTCAGTCAAATATTTGTAGTACCTCACAGTTTTACACCTGTAGATGCTACTTGGCAATGTAGACTCACCATATAGGCAAACTGCAGACATGTACCGATCAAATATGCGAAGTTTAGATTAAAATTCAAGTAACTGGTATGTCGGAACATTGGTTTAACCAACCGCTGTACAGAATTTATTCGTTTCTTAGAGCAAAACGGGTCTAGGGTTTATCCAAACTCGTCTCCCCCTACAGCACACACACAACTGGAAGAGCTCAAGCTTAGTCCGAGTCCCAGCAATCTTGACCTGGGCCACCCTTCCTTTGGTTAACATTCCACATTTTGCTCTTCTCTAAAGTTCAAAGAGACATTACCGATGCTCCAACTTGATTGGGCTTTTGAGATTTCTGCCATTTTCTTATTTGACAGGACGTACGGTTTTGTATCTTATGTGGCATGTTATCTCTATGCAGTGGGATTCTGATCCGCAATCTTGCTGATGCAACTGACGGCCATGCGTTTATGTCTCTTGAGCAAATCGTCTATGATGTGATTGGATTCTGTATAGCCCTGTCTGCAACTGTAACTGTAACAGTCTATGCAAAGAAAGCCCTCCAAACTCTCCAAGCTGAGGAGGATGTGTTGCAATAGTTGCAGAATGTTAGCTGACTGCTTTACTAACATACAACAAATTCATTTTACTTATGCCTTGTAATTGCAGCATACACGCTCATCGGGTTCAAAGACACTATAGTAATCCTTCAAGGATGCACGGGATTGCATTGATTTTTCACTTTTTGATATACCCCTTCCCTAGTTGCCAAAAGTTCTATGTAAATATGTCACAGCAGGCGACTGCAACTTGTTTATAGAATGAGTGATGATGAATCATCTGCCTTGAATCCTTTCGATTAAGCAGTTTTGAGTTTATCTATATTATCTATGTTTCCCTTTATTCTTCTAATCGGTTTGTTAGCACAATTGACTGACAATTAGAGGCCGTTCGGCCCCCATCATTATGAATGCAGGTATTATATGCGAATGTCCAGTGAGATTATTAAGTAAAAAGTGCGTACGATACTTTATTAGGTAGTCACGCTAAGAAATATGCGTGATTTTAATCAGGCCATGTACATCTGCAGTGGAGACTGCCGCCACGAGTCTGGTCTTGAATGTTTGTACGCTCACTTGCTGCCACGAAGGGTTAAAGCTTTCCGCTAAAACGAGTGCCTTTGATAAAAAACTAGCACGTGCTAAGCACGTCGGTTATTGTTGAAATATAATGAAATCATAAAACGAAATAACAAACCACAGACAAAACACTCTCATTCTTGATATTTACATCATATACATTAATAACTTAGAAAACATGACTATTCAATGTACTTCGCGTGTCAATGTCATATACCAATGATTTACCTAAAACTTCAAGATCTTCGTATGTGAGAAGTTTTTATACCTATCATCATTGAATTCTTTGAAGGAGATCATTGAATACCACTGCTTGCTTTGTCATTCCCTGAAAAAATAATGGATACATTCTTTATACCTTAAATTCTATCTTATGATTGTTATGATGAAATATTTTTATTAATGAAGACATTACCTTCACTTTCTAGATTGGAATACCTTTCTTGATTTCATATGGAAGCAACACATTTTTACCTTTATGGACACTACATTGAATAAGATATCAAAAGTTAGTGAATACATATGAAAAAAGAAAAACCATACATAGTGATGTCATAAATGTGCATATTTAAAATTTTGCTTTGTCTTTAATCATCCCATGTGATAGTCATTGTAGACAATATTTCTGGTTGATGTAATGTTTTTGTTTTGGATAGAACTTTGCTTGATGAGAACTTTAAGATCTTCAGGTGATTTCACCCTTGGGAGAGCTACATATAGTTGACCATGAGAAAATATAAGTTGGAGTAAATATATTCTAACTTTATTCAAAATTTGCCCCTGAGCTTTGTTGATTGTCATAGCAAAGCATAATCACATCAAAAACTGTACCCTCTTAAAGATAGATTGAATCTTCTCATGTTCTTTAGACATTAGTGGAATTCTTGAAATGAATACTCTTTTTCCTCTATTGTGCCAAACATCTATTTCAACATCTATAATGTTTCTATTGAAATTTTTACAAATAAGTCTTGTGCCATTACAAAGACTAGAAAGCGGATCAATATTTTGAAGTAGCATGATAGGGCAGTTCTGTTTCACAACTTGTGTGATGGAACCAATTGGAGTCAATGAATTTAAAAATTCTTCTTCATGAAATTGATTTGTGTTGTCAATAGCTGAATCAAACCCGAAGTACTCTTTCTTGTCATCAGGGAACTCTTCAATTAAAAGCTCATTGATTTATCAACAAACTTAGTTTTTGTAGTTAGAATTACATGGTTGGTAAGAGAATACATGTTATCTTCATCAACAGTAAGATTAGGAAAAATTGCATGTATAAGTTCCTGCCTAGATGTTGCTTCACTATTAAATGGAATCGCCATGCATTGTGGAATTTGCACTTGATCATAAACTATAGTTTCCACTGTACCATTTCCAGTAGAAAGTAAATATGCATTGAAAGAGTAATCTGATAGAGCTCTCATATTTGTTTTTAGTTAAATTTTTTCAACATGTTTCCATAACTTAGATTTTACAAAACTTTCTGCAATTGTTTTCTCTTTCCCTATTTGTGGCACAACATGAAGAATTTGTCTGAAATCACCACCAAACATGACAATTTTTCCTCCAAAAAGCATTGTGTTGCTTGTCATATCTTGTAGTAATAGGTTCAATGATTCAATTGCCTGCTTTTCTACCATAGATACTTCATCCCAAACAATAAGTTTGGTTTTTACAAATGAGCTTTCCCAAACTACTCTATTTTGATATATTGCATATCTTTTGCTCTTCAATATTCAACGGAATTTTAAATCTTGAGTGTGCAGTTCTTCCAAAAGGTAGTAAATATGCTGCCACTCCAGAAGATGCAGTTGCAAGTGCTATGTGGCTAGTTGATCTTACTTTGGCAAGTAAAGCACGATATAAGAATGTTTTACCCGATCCTCCTAGTCCATCAACAAAATATATTCCTTGTTTCTCATTATGCACCTGATCGATAATGATTTTGTAAGCACAAAGTTGATCATAGTTCAATTGTGTGTGGATATCATCATCATATACAATTATTCACAATTCCTCTTCTACTTCTTTGTATAACTTTTCATGTTCATTTTAAATGACAAATGGTAAGTCTAAAGTCTGATAAGATTTTTCACATCGATTCTAAGTAGGCATTGATGTTTTTCAGAGCATTATTGTAAGCACTTTCCCAATTTTCTTTACATGCATCATAAAAGTCTTCACTCATTTGTTTCTTAATTTTTTCCCAGATAGTTATGAAATTGATTAACGTACAATACACCATTATTGTTGAAAATAATTATCAAAGACCGAAAGGTATTTGAAACATCATGGCTTCTTGAAGACATTCTTTAATGTTGGTGTCCATTTGTAATAAACCAGATTCTCAATTGCCTCTTGCAATGTATTGTATTGAGTTCCATCCACATTCCTCAAATGACAAAAAGATTTATCACCCTTTACATGATTCAGTAAGCTACGGAGGTAGTAGCATTCCCCTTCAATAGATTTTGTAAAAAGAACTTTTCCGATAAACTTTCCTTGCTTTCTTCTATTTCAACATTTTGATTTTTTTTATCCCATACATAATGCTAAGAAAATTCTTTATATTGGTACTTGTGCTTCTTCATTAGTGCAATTTGTTCTAAAATATTCTGTAAGTATTGTTCTTGATAAATTCTCATCTTGCACAATGGATGACAAATTTTGATCTTCATGGAATATCACAGTGTGCTTATCTTCAAGATGAAGTTGTAGACATGTGACAGATGGATGCATTTTATTCAAAGGAAATTGGTAAATTCTCCAGGTCACTTCTTGCGGTGGCACCTTGCGTCCATATACAAACTGTGCAATTTAATCATACATATTCTTTTGACTTTTGATCATCTACTTGGAAAAATATACCATCATGTCCTTTGTACATGTATTTGTATAAACACTTCACTACTTTGGTGGAAAAACATATTTCAACATTCATATGGCAGTTATATTTAGCTAATAGGTAGGGGTTGTAAGGAACAATCCAACAATTGTCTATTATAGTGGAACTAACTCTTACCATATGACCATAAGGTCTTCACTGATACATAGGGTAAGAATTTTTTATTTAAGTCGTTACCAAACAAAAATCTTTTGGGTAATGCTTCTTGCATTGTCCATTCACCATGCAAATATTGTTTATGTTTAAGACTCCACATGGACCATGGACCATGTGTTTTAAAAGCATAGTATGCAGATATGGATTAGATTCATTGTTTGGTAATTCTGTAGATACATACTGATCATATACATTAGGAGTACTTATCTTGTGATTCTTGTCCAATATGATAAGAAAATGTAAATGCGACAGTCCCTATTTTTGATATTCTATCATACAAACATAGCCAATGACATGTTCACAAATATATCTTCTAAACATATCTACTTTCAACTCTTCTAATTTTGCTTTGAAGATTCTAGCAAGCAAGTCTGGCCTATTTTGTGCCTCTTCAAATTTTCTCAATTCTCTTTTTACTTCAGGCCATGACGAGTTATATGTAAATGTCAAAAATATATTAGGGTCTCCATATCTTTGAACTAATGACATTGCATCAAGACAACGTTGCCTCATATCTCTAGGACCACCAATAAAAGAAGCTGGAAGGACAACTTTCTTTCCAATTGTACTATCACTGCTTTGTCCTTGACTGAAGCTATCAACAATTCCTTGATATAAATCAACTCGAATTTTTATTGGACTCTTCTAATATAGTCTAGTCGACTGCTTTCAAGTTTAATGTACACATCAACAATGTACTGTTGTAGAAGTCTCCAAGAATGCAATAGAATTGAATTTTCATCATCTCTAATTTGTAATTTGTAACAATAGTATTGACGACATGAGACAATTTTTTTTCTTCTATTTCCAAGTGCTAAAATATTACAATAAAATATATTCAATAAAAACTCATTATTACTAAGTAAAAAATTAAATGTATATTACCTCTTTCCTCTTGTGAGAACAATTCATTTATGTCATTAAAGGAAGAAAGATCAGACGATGAATCACTAATTATCCATTGACCAATCTTTTTTTCTTTTCATGAAATTCCACCATGCCAACCAATTTCACCCTGTGAAAATAACAATGAATATTGCAAGGGATTACAACAACCATATTAGTAGTTAACACAGTGACTACTACCAAGATGAGTGTAAATATGAATATCTCGTGGGAGGTTTATGTTGCTAGTGTTGTAGTCATTGTTTTCAATCTAAATTGTAGCCACTTGTGACAAATTTGGTGCATTCTGAAAGTTGGACTTGACAAATATTTGATCATTGTCAAAGTCATCAAAATCCTTTAAGCTTCGAAAGAATTTTGAGTATGAATTGTCTTATAATGTACAAACTAATATCTTGACTATCTCTTCCCTCAATCTTGACGATTGATGTATCCTATTGTATCATAAAAGTATAATTGTAAGTGTGACAGATGTCATGTAACATCCCAGGATTTGAGGCCTCGGATAAAAAAATCTTATAAGGAATGGTTGGACTACCCATATCACCAAGGTGCACCTCCTTTTCTGGGAGCCCATCCCTAAAGAACTCCATAGTTAAGCGTGCTCAGTTTGGAGTAGTACTAGGATGGGTGACCAGTCAGGAAGTTGATCTTGGCTTGCGCGTCAGTGTGGACAAAGTGCGCAGTTGAGGCTAGTGGTGGTTTGTGGGGCCAGTCGTCATTCTTAAAACTCTACTAGAGCCTTGGGCAGTGGGCCCGGGCATTACAGATGGTATCAGAGCCATAACCCCTCTAGTAGGTGGGGCCCACATGGGCATGGCATGCCAGTCTTGAGCCGTGCGGTCCAGGCATGTAGGAAAGGGCTTTCCATGGTTGACGTAGCCACCCTTGCGTTGGTATTCCGTGATCGGGAGCTGGGTGTCCATGGGCCATTGTGGATCTACACTGAAATGGGGTTAGATTATGAGGACATATAGTTGAGCCTTGACGAGGACGTCAAGAGTCTAAGTGGGGGAGATTGTAACATCCCAGGATTTGAGGCCTCGGATAAAAAGATCTTATAAGGAATGATTGGACTACCCATATCACCAAGGTACACCTCCTTTTTCCGGGAGCCCATCCCTAAAGAACTCCATAGTTAAGCGTGCTCAGCTTGGAGTAGTACTGGGATGGGTGACCAGTTGGGAAGTTGATCCTGGCTTGCGCGTGAGGAAAAACTGCGCAGTTAAGGCTAATGGTGATCTGTGGGGCCAGTCGTCATTCTTGAAACTCTACTAGAGCTTTGGGCAGTGGGCCCAGTTGTTACATATCCATTCTCAGGTACCATTCTATTTATGAAGTGATATATTTGTCCTTATACTTTGAAGGTATATATCCCTCTGTTTCTCTTTGAAAGTTTTTTGTCGTCGTTCACACTATATAGGTAAAGGTAAAGGTATTGTTATAAGTTCTTATACATCTTCTAAAGTCAACAATATCCTTTTCAGATGACGTTTACAAATGAAACAATTCTAACAAGATGTCATTTGTTGCTAGCATGATCTTTCCATCATAGCAACAAAATGCTGTCACCTCATATGCAAAGATTTTTACATGACAATATGAACAATTTTTACAGTCGAGAAGTACATATGATTGTGTAGGTACTGACAATTTTTTTATGAAGCTCTTTGCCATACACTCACTTCTTTTTTTCATATTTGATGAGGAGGTCAAAGACAAACTTATTGTAGCTAAAGACGAAGAAGTTCGAACTTCCCATATGAAGTAGTACTAGGATGGGTGACCAGTTGGGAAGTTGATCCTGGCTTGCGCGTAAGTGAGGAAAAACTGCGCAGTTAAGGCTAGTGGTGGTCTGTGGGGCCAGTCGTCATTCTTGAAACTCTACTAGAGCCTTGCGCAGTGGGCCTAGTTGTTGCATGTCCATTCTCAGGTACCATTCTATTTATGAAGTGATATATTTGTCCTTATACTTTGAAGGTATATATCCCTCTGTTTTTCTTTGAAAGTTTTTTGTCGTCGTTCACACTATAGAGGTAAAGGTAAAGGTAAAGGTATTGTTATAAGTTCTTATACATCTTCTAAAGTCAACAATATCCTTTTCAGATGACGTTTACAAATGAAACAATTCTAACAGGATGTCATTTGTTGCTAGCATGATCTTACCATCATAGCAACAAAATGCTGTCACCTCATATGCAAAGATTTTTGCATGACAATATGAACAATTTTTGCAGTCGGGAAGTACATATGATTGTGTAGGTACTGACAATTTTTTTATGAAGCTCTTTGCCATACGCTCACTTATTTTTTTCATATTTGATGAGGAGGTCAAAGACAAATTTATTGTAGCTAAAGCCGAAGAAGTTCCAACTTTCCATATGGAGTAGTACTAGGATGGGTGAACAGTCGGGAAGTTGATCCTGGCTTGCGCGTAAGTGAGGAAAAACTACACAGTTAAGGCTAGTGGTGGTCTGAGGGGCCAGTCGTCATTCTTGAAACTCTACTAGAGCCTTGGACAGTGGGCCCAGTTGTTACATGTCCATTCTCAGGTACCATTCTATTTATGAAGTGATATATTTGTCCTTCTACTTTGAAGGTATATATCCCTCTGTTTCTCTTTGAAAGTTTTTTGTCGTCATTCACACTATAGAGGTAAAGGTAAAGGTAAAGGTCACTACTACAGAACCTACCTTTAGTGTCGGTTATTTAAAGCCTTTAGTGTCGGTTTCTAAGAGACACCTATGTGGGCGACACTAAAAGTCCACCCATTAGGCGTCGGTTCCAAAACCGATGCCCAAACTCTTCGCGCACCACCGAAAGCGCGCCATCAGGGGACTATAGGCATCGGTTATTAGATAAGAAACCGACGTCCAAACCCTTCGCGCCACAGAAAGGGTGCCATCTTGGGCACTATCAGTGTCGGTTATAAGTAAAAAACTGACACCATATATCTTCGCCCCACGGCCGTGCTGTCCAGTACGACCGTGGTGTTAAGGACATAGATGTCGGTTTATTGTAGGAACACCAACACTATATCATTATGTGTCAGTTATTTACAAATAACCGACGCCTATTGGTTTTTTTTTTTCTGTCAGTCTGCAGACCTGCTGTGGCTGGTCGCAGGATGAGAAACCTGTTCAGTTCAGTTATGAACAACAGGTTTTACGACATCTATTGATATCAGCCGACAACAGGCCACAAACCTGTAAAATTAACAATAAAAAAGTAGCACATGCATTTAGCAATGCAACCTGCAGTTCCATTTTATTTTCACACATTTATAAACATTCACACATGCTAGCAATCTGTAGTTCCATTCATTCACATTCACACATGTAGAAACATTCATATAGCAACCAACACTTTCATTCATTTTCACTCAGACACATGTAGAAACATCCAGACATGTAGAAGCATTCACACATATATTATAATTCAGAAATTCATTTACAAAGTATCATTGTTTAGTCATTATTCGCTATCAGGATCCCAATTATATTTTAAAGCCCCCACTAATTTTATGGCTGTTGCCCATTCTTCTCTTACTTCATTTAATTCTCCCATTGTATAGGGAGCATTAACATTTGGTAAGTCCTTTCCTGTAATGGGGTCAGCTTTAAACACCTGTAAATAGAATGATGTATATATATAATTAATGAGCTATAAATAAGATTGATATATTTCGATCATATTATCTAATGAGACTATATAATACCTGAACAATACACTCGATATCCAGTGCGGCATGTTTGATAATCATGTGCATATATCGCATGACATAGTATCCACATGCCCATCCGTTGTCTTGTGTAGCACACTATAAATTCAAACATACAAAATATTAAAAAATACAACTAATTAAACATTGTTCACATAAATAATATATACATATATTGCAGTCAGGAACTTACTTTCACGTTCTTCCAAATTATTGGCTGGTTTTTTTTCGTGGGGACCTTTCCTCCAGCCTTTTTGTACTCCTCAAAACCCCTACATGTTAATGTAACACAGAACATTGCAATTAAATAGTAATGTAATAACATATGTTAACGGATATGAAAAATGAAATATTTCTCACCGGAATATTGCCATTTTCATTATGTGTCCAAATCTTGTATTCAATTTACCCCCCTTAGGATCTAGATAATACACAGTGAACATCTCGGGAGCAATAACCAGTAACTCCCAATGCCTACCACTAGAGGAAAAAAAGGTTAAAAATTAATAACTCAAAATCCACAATAAAATATAATTTTCTTAAGTCCAAATTATAATAAGCAAAGTAAACTTACTCTACATTGAATGGAGCCATTATCACCGTCTTCTTTTTTATAGCAAAATTTGAAAAAGCCTCACAGCAGTATTGTTGAACTGATGTAGGGTCTTTAGCTACTAGACTAATCAAAGATGGAATCAAAAACCCTACATGTTCGAATCCAAAATCTGCACATATGTTGTCTAAGTAGCTGCAAAATATGTATTAATTACGTATGCATTAATAAATAAGAAATTAGATCACCAGATCATACACAAGGTATATGGATGTATAAAGAATATCTCACCTTATCCATAGCTATATCACAGATGTATTTATCCAATCATATCGAAACAACTCCAAAATATCTTGTATAAATAGTTTTGTTTCGTATGACTGACCTGTAGAATCTGAATCGGAAGAAACAGTTATAGGGGAGTTTATACCATGTTCCCCTAACCATATTGCCATACCCCTATAGTTAGGACCTAACGGGACAGGTAGGTCCTGTGGAACCCAACTAGGTAATGCAGGAGGTGGAAGTGGAGGCTTAGATGCTGTGGGTGTCTTCTTTTTAACCTGTATATATAATTTCAGATCAACTGCCAGCATATACACACACTAACAATTGAACGTAATGTAAATTTACCATACCTTATCAGTAAAGAAGACATCCGCTTTTAGCCACAATATCACTCCGCCTACTGCCTCACCAAGCGTTTCACAATCTGGATGGGCATATGGCAGTGGAAGATCCATCCACTTGGGGAATATATGTATCGGGCTCACCCGAATCCAACCAGCTGGTACTGGAGACCCGTGACACATTTTCCCTGGTAGGGATGGGTAAGCCGACGCCTCTGCCATGACATATTCTTTACTTTTTAGACGACATGGCTTCAACCCCTACAAATTTTTGTGTAAAGAATGTTATATACATATATACATATCATCTTTTTTCGAAACGACTACAATTTCATATATACGTATCATCTTGAATTAAAAAACTAGTTACTATGTCATAAAAATACTTACAGTGGATGTGCTAGGTGGTGGTTCTACATGATTACTCCCAACCTCTGCAGTAGGAGTAGGAGTAGAGTCTGCATTAGGTATTGTCTGGTAAGTGGCAGTCTGAGATGCCTGCCACTTTTTCATTGCTTCTTCGAGTTTCCTGTCAAATAGCTTATCCACCTATACATGGATAAAAGAAACGTCAAATTCTAATTTTTGAATTCTCTTTTACAGTAACATTATAAAGAAAGAATATGTTACCTCTTCTTGTGAAAGTCCCGCTTTTGGGACATGTTTGCGCTGGGATGACCCAAAAAAAGATTTGATGCCCACACCAGCGCCTGCAGCCCTAACACGTCCAGAATGCTCTGGGTTACCCAGAGCAACTGTCAATTCATCCTTTGTTCCCTCAGGGATGAACTTTCCTTGTTTCCTCAGCTCGTGCAGCTCCCGCTAATCACCAAAACAAAAATTTGTACTTAAGTAAACAACCCAAATAATCAATATTCGAATAATTGTTGTAAGAGTTGTATTTTACCATTTTTGCAGCCGCCTCAGCAGTTGCGGCCTTAGTTATTTCTCCCTTCTTATTTTGCCTCCCAGCTATCCAGACATCATGGCGAGGCAGAGGTGTGCTACCTATGGTAGAGGACTCCTGAGTAGCAGCAGACTGAGCAGCAGTAGCCTCAGCCTGTAGTCTTTGGCGAACGCCTGCATACCCCTTTGGACCCATTCTGTGGTCATGCACATTCAGTGCACGCCTTGATCTTTGTGCCTCACTGAGGGCCTAGTTAGTATGCAAATTAATGATTTGGTTAGTAAAACTAAATGTTAATCTTGAATAAGTGAATACAACATATATTAATTAATGAGATTGAGACTGACGCCTAATACCTTGAATTCATCAGTTTGTCTTGAAGCGACAAACGCGTCCCATTCTTCTTTATCCAGGAAGTTCCACTGTTCAGTGGCTGTCTTCTTCCTCTTGTCGGCTTCTTTTATGTATTCTCTGGTGAGATTTATCCTATAGTTCCTTAGGACTCTCCCACAGCGTTGCATCACGCATTTACGATGCAGCTTTTCATCCAATTCAAATATACTCTGCAAAATAGAATTGCTATTAACTAGTATCCAAAAATTTAGTAATCTACAAAATAGAATTGCAAATTAATAATAACTCACGCATAAATCCCTCCATATTAAATATTTCTTCTCCTTAGAAACTTTATGCCAAGAATCTAAGCGACAACCGCAATGGCTACGAGTAACAAACCCAAGATATGAAATAAATGAATTGCGATTCACACCACATGCATTTCTTGCATTATCAAAATCCACAATAAGTTTGGGTCCATTGCCCTTTTGCGCAATTAACTTCTTCATCATAGTGATGCCCCTTCTCTTGTCAACTTTTTGGTGTTGTTGATCAAGTGCCTCGAGTGCTTCATATGGTACCTATGCATCATCAACCTAAAATTTGACAAAATAATTCACATTTACAAGATATAACTATAAATGGACATATAGATATAAATATATGATATATTTTTAAAACTTATATTGTGAGGCGGCGCATTGATGTCCTCACCCTCACGGTAGTCATCAGCACGGTCATCAGGAGAATGGTCAGCCATCTGCAAATTCACATTCAAATTGTAAAGTTCACATTATAAAGTAGTAATTCAAAGTGTAAAGCTCACATTTTAAAGTAATTCAAATTGTAAAGCTCACATTGTAAAGTAATTCAAATTGTAAAGCTCACATTGTAAAGTAATTCAAATTCTAAAGTTCACATTGTAAAGTAATTCAAATTCTAAAGCTCACATTGTAAAGTTCACATTCACATTCAAAACTTTAGGCCAAAAAATACATGTGATGTCATTCTTATATATAATAAATGTGTACCACCTATCCCATTCTTGAACACCTAATCTCACTAGTAAGTGTATAATGTGTATTGGGTTTTCGAGAAAATTTCAGCAGCATTTCCCCACTGTTCTCCAAGTACATATGTACTTAGAGAACAAACGGGGAAATGCTACCGAAATTTTCTTGAAAACCCAATACACATTATACACTTACATCCTAAGTGAGATTAGGTGTTCAAGAACAGTCCCAAACCGGGGACTATCCAAGATTTACTCCTAATGAGTAAATCTTGGACGGGGTTCTAGGGTAATGAGTACATATCCACTACATGTATTTGCTCACTTACATTGCATCACTCACAATTAGAGCATTATTATATAATAAATCAAGAATTCAATAGTTTCAAACATGCAATAATGCTCAATCATGTTTAAATCAAAAAAAATATCCTAAGTCAGATTAGGTGTTCAATAACAGTCCCAATACATGTATATTGTCATTCTAATACCTACAATCAAACTTTCATCACAATTGATGTTAGGGTTTCATCACAATTTTAGGTATCATATAGAGTATGTAGATGTTAGGGTTTCATTATGCAACATGGATTCATGTAGATGTTAGGGTTTCATCATGCAACTCGACCAGATGTTAGGGTTTCATCATGCAATAGGGATTTCATCATATAATTGATTTAATCACAAACTCATAATTGATTTCATTTTAGTATATATATATATATTCTTGTTCTTCCTTCTCCCTCCTTACCAACAACAACCACGGTCGTGTGGGCTGGCACGGCCGTGGCTGTGTTGGACAACCACACGGTCGTGTTGGGTAGCACGGCCGTGTGGTCGGCCAACACAACCATGGCCGTGCCAGCCCACACGGCCGTGGTTGCTTTTGGTAAGGAGAGGGAGAAGGAAGAAGAAGAGCAGGAGAAGGAAGAAGAAGAACGGAGGGCCTACCGGAGAAAGAAGAAGGAAGAAGAACGAAGCAGCGTGGAGCCGGAGGAGCAGCGGCGGACGTAGCAGCAGCTAGGGGACGGACGGCCGCCGATGAGCAGGAGCACGGCCGCCGGTGAGCCAGTGAGCAGGAGCACGACCACCGGTGAGCAGGAGCACGGCAGCGGAGAACGGAGCACTGGAAATCGCCGGAGCTAGGGAAATCGGGAATGAAACAGGGAAAGGGGAAGAATCGGTCAGGCTGGTCAGCTATTAAGTTGACAATAAGTGTCGGTTATTTAAAATAACCGACAACTAAACCTACAGTGTCGGTTCTTTACCAAAAACCGACACCTATACTACATTATAGTCGTCGGTTTTTAAGTAAAAGACAACCGAAAACTATTCCTGTTCGCTTTAGTCATCAGTTGTTTAGTTATGACCGACGCCATATGTAAAATTTTGGAGCCAATTTTTTTCGCTGGAATTTTGGGTTTGGCGGTTGAGTTTAGGTGTCGGTTGTTTATTAATTAACCGATACTTAATAAAAGCGGTACCCGTGTCTGGTCGACCTTCGTAGATTGGATGTCAGTTTATGTTATCAATCGACACTGTAGACTTTAGGTGTCGGTTTTTGTATAAAACCGACACCTTGAAAAGTGGCTTTATAAGCCATTTCTGTAGTAGTGGGTAAAGGTAAAGGTAAAGGTATTGTTATAAGTTCTTATACATCTTCTAAAGTCAACGATATCCTTTTCAGATGACATTTATAAATGAAACAATTCTAACATGATGTCATTTGTTGCTAGCATGATCTTTCCATCATAGCAACAAAATGCTGTCACCTCATATGCAAAGATTTTTGCATGACAATATGAACAATTTTTGCAGTCGGGAAGTACATATGATTGTGTAGGTACTGAATTTTTTTTTATGAAGCTCTTTGCCATACGCTGACTTCTTTTTTTCATATTTGATGAGGAGGTCAAAGACAAACTTATTGTAGCTAAAGCCAAAGAAGTTCCAACTTCCCATATGGAGAAGTCTTGAAATTGCAAGTGTTGGCTCCCTAAGCATTGGGATGATGAAATAGTGTGGATATCTAATAAGAAATTAGTTTTTCCCATATCGAATCTTGCTTGTTCCAAAGATTCTTTCAGTTTCTTATATTTCCTTTGAACATAGTTCTCTCTATCTTTTTCACACTTTTTTTAATCTTTTTCTCTTCTGATATGTTGGCATAATATTCTCTTTATCTTTTTCGTAATAATATCTTCTTATCCTCTGGTAGATCACAACACTTCATCCTAAGTATGTTAGACTAAAATTACTTTCTCAATAAGATATCTACAAATTATCATATAGGTATGTAATGATTCTACAATAGTAGAGAATCATGGTGCACATATAAAAATAAAAATAACAATAAAACATTTATCTCTTACATAGTCTTGTTCAAACATTAATATGTCCAATGCATAAAAAATGATCAATGTATGTTTGAACAATGATAGTTTCATAAGAAAAATGATCTGAATATATACACATCTAAATAAATTATTGTTTATTACATAGTATATAAATTCTAACCTTTCACAGAGAATGTATATGGTAGTTTATTTGATAACTGATCAATTGGCCCTAAAAAAGAAACAATTAAGATTAAATGTCTCCTTCCATATCGATAAAATTTCTTATACAAAAATTAAGAGAGTACAATCACATAAATGTATTCACGAGATGGATATGCGGTAATGCAAAGAAAAATATGATGAGAAGATATGTAACTATTTTATGATATTTAATAGAAATCCTAAGTCTTTGAAGGAAATTTCATATGATGAAGTTGGAAAATTAAGTTTAAGTAAATGTAATGAATATAATATGTATGCATATTATTGTGATGCCTCACGCTACACAAAATTAGATTACTCAAAATATAACCGCGGAAGAAAGATTAATGAACAAATTACTAGAAAATGCTAAAAATTAAATTTTTATTATTAAAATAGCCATATAGCAAGAACCTTTACACAAGTCCTTTCATGTCTCAAAACGTATACAAGACATGTTGTCAACCTGTAACTAAAGAACTGTTCCAGAACATATATACATGATTTCACCACAATTGTACATAACAAGTATACAAGCCAACCGCATAAAGAAAGCATGTTCACGAAATAACTACAAAACATTCCCGAAGACCCGAGTGTACAGGGACGACGCTATGATTCTCTCAATAAAAGGCATCTAGCAACACTTCCAACCTTATCAACTACTATTCCTCTGGCTGCTGCTCAACCTCCTCTGCACGATCTCTACCTCTTCATACTCGTCTACCTAAAAATGGTGTGGGAAACCCACAGGGTGAGATTCCAAATCTCAGCGGGAGATATAACTCACCACCAACTCTATTATTATCACAGAAAAGATAAACTAAGAAGTAGTATAATTACAATTAAATGAATTAGGTAATCATTATTAACAGGAAGAGCACTTATTGTTGAATTATGAAACATCTTAATAATTTAAAAGGAATATGAAGAACATGTATATTTCCAATCAACAATATTGTATAAAGATCAAGCAAGACCTCAACCAATATTTTTGTATTTGATCCTATACAATTATACTATACAACTAATTATGTGTTTCATTATGCCCCAAGGATTTGAGTCGTACCACCCAAATCAAACTGACCACTTGATAAGTCAAAATCGGCGCCAAACAAGATCTAATAGAAGATTCAGAATCCACAAACTCACCACACCTCGTGATCAACACAAGAGAAAACACAGCAGGGACATATCAGTCAACTGCATCAATGACATATAGTCAGTTTTAGGGATTGGCTCACGCATGGCCATCCACATATATAATCATAACTTTCCCACCTTGGTACATGTACGATGCTAGAAGAACAGGCACACACATGTCTGTTCTAACAAAAGGACTGGCTCACCCATGGCCATTCATATCACAACGAGATCGACTCACGCATGGCCGTCTCACACATCTTGTATTTAAGGATACAAGGAATTACTCGACTTGTACCCTGCATATTAAAAAACATGCGCTCCGAGTTAAACTCATTTTACCATTTAGCAAACAGCTAACATTGGATGGATCTATGGAACATGACAAACTACACTATTAGATTTCACTTGACTAATTAGACCAATTAAGAATCTTTTAGCATCAATCAAGTTACAACGTATAATCTCTAAATAAGATCTACATTAACAAGATCATGACTCATCACCAGAAAAAATTGAAACATATTAGGTGTGATCTCATAACATCATCACCTTATGCCTGTCATTCATCATATGTCCATCACAAGGACCAATATCCATCACAAGGACCACATATCTTGGGGTGACAACCCCTCCTCCCATCATTGAGGAAAACAACTCATGTCAGCAATAAACCATCATTAGGTCATAAGATCATTCACCCCCTCTTTCAAAGGATGTCCACAACACTTTATGCCTCATAAGGCCCATTCAAACATACCATGAACTTCATAGCTCATACATAGCTATGCATAACATTGCTTCACCTGCATGGTTAGATATTCATAACAAGAGAAGTAATACATCATCAACACCAATATCTCATAAGATTCATACCATACATTTCACATTATTTCAATTAGGGTTTTACTTTACCCGATTAGGGTTTATAAGATTGGATCAACAACTACCCTTAGATCATCACTTCCCTCATCATTATGCAACATGTTAAGAGGTATGGAAACAAATTTCTCATCATTATTATAAAACATGTTATGATGTAAAGAAGCATAACTCAACACCTTCCATACAACTTTTTCATAGAATATCACATCATACCATGAGATTCCAACGTCCACATGGTGTGACTTAAGAACCACCACAAGGTATCATCTAGGTTTCAACATAGGGTATCGGTTAACCCTAAGTGTTTTAGGCAACCAATCTGAGGGAGTTATCAGTTAAGCATATACTTAAGAGAGCAACCAAAGTATCAACCTACTACTTGGGAGGGTGTATCAGTTTAGCACCATGAGGTATTAGGCACAACACTTCTGGAAGAGAGTATCGACCAACCCCTTGTACCAGGCAATGCTATCTAGAGGTGTAACGACATCAAAGGGATAACATCATCATGGTGTATCAGGCAATGCTCATTGTGATAGGGTGATGATTAGGGTTTAAACAACACATTAAGCCATGACGACTATCAGGGTGTCAGGCAACAACGCCCCCAAAGCAACGAACTAGCCATGCATGAAGCCATGATGGGCAACAACGTTATCACCACATTGTGTCGGCCTCTGCCCAAACGAGATGTAACAAGTCATGACGGCTAAGCCACAACGACTAGCATACTAGGTATCCCGATTAGACTCCATGTCTGTTTAACAACCACCAAGCCCACAAACTCCTCAACTCATACCAGTGTAATCCCACCTAAGGCATGACAATCTAGGCAACATCTAATCCTGTCGACCTAAACCTCTTAAGGGTTGTAATGAACTACCACATGGGTAACAGATAGGGGCGTCACACGTTGTGATGGCCACCCAAACATATCGGCCACAAGGCATATCAGTCACTTCATCTCCTACCTCAAGACGACGTTACTAACAAGGCAAGAGAAAGGTGCAACACAAAGGCAACAACTATCAATGTTCCTCTTCCTTAAAATAACATTCAAAACCAACAAGAAAGACTACTACCATGCAAGATACAATGAGCCAAAGATAAAGAGCAAAGATAGAAAATAAAAAGGTGATAATAATAAAGAGGGTTTAGAGTTATATAACCCGCCTCAAGGATCACCACCAAGGTCCAAGATCCACAAACTCAAAGTAGAAGAAGATCCTCCAAGCTTGATCACCTCAACACCTCTAAGAGAAGATATGACCAAGGTTAAGAGACCATGAGAGGGAAAGAGAAGCAGCCAAGGTCCATGGCTGAGAAGAAGAAAGAAGGAGAGAAAGAAAACTAAGGATCATGGCTTACCAAGGAAGAAGATGAAAAGAGAACACCATGGATTAGGCTCACCCACCAAGCTCAAAGGGAGAACACTCCTTAAGCTTAAGATCGGCCACCAAGGAGAGAATGCAAAAGTAACCAAATGGATTTTCTTTCATGGAGAGAAAGAGGTATATATACAAGAGAGATGAAAGAGAGGACAAAGGAAAGGTGTCACCACCAAAGAACCCTAGGTGATACATGTCCACGAAGAAAGAGCCACAAGCTGATATGGTGCATCTACAGACACCACAAAACCGATACAAGCCCCCCTCAAGGCTCTCAAGCCCGAGACAACACCTCTAGGTGTAAGGTACCCCCCCCCCCCCCCAAACATGAGTGCACAACATCACCAAAGATGCCACCACTCAACCAAGCCTCAAACAAGATGCCCATCTCTCTCTCACTACTCCAGACGATGCCAAGAGAGAGAAGAAACACACTAGAGGTGACAAACTTACACATCAACCCATATCCCGGGTAAATTACAATTTGCACGAAACCTCTCCACAAAACATAAACATTAACCAAACACGCTGAAACAAGGAGCTCAAGCCTATAACATACCCTAATTAAATCTCATATGATTAGATCAAGGAGCTAAACAACATACTTAAGCAAAACAAAAATGGTTATCCCAAAATGTGGGTCAGGGTCCTTACAATTATAACCTTGATGATAGGAATTGACAATTTACAAATTCAAAAATTATATGAAGATTGTGACTACACTTGCCAACTCATTCTTAGCAGTTACAAATCATTGTAGAAACTATGAATGTAATACAAAATTACTAATTTAACAATAATAGCAATAAAAACAACAATAATTTTTTATCTTTAACATAATCTTATTCAAACCATAATAAGTCTAATGCATAAAATATGATTAATGTATGTGTAAAGAATGTCTAGTTTGATAAGAAAAATGATCTGAATATAGAAGCATCCAAATAAATTGTTATTTGCTACAAAAAAGATAAATTATTACCTTTCATAGAGAACGCCTATGATAGTTGATTTGATAACCGAACCGCTAGCCCTGCAAAAGAAATAATTCAGATTTAATGTCTATTTGCATATGGATAATTTCTAATAAAAAATTAACAGAGTATAGTCACATAAGTGTACTCCTAAGATGGGTATTAAGGTAATGCAAAGAAAAAAGTGAATAAGAAGACATTGAACTATTTATCATATTTAATGAAATTTGAATCCTTCAAAAGAAATTCCGTATGATGAAAAATGGAAAATTACGTTTAAGTAAATGTAATGAATGTAAAATGTATGCATCTTATAACCTTGATGATAGGAATTGGCAGTTTACTAATTCAAAAATTATATGAAGATGTATAACTACACTTGTGACTTCATTCCTAGCGGTTTACAAAACATTATAAAAACTACTAATGTAATACAACACAATAATAATAATCTAGGTTTACATAGACTTAAAATATATAATTTTATTTTGTTTAAAATAAACATAAGCACCGACTACATTTTACTTTTAATGATCGATGTTATTATTTAGGGCCTCCTTAATACAAAAGAATATTTGTTCTTGTATGTATTCCACTTCTAATATACATACCTAACGACAACCATTAGTAAAAGAAGATTCGTTGATGCTACCCCTTCAAAGCAATTAGTAAAAAAAAAGAGTTGAAGCCTACACGTTATGTGGACAGTTAATCAGATTATTACCAAATAGGAAGGAACACATGACCCTCACATTTAGGTGAAATTTACCTTCATAAGAACTCCAAGGAGTCTCATCTAAACGCGCTCTGGAGACCGGGGAAGCGATTTAGGGCTCCCGTCGCGTGACACTCTGACTTGGGGGAGGGGGTCCGGAGGATCGTGATCTCCACCTCTCCCCCAGATTCTCTTCCTCGTCCAGCCTCGTTCGTGTCGAATCTGGTAGCAGGAGCCGTCTCCTAACTTCTCGTCTTCTCCCTCGTGCCGCAGGTTCAAATTTGATCGTGACTTGGGCGTTTCTGGTTGACGGTGGTGGACTTGGCCATCTCTTCGGGGGTCGAGCTCCGCATCTGTCTAGAGGCTGATCTGTGAAGCTGCTGGTGGTGTCCTGCTATCGGTTTCTGCTAGAGGCGGTTTTCCCTCTTCCTCCTTCGTCTTCCTAGGGTGTCGATCCTCCCCCCTGTTCTTCCTAGTCTTTTTCTCTGTGTCAGTCTGTCTGTGGTGGTCTTTTTTTGGTCGTGCATTGGGTTCCTTCTTGGGCGGACGGTGAGCTTGGGCGCCCTAGGTGCTTCAGGCAGAGGAGGATTAAGCTGGGTTTGTGCTTCGTGTAGGTCTTCCGCCCCCTGCTCGCAGTGGTGGTCGAGAGTGGTGGTGGGGTTCCCGACACCCTCTACTGCCCACCGCTGTATCCGCATGAGCCATCTTTCCTCTGTATTTACATCGTTGGGGTTTGGCCTCCTTCTCGGGTCTCCTGGTTGGTGCACCCTTAGTGCTCGACGTTTTTTTTCTGTGTTAAGATTGTGTTGTTGGGTGGCTCCTTGGCCAGTTTATTTTTTTATTTTTGTTTCTTTGCTGTTAGTTGTGTTTCTAGTCCTGTTTGTGTGGTGTTGTGTTTGTGTTGTTTCTTTGTGGTCGAGCTCTTTTTCAGGTGATCATTCGTGTCTTCATGATGGTAACCTCTGCCAGCGGCTATGCAAACTCCTCACCCGATGTACTCATAGGCTTTTGTAGATTGATGAATTCCATCCCGGATAGCTGTTTTAGACAGCCACTACAAGAGGTGGACGGTGCAGAAATGTACCTATCACATCCCAATCTGAGCCTTGTGCTATGTCTTTCCGCAAAAAGAGTTGCTGCTTGGTTACTTAATGAGAGATGTCTATCTTGTAGATGCTGTATGGCTTACTTTTAATGAGATTGAGCTATTTTTTTAAAAAAAAAGGAAGGAACACCCTCGTAAGCTATTGTTGACTTTTTCACAGAGAACGCCTATGATAGTTGATTTGATAACCGAACCGCTAGCCCTGCAAAAGAAATAATTCAGAGTCAATGTCTATTTGGATATGGATAATTTCTAATAAAAAATTAAGATTACAGTCACATAAGTGACTCCTAAGATGGGTATTAAGGTAATGCAAAGAAAAAAAAGAATTAGAAGACATTGAACTATTTTAACATATTTAATGAAATTTGAATCCTTCAAAAGAATTTCCATATGATGAAAAATGGGAAATTACGTTTAAGTAAATGTAATGAATGTAAAATGTATGCATCTTATAACCTTGATGATAGGAATTGGCAGTTTACTGATTCAAAAATTATATGAAGATGTATAGAGGTTTACAAAACATTATAAAAACTACGAATGTAATACAACACAATAATAATAATCTAGATTTACATAGACTTAAAATATATAATTTTATTTTGCTTAAAATAAACATAAGCACCGACTACATTTTACTTTTAATGATCGAAGTTATTATATAGGGAGTCCTTAATACAAAAGAATATTTGTTCTTGTATGTATTCGACTTCTAATATACATACCTCACGACAACCATTAGTAAAAGAAGATTCGTTGATGCTACCCCTTCAAAGCAATTAGTGAAAAAAAAGAGTTGAAGCCTACACGTTATGTGGACAGTTATCAGATTTTACCAAATAGGACGGAACACACTCGTCTCACGACGTAAGCTATTGTTGACTTTTTCACACATGAATATACACATGTATACGTCATTTACATCTATCTATGTAATTGATATTAGGAACAGATGTGACTTTTTAATACATGCCATATAACAAATCAATTTATGTTAAGGTCACCACTTCGATAAAACTTGAAACACACAGCCAAAATTTTTCTGTTTCGACCCTGTGTTGGTGCCATTGCTGCTGCCGTGCAGGTGGCGGTGGTCTTCTTCAGCCTGCACAACTCCATCGGCTCCCCTCTGAATAGCAAACAAACACCACATTTGCTGCCCAGTTGTGAGTGACTCTTGCCACAGCGCAAAAGCATCAGTTGCTCTGCGAGTTTACCACCGGGTCTTTTACAGTCTTCAGTACCAAATCTAAAAATGGCAGTGGCACCCCTGTTCTCCTGATGTTGCACGAACCGGAGGGAGCAGTGTCTCCACTCGGTAGGACGCGGATCGCGAGTTGATGGGTTGTGCGATGGATGACGTGGGAGTGCATCCGAGTGTGGCCGTGAGATGACCAACAACAATAAGGGCCTGTTTGGTTTGAGTGAGTTGGAAGTTCATTACAAACAAATGTTAAGTTCTGCACTTGTTTTTGTATTTGGTACGGTGAAGCGGAGTGCAGTTGGTTGATTAGTAACTGCATCCAACTACACAGTTTATGCCCAATTCCCGGAAATTGTACCACGTCCAATTAGGGGGTGGTCGGAGGAAAACTCTCAGTTGTGCCGCTGTGCGGGCTACCAAATAACAGCAGACCAAAGAAGCGAATTTACTTACTCCATACCAAATAAAATCAAAGCCGTATAAAATCTCTGATTATGATTGATTTGAATTCTAATTCATTCAACTACATCCGACAACGTCCTACCAAACTAGCCCTAAGTAAGAAACAACACCCTACTGTAAGTCAAAAGCTATCTCAAACTGCTTCGGAACTTTCTCGTAAGTCAAAAGCAGAAAATAACACAACACGACTATAAGTCTATAATTATTTGTTTGAGAAACGGTTGCTTGGGCCCTCGACCAAGTCTTCATACAGTGAGGGAGTCGTGGCTTTCGTTGAAGCCAAAAGGTGAAGCTAGCTTCTGTGTAACCTACTGCAGGAGAAAAAAAGCAACCTCTTAAGTCGAAAAGTCGCATAGCGGCAGTGCTCATGTGCAGTAGAAAAAAAGCGGAAACATATGTATCTCCATCATCAGCGCGAAGCGTTTGTTACTTTGCTAGCAAGCTCATAAGTTCTTAACGCAGTGCTGTGTTATACGTGGCATCATCAGGCAGCTGTTTAATTAGATGTATCAAAAGGAGCAGCTGAAGCATACAACCTACGTGTACGGATAAAATATAAAAATAAAAATCGTAAAAGAAGCAGCCTAACAAACAGAAGGGATGCCGTTAAAAAGCAGCCTAACGAACACGAGGAATGAGCTCAGAAGCAACCTAACAAACAGGAGGGATGAGCGTTTATATATATATATATATATATATATATATATATATATATATATATGCTATTTATTCATTACCCGTACGAGTATTTTAGTTTTTAGTTTCGCTACCCGGCACACACGGGACTTATCTCCTTGAATCTCCATCTGTAGGCGGCGCTCCTTTTCGTCGCCAGTCCATGCCAATCGATCTGCTCCTCTTGGATAATTAGATTACGCTCATCAGTTATCCCCAAAATTACCACCGTCTCTGTATGTGGTGGTCGATCTGGACTGTCAGAGGCCGATGCAACAGACGCTTCCATCCAGGCTATTCCGCCGCCAAGCCCTATCACCGTGCATCGCCCCCAATTGCCTAGTGACTGCTACGTGTTGTTGCTTCCTAAGCTACATTAACGGCGCGACTATTGCTTCATAAGCTACATTGACGGCGACAAGGTCTCCTTCCATTTCGATTAAGTGCTCCAAGTGTGTCTGCATCTTGCCCATCCTTCCCCTAGAGCAGTGCCCCGATCTGAAAGCGGCGCCTGACCTAGAAGGGAACCATTCTCCGCTGTCCTTTTTCTCTCTCTCCTGTTCGCGATGACCTCCCCTACTTAGCCTTGCTCCGGCTACCTCCAGCGGCCTGCAGTGACGCCCTAGGCATCTCAAAGGAGCGACGACGCTCCAGGATAGTTCAAGCGAATGCCTGCAGAACTTGTCAAGCAATAGTTTTGATCAATTCTTCTCTCTATTAAGGTACTTTGTCATTACCCCTTTTTCTACAATTGTCGGCTTGTTTGAGAATTGCGCATATTTGGACCTCGCTTGGCCTTGTTTTCTTACTTCATGCCTTCGACGACATGTACCAGATGTGCCCAATGTAGTAGCCTTTTCAAATCCTTGCTTTTTTTTTTCTGCTGTTGTGAAGCTCACTTGGAAATCTACATATAACCTTATTTGTCCAAGTTACCTTTCTGTATTTTCTTCTTCAATTCAAGTGTTTATGTCCAACTTGGAAATCTATTTTATTCTGATTTGTAATTTGGAATACAAATCTTCTTGCAGTTACTCATTTGTTATGCTGGGTTACTCTTCGGCATGATAGAGTTACTCTCTGCTGTTTCAGGGTTACTCCTCTGTCCTGCTGAGTTACTCCCAGACACTGTAATGGTTCCAGTCTTGATACAGATGCTGCTAATTCAAATGTCGGCCTTGATAATGATAATGCTAATTCTTATGATTCTGTTGGTGCTTCCACTCTGCCCCCAGCTATAGTTCCTAAAATTGGTCTCCACTTTGGAAGTTTAGATGAAGCTATCTCATTCTATTCTAGTTACGTTGACATGATTGGTTTTAATATCAGGAAAGATGACAATAGGTATGAATGGAGAACTAAGATTCTCGCTGCCAAAGATCTGGTTTGTGACAAGCAGGATACAATGGGCTGTTCTAAGAGGTCAAGAGGGCTTCTGAGCCCCGTTTGTGATAAAGTGGGTAAGTTGCAGGAAAATATGTCTAAGAAGCACAAATGATATGTGAAGAGGTGTGGTTGTGGAGCCATGATCCGATTCACACTAGACAAGTCCTCATCCATGTGGGTTGTGACTGCCTTTGTTGAGGAACACAACCACGATCTTGTTGATGATGCACATCTCCATTACCTGAAGTATAACTCATCTCTTGATGAAACTCAAAAAGATATCCTTTCTTCTATGAGCCAAGATAACATACCTGTATCGAGACAAATTACATTGATGGCATCCGAGTCTGGAGGCTATGAAAATCTGGCATTTACCAACAGACAAGCTCATGGACACATCAGTAGCAAGAGGAAAGAGTTGGCCAAGTACGACATCGACATGGTCTTGGATCGGTTTGCCAAGTTTAAGGTACTCGATCATAAATTCTTCTATACATACCAAAACGATCTTGATTGTTGCTTGACTCATCTGTTTTGGGCTGATCTTGTTTCTGTTGAAGACTGCAGGTTGTTTGGCGATGCGATTGTTTTTGACACCACCTACCACACCAACAAGTATTCGATGGTTTTTGGAATGTTTGGTGGTGTTGATCACCATCGTAAGACGGTCTTGTTTGCTTCAGATCTTATGTTTGACGAGAAGTACGAGTCATTTGTCTGGGTTTTCAAGCAGTATCTACTTTGTTTTGGCAAAGAGCCGGTGTCCATCAAAATCGATCAAGACCCGGCTATGAATGCTGCTATCCTTACTATTTTTCTGAATTGCAAGCATCGGTTCTGCAGCTGGCACATCCTACAAAAGCTTCCCTCTAAGCTTGGTGGTCTTCCTAACAAGGACCAGATCATAAGCTCCTTGAATGATTGCGTGTGGAATGTGGATGATGTCAGTATATTTGAAGAGAGGTGGGATTCTGTTGTTGAGGAGTATGGTCTGTCTTCCATTACTTGGCTATCTGACATGTATGCGATGCGTTCGGAGTGGGTTCCGTGCTATATGCAGTCTTCCTTCTTTGCGGGCATGAGGACAATGCAGAGGAGCGAGAGTTTGAATGCGTTCATTAGAAGCCATGTGAATAGTAGGAAGACTCTCTTTGAACTTGTATGTTTATTGGAGACTGCGTACTCTCATGTACGGGAGATTGAAAATTTCAAAGACTTTGAAGACGAGTATAGTAATCTCCCTTTGTCATCACTGTGGCCTCTAGAGGAGCAGATGAGAGGTATATACACCAAGTCAATCTTTAAGATCTTTCAGAGTGAGGTTCATCAAAGCATGATCTACAATGTAAAGGAAGCTTTAGAAGAAGGTGTGTTTGAAGTGTATTGTGTCGGTGGCCTTAGATCTGCCCGCATCTTGAAGAAAAAGTCATCGAATGAGATTGTTTCTTGCAACTGTTACATGTTGGAATTCAAAGGTATCCCTTGCAGGCACATCCTATCTTATTTGAAGAGTCGTGACTTTTGCACTCTTCCCGAGCCACACATACTTAAGAGGTGGACCAAAGGGTACAGAAAACATCCTTTGATTTTTGGAAAAGTGTCAGTTAGTCATCCATCCATTGGGAGGACTCTTAAGCTTGTTTCTGCCTGATTCGATTGTGAACATAGCGTGTAGGAACAACGATGTAGATCTTTGCCATGAAAAACTGCTAGCCTTACGAAAGGAGATGTTAGAATTGGATCTCGCTGATACTGGTGCAGATGCATGTGCTGGTGTAACTGCTTCAAATACAACTTCTTCTTCCGCTGTCAAGGTTCATATCCCCAATGTTTGCAAAACTATCGGGAGACCCAAATCCACAGATGCGAGGTTTAAATCTGGAGTTGAGATTGCCCAGTCTAAAAGAGAGAGGCAGTGCAAGAATTGCTTAGAGTTTGGTGTTAACCATGACAGTAGGAACTGTCCTAAGAAGTAGTCCATTCTACAGTGATTCTCTTTCTGGACTATCTGTTGTTGTTGTTTACTGCTCAATGAATATATATGGTGCTGCTTGTGTTGTTTGTTTGTGTTTGATGTTTATATTTGTTATCTTATCCTGCTGCTGATCTATTCTGTTCTTCTCTTCCAGCTCCTGGTGCTGCTCGCCAAGCTTTATTTTCTGCTGCTGCTATTGATTGTGGGGAGCATCCTAGTGCTGCTTATTGTGGTTTTGTTTGTTCTTTTATCATGTGATTGGGAGCTGTTGCTGCTACTGCAATTCATGGATATGTGCTACTGCTAATGCTCTTATGATGTGCTGCTGCTACTACTGTTGATGGTTATGTGCTACTGCTACTTCTAGTGTGATGAGCTGCTGCTGCTACTGCTGTTAAGATCATTCTTATTTTGCTGATTGGGAGTTGCTGCTACTATTTCTACTGCTCGTGTTCTGGTGCTGTTGCTACTACTATTGATGTATATGTGGTTCTATCTTTTTTAGTGGAGTTTGCAGTTGATTAGTGCGTCAGTGAGGCATGTTCAAATCTATAATGGGTTGTTCTTTTTGTGTAGTTTTGTGAAAGTGATTTTGTAACCTTCTATGTACTTCACTTGTGTTTGTAATCTATCTTTGTGTTACCTTGTGCTCTATCAGCTGTATGTATACTTTGAATATGTTACAAAGAATATGTTCTGATCAGTTGCTATTCTTTTTGAAGAATATGTGTTTGACTTTGTGTGCAATGGATACTCTTAGTGTTGTCACATTTACTCTTATAAAGTATAAGAGTAACTAAGTTTGAGTCATAGTGTTTCTTTTCTAGGCTATCACAGTTACTCTTATTGCTGTTAGAGTTACTGGTAGTGCTCGTTCAGTTACTCGCAGGGTTGTCACAATTACTCGTAGTGCTTTTTCAGTTACTCGTATTGTTTTCACAGTTACTCTAACTGCTATTTGAGTTACTCGTAGTGCTCGTTCAGTTACTCACATTGTTGTCATAGTTACTCGTAGTGTTTCACAGTTACTCGCAGGCTTTTTTCAGTTACTCGTAGGGTTTTTTAGTTACTTGCATGCTTTTTTCGGTTACTCACATGGTTTTTTAGTTATTCGCAGGGTTTTTTCAGTTACTCGCAGTGTTTTTTCAGTTACTCACAGGGTTGTGACAGTTAATCGCAGTGTTTGTTCAGTTACTCAACCATTACTTGCAGTGTTCAGTTACTCGCAGGATTGTTTCAGTTACTCGCATGCTTTTTTCAGTTACTCACATTGTTTGTTCAGTTACTCACAGGGTTGTGACAGTTACTCATAGTGTTTTCACAGTTACTCTAACTACTATTACAGTTACTCATAGGGTTTTTTAGTTACTCGCAAGGTTGTTACAGTTACTCACAATGTTTGTTCAGTTACTCACAAGTTTGTGACCGTTACTCGCAGTGTTTGTTCAGTTACTCAACCATTACTTGCAGTGTTCAATTACTCGTAGGCTTGTTTCAGTTACTCGCAGGCTTTTTTCAGTTACTCACTTTGTTTATTCAGTTACTTGCAGGGTTGTGGAAGTTATTCACAGTGTTTTCATAGTTACTCTAACTGCTATTACAGTTACTCGTAGGGTTTTTTAGTTACTCATAGGGTTGTGTCAGTTACTCACAATGTTTGTTTAGTTAATCACAATGTTTTTTCAGTTACTCGTAGTCCTTTTTCAATTACTCACAGTGTTTTTTTAGTTACTCTAGGGTTGTGACAGTTACTCGCAGGGTTTGTTCAGTTACTCAAGCATTACTCTCAGTTACACAAGCATTACTCTCAGTTACTCAAGAATTAATTTAAGTTACTCAAGCATTGCTTTTCAGTTACTCAAGCATTCTATTACTTTCAGTTTAATTACTCGCATGGTTGTATCAGTTACTTGTAGTGGTTTCAGAGTTACTCTTACAACATTCAAAGCGTAAAGGTATTTAAAGCATTCAAGAACATAAGCATTCAAACCATTAATGTATTCAAAGCATTCAAGATCATCTATACATTCAATCTTTTTGCAGCATACTAATAAATAATCCATTTTAATCAGCTGTACATTTAGCCAAAATATAAGGGCAAAATCAATATTGTTCAAGATGAGCTGTACATCAAGATCAGCTGTACATTCAGACTTTTCATAGTTGTACATTCAAGATCAGCTGTACATTCAGTCTTTTCACAGAGTTTATACATCAGAATAATAGAAGCCTATTGTTCAGGCTTTTCACAGAGGTTATACATCCGAATTACAAAATCCTATTCTACATTCAGCCAAAATACAAGGGCAAAATCAATATTGTTCAAGATGAGCTATACATCAAGATCAGCTGTAAATTCAGGCTTTTCACAGCTGTACATTCAAGAGCAGCTATACATTCAGGCTTTCACATAGCTTATACAACAGAATAATAGAAGGTTATTGTTCTTATTTTACAATCAAATCAAGTGTCTTCACTGAATTTCCATTCTCGTTTTGACCTGCCAATTATTTTTATAGATGTTATACATACAAGTTGGATATTGAAACAATAATGTTTTATCATTCTACACTTGACAATAACCAATTCTCTTACATTTCTTCTATGTTGTCCATGAAGTGATGGACAATTTCTTTAGTTTCTTTTGTTTTGAAATGTTCAAAACCTATGAAATTTGACATCTTATACTGTCAACAACAATAACATTCAGGCTTTCATAGAGCTTATACAACATAATAATAGAAGGCTATTGTTCTTATTTTACAATCAAATCAGTAATCCAGTTTTTCAGCTGGATTTTAGCCATTTATCAAGGCTTGTAACTATTTCTTCCTCTAGGATCTGTTCTTCATACATTTTTGCTACTGTTTCTTCATTCTTCTCTATTTCTTGTTGTTTCTCAGCTTCATCTTCTCCTCCCTTGTTCTCATTAGATTTACCTTCTTGGATGTCTTTGCTTTCATCTTTTTCATCCTCTTTTAGAGACTACAGCTGCCCCCTTGCCATCATTCGCTGAAAAACATCAGCCCTTATTGCTGGTATGTCTTTGCAGGTGAAGTCCATAGTTTTCCCATTGACTAGGCAGTCTAGGTACTTCATGACGAAGATCCCACAGTCAAGTGAGTCTTCTTCCTACTGTGGGTAGATCAGGTACTCCTGTTCCCACTGCGACAACTGGCTCCCCTTTTTCGGTGCACCCCTAAAGAATTTGTGCACTATACCCACCTGCATTAAAAAAACAAAACATTTATTCATCATCAATTAAAGAACATTAATCCTTTCAATCCACTACTAATAGAGTTAATTTTTATAGATCACTTACCCATCTATTGAATTCTTTTCTTGAGTTGCTACTCCAACTCATTGAATTATAAGATCGGTGTGCTCCATCATTGAAACTTGCTTCATACAAGTGCCAGTGGTTGTCATTGTTTAGTATTGTGAACACCGAGTCCATTGCGTCCCAATCTTTCATTGGAATGTTGAATTGTGGAGATAGCATGTCAATCTTCTCCATGGTGATGGTCTCAACATCAAATGATAGCTTTTGCTGCAAATGTAGAGTTTAAAATTCACATATATAAGTTTCAGTTTGTGTTTCTACATTGTAATTTCATGTAAATTTGTATACAAAGTTTATTTGTATTACTAGAGCATAAGTGCTCATGCAGTACAAAATCAACCCCTTCTTCCTTCGCTTGCTTGTACTCTCCTTGAGCTTCTGTACAAAGTAGTCGAGAACCTAAAAAAAACCAAAAGCGTTCTTAGTTTAGCAATCCAAATTATCTATTTCAAAGAGTTACATTACGTTCTTGTTTCTTACAGGTGATTGCATCATTTGACCCTTGTACAGGAGGGTGGCGAGGTCCTTCCCCATGCACCAAGTGTCTTCACTGAATTTCCATTCTCATTTTGACCTACCAATTATTTTTATAGATGTTATACATACGAGTTGGATATTGGAACAATAATGTTTTATCATTTTACACTTGACAATAACCAATTCTCTTACATTTCTTCTATGTTTTCCATGAAGTGATGGACAATTTCTTTGGTTTCTTTTGTTTTGAAATGTTCAAAACCTATGAAATTTGGCATCTTGTGCTGTCAACAACAATAGAGCAATCCATGTTAGAATCAATCTTCATTTTGTACAAGTTACTTCAGCATTACTATCAATTACTCAATGATTACTCTCAGTTACTCAAGCATTACTTTCAGTTACTCAAGCATTACATTCAGTTACTCAATCATTAGGTTCAGTTACTCAATCATTAGGTTCAGTTACTCAAGCCTTACTTGCAGTTACTCAAGCATGGTGTTCAGTTACTCAAGCTTTAGGCTCAGTTACTCAAGCATTACTTGCAGTTATGATATACTTGAAAGGAGATGAAACTTACCTTTTCCTCCCTTCTTTTCTTCACATTTTTCTCTATGCTTCCTATCTTTAGTTCTTCCATCTTCTTCTTCTTCAATCTTTTTTTGGGCTCCTTCTTCCCTTCTTCTTCTTCTTCTACTATCTTATCCTGTTGTTCACTTCCTTCTTATTATTTCTTTTGTTTTGCATCTTTTGCAGACTTTGGTTGTTCAGAACTATCATCTTTTGTTTCTTTATTCTCCTCTTCATCATCATTTTTCCTGTCCTCACTGTGATCTTCTGATTCCACATATTTTCTTCTGAGGGTCAGCCTTCTTCACTTCGTCGGTGGGTCGACATCCTTTGTCGGTGTGTCTTTCAGTTCATCTACATTCAGCGAGGAAAAACCCTCTGCAAATTCTTTGAATCCACTTTTAGGTGACTGTGATTTGTCACCCTCATCTTCCCACTTTCTTTTTAGATTTTTATTTTCTTCTTCTAACTTGGCTATTCTTTCTTCTAGCCTTTTATTCTCCATCTGCAGCTAAGTGAATTTCTCAACACTTATTCTTATACAGATCTCCTTATGCATTTTGAGCTCCTCCTCCAAAATTTGGATTCTTGTCTCCAGGGTGGAGGTGTCAGGAGTGTCTCCCTCTTCAATGATTGGCTTTGCTGGTGCCTTATTGGTTGTTGGCTTACATTTTGCTGGCATGTCCTTTGATGATTTTGCAGCCTGCCAATCATCTCCCTGATCTACCACTATCCTTTGATAAACCTGTCCAACATATAAATAAAAATAATGTGTCACAAAATGAAACATGTATGATTATGTTGTATATTAGATTTTGTAACAAAAATTAGATAATCTTACATCCTTAGGGTCCACTGCCCCTAATTCCATCAATTTCTCGACCGACGCAAACCACTTTTTTATCCTTGGCTTGGAGTCAAGGAATGTTGGCTTTTCCATCTTTGTCATCTCATATGCCCAAACCTGCATGTAACATATAGAAAATATAATGCATATGTAACTTCCCCCCCATAGTCAATATTGTATCAATGTAGATGAATATGATTTTCTTCACTTACGCATAGGTACATGACACAACCTATTGTGTACAGGGTGTTCTTAGCCCCTTTCTCTCCTTTCCTTCTTAGCTGGACATTCTCCTTCAACATCTTCATATTCTTGAAGATACTCTCATGCACCAGCTTTGCCCAATTCACCTGCCTAGTGGTAGTGACATCATCTAGGTAGTGGATAATGTAGATTGGTGTGCAATAGCTGGTGTCTGGGATTAGGAATGTTGCCAGCAGGTGCAACATCCACGCGCGACACATATTTTTATTGTCCATTGGATTGTTGGTCTTGGCATATTCTTGCCAAAGTTTTGTTAAGTTGTCCTTATGCAAGACATCCTTTTCTCTCAACCTCTTTGAGGTCTCACCTTCATTTCTATTTTTACAAGCCACCTTGGCAAACTCTTGCCATATCAACTTTACTATGTCAGAATCTTTCCTTTGTTTTATTTCTATACCTTTGCTGGGGATACATAGAATTATCCCCACATCATCTACTATCATCCTTCTCTCCTCCCCGTTGGCTAGCAGAAATATGTCTTCATCGACATATCTATCTATTAAATCCTCTAACAAGCCTATGTCAACCGCAAGATTTGGCATCTTTACGGGGTTTGCAAAGGCTGTTGAGCTCAACATCATAAGTTGTTCTTTTTTATACACCATGCTCTTGCTGGTGTTGATGTAGCTCTTTAAGGAGCACCTGTGGTACAGTCTATTTACTCCCACTGCAAACATATCAAAATTTATTGTTAGAGCTCATTGTTTATTTTGTAAAAGCAATTTAATAAACTGCAAGTAACTAAAAATTAAAACAATTACAATTCCATACAATCTTACCTTTCTCTTCAGTTGCTTTTCCTTTTCCCTTTTGTGTTCTCTTATTTCTTTCCACTTTTCCCCCCTCATTTGTAGACTTTTCTTTTCCTTTCTGTTTCCTTCTTCTTCTTTCCTCTTCTTTTGTATCACCATCAGCCTTCCCTTTCTCTTCAGTTGCTTGTTCCTTCCCTTTCCCCTTGGTTTTCATTTTTCTTCTTTTTACATCACCTTCTTCTTCACTAGCCTTTTCTGTCTCTTTCTGTTTCTGATTTGCATTTGTACTCTCCTCATCCCCTTTGCTTTCTTCTCTTGCATACGAATGGAGTTACTCCAAGAATGTAGTATTTAGCTTAACAATATTGTTTTCTAGTTTAAGTGATATGTATAGTGTGTGAGACACTATTTGTTACTCAAGCATTAATTTCAGAAATAAATACTCAAACATTACTTTCGGTTACTCAAGCATTCTATAATAGTTACTCAAACTTTATTTTCGGTTACTCAAGCATTAATCTCGGTTACTCAAGCATTCTGTAATAGTTACTCAAGAATTAATTTCAGTTACTCAGGTATTCTGTAATAGTTACTGAAACTTTATTTTCGGTTACTCAAGCATTAATCTCGGTTACTCAAGCATTCTGTAATAGTTACTCAAGCATACATTTTAGTTACTCAAACATTAATTTCATTTACTCAAGCATTAATTTCAGTCACTCAAGCATTACTCTCAGTTACTCCAGCATTACTCTCAGTTACTCGAGCATTACTCTTCCTATTATAATAGTTACTCGAGACTATCTCATAGTTACTCGGATCTGTTGGTGTAGTTACTCTAGCTACATCGTCTAGTTTTAATGTAATAACTATCATACATTGACACATCAGTAGTATCCTGCATAGTAGGAGGGGCAGGATGCAGAGAAGGTCAAAGACACAACAGTAGTAGCCTGCATGAAAACACAAATTACCTCGTTGTTCTTCTTTTCCCGCTTTGTTGCGTGCAACTTCTTTCTTCTCAGTAGCTCTGTTGCCTCCACGACTAGCAGTAGCAAAACCTTACTGCTCTTTGCACTTTTTGATGGAGGTTTGATCCACGGGGGAACTGTAACCCTTTCCCCCCCTTTCTTTTGTGTCTGAGGTGTCGAAGAAGTAGCTTGCTTATCTCCTTTAGTAGCCATCGTAGCTCCTGTTTTGACCTCTTTCTATATTGTCTGAGGAGTCTCAGCAGCAAACCCCTTCTCCATTTCCACAACTTCTTCTTTCCCCTCTTCTCCCGCTTATGTGGCCTTGGTAGCCTCTTTCTTATCCCCTTTCGGAGTTGTCGGAGTAGTCTGTTCTTGTAATTCCCTTTCCGCGGCCGTTGCTGCTTTTCCCGCTTCTTCTGCCTATTTTTCCATCTTCTCATCGGCCTGAAATTGGTGCGTTTCAAAGTTGTCATCACCTATTTCGACCACTTTCGGTCTATTCTTTCTCCACAGAGGCATTGTCGACGATTTCCACGAGGCTTTCTTCGTCCTCATCATCTCTGAGTATCTGACGAGTCGATGAAGGAGCGACTAGAGGAGGTGATGACAGAGGAGGTGGTGATGGAGTGGTTGGGTGATGTCTTCGCTGGTGAGATTGCACGACAGCGGGAGAAATCACTGGGGAGGGCGACAGATTGAGTAGAGGAATTGGGGTTTTGCTTCGCTCGCTAGCTGCTCTTTCAATTGGGGTTTTTCCGCTACAATAGGTTCTGGGTTGCAGGAGTATTGCTGGCAGGTAGGGTAATTAAGTTACCTGCGCGAGCAACTAAAAGTATCTCATATATATATATATATGTATAGGATTAAGAGAGAAAGATTTCTATCCCCCTCTCCCATAACCCATGGCGGAGGCCGGACGTCTGGGAAGGTGATAATATATATATGTATGTATATATATGTATGTATATATATATGTATATATATGTATATGTATATATATGTATATATATACATATATATCTATGTTTATGTATATCTATATGTATATATATACATATATATATATATATGTATATATATGTATATATGGATATATGTATATATGTATATATATGTATATATACATATATATATATATGTATATGTATATATACATATATATACATGTATATATATGCATGTATATATACATACATATATATATGTATGTAAATATATGCATATATATTTATATATATATACATATATATATCTATATACATACATATATATATATATATATATATATATATATATATATATATATATATATATATATATATATATATATATATATATATATATATATATATATATATATATATATATATATATATATATATATATATATATATATATATGCCCGCGCTGGTATAGTATCTTTGCTACCCATCCAAAGTGGCGCGGTGGCATAAATAGTAAATAGTTTGAAAAACTGAAGAAGCGGATTCCGTCTTCTTCATGTGTTGTTCCACCGCCGACCTTGTAATGACCGACAATCAGATCGTCATTAATTAAGCAGAATGTAAACATAAACAACAGATTAACAAAAATTACTAAAAATTAAAACCGTTTTGCAAAGAGATCCATTTCTAGGAAAACTCTTTAAGGCAGAACCAAAACTTCATATACATCATTGTTCACATTGTACATACACTATACCATCTCTTCTCGAGTATAACATATAACAATTGCTCTATCAAAACACATACTGGTGCAACATAAAACCTTGAGGCATTCAAGACAAAATCTCAGATTATTCATGAAATCAGTACGAACCAACTCCTAGGACCTGAGAGTACAGAGATGACACATAGGACTTCTATCTATAAGACACGATAGATAGTACACTCAACCTGAGCTGTCACTTCTGCCTCAGTTGTCGTTCATCCTCTGTAGAAAGATTCTTCGCCACCTTGTGCATGTCCACCTAAAAAAATGTGGATCCCACGCGGTGAGACAATTATCCCAGTGAGAGATATAACTCTCCGCCGACCATATTATTATCACAGATTAAGCATTTATAAACTGAGTAGAGGTTCTTTTTATATTAACATGCAGGCTAAATCACTGTACGAACAGAATGAAGTAATCTCTTTTCTTAAGGAGAACATTCCATCTACCCATGGTAGATTATAAATCATCTATCTGCTTTGCAAGGAATGTGCAGAAACATAAATAACATCTATCCACTAAGGATGCATAAAAGAAATGTAACATCAGATAATAATTTCCGTATTCAATCCTTAAACAAACATGCTATACGGCTGATTACATTTTACAATCACACTTATGCCCTGAGGAGATGAGGTATACCGCTCATACTCCAACCGACCACGACGGTGTAAAGCATCAGTTCCATACATAGGTCAATGGAAGAGCCAGACTCCATGACCTCATCTGTCTCAGTCAGTACGAGACCACATGAAGGACATCTAGTGTCACTGCTAAATAGCTTTCCAGGGTATACTGGCAACTTCACTATAGAGTTATAGCCCGTAGCATATACTCTCTTCAGGATATGGCCCGTAGCCAATGCCTGGTATTGTGGAGTCATGGCCCATAGCCATACTCTTATTGGGATATGGTCCATAACCATTCCCGTGCATAGGATATGGCCCACAGTCATTCCTATGAGGCGTAAGGATATATTCGCCCATTACCCCCACTTATTAAAAAATATGCGATCTCCAGGTTATGCCGCGGAGCAACTCGTTTCACCATTCAAGAAGGGACCTGATGCTGAATGGATCTATGACCAGGGTACTACATGATAAGATTTCACTTGATTAATTAAGTGCATTACCATATTATTTTAACATCACTCAAGTTTTCAAACATGAATTATTATGACAAATGCTACAAAGAAAAGTATAATACATCTATCAAGTACTTTTCAAATCTTATAACATTTAGGATCTCAATCCCTTATCACATTGTTGGGAATTTCTCATATTTTAACATAATCATCATCATGATTACTAAATCTGGGTATTCAAACCCTTAGTTCATCACAGAACATTATTAATACCTCTAGGTCTTAGGACCAAGGTATATTTGATACTTGTTACACAAGCATCTCACATGGCTCACAAGGCCCATTAAGTATCTTGTCACCTCTCACTAGGCAACAAATTATCACATGGCTCACAAGGCCATTACATCTTGTCACCTCTCACTAGGTAACAACTTATTCATATGGCTCTCAAGGACATTGCATATCTTTTCACCTCTCACTAGACAACAACTTACTCATATGGCTCACAAGGCCATTGCACATCTTGTCACCTCTCACTAGGCAACAACTTATACATATGGCTCACAAGGCCATTAATCATCTTGTCACCTCTCACTAGGCAACAACTTATTCATATGGCTCACAAGGCCATTAATCATCTTGTCACCTATCACTAGGCAACAACTTATTCATATGGCTCACAAGGCCATTGTACATCTTGTCACCTCTTACTAGGCAACAACTTATTCATATGGCTCACAAGGCCATTGCACATATTGTCACCTCTCACTAGGCAACAATTATCACATGGCTCACAAGGCCATTAATCATTATACTTTTTATACAAGCATTTAACATGCCTTACAAGGCTTATGCAAAGAATTACAACCTTCCCATCATTAGGGTTAGGGTTTCCCTTTCTTATCATTTAGGGTTTCTCTTACATATAATCACCCTTCATTAGGGTTAGGGTTTTCCATTATTAACCATTTAGGTTTTCAAGATCATAATATCAATAACCAAACCCTAATTCATTGCTCCGCACATCTAGGAGATAACATTGTTATCATAAGTATTCAATCATACTTATTTATTCTCATCATTTATCATTAAATGATTATCAACCCAAGGCATGAGTTCCTCTCTCATCCTTACCAGAATATGATTACATCATACTTTATTAACTTGGCTTAACCTTTTCTTAAGATATGTTACCCTACACTCATCAAAGTGCATTAAACTAATTACATATCAGTGTAACAATTGACATAACACACTTCATGTGTTACTCATCCCAGTATATTGGATTTGAGGTGCATCAAGGTGTATCAACCTTGAGGTGCTGGATGTGATATCTATCATGTCTTGATGTATCACTTCCCTCATCACTTTTATCTTACTTAAGTTCATCAACTTATCTTGTATTAGGGTATTTCTCATCCTAATACTTTATGCACTAGCTCATCACATTTATCAAGTAGTGTATAGGCCATAAGTCTCACATTTGAATTGCTCAAGTATCTTCAATGATATGGGATCATCTCGGGTTAAGGAATTTTTGATATAAGGTTGTCCACTATCAACCACTTTAGGTGTTTAACCTATAAAGGTATTAGCCACACCATTACTTAGTGTTACACTCATCACTCCTAAGAGTGTCTTGCCCTCACCTTTACAAGGTATATAGGGTTGAAGTGTGCATATGTTCACCATATCGGGTTGTAAGTGTATAGGCACCAACATATCAGGTTGGAGGTGTATGAGCACTCACCATATCGGGCTAGAGGTATATGACCATCATCCATATCGGGCTAGAGGTGTTTGTATGTGTTACCCATGTCGTGCATGAGGTACTAAGCCATCACTATGTTGGGCTAGAGGTGCATTCAATCACCATATCTGGTAGCTCACCATCTAGGGTTGGCCGTGACAGATTAGGGTTTGCCATATTGGGCTCAACCCAATATACAAGTCAATTGGAGTGTAGGGCACCAAACCATATTGGGATACACCATAAAACATTAAGTTGCAACACCCATGTTGGGTTAGGGTTGATTGTGACAGGCACATAGTACATATATGTGTCGCCCATGATGCTTAAGAGGTGTCAACTTATCACCATGTCGGGCTACCATATTGTCTAGGGTTGTGTATCGTGCAACCCTATCGTGCAACCATGTCATGCAAGGTGATGTAGGCCTCATGATACTAAGTACCAATGATATATTATATGATCATAACGTGCAATAGCACTTGTTACTCTTCACTTATATCGGGTTGCCCAAATTAGGGTTTCTTGTCAACTTCAAGTATAAAATTGACCTTATATCATGAATGGAGTCTATAATAGACTTCCTATCGTGCAAGAGGTGTATACTACACCCACATATCGTGCAAGAAGATATACTATCTTTTTCATATCATTTTAACGGAGTAGGTGCATCACCATATCGGGCTAGAGGTGCTTGCTTATATGCTTGCACCCGATATCACTTTTATAAAGTGATACCATCATCTTCAAGCTCTAGACCTTAGTTATAACTATTATAGTTCATGTACACATGTCTAAGAAACTACTATAACTCATAATTTCATCAACTATTTTAGGAAATTTCGGAATTAAAAGTAATTCATTAACTATAGCAATTTAGGTGATGAATAATAACATGGTTGAGTTCAAGTTATATAACCCACCTTAAGAACAACTTCAAAGCTCCAAGCTACAAAGATCCACGTTACTAAGGTTGAAGATTACTTATCCAAGGTCCAAGTCTCGTTCAAAACTCCTTCATATATAAGGAATTACCATGGATAAGCAATTGGTGAAGAAGAAAAGAAAGGAAGATCAAAACCCTAAAATCATGCTTCAATCCAAGGTTGAAGATGATCATGGCCTCACCTTAGGGTTTATATTTGAGATCCTTCTTGCTCTAGAACCTTTGCACGATACCTCACATCACTTGCATGATATTACACCACTTTTGGCCGATATCATCCTCACTTGGGGCCAAAAACACTTCACTATGGCCGATATCACCCTTCTTGGCCGATATCACCCTACTTGGGCGATATGATCTTGCCATGGGCGATACCCAAGAGCCCATGCACGATACCACATCACTCCTGCACTATACAGGAACTCTATGAATGATACCTTAGGGTATGAGGGTGGTAAGGGTCGAAAAATTGCACCAAGGGGTGAAACTAGGGGTATATATACTTGTTGTTCATGAAGGAAAGTAAAAAATGAGGTGTCATCATTTTGAGCTAGTAGGTGCCACGTGTCCATGCATGGATGACACGTGTACATGCATGCATCAACATTTATATTGTCTTGCAAATCAGTTGAGGATCATATAGATATGCACATTTGTCCATTACTTATCCCTTTGAATAAAATATATCAATTAATTCATCACTTTTTGCACAACCCCTACAACTTTGTTAGGGAAGTTGTAACTCAACACAACTCACCTCCTTGAGGTGCTTTGCACGATATGGACTTTGATAAGAGTTCAAAAAACGATATGAGACTTGTCCTATGGCTCCTTGGCCGATAGGAACTCATATATAAGCTTTTCAACTTGATACAACTCAAGTTAAGCTTTCATATTCAACCCTTTTCTTAGTCATTTCATCACCAAGATTACCATCATTCAAAATTGATTCAAACACGGTGTCTCATTCATTATCTCTCCTCTAAATGATACATATAGGAATTAGGAACACTCTAGAGGTGGTAATTTGCATATCAACCCTACATTTTGGGTAAATTAGAATTTGTACCAAAATTGGTGCACAATGCTCCAGCATTGTTCAAACAAGTTCAAACTTGGAATTTAGGCTTTTCACAAGACACCACTTAGCATCATTCTCTCTCTTATGATGCTTAAACATATGGGGTGCATTCAACATGTGACATATTGCAATATAACCCCTCAACTTGGGTAAATTGCACTTTGGTCCAAAATAAAGGAACATTGCTCAAACAACATTCAATCATGTCCAAACTTGGAACATAAGTGTGTCACATAATGAAAAAACACCTTTGAGGATTATATTTAAGTTATAAGCAACTTTATTAGCCAAAACAAATAGGGTTACCTCATAACCCAGGTCAGGGTCATTACAAGTTATAAACCCCTAACAAGGATTTTGTCCCCGAAATCCCAGGTAAAGGGAGACATATATTATTCATTCATCATATCATTAAGTCTCAACATAACATCTTAATGTCATGGAGATGCCATATAACTTTGATCAACACAAAGTTCTTCCACACAGGGTTATCATAGAATTTGTCACACAGGACACATACTCCACTGTCCTTTTCATTCTTGATTCTAGGGAGTCTCCCATATTCCTCATTTAGTTTAGCATTTCATTTTCAAGGAAAGATTAGAGTTACATTTTATCACCCACTTATGACTACAAGTCTCTTCATACATCTGGTGTGCCATCTAATATGCTGAAACAACACTAAACTTTCTTACTACTTGTACCAACTATCTCATTAGTTGTACATTCTCTTGTCATAAGGGGAGGTTACTTATCAATTAAGAACTTATCTTAGGGGTATCTTTAGATGTTATGTATAAGCTGCCTTAACAGATCTAGGTAGGGGTATTCTATGGAATTATTTTTAGCTTGATAAGCTTTTCCCACAATGATTTTACAATTGTTCCTTCAATTAGTACATCCTTATCGATGTTATGTTTATGCGGAGCATAAACCCCTAACATTCCATACTATTTTATGTAACTAGACTGATTTCACAGTTGGCCATTCCAGGTAACCAACATAAATCATCTAATTAGGAATTATGTTTTTACTTTCCCATACCACCTAATATTTCTTAGATACCATAATTCCTTACCTTGGTATCCGTCACATGTGTCAAAAACACATCACATCCTCATCTTTCCTTCATCTTGGGACATTACTTGTTACACATATCTTTATCTTGGAACCAAAGTCCAAGATGAACTGATACTTTTTCCAAGTATCAATCAATGGATTATTTATAATCCATGCACATCAAGTGTCATAGTACTCACTTGATTGCCATGTCCCTAAAAGAAGAGAACACAAAGAAACATATTCCTCTTATCCCATCATCACTCAGGGTTGTTTATCAAAGAGAAGAGATTATCATCTCCTCTAATTATTGCATGAACTTTCAACTATTCATGAGTCATTTACTCTTGTCTCATCCTAGGTTCCTTGCCATCAACATAGGAATTATAAGGATGATTACATGTCATTATTCCTTTCTTTGTTATTGTCTAACATGTTCATGAGCATTTTTTTATTTCATCACGTTTCCCATTTCCACATCATGGGAAAAGATCTTTACTATCCAAACAAGCTTTATCAGACATGGATCATCTCCCTTGTTCTCATTCTTTTATCATGAGGATTATACTCTTCATTTCCTCATACATACAGGTTGATCTGAGATCATCTCAGATTCCATTTAATGCACTTAGTATGTGATGCAAATGTCCATACCATTTTTCCAGTTTCATTATACTCACTAGATTGTCTCAGAATGACTACTTGATCAGAGTAATAAGAAAGATAACAATATAAGAGTTCCATACTTTCCCTATCTCCGATAATTATATACCTGGCCAGGGTATACAAGTACTGAGATTAGGTAGTATGCACTTTATGTATTATCATATTCCTTACTTTTTGTATCATCACCAACACAAGATTTAACATTCATGCACTTTATCCAGGCATCACTTCTATATCTCATCCTCTTTCACATAGATAAGAGCAATTATAGAGCATTTAAAAGAATACTGAATAGAATATAAATTCTAGTTCTCATCATTTCTTCCCTATGTCCCTAAAGGACAATCAATAGGGAAGTCCATAATAGAAGTCCTTTTTAGGATTATCAGATAGCATCAAGATAAGACATATCGAATGAAAAAGCTTTATCCGACTGTTACCCCTCGTGGTCCTCCACCACTTTAGATTGACTCAACCCATAGAGTCTAGCTATTTCATGTTGTTGCTCTTGCCTTTTTACACTATTGGGCTATAACTTTTGTAATCCCCACTGAGCCTACCTCGGTTGTTGAGTCATTTCCTCCCTTCTTTTCAAAGAAAAGAGTTTAGTATGCTCAACATGTCCATATCTATAACATGTCTTGTCCTCATACCATGGTCTTATCGGTCTTATTACCGATGTAGAGACTAAGCCATGGGTTCTTACATGTGGAAAGTTAGGACTTTTGCCTTTACTTAGTGATTACTACCCTGGTGCACTAGGCGTTTATTGCACTGGTGGCACCAAAAACTTTGGCTTTTTAGAACAACTAGACAAATGTCTCTAGAATTGTAGAGACCTTTCCTTAATTCTCAGCTTATTTCCCATTCTTGGGCATTACCATCACAGATGTACTATCTGTCTAAACTTATGGAAGAGTTTATTTTCTTGTCATATGTTAATCTTTCCCACATTTTCCACTGTTCCAACATGACTATGTCATTCAGGAACCCTTTCAAAGCCCAAAGTTTCCGTATTGAGGACTGGTAACCTAGGTTGTAATGCTAGTATCCAATCTATTATATTCATCACTGTCGTCCTAACCTACCCAACAAGAGCATAAACATAGGATTCTCTATCCTGATCAGGTCATGATGGGAATTCTCAGGCACTCATCCTTTTCTCGCATGATCCCTTGCACCTCTTCTTGGTGCAACAACATTGCCATCAACAATGTGTCCTTTGTGTTCTCCAGTCATTTTTAAACTTCACCCTTTCTTCTACACAAATAGAATTCACTATAAGGTATACTGGAGGACACTAACACAGACTCAGCACCTTAGTCCTATGTCTCTGTAGACTCAGCAAACCTTAAGCTCTGATACCAAAACTGTAACGACGGACAATCAGATCGTCATTAATTAAACGGAATTTAAACATAAACAATGGATTAACAAAAATCACTAAAAATTAAAACCATTTTGTAAAGAGATCCATTTCTAGGAAATCTTTTTAAGGCAGAACCAAAACTTCATATACATCATTGTTCAAATTGTACATACACTATACCATCTCTTCTTGAGGATAACATATAACAATTGCTCTATCAAAACACATACTGGTGCAACATAAAACCTCGAGGCATTCAAGCCAAAATCTCATATTATTCATGAAACCAATACGAACCAACTCCAAGGACCCGAGATTACAGAGACGACACATAAGACTTCTATCTATAAGACATGACAGACAGTACACTCAACCTGAGATGTCACTGCTGCCTCAGTTGTTGTTCATCCTCTGCAGAAAGATTCTTCGCCACCTCGTGCATGTCCACCTAAAAAAATGTGGATCCCACGGGGTGAGACAATTGTCCCAATGAGAGATATAACTCTCTTCCGACCATATTATTATCACAGATTAAGCATTTATAAACAGAGTAGAGGTTATTTTTATATTAATAGGTAGGCTAAATCACTGTATGAACAGAATGAGGTAATCTCCTTTCTTAAGGAGAACATTGCATCTACCCATGGTAGATTATATATCATCTATCTGCTTTGAAAAGAATGTACAGAAACATAAACAACATCTATCCAATAAGGATTCATAAAAGAAATGTAACATCAACCAATCATTTCCATATTCAATCCTTAAACAAACATGCTATATGGCTGATTACATTTTACAATCACACTTATGCCCTGAGGAGATGAGGTATACCACTCATACTCCAACTGAACACAATGACATAAAGCATCAGTTCCATACATAGGTCAATGGAAGAGTCAGACTCCATGACCTCATCTTTCTCAGTTAGTATGAGACCACATGCAGGACATCTAGTATCACTGCTAAATAGCTTTCCAGGCTATACTGGCAACTTCTCTACAGAGTTATAGCCCATAGCATATACTCTCTTCAGGATATGGCCCGTAGCCAATGCCTGGTATTGTGGAGTCATGGCCCATAGCCATACTCTTATTGGGATATGGTCCATAACCATTTATGTGCATAGGATATGGCCCACAGTCATTCCTATGAGGCATAAGGATATATTCTCCCATTACCCCCACATATTAAAAAATATGCGATCTCCAGGTTATGCCGCGGAGCAACCCGTTTCACCATTCAGGAAGGGACCTGACGCTGAATGGATCTATGGTCAGGGCACTACATGATAAGATTTCACTTGATTAATTAAGTGCATTACCATATTCTTTAAGCATCACTAAATTTTTAAACATGAATTATTATGACAAATGCTACAAAGAAAAGTATAATACATCTATCAAGTACTTTTCAAATCTTTAGAACACATATAACATTTAGGATCTCAATCCCTTATCAAATTATTGGGAATTTCTCATCTTTTAACATAATCATCATCATGATTATTAAATCTGGGTATTCAAACCCTTAGTTCATCACATAACATTATTAATACCTCTAGGTCTTAGGACCAAGGTATATTTGATACTTGTTACACAAGCATCTCACATGGCTCACAAGGCCCATTAAGTATCTTGTCACCTCTCACTAGGCAAAAAATTATCACATGGCTCACAAGGCCATTACATCTTATCACCTCTCACTAGGTAATAACTTATTCATATGGCTCTCAAGGCCATTGCACATCTTGTCACCTCTCACTAGGCAACAACTTATTCATATGGATCACAAGGCCATTGCACATCTTGTCACCTCTCACTAGGCAAAAACTTATTCATATGGCTCACAAGGCCATTAATCATCTTGTCACCTCTCACTAGACAACAACTTATTCATATGGATCACAAGGCCATTGCACATCTTGTCACCTCTCACTAGGCAACAACTTACTCATATGGCTCACAAGGCCATTGCACATCTTGTCACCTCTCACTAGGTAACAATTATCACATGGCTCACAAGGCCAGTAATCATTATACTTTTTATACAAGCATTTAGCATGCCTTACAAGGCTTATGAAAAGAATTACAACCTTCTCATCATTAGGGTTAGGGTTTCCCTTTCTTATCATTTAGGGTTTCTCTTACATATCATCACCCTTCATTAGGGTTAGGGTTTTCCATTATTAACCATTTAGGTTTTCAAGATCATAATATCAATAATCAAACCCTAATTCATTGCTCCGCACATCTAGGAGCTAACATTGTTATCATAAGTATTCAATCATACTTATATATTCTCATCATTTATCATTAAATGATTATCAACACAAGGCATGAGTTCCTCTCTCATCCTTACCAGAATATGATTACATCATACTTTATTAACTTGGCTTAACCTTTTCTTAAGATATGTTACACTACACTCATCAAAGTGCATTAAACTCATTACATCTCATTGTAACAATTGACATAACACACTTCATGTGTTACTCATCCCAGTATATTGGATTTGAGGTGCATCAAGGTGTATCAACCTTGAGGTGCTGGATGTGATATCTATCATGTCTTGATGTATCACTTCCCTCATCACTTTTATCTTACTTAAGTTCATCAACTTATCTTGTATTAGAGTATTTTCCATCCTAATACTTTATTCACTATCTCATCTCATTTATCAAGTAGTGTATAGTCCATAAGTCACACATTTGAATTGCCCAACTATCTTCAATGATATGGGCTCATCTCGGGTTAAGGCATTGTTGATATAAGGTTGTCGATTATCAACCACTTTAGGTGTTTCATCTATCAAGTTATTAGCCACACCATTACTTGGTGTTACACTCATCACTCTTAAGAGTGTCTTGCCCTCACCGTTACAAGGTATATAGGGTTGAAGTGTGCATATGTTCACCGTATGGGGTTGTACGTGTATAAGCACCACCATATCGGGTTGGAGGTGTATGAGCACTCACCATATTGGGACAGAGGTATATGACCATCGTCCATATTGGGCTAGAGGTGTTTGTATGTGTTACCCATGTTGTGCATGAGGTACTAAGCCATCACCATGTTGGGCTAGAGGTGCATGCAATCACCACATCGGGTGGCTCCCCATCTAGGGTTGGCCGTGACAGATTAGGGTGTGCCATATTGGGCTCAACCCAATATACAAGTCAATTGGAGTGTAGGGCACCAAACCATATTGGCATACACCATCAAACATTAAGTTGCAACGCCCACGTTGGGTTAGGGTTGATTGTGACGGGCACATGGTACATATATGTGTCACCCATGATGGTTAAGAGGTGTCAACTCATCACCATGTCGGGCTACCATATTGTCTAGGGTTGTGTATCGTGCAACCCTATATTGCAAGGTCATGTGTCGTGAAACCATGTCATGCAAGGTCATGTAGGACTCATGATACTAAGTACCAATGATGTATTATATGATCATATCATGCAATAGCACTTGTTACTCTTCACTTATATCGGGTTTCCCAATTAGGGTTTCTTGTCAACTTCAAGTATACAATTGACCTTGTATCGTGAATGGAGTCTATAATTGACTTCCTATCGTGCAAGAGGTGTATAATACACCCCCATATCGTGCAATAATATATACTATATTTTTCATATCGTTTTAATGGAGTAGGTGCATCACCATATCGGGTTAGAGGTGCTTGCTTATATGCTTGCAACCGATATCACTTTTATAAAGTGTTACCATCATCTTCAAGCTATAGACCTTAGTTATAACTATTATAGTTCATGGCCACAGGTCTAAGAAACTACTAGAACTCATAATTTCATCAACTATTTCAGGAAATTTCGTAATTAAAAGTAATTCATTAAGTATATCAATTTAGGTGATGAATAATAACATGGTTGAGTTCAAATTATATAACCTGCCTTAAGAACAACTTCAAAGCTCCAAGCTCCAAATATCCATGTTCCTAAGGTTGAAGATGACTTATAAAAGGTCCAAGGCTTGTTCAAAACTCCTTCATATACAAGGAATTACAATGGATAAGCAATTGGTGAAGAAGAAAAGAAAGGAAGATCAAAACCCTAAAATCATGCTTCAATCCAAGGTTGAAGATGACCATGGCCTCACCTTAGGGTTAATATTTGAGATCCTTCTTTCTCTAGAACCTTTGCATGATACCTCACATCCATGCACGATATGCCACCACTTGTGGCCGATATCCTCCTCACTTGGGGCCAAAAACACTTCACTATGGCCGATATCACCCTTCTTGGCCGATATCACCCTACTTGGGCGATATGATCTTGCCATGGGCGATACCCAAGGGCCCATGCACGATACCAAAACACTCCTGAATGATACATGATCTCTATGCACGATAACTTAGGGTAGGAGGGTGGTAAGGGTCGAAAAATGTCACCAAGGGGTGAAACTAGGGGTATATATACTTGTTGTTCATGAAGGAAGGTAAAAAATGAGGTGTCATCATTTTGAGCTAGTAGGTGCCACGTTTCCATGCATGGATGACACGTGTACATGCATGCATCAACATTTATCTTGTATTGAAAATCAGTTGAGGATCATCTAGAGATGCAAATTCGTCCATTACTTATACCTTTGAATAAAATATATCAATTAATTCATCACTTTTTGAACAACCCGATACAACTTTGTTAAGGAAGTTGTAACTCGACACAACTCACCTCCTTGAGGTGATTTGCACGATATAGACTTTTCCAAGAATTCAAAAAATGATATGAGACTTGTCCTATGGCTCCTTGGCTGATGGGCACTCATATATAAGCTTTTCAACTTGATACAACTCAAGTTAAGCTTTCATATTCAACCCTTTTCTTGGTCATTTCATCACCAAGATTACCATCATTCAAAATTGATTCAAACATGGTGTATCATTCATTCTCTCTCCTCTAAATGATACATAGAGGAATTAGGAAAACTCTAGAGGTGGTAATTTGCATATCAACCCTACATTTTGGGTAAATTACAATTTGTACCAAAATTGGTGCACAATGCTCCAACATTGTTTAAACAAGTTCAAACTTGGAATTTAGGCTTTCCACAAGCCACCACTTAGCATCATTCTCTCTATTATGATGCTTAAACACTTGGGGTACATTCAACATGTGACATATTGAAATATAACCCTTCAACTTGGGTAAATTGCACTTTGGTCCAAAACAAAGGAACATTGCTCAAACAACATTCAATCAGGTCCAAACTTGGAACATAAGTGTGTCACATGATGAAAAAACACCTTAGAGGATTATATTAAAGTTCTAAGCAACTTTATTATCCAAAAAAAATAGGGTTACCTCATAACCCAAGTCAGGGTCATTACAAACTTGCTCAAATTGCACATTTTTGTGCATCCGCCGCTGGACACCCTGCTACCTTCAATGAACCCTTTCCATTCCGAAGGCATGTAGCATTCCTACTACTGCTGGGGTTGGGTACCTTTCAGCTCATCGGATTCACCATGTCCCCGTGTGGCTAGTTTGTGGGATTTCGGCGGCGGGAAGAGAATCATAGAGAGCTATTAGTGATAAAGAGCATTAAAGAAGCGAGCAAGGAGCAGAACGTAACAGCTGGAGGCAACAACCGGGAAAGAGTGTAATTAGAGCCCCAACAAATTTAACTTGTTCTGGATTCATGGCCGATAGTCACAACTTGATTATTGCTCTCCCCCTTCTTCCCTCTTAACCTCCGCCCTCACTCTCGGCGGGCCTAATCTACGTGATTGATCTCTGTTGCAGATCGTTACTTTTAGGTAAAAAAGCAATCAACCCCCATCATTAGCATCATCTCAACCTGCGCTCATATGCTTATCGTTTACTGGCTTCGATGTGCATCGTCGGTGGCCTTTTTTTTTCTTTTTTTGCACTCTTACCGATCAACTCTGTGAATGAATATTCCGATGTTGACGGTGGGTTTGTGATTGGCTTCATCAAATCATCCCATGGTTACGAGATCATCACTCTTACTTTATAGAAAATCTACCGTGTGTGGGAAACCCAATTTGTGTCTAGATTTTTATTTTGAAGTAGTAACTGTCATACATGCTTTTATGTTATGTGATGATTTTTTATGTGCATTTATAGTTCTTGGTCATCAATCCCTATCTGCATCTCCATACCTGAACAACAAGAACGACTTCCCCAGTTATCAATTTTTGTAGAGGAGGATGACAAAGGTGTATTTGCGCAAATTTGAACCTTCTGTGATGTTCGTCGGAGTATCCGGTGAAGATATCGATCTTCACCAGGTCAAATGCATGCTCCAGACCTATTTTTGTGTGGCTCACACCATTGAGGAGGAGGGATATACAAAATTGGTATACAAAATTACACCAAAAACAAAAATAGATACACAAACTAAAACTTATAGATGTGCATTTTTAAATTCTACATTTGCACAAACTGAAACTTATAACCTTAGCTGAAATACTCATCTATATCACACAATTACTCTACTATATCAAACAATTACTCAAGTACTGATATACTTGAAAGGAGATGCAAACTTTCCTTTTCCTCCCTCCTTTTCTTTACATTCTTCTCTATGCTCCCTATTATGTGTTGTTCCATCTTCTTCCTCTTTGTCAACCTTTATTTGGGCTCCTCCTTCTGCCCTTCTTCTTCTTCTTCTTCGATTATTTTCTCTGGCTGTTCCCTTGTTTCTTCTTGGCTCTTTTCTTCTACATCTCGTGCATACTTTCCTTGGTCAAAACTATCAACTGCTTTTTCTTTCATCTTCTCCTTTTCATCACTAGTTTTCTTATCATCATTCTCATCTTCTGATTCCTTCTCTTCCACATACTTTCTTCTCAGGCTCAGCCTACCTCATTTCCTCGGTGTGTCGTCCTTCTCCACACCTTCCTTCTCTACTTTGTCTTCCGTATTGGCATCCTTCTTGCGAAGCACATCTGACCTGTCTTTGGGTTCATCAACATTCACTGAGGCAAAACCCTCTGCAAATTGTTCGAACCCACTGGTAGGTGACTGTGCTTTGTCACCTTCATCTCCCCACTTTCTCTTCAGATTTTTATTTTCCTCTTCTAGCTCGTCTATCCTTTTTTCTAACCGTTTCTTCTCCCTCTGTAGGTCAGTGAATGCCTCAACAACTATTTTTGTGCAGATCTCCTTCTACATCTTTAGCTCCTCCTCTAGTATGTGGATTCTTCTCTCCAGGGTGGAGTTCTCAGCAGTCACTCCTTTTTTGATGATCGACTTTGCTGGTGCCTTATCTTCTGTTATCTTACTTTTTGGCCTTTTTCCACAAGGTAGTATGGCATGTCCTTCATTGTTCTTGCAGCTCACCAATCATCTCCTTGGTCTAGTTTCATCCTTTGACAAACCTATCAAAAAAACAAAAATAATGTGTCACAATGCAAACATGTAGGATTATGTTGTATATTAGCTTTTGTAACAAAGAAGAAATATTCTTACATCCTTAGGGTCCACAACCCCTAAATCCATCAATTTCTCGACCGGCGCAACCCACTTGTTTATCCTTGGCTTGGCATTAAGGAAGGTTGGCTTTTCCATCTTCGTCATCTCATATGCCCAAACCTGCATGTAACAGAGAGAAAATATAATGCATATGTAACTTCCCCCCTAGTCATTATTGTAACAATGTAGACGAAAATAATTTTGTTCACTTATGCATAGGCACATCACACACCCTGTTGTGTAGAGGGTGGCCTTCCCTTTCTCCCCTTTCCTCCTCAGCTGGACATTCTCCTTCATCATCTTCATATTCTTGAAAATACTCCCATGCACCAGCTTTGCCCAATTCATCTGCCCAGTGGTAGTAACATCATCTAGATAGTTCTTAATGTAGATTGGTGTGCAATAGTTGGTGTTTGGGAGTAGGAATGTTGCCAACAGGTGAAACATCCACACACGACACATGTTCTGATAGTCCGTTGGATCATCAATCTTAGCATATTATTGCCAAAGCTTTGATAAGTTGTCTTTGTGCAGGACATCCTTTTCCCTTAACCTCTTCGAGGTCTCACCTTCATTGCCCTGTTTACCTGTCGCCCTGGCAAACTGTTGCCATATTGAGCTCACTATCTCAGAATTTTTCCTAGGTATTATATCCATACCTTTGCTGGGGATACCTAGAATTACCCCCACATCCTCAACGGTCATCCTTCTTTCCACCCCTCTGGCTAGCAAAAATCTGTCATCATCCACATATCTATCTATTAAATCCTCTAAAAGGCCTATGTCAACCGTAAGATTCGACATCTTTATCATGTTTGCAAAGGCCGTCGACCTCATCATTCTAAGCTGATTACTTGTAAACACCATGCTGTTGCTGGGGGTGATGTAGCTCTTTATGTAACACCTATGGTACAACCTTTTGATTCCCACTGCAAACATATCCAAACTTACTCTTACTTTTTTTTATTACTTCTTAGTCAGTCAAGTTACTCTTAAAATTTTCACAATTCATTATACGTGGTAGGTTGATCACATTTTTAAAGCTAACTATTTATTTTGTAACAGTAATTTAATAAACTGCAAGTAAGTGTCCTATGAGAGTAACAACAAATTAACACAATTATAAATCCATACAAGCTTACATTCATCTGCCTTTCCTTTCCTCTTTTCTGTCCTATAACATCCTCAAATTCATAACTAATGTAGGCCTTTAATGTGGGGCTTTCTAGTAAGTTTATTCCAAGGGACGTAATGAACTTAACATGGCTAGGTATGTAATTAAGTTCATAAATATGTAATACAAGTCATCTGGTCAACCAATACACACATAATGGCTTATATGTGTGTGATTGTAGTTGGGTTTAGATGAATATAAATGAATAATTCATGTGAAAAATAATGTGAAGAATATATAATATGATGACTTCAGTTACTAGTTTGATCATAATCAAGAATATGATTAAGCTTATGGACTCTTTGTAAGACCAAAGAGATGGGCCGTTGTCCCTAGAAACAAATTTAAGTCAATTTGGATAGATTAAGGTTTACATATAGGTCCATTATATATAAAACTGGCAATGGAGTCCCTCATGCTCATAATAATTTATCAAAATATTTTAGTAGAATAATAATTAGAATATAAAATGGTGGGAGAAATTTCATATGATTTTGACTTATTTAGGGGCCTTGGTGATTGAATTTGTAATTACTTTATATTTACCCAAAAGATAAACTTGGAGAATGTATTATATTAATTTTGACTTAACATATGGCCAATGAAAAGAAAATGACAATATTTTTTGTTGATCCCAAAATTTGAGGTCAAACAGGGTCATTTTGTGGAATGTATACTTATTTATACATAATGGACTTTTATGCAAAAGAAGAAAAAAAAAGGGTGACTCCAGTCCGACCTGAACTGGAGGACGCCCCTCTATTTTACAGAGTCTGAAGGGGGCTTCCAGAACTAGGTTCTCACCCAGAATAGGATTAGAGGGGGAGTATAAAACCCCTGGATACGTGACTATTGGTGGCGACCAGACCCTATACTATGGCTTTTGACGCGAGTTGAGAGAGAAACGGAGGTTCATGAACAGGGGATGGCGATACTCATAATTAAGATGTAGTGACTTCGGAGGAGACCGAAACCCCTAGGGCACCTCTTGGCACAAGCTCAGCGGACAAGACCAGTGAGGACGAGGATGCGTCGAGGTGAGGAGCCTTCCTCCGAGCAAACTACTACGTTGAGGCGTCGACATATCATCAAACCTCTTAGGCGTATGCCCTGTTTTCGGCGCAGGAGGCAGGGGTGGCAGGTCCCCAATAAGAACCTAGTTGAGTTGAGATTAGGGACCAGTTCTCTATGCACCTCATCTCTAGGGAGAGGCTCAATGGCGATTTGATCAACCATGGTCGCTAGTTCGGTCTTGGATGGCTGGACTTGGCGCTGGAAAGGAGGCCTACGCTGCCTCTATTTTTACGGAGGAACATGGGCATCACGCCCGTGTTACACCCCGCTAGAGGAGGAAGATGGGGTCCCAATCATCCTTGCTGGGCCGTCGGGTCATGGGTCCAATTAACCTGAAAGCAAAGGAAAAGAAGGTAATATCAATGATTAGATTTTAATTGGTTCTAAACTTTAAGGATTCCTAGATATTGATTCCATTGTCAGAAAATGGTGTATAAGGGCTCGTTGGAAACCTTGAGATACAAAGAACATCTTGAAGGAGATTACAGACTCTAGAAATAAATGGATAAGGTAATTTTATTTAAGAAAAGTTAGATAGGTGGATTAAGTGCATATATGATGGTGTTTTGTTAAAATAATGTTATAGGTGTGGACCTCATCATTAAACTTCCAACAAGTGTTACACCACAATCTTAATAGGTATGATGAAATGACCACTCATGATTTAGAGTTTTTGTTGATCCTATATGATGTATTGGGTATGCATGCATGCATGCCATAAGATTTTATAGGATGTGATTTAAAGATGAAGATTTGAGTAGATGGATAGTTGAGATTTACAAGAAGTGTCTTTAAAAGGATTTAGACCTGACTAGAGAAATTCAAGATGAAGATTTTATCCTCTATGAGACAGGTAAGTGGTTGATGCCCATGAGTATTTATGTTTATTGAACCAAGTACATTTGCATGCTTCTTAGATAAGACCTTCATGTCCTACATTCTAGGTTAAATATGTAAGAAAGATTTTATGTGCTTATGATTGTAGAATTTCATATGCTCAATACCTTAAGTAGTGGTGTGTCATGGAATGATTCTACATCATCAGTTAAGTTCATAAGAAGGATAAGAAAATATATTTATATCATATCCCTTAAATATAGATGTAATCACGCATTTAGATTTCAAGTAGGAACATGCCATCAAGGTTTCTTATATATGTAGCGATCTAAGAAATTAAGAAGTGAAATAGATTCCTTAATAAGGTTGGTGTTTAAAAGTTAAGTATTATGTGAGAATATGGGTGTTGCACATGGTAGACCATGACCCAATTTCCAAGATAAATGTACTATTGGGATTAGAATATATTGTAACATGAGTTTATGATGATAATACCAAATTATGAGACATTAAGTCATGATTAAGTTGTACGTTGAGACTCTATATGAGTTCTACTTTAAGATTTAAGATTCAAGTTCATATGAATGTATTGAGATCAAACTTATTGAGATTGTATAGAAATTGAGTTACCTTGTCAGAAATCACATTAGTTTAGATATTTGATACTCGAGAACTCTCATATACTTCATATTCCTATATTTAGTTCAGATCCTTTCCCTAAGCCTTTAGACTAAGAATGTCATATATTTAGTGTCAAAAGTAGTTAAGTCATTTCTACCAGATTGAAGTATTAGATTAAGAATTATCCAGATAATGAGGATATTAGATTTAGATTCAGACTTAGACTACTCATGGTGTGAGTAGACAAATTTTGAATAAAGATACATGATAAGGGTTTTAGACCAAATATCAATTATGAAGTAATTGAGATTCATATTCACATTCAGTTGTAGATTTCATTTATCACTTAAGAATAAAAGATTTAGATTTAGATTTAGATTTAGAATTCAGTACATGCTCAATACTCAGTAATCAGTTTCGGATAAGTTTAATTATCAATATTCAGTTTAATATAAAATAAGTTCAGATTCAGTATTCAATAAAGCTATCAATATTCAACTTCAGTTCAGATTAAGAATTAAGTAAGTTTAGACTTAAGATAATCAAGTTGAAACCTTCACATAAGACATTATATAATAAGTCCTCAATCAGTTAGTTCTGGGACGATTCAGAGGCATATGTTGCCAACTCAGAGGCATTTGTTGCCAATTCAGAGGAGTCTATACTCCAAATCATAGGTGTTGCGACACCAATTCAGTGCATAGCCACGCAAATTCAGAGACACCTCAGTGTCATTCAGAGGCATGTAGTGCCATTCAGGGTACCTTGGTACCAAGCAGGGCGTAGAAACGCCAATTTAGGAGGACTTATTATATAATGGTGGCCACAATCAGATAAAAATCATAAGTAAAAGATATCTTAGATTAGAGATGCCCATAATCTCATTCATGAGTATGATGAGAGGGAACTAGATAAGACATGTATGACCCAGGCACTTTGGTGTAGGTCATAAGATTCATGTACCAAAGTACATGACTCCAGAATAAGATGAGATAGAAAGATAAGGATTTAGATTAAGGAATAAGAGACTTTATGTTTCAGATTTTATTTAGAGCATGATGTTAGTTTCATGTTTATAATATCTAATTTTAGTTCTTTAGCAATGTATATTTTAGAATACTCATGCCACTTACTCTAACGCCTGTTATTTTTCCTAATGCATGGCTGGGGACGCGATGTCCGTAGGTTTTGGAGCAATTGAAGAACAAAAGGACAAGAAAAGGACTAGGAGATTTTAAGCTTAGCATAGTGGGGTGCCATTTACCTAGACGATCCAGAGTACTAACATATTTTTATTATAATATTATGAATGAACATGATGTAGTTTTATGTTGATAAGAACTATGTATGAATCATTTTCAGATATATGTAAAGGTGTTTCATTTACTTTAATTGCAATGATAATCATGTGTGTGACAACCCAAAAAAAATGCTTCCACTCATGTGATATGAAAATCTGGGTGTTACAATATGGTATCAGAGCGATTTGGTAAATGGCCACTAGACAAATATGATTCTCATAGTCACCCTAAGATGAAGATAAGAGATTAGGGTTTAGGGTTTAGGGATAGATTCCCAAAGAAAGATACAATGACCTAGAATGATGAATAAGTTTTCACCTCAGAAGAAATAGAGATGTACGAGATATATGTTTAACTATTCTAGGTCTCAAGTTTCAACCTAACCCTAGCTAATGGCATTTCTTATCCATTCTCAATGCTTATGGCCAGCCAATTGAGAATTGAAGATGAGTGTCATAAGCACTAAACTTTGATGCATCTCTCATTTCTTACTAGTATATGTGGTATGGGACACATGTATTAGTAGTGTAGTGAGAGGTAGTATGCCAGGATCCCACATCTCTGGGTATGTGCCTGATCACCACATATCTAGGAATGTAGGAGTTACCTAAAGAACCTAAGATTAGAAAATCATGTACACCTAATTTTAGAAAATCATGAAAATGTTGAGGTAGATGTCCTAAGTATAGAGCCAAGTTTAGTTTCATAAACCCTAAGTATGAGTTGAGCAATAAACCAAGTTAATAAAAAATGCTCACATAAATATTTTATGAAAATACATTACATATATCTTTTTATGCAAAATTTTGAGCATGTGTACCTTAATATGTTAATTAGTAATAAATGAAGAGGTAAGAAGAACCTTAAGATGGGTAGTAGCCTAGAGAAATTTAGAGGATGAAATTGATTTTAAGGTGGGTAGAATTGTAACATCCTCAATTTCATAACTAATGTAGGCCTTTAATGTGGGGCTTTCTAGTAAGTTTATGCCAAGGGACTTAATGAACTTAACATGGCTAGGTATGTAATTAAGTTCATAAAATATGTAATACAAGTCATCTGGTCAACCAATACACACATAATGGCTTCTATGTGTGTGATTGTAGTTGGTTTTAGATGAATATAAATGAATAATTCATGTGAAGAATATATAATATGATGACTTCAGTTACTGGTTTGATCATTATCAAGAATATGATTAAGCTTATGGACTCTTTGTAAGACCAAAGAGATGGGCCGTTGTCCCTAGAAACAAATTCAAGTCAATTTGGATAGATTAAGGTTTACATATAGGTCCATTTTATATAAAACTAGCAATGGAGTCCCTCATGCTCATAATAATTTATCAAAATATTTTAGTAGAATAATAATTAGAATATAAAATGGTGGGAGAAATTTCATATGATTTTGACTTATTTAGGGGCCTTGGTGATTGAATTTGTAATTACTTTATATTTACCCAAAAGATAAACTTGGAGAATGTATTATATTAATTTTGACTTAACATATGGCCCATGAAAAGAAAATGACAATATTTTTTGTTGATCCCAAAATTTGAGGTCAAACGGGGTCATTTTGTGGAATGTATAATTATTTATACATAATGGACTTTTATGCAAAAGAAAAAAAAGGGTGACTCCAGTCCGACCTGAACTGGAGGATGCCCCTCTATTTTACAGAGTCCGAAAGGGGCTTCCAGAACTAGGTTCTCGCCCAGAATAGGATTAGAGGGGGAGTATAAAACCCCTGAATACTTGACTATTGGTGGCGGCCAAACCCTATACTATGGCTTTTGATGCGAGTTGAGAGAGAAACAAAGGTTCACGAACAGGGGGATGGCAGCGCTCAGAATTAAGATGCAGTGGCTTCCGGGGGAGACCGAAACCCGTAGGGTGCCTATTTGCACAAGCTCAGCGGCCAAGACCGGTGAGAATGAGGATGCGTCGAGGTGAGGAGCCTTCCTCCGAGCAAACTACTATGTCGAGGCGTCGACAGATCATCAAACCACTTAGGCGGATGCCCTATTTTCGGCGCAGGAGGCAGGGGTGGCAGGTCCCCAATTGGAACCTAGTTGAGTCAAGATTAGGGACCAGTTCTCTACACACCTCAACTCTAGGGAGATGCTCAATGGCGATTTGATCAACCATGGTCGTTGGTTCGGTCTTGGATGGCTGGACTTGGCGCTAGAAAGGAGGTCGACGCTGCCTCTATTTTTACGGAGGAACATGGGCATCACACCCGTGTTGTGCCCCGCTAGAGGAGGAAGTTGGGGTCCCAATCATCCTTGTTGGGCCGCCGTGTCATGGGCCCAATTAACCTGAAAGCAAAGGAAAAGAAGGTAATATCAATGATCTGATTTTAATTGGTTCTAAACTTTAAGGATTCGTAGATATTGATTCCATTGTCGGAAAATGGTGTATAAGGGCTCGTTGGAAACCTTGAGATACAAAGAACATCTTAAAGGAGATTACAGAATCTAGAAATAAATGGATAAGGTAATTTTATTTAAGAAAAGTTAGATAGGTGGATTAAGTGCATATATGATGGTGTTTGGTTAAAATAATGTTATATGTGTGGACCTCATCATTGAACTTCGAGCAAGTGTTACACCACAATACTAATAGGTATGATGAAATGACCACTCATGATTTAGAGTTTTTGTTGATTCTATATGATGTATTGGGTATGCATGCATGCATGCCATAAGATTTTGTAGGATGTGATTTAAAGATGAAGATGTGAGTAGATGGATAGTTGAGATTTACAAGAAGTGTCTTTAAAAGGATTTAGACCCGACTAGAGAAATTCAAGATGAAGATTTTATCCTCTATGAGACATGTAAGTGGTGCATGCCCATGCGTATTTATGTTTATCGAACCAAGTACATTTGCATGCTTCTTAGATAAGACCTTCATGTCCTACATTCTAGGTTAAATATGTAAGAAAGATTTTATGTGCTTATGATTGTAGAATTTCATATGCTCAATACCTTAAGTAGTGGTGTGTCATGGAATGATTCTACATCATGAGTTAAGTTCATAAGAAGGATAAGAAAATATATTTATATCATATCCCTTAAATATAGATGTAATCACACATTGAGATTTCAAGTAGGAACATGCCATCAAGGTTTCTTATATATGTAGCGATCTTAGAAATTAAGAAGTGAAATAGATTCCTTAATAAGGTTGGTGTTTAAAAGTTAAGTATTATGTGAGAATATGGGTGTTGCACATTGTAGACCATGCCCCAATTTCCAAGATAAATGTACTATTGGGATTAGAATATATTGTAACATGAGTTTATGATGATAATACCAAATTATGAGACATTAAGTCATGATTAAGTTGCACGCTGAGACTCTATATGATTTCTACTTTAAGATTTAAGATTCAAGTTCATATGAATGTATTGAGATCAAACTTATTGAGATTGTATAGAAATTGAGTTACCTTGTCAGAAATCACATTAGTTTAGATATTTGATACTCGAGAACTCTCATATACTTCATATTCCTATATTTAGTTCAGATCCTTTCCCTAAGCCTTTAGACTAAGAATGTCATATATTTAGTGTCAAAAGTAGTTAAGTCATTTCTACTAGATTGAAGTATTAGATTAAGCATTATCCAAATAATGAGGATATTAGATTTAGATTCAGACTTAGACTACTCATGGTGTGAGTAGACAAATTTTGAATAAAGAGATAAGGGTTTGAGACCAAATCTCAATTATGAAGTAATTGAGATTCATATTCACATTCAGTTGTAGATTCAGTTTATCACTTAAGAATAAAAGATTTAGATTTAGATTTAGATTTAGAATTCATTACATGCTCAGTACTCAGTAATCAGTTTCAGATAAGTTCAATTATCAGTATTCAGTTTAATATAAAATAAGTTCAGATTCAGTATTCAATAAAGCTATCAATATTCAACTTCAGTTCAGATTAAGAATTAAGCAAGTTTAGACTTAAGATAATTAAGTTGAAACCTTCACATAAGACATTATATAATAAGTCCTCATTCAGTTAGTCCCGGGACGATTCAGAGGCATATGCTGCCAACTCAGAGGCATTTGTTGCCAATTCAGAGGAGTGTATACTCCAAATCATAGGTGTTGCGGCACCAATTCAGGGCATAGCCATGCCAATTCAGAGACACCTCAGTGTCATTAAGAGGCATGTAGTGCCATTCAGGGTACCTTGGTACCAAGCAGGGCATAGATACGCCAATTCAGGAGGACTTATTGTATAATGGTGGCCACAATCAGATAAAACTTGTAAGTTAAAGATATCTTAGATTAGAGATGCCCATAATCTCATTCATGAGTATGATGAGAGGGAACTAGATAAGATATGTATGACCCATGCACTTTGGTGTAGGTCATAAGATTCATGTACCAAAGTACATGACTCCAGAATAAGATGAGATAGAAAGATAAGGATTCATATTAAGGAATAAGAGACTTTATGTTTCAGATTTTATTCAGAGCATGATGTTAGTGTTTATAATATCTAATTTCAGTTCTTTAGCAATGTATATTTTAGAATACTCATGCCACTTACTCTAACGCCTATTATTTTTCCTAATGCATGGTTGGGGACGCGATGTCTGCAGGTTTTGGAGCAATTGAAGAACAAAAGGACAAGCAAAGGACTAGGAGATTTTAAGCTCAACATAGTGGGGTGCCATTTACCTAGACGATCCAGAGTACTAACATATTTCTATTATAATCTTATGAATGAACATGATGTAGTTTTATGTTGACAAGAACTATGTATGAATCATTTTCAGATATATGTAATGGTGTTTCATTTACTTTAATTGCAATGATAATCATGTGTGTGACAACCCAAAAAAAATGCTTCCACTCATGTGATATGAAAATGTGGGTGTTACATGTCCTCTTCATTCTTTCCTCTTTTCCTCCCTCATCGGTAGCATTTTCTTTTCCCTTCTCTTTCCTCCTCCTTTTTTACTCTTCTCCTCTCTCATCAGTAGCCTTCTCTTTCTCCTTAGTTGCTTCGGCCTTTCCTTCCCCCTTCTTTTTCATTTTACTTATTTTCACCTCTCCTTCATCCGCAGTAGCCTTTTCTGTCTCATTCTTTTGCTGATTTTCATCTGTACTGTCATCATCCCCTTTCCTTTCTTCTCCTGCATACGAAGATAGTTACTCAAAAAGTGTAGTCTTTAGCTTAACAATATGGTTTTTCTAGTTTAACTGCTGTATCTAGTGTGCGAGATACTCTTTGTTCTGTAATAGTTACTCCAACATTACTTTAGTTACTCTAGACTATCATATAGTTACTCCAATGTTTTGCTGTAGTTACTCTAGGCATCGTCTAGTTACTCTACTTCTTATTACAATTACTCTTTCAACATGCATTGTTACTTTTTAGTCGAAATCTTTTAGTTTATGTTTTTCATTTGTAATGTACATGCAAACACAAATTACTTCTTTGTTCTTCATTCTCTGCTTTGTCACGCAGAGGTTCTTCAGTCTCGGTAGCTCCATTGCCTCCATTACCAGCAATAGCCATCTTACTGGGTTTTTCTCTTTTCGCTGAAGGTTTACTCATTAGGGGATCTGCAACCTATCTTTTGTTCCCTTTCTGTCTTGTCTGAGGAGTCTCAGCAGCACCTCCCTTCTCCCCTTCCACAACCGCTTCTTGTCCCGCTTCATCCGCTTCTTTGGCCATCACAACCCCTCTTTTGTTCCCTTTCTATTTAGTCAAAGTAGTCGCCGCAACACCTTCCTTCTCCCTTTCCGCACCTGCTTCTTTTCCCACTTCATTCACTTCTTTGTCCATCGTAGCCCCTTACTTATCCCCTTTCAGAGTACTTAGTGGTGTTGTATCCCGTCCTATCTCCCCTTCCACGGCCGCTGCTTTTGCCGCTTTCTCTGGTTCTTTGACCATCTTCTCATTGGCTTGATAGTGGTGCAATTCGAAGTCGTCTTCTTCTTCAACCACACTCCTTAGATTCCTTCTCCACGACGACATTGTCAAGGTCTTCTGTGATGCCTTCTTCATCCTTGTCATCTCTAAAGATGGTAGCTACTCCGTAATTGAGATGCAGCGAGAGAGAGAGAGGAGGTGGAATCAAAGATGATGCAGACGGAATTTGTAGTCAGAGCAACTAGAGATGGAGGAGGTGGGGATGGAGGGGTTGCGGGATGTGGTCGCCGATGCTTTTGCACGAGAATGACAGTTATCGTAGGGCAGAGTGAGGATTCGAATGGAGGTTTTGGGGTTTTTTTTCACTCGCTGTCTTTCCACCCTTTTTCTCACTTTTTTTCACTCGTTTGATTTTCAAATAATTTACGACCTTACCATCGTGACCTGCTGCCAGGTAGGTTATGCTTTATTACCCGTGCGAGCATCTAAGATCAACTCTCTCTCTCTCTCTCTCTCTATATATATATATATATATATATATACTAGTTTCAGATTATCGTGATGTTTGGATTTGATAAGATACTATTCACATTGCATACAATAATATAATGACAAAACCAAAATCCAATCATATCAATTATCCCATATTATAGTAAATTGATGTTGGCTCTGATACCTCTATAGGGAAATATGGTACAAAGAAAGCAACATAATTTAAAATTTATTACCATATTCCCCATAAATAGTAGACCGTGTCAATAATTATAATACAGAAAGGATGGTTTATGGGATATACCTGGTCTTGAAGGTAGTCCAGTGACAATCTTCTTCATTGTAGATGTGCAACTGTGAATCCTAGTTGCACTACGACTCGTCTGACTACTGCACCTCCTAGCCTACACCACAAACTACAACCATAAATGTCATCTTCTTCAGCAATTCCTCTTGTCATGGACTGCTGGTTGACATTGTCCTCCATGCGACAAACAATGACTTCACGCCTCTATGGTAGTCCAAATGAACCACCAAGAACTCATGTCATCCTACTGGACCAGACATGAAGGAGTCATCCCTTTCCGTTGGTGTACTTGTCGCTGACTTGCTCTCCCATAAAGACAACTCTCAGTTATTCTCTCCAGTGGCTATCCCTCCCTTGTCGGGTAGGACTTACCTGGGCTCTTGTGGTTACCACAACCAGAGAGGACAACAATTGTCAGAGGAAATAATTCACAATTATTTGTGTTGTAGTTATTCTATGGGAAGCCCCCAATACCCCTCTATATATACGAGGGGTTAGGGTCAGGGTTCCCTATCCCCAACCAATGCAGGACTAAAGTGGGAGTGGAAAGGACAAGTAGATCTTGAATTTTTGCAACTTTTTGAAAAGTTTCACAACCTACATGCAACAAAACAATCATCTCTCCAAGTGAGATAGTCGTATCACACGTGAGATGGTCGTTTTGTTAAGAAAAGTAGTCATCTAGGATGTGAGACGATCGTCTCGTAAGTGAGATGGTTGTTTCACACTTTACCTGATAGATATGAATTGGCAAATTATTTCCTAATTAATGTCATACATTAACTTACTTGCACCCCAAGTATGTGCAATTGAAATGAGTTTGGGAAAACTCCAGAGATTTTTTTCATCCCAACCGAGCTTCACTCACCCAACACAAGTGAGATGCCCGTCTCACTCACCCAAATGACCATCTGGGTGATTTTGAGTCAAGCTGATTGGTTCAATATCTTGAACCAGTCAGTTCATAGGGTATAACTAAGACATTTTAATTTCTAATGTTCCTGACAACCCAAACGGCCATCTCAACTCTTGAGATGCCTGTCTGGCTGCCCAAATGACTGCCTCACCCATTGAAATCGTCATTTGACAGTTCTGTCAGCCAATCCATTGATCTGTTTTCTGAATTGAGTAGCTAAACAATTTAGTACTTAATTGAATTATAATTCAAGATCAAAATACTCTTCTAGATGAGTTCCTATGTGTGTGACCCTCTTGGTCCCATATCACGTTGGCAGTGAATGTCCATAACAACTTATGACATGACAAGAAAAGAGTGGGTCCTAGTCTCACATCATTTCTACCCAAGTAAATGGAAACGTTGCAGAACAACTTCAACCTACAATCTGTGTATGGTGCTATGGAGTTTGTATAGTTCCTTTTGTCACTGATGTCTAGATTGAACTAGAGGCATGGAGTAATCACACTCATTATTATTCAAACTTATTTCTTGAACCAAGAGTAGAATGTATGGGATATATGTAAGCTGAATATCACATATTGACTCACATTCTCATGGCCATGCTTTTCTCAGTCTCGCTTATCAAGAGGCCTAGGACATTACACTCTATTAGGAGGGAAAAATCCCATGTCTATCACTCACAGTCAATCCCCATGTGTCAAAGCCACCCAATCATCACTGTTATAACAACCCATGTTTCAACACTGTGTTTGATGATATCAAAGTGTACCCAATGATATGTTTTGAGAGTAGTGATTTTAGGTCTAAGAGCCACAACCACCACCATCACTATGAAAGATGACTATGAGTTCCATGATGATGTCTTCCATGTGTCAGTCTCATGATGGGTCTGCCTGATACACTATTCTCTAACTTGTATCTGTGTGACTAGTTTAATATAGCCATATCATGACCAATGAGACTCAATAATCAACCAACTCACACTCTGATATTTAGGTGTTATTGTTTTCTATCAACCTTCCAAATAACAACCGACCAAGGACTTAATGAGAATATGTATATGTACTCTAAACATCCGTATGATCTCATTTCTCTCAAGTCTAATACTTAAAGACATACATCATTGAGTAATATAAGTCTCTAGAAATTTATAATGTTGCATCATTATCTCATAAATGAATTAAACAAAATAAATTGGAAGCTTTCCCTTTTATTAATAATCAAATAGTTTACATGATATGCCATTACAATTGTCACATGATTAGCTCTTTGGGCATACATAACCAACATTTGTTTTAGTTTCTTTTCTTCTTGTGGAAAATCTAGTATGATATGAGGCTTATCTTTTGTTAGTGGGTTGAACTCCTATGCTAAAATTATTGTCCTCTTTTGTCGAGAAATATCATTTGTATAAATTGTAAAATATGTACATTAATCAAATGAAACTTCATGGCCACAAACATGTGACTAATTTTGGATTTATGTTCTCTAGCCTGAACATTTATCTTTCACATTCTTGATTGCTTAACACATGTAATGGTTTCAATTTTGTGCATAAATCAACTTTACAACATTTTTTAGAATTTTGGATGGACTTGCCAATCTCTTAGTGCTTTTTTCAACCACTCTTTTAGTAAAAAAATCAAGGCAAATGAATGGAATCTAACTAATGTTGCAATGTAGTTAACTCTCCTATGTTTTGGGAAAATTTCAACTTAAGGCCTCTTGGTTCTCAAGTGGAACCCAACTCATTTTAAATTTCTTTTGGCTAATTCACATTCAAACCCCTTAAAAAGATATCTAGACTACTCATATACCATACTAGCATAGTGTAAGTTTGATCTGGCTACGACGAGTAGGTGTTATCTATAAAAAAAGTTGAAAATACCCCAATCGGCACTCTATGTGTGCATAAGCCTACATTATCTGCTATGTTTCAGAACCCATAATCCATTGTCATTTCATTTTTGGGAAGCTAGGAAGACACAATTGAAATTGTTCATTTTAGATATGATTCCATCATTAGAATCCTTAATAATTGAGAGCTTCAATTGCATATCCACTAGTTGTTTGGCTCGGTCATCCAAATTTTAGTGTTGTTTAGTTGATTGATTCATTTAACTTGTCACCACTCCTTCTAAACTAAAATTTTCTTTCTTGGGTGTTTAAGTTGAATTCATGTCTATGAGTATAATCTTGTTGATTACAGTTGGTTTGGTATCATACACATCTTTTGTTTCATTTGATCTATACATGAACTTGACAATTCCTTCATTTGTGTTTTTATGCTCTTTTTGCTTGAGGACAAGCAATAGTTCAAGCTTAGGGGGATTTGTTGGATGCATCTTATATATATATTTTTCTCACTTTTGCACATGAATGCAGTCCATTTTTCTCTCCATTTAGCCTCTAATCATACTTGATTTTCCATCTTTTTAGTTATTTTACTTGTTACATAATTCAAACTGCAGGTACAAGGTAAAGATGATGAGTGGGGTTAGTATAACATAGATTTGACCGTAGTTTGGTTCCCTAATGACTTTCAATTGATCTAGAGGAGTTCTAGAAGATTCTAAGTAATACACAGCGTGTGTCATTTTACACACGGTGTGTACCGTTCCAGAAAGGAATTCCTCAATGACAAGGAAGAAGACACAATGTGTGATATTTTCCACCTGGCATGTAAGTTTGTAGAACCTCTCATCCTCAACTATAGAGAAAAGGACACTACATGTTGCTTCTAAGACACGGCGTGACCAACATTCAAAAGCCACATTTCAAAGTTCTACGAACTCACATGACATGTGTTTATTTAGACATGGCTTGTGCAATCCACCCAGGTCGACTTCAGCTTGTAGCTACATGGTGTGTCTTTCAGAGACACACCATGAACTCTTCACAATAGCGGTTTCAAGAAGAACTTATACACAATGACATGACATGTTTCTCAAAAGACACAACATGTTTGCGATAAATTCAATAATTTTAAAAAGACAACCGTTGTGATGTCCCCAGATTTTCTAAAACTTAATCTAATGTGTGACATCTAAATTGAAGCCTCACCTCAATGAAATCCCAATTAAAACTCACAACTAGGCTAAGAAGAAGAAAATCATAGGAAGTCAACAAGAAAACAACAGTAGCACATGTACATGAACAATAATAAAATCATACAACACATGTTCACCATTCAACATATAATTAAATAATGAATTGTTACAACATTTGATATTACATATTGAACAAGAAAATTATATATATACATGTACTACCACTAAACAATAGGATCTTAAGACAATAAATCCACCTATACATCAACTTGTCACACAACTCTCAACTATCTTGGATTTTCAAGATCATATGTCGACAACTAAAACAAAATATTACATGTAGTACACGTCAACAGAACATTCAATAATATTATACTGAGTATGCCTACATGTCTTTTTATATACCTCTCATTACTAATCTTGGCTATAATATAAAACTAATACTTGGTAGTAACAATAAAAATATATAACAAAAGCATTCTTGAACAAAGATGTTTATTAACAAAAGAGAACAAATATTTTTAGGCACATTTTCCATTATATATAAAGTTGATCAACGACATGCACTATTTTACCAAAGAGATTTAGTGCTCACATGTACTATTCTACCAAAGAGATTTAGTACTTTCATAAATGTACTATTCCGTCAAAGAGATTTAGTGCTCACATGTACTATTTGGCCAAAGAGATTTAGTACTTTCATCAATGCACTATTCCACCAAAGATATTTAGTGATATCATATAATGGATCTAACATCTTATGTTTTAAGAGTTCATAGAAATATAAGAATGGAAATCAAGCGGGATATGATACAACAAAATCATTTCATCTAATATCACATGCCAAGTATTTTGTACACATATAATATAAGCATACTATATAATAAGACAAGTAAGATGTAATGGTGTACCTTGATTAAGAGATATTCTAAACTACATATTTCTGAGTCATCTATATCCTTGTCAAACCTAATTTAGACAAGATCATATACTATCATTAGATTCTCATCATCTTAACCTTAGTTATATACATTTTAGGGTTTACCTTATCTCATTAGGATATTCCCATCATTACTTTTTTAAAATTCTTGTAATTAGGTTACTGGTATTAGGTAACAAATTAAGATATATAATCTTATTATTTGATTGTACATAATTATGTGCACATATTAACCCTAGGTTACATGTATCAATCCAATTAGGGTTAGAAACCATGAATTATGAGTCATCACCATATGATCATGAATTATGTGCATAATATTAATATGTTAGTTTCAAATTGGGTTCCATATACTATTATGAATATATTACGGAGATGACATAATTTATTGAGCATATTTGTAATAATTGCACATTTATTTGGGTTATTATCCCTAACTAACCATATGGAGTGAATTACATGATTTTGTGCATCAACATCATAATCACTGACCTTAAATGGATTATAAACATGAATATTGATTTACAAACATATTATCAAAATTTTAGTCCATTGTTTGATATTTATTATCCAAGAAATAAGCATTTCACAACTAATTCGTGCATCAAAAGACTAATATTATAGTTTCATGCTGTTCAACTTATTTTTCTAAGAATTTTGGTACCTTGTTCATATTTTTTGAATAACATGGCTAATTACTATGAATTATGTAAGTTCTATGATTTTTGAAAGACATTTACCTCTAGTGACCAATCTGATTACGCCACATGTCCACTAATGGGCATTGTTGCTTGTTGTTTGAGCCAACGGTTTATGGTAATGCTTGATACTCTATTGTTGGGCTGAGCGATCTGGTTGCTCTCCCTATTTCTCTGGTTCCACATGAACTAAACGTTGCTCCCTTTGTGTGTGTTATGCTTCCGTACATGAAGCCAACGACCATGATCTGCTCAGGGTGTCGCCACTCAGGAATGATATCTGATGGGAGATTAAACAAGATCTCCTCCTACTTGCCAGAACCTTCAACTACCATTAGAGATCTTCAACAAGAGATCTATGGAGATGGACCCTCCCTCTCCTTTTCGCATGATGCGTTCTTCCCACATCTATCTCACAGAGACAGGATGCCCAACGTTTGTGCACTGTCGCAAACTTTAGCACTAGTAAGAGTTTAGGCACAAACTCCTCGACCTTCCCAATCACAACAAGGAAGTTAGCCTCCTGATAGCCTCCCACGACTATGCTCTGGGAGACTCCCTTCCCTGGCTCACCACTGCTGTGAGTCCCATATGTCTCATGATGCCTCCGCTGAAGGAAGATCTCCTCCACCTAGACTCTACTGTGTGTGTTCTTCCTGGTTCTTGAGCGTTGCCTCTGGGTCTCACTGTGTTGAGGAATCTATGAAACAAAGTTTATCCTAGCTCTTTCACATGTTCTCAAACTCCTCCTTCCTACTTGTAGTGGAAAATTGATAGGGAGTAGCGTCCACTCTCTCTCTCCATTGTCTTCTAATAGTTCTATAATGAGGGTTGTTTCTCCTCATTGTGAACGAAGCAACTGCCCACTCAGGTTCATGCATTGACCCTCTTCTTGTGACGTGCGATGGTCAGGAATTGCACGTTCCTAACAGGTCCACTATCCCAAGCAATTTGAGGTAGGAGATCATACTAGTGACATTATATTATCATCCTGGATGATTAGATCGCACCACTTAAATCTATGGCCCTAAGAATAGAAAGTAAAGGGTGTGTGACATCCCAAAGAAAATCTATACATAGGATAAATGTTAAAATACTTTGGTCAAAGACTTTATTATTATCATAGATACATAACATAAAATATTAGTCTCAATATATAATTAATTGACCAATCAATTAAATTCCTCAAAAGGCATAAACTTCGGGATCTCAATCATGATGTCAACATAAATCAACACTCAACTTTTACCTAAACACTTGAAACTCTCAATATAACTCAAACACATGGATCCATTTATCTCATTAGGTATCCAAAAGATCCAAAACACTTGCAAATTAAAATATCTCAAACATATGAATCCATCACATCATTATGTATTTAGGGACTCCCAAAAGTCCACTCCATCACATCCTACACACCCTAAAAGAAATTGTGTCCTTGAAATTAAAGCCATAAATCTAGTCCATCACGTCATATACATGTTAAAAGAAATTTTGTCCTTGAAATTAAACCATCCTCTTACTTCAAGGAAAACCAAAAGTTATTCATCCATATGTAGGACACCACTCTATGTGCAAAATATCAAAAAACAGAGCCCCATAATCATATTCAAACCACTATTAGGAGGTTTTAAAACATGTAAGGTGAATCACCTCTTCATAAAAAATTGAAGTAACAGCTTAGATATTTTAGTTATGTCATGGAATATCTCATATGTTAGGGTTGCACATATCAATGTTTCATCAATATTTTATTGAGCTAATTATTAAAACATGTTCAATATTAACATATTCCTTTTAGGAGGGAGTTAACTATAGTTAACCCACTTTATCCATCTAGATCATATCAAGGTGTCATAATTGTTATGTTGTGCTAATTGCCAATCTATATTTTTCATCTTTATTAATCATGAAGATTAACACCTCATGTAATATGTTTCATTCATATGATCTTATTTCATTGCTCATAAAAAAAATTGCAACATTTACTAGTGTTTTCATCACAAGATTAACCAACAATATCACATTATCATCATTATTCATGTAAACAGTTAACCATCTATACATTGATATCTATTAAAACATCGCTAGGTTTTCATCATATCATGTCTATATATCACATCCTGATATTGAATTGCATTCTTACTTATATTATACCATGGTTGTTCTAAAAAAACTTATATAAGTAGCTTGTGAAACATATATCAAAACTTCATCTAGTCCAACATAGGTTCTCCTAATCCCTATCATGAGGGTAGTGTCATGCTCAGTTTCTTTGAGCTAATTCAACTCTATGTGTATCATATAAACACTAGCTCTAACTTCCTTCTTTGTTCTAGGGTTATCAGGTATACCTCATAGGCACTAGTTAATTGCTTTACGAGCTCTATCCACATAAGCACAAACTAAAACTTGGTTAACATTCTCTTCAAAGGTTCTCTACCCATGAAATACTATTTCCCAACTCTTTCTCTCTCTCTCTTATACACATCCACTAGATTCCTACAAGGAACCACCAACCCGAGCTTGAGGCTTCACAGAAACTAAAACATATCTACCTCCCCCAGGGTCTTGGGACTCTCTCTCCCTCACTCAGACAGTAGGTACTCATATTCATGTTCACATATGTACACATAACCAGTCTCTCCTTGTCTCTATAGTTTGGTCCTTTCAAGGACATCTAGGGTTCAACAATACTATAGAAATCATGCATTAAGTGACTCAACTCAATCACTCACGAGTATTCTAGTTTAGGACATATCATATCACATATTTCTCATCATTCTCATATCTTGGAGTTTAGGTTCTCTAACATTCTCCTAATGGGTATCACCCTCTTTGGAGTTAACCCTAAAACTGGTCCTAACACTAGAGGTCCTCCTTCATAAAAGAGATTGAGGCTGTTACTGATTCACATCCTTGTCTTAACTTAACATATCTTATCTCATAAAAGCCTAGTTACTTGCATCATGAAAACTCATCTTGCATCCTCAAAACTAATCTTTCCTCAAAGACAAAGCTTTATCATTATAACCAACTTATATTACTATATCAAACTTAGATCATATCATCTAAAATCATATTATCTTTTCCATCTATCACATATTCCAACAAGGCTCTAGACATCTAATATAGAACTACTCTCTCTTCTAGACTTATGTCATACACTTTCACTTAGGTTGCATGACTAGCTCCTACTCATACATGTGTAGGGACACATTTTTGTAATACTTACATATATAATAAAATATTATATAATTTTTATCTGATAAAATAAACGTCAGAGAAAACTATGAAGGTTCGATCCGATTGGAACCAAAAATGAAATCCATAAAACAAGTGTCCCACACATAGTAGAGAGTCTAGTGTCATGTCACCTAATGAAAAGGGTGAGAATAGGGTGTAGACTGGTGTAGCTACCCAAAACATAGATGCATCATATGTCAAAGCATTCTCTTCCTCCATCATTTCCAAACAATGCAACATCCCATACCACTGAACTATAAGGAAAGAACAACACCTAAGGACCTACTATACAATAATCTCCAATGTAGACCTAGTTCTCAGACATGAAGGTGCTAACTTAGAGGCTAGGTCAGATCTAGTCTCTATAAGACTACTTATCTAACACTAAAGATTATTAAGGTTCAAGGTTTTCTTTAGTTTGAGCTGCATAATGAGCAAATTCCATGCCTTACTATTGTTCATGCTCTGATACCACCTGTGACGTCCCCGAATTTTCTAAAAACTTCATCTAATGTGTGACGTTCAAATTGAAACCTCACCTCAGCGAGAATCCCAATTCAAACTCGACCACTTGGCTAATAAGAAGAAAATCAGAGGAAGTCAACAAGAAAACAATAGTAGCACATATACATGAACAACAATAAAACCATACAACACAAGTTCACCATTCAACATATAATTAAATAATGAATTGTTACAACATTTGATATTACATATTGAACAACAAACTTCTACATGTACATGTACTACCACTAAACAACATGATCTTAAGACAACATGTCCACCTGTACATTAGCTCATCACACATCTCTCAATTATACTACATCTTAAAGATCATATGTCCACAACCTAAACAAAAGATTACATGTGGTACACGTCAACACAATATTCAAGAATATTGTACTGAGTATGCCTATGTGTCTTTTTATATACCTCTCATTACTAATCTTGGAAATAAGATAAAACTATACTTGGAAGTAATAACAAAAATATATAACAAAAGCATTATTCAACAAATATGTTTATTAACAAAAGAGAATACATATTTTAGGCACATTTTCCATTATATGTAAAATTTATCTACCACATGCTAGTTCTACCAAAGAGATTTAGTGTTAACATGTACTATTCTACCAAAGAGATTTAGTACTTTCATAAATGCACTATTCTGCTAAAGAGATTTAGTGCTGACATGTACTATGTTGCCAAAGAAATTCAGTACATTCATTAATGCACTAATCTACAAAAGAGATTTAGTTCTATAATATACTGGACCAGACATCTTATGTTTCATATGTTCATAGCCATATAAGTATGGAAAATCAAGAAAGATATCATACAATAACAATCATTTCATCCAATATCATATGCCAAGTATTTTGTACACATATAATACAAGAATGTCATATAATATGACAAGTAAGAGGTAATAGCATACCTTGATCAAGAGATATTCTAAACCACATATTCCTGAGTCATCTATATCCTTGTCAAACCTGATTAAGACAATATAATATACTATCATTATATTGTCATCATGTTAACCCTAGTTTTATCCATTTTAGGGTTGACCTTATCTCATTAGGATATTCCCATCATTATTTGTCTTAAACTGTTGTAATTAGGTTACTGGTCTTAGGTTACAAAATAGGATATATAATCTTAATTTTTTATTATACATAATTATGTGCACATATTAACCCTAGGTTACATGTATCAACCCAATTAGGGTTGCAACCATTAATTGTGAGTCATCACCATATAATCATGAATTGTGTTCATAATATTGATATGTTAGTTTCACATTGGGTTCCATAAACTATTATGAATATATTCTAAAGATTACATCATTTATTGAGCATACTTGTAAATATTGCACTTTAATTAGGGTTATTTGCTCTAATTGTCCGTATACAGTGAGTTACATGATTTCATGAATCAACATGACAATCACCAACCTTAAATGGATTATAAACATGAACATAGATTTAGTGACATTTTATCATAATTTTAGGCCATTGTTCGATATTTATTATCCATGAAATAAGCATTTCAAAACTTACATGATATCACTAAGATTAGTGCATCAAAAGACTGATATTATAGTTTCATGTTATACTACATTTTTTTTAGAATTTTGGTACCTTGTTCATATTTTTCGAATAACAAGGCTATTTACTGTGAATTATGCAAGTTCTATGATTTTTGTGAGACATTTACCTCTAGTGGCCAATCTGATTGCGCCATGTGTCCACTAATGGGCGTTGTTGCTCTTTGTTTGAGCCAGTGGTTCAGGGGCATGCTTGGTCCACTATTTGTTTGGTGGACGGCCTAACCTCTCTCCCTCTTACTCCAGTTCCACACGAACTAAACATTGTGCCCGCTAGATAAGTTATGGTTCCTTGCACGAAGACGCCGATCGTGGTCTGCTCAGGGCACCACTGCTCAGGAAAGGTCTTTGGAGGGAGACCAACCAATATCTCATCCGACTCACCAAAACCTTCAGCTTCCATCAAAGATCTTTCGTAAGAGATATGTAGAGATGGACACTCTCTCTCCTTTCCCCCGACGCATTCTGCCCGCATCTATCTCGTAGAGATAGGGCACTGACATTCGTGTGCTGCCACAAACCTTAGCACCACTAAGAGGTCAGGCACAAACTCCATGACCTTCCCTATCACAACAAGAAAGTTACTGATGGAGTTGAAACAAAATTAAATCAGCCAGATAGAAATGATACTGATGAACCAGATTAGGAAAAATGATCCAACACCTGACAATGATGATTGGTCTATTTTCTCGACAGTAGGTCATGGTGTTGGTAAAATGGTAACATCTGTCTTGGATGAACATCCAATGCAACAATCCCACAATCATGTATTATTCAATTGTGAAGCAATTGAACCCTACATTACATAAGTTAGTGACAATTATCTTCTATTGTTAAAATTCTATAACATATTCCAATTGCAAATATTTTGTATTCAGGAAGCACTATGATATCATTAGGCAAACACATCCTCATAAGTCCTTAAAGGAGGTTCAGAGAATACATAGTAACTCATTTGAAGGATGGTTTAAAGAACATGTAAGTTTATATGGGATAATTTTATTTGTAATGCTTCATGAATAAACTCTAGTAAGCTTTCATTTTGTTACACTGAGACGTTCAAAAGAATAGAGATGGTGGATGATAAAATCAATTTTCTTTCTTGAGGTCCATATCAAGTGGCCATTAAGTACAAGGGCTATGTTGTTAATGGTCACATATTTTATACCAAGGCAAAATATGTGAACCGAACAACACAAAATAGTGGAGTGTTTTTGGTACCTAAGACTGATTGTTATTCTAAAATGACTGACCGCAACCCCATTACTAGGGATGTTACCTACTATGGTGTTTTGAAAGATGTTATTGTGCTCAGTTATTATGAACACTTTAAGGTGACATTATTTAAGTGTGATTGGGTGGACATATACTTAAAGAGGGGAATCAAGCATGATGAACATGGGTTGACTCTTGTTAATTTGAGATGATTTCAAACTATAGGAGAACCATTTATAGTGGCATCTCAAGTTGGAGAAGTATTTTATGTAGAAGATCTCACTGCAAAAGTTTGGAATTTTTCTAGAAAGATTGCCACACAAGATATGTTCAACATGGAAGAACAATCTTGTATTGAGAATGTCGAAGCTTATGTGCAAAGTGAAACTAGAGAAGGGCCATCAATAACATCATAGGATGAAGATACTCATTGTGACAGAGTTAGATTGGATATGGAATGAATTACTATTGATAGTTCAACAACTAAAAAAGACCAATCCCAAGTTCAACATGATCATGAAATTGAATCTAAAAGTGGTTATGATGACAATTTTGATTGAGGAGATTACAAAATCCTATCCTGAGGATGTTTCTTTTAGTTTGTCGTTATTATTTCACTTGTACAAGCCATTTTTGGCTAGATGTATCTCTTTAATTTTTTGTCTCACATTGTGATCTAGCTAGGTGTATGCATTTTTCTGGTCTGACATTCTTCTTAATCAAATTTATCCTTGTCTCTATTGTTGTTTATAATGACATAGTGTTTATGTCATTAGTATCTGTGCATTTTATTATATGAGATATATTTGATTAAATAACTGTGCTTAGTTTTTAAATATTGATTACATAATTGTTAATATGTTTTTTAATATTTTTTAAAATCTCTCCTAATATATGTGATTTGATATACTCAGGATGAGAGAACAATATAGTGACAACTGCCATGACAAGACAACCACAAGGAATGATAAAAACAACAACAATGACTCTTGTACGATGACTAATTTACCTAGCATTACTCTACATGGTTGTTGGCAATCTTTGAACCTAACATCCTCAAATCGCTCAAATTTTTTTTTTAGCTTCCCTTCCAGCTGAAATTGAAAATGATAAGAGAAAAAAAATTCAATAAAACTACTGCTAGCTCTACAAAAAATACCCAATCATCCACGTCTCCCCAAGACTCTAATATGGTTGGTGGTTCCAAATCCTATCAAACATGTACAAATGAAAAGGAGATGGGAACAAGGTTCCAAAATCAGCACAACAAAGAAAGTGGTGATAAAGTTACAAGATCAAGAAATTCACAGCTATCACGTGTGCCTAATGTCAATGCTTCTGTGTATAGTCCAGAAGTGTAGAAAATAGAGCTTCCAATAACCAAAAAAGAAATGAATTTTCTGATAACATTGAGCAAAATGACATCTCTGATCACCATGCTGAGTCATTGAATGTTACAACAACTTCTGATGGGCTAGGTAATCATTTTATTCATATCATTGTATTTCTAGTGCTGCATTAATGATATATAATTTTCCATATATTTTTTATCTTTTATGATTGAATGCTTAGGTAAAAAACATCAAGCACGTGTCTGAACACAATGTTTGAAATTCTAGAAAAGAAAGCCCGACGATCCAATTCCCATTGAGAAAAATCAATTTGGGCAACCAGTAGGTGAAAACCAATGTCACTTATCAAGTATTCTAACAACTATTGTAAGAGATCCCAATCGTATTCCACTAAACTACGAGGACTGGAGACAATTTCTAGCAAACAAAAAAGATTTATATATGGAATTTTGTGAAGGTACATTATTAAATTTTATTTTTGAATGGCTAAATGAAGCTTCTAATTGATATCCTTTATGCGAGTAGAGTAAATTCACAATGGATTTAGATCTAAAGGAGTGTACAATGAAGATACTGGGAAAGAAATGGAGGGTCCACAAGTGGGAGTTATAAAGACTTTACTTCCTAGAAGATAGTCTGTATGAACAACAACTTGAACAAGTTGTTCCCCGCGTGGACAAGTCTCATTGAAAATGTCTTGTGGATTATTGGAGGAGTAATAAAGGAAAGGTAATATTTCTTTTTCTATTCATTGACACTTAATTTACCTCATAGATAATTAATATGCACAGTACTGCAATATTTTTCACAGAGGAAGTCTATAACTAATAAGACAAGTAGAAAATTTCAAAATCTTAGCCACACAACATGAACCAAGTCATTTGCATGTCTAAAATATGATGTAAGATTAGTAATTTTTGTGATCCATTTGGACAAATTGATGAAATCCTTTTATTTGATGTTTACAATAACATTGTCTGTCTGGTAAAGATTGAGAAGGAAACAGGTGGAGAAGTGGTTCCCATAATGTTTTTTGACAAAAATCATCGTAAAAAAGATGGGAGCATAGTTGATGTTGAATCCGCCAAAATTTTGGTACAAAAAAATCCTATCATATAGTGTTATATTACATATACTAATTGAGAAGAGGTATATGTTTGGTATAAAATTCATCTCTTATGATTTGTTGTATGTAGGAAAAATTTCTGAGGCAAGAGAAGAGCTGTAACGAAAAAAACCTGATGTTACTTTAGAAGAAATTTATAGCCATGTTATGGGAGAAGAGAGACCAAGATATATTCGTGGTTATGGGCTTGGACCATAACCTTCTGATATCTGGGACAAGAACCATAAATCCTAAGAAGCCAAAGAAGAAAAAAGGAAGCATTTTTAGGATAAGCTTGAAGTGAAACAGTTGGAATTTGATGCAAAACTTCAAGAAAAAAAGGTTGAATTCAACCATAAGTTAGAGGAGTTACTTGCCTTGACTAGAGTAGGAAATAGTCAAGAACAACATGTTAGCACTGGCCAAGTATGAATACATTTTATACAAGATGTGTAATATCAATTATTTTCAATGCTGACTTTTTTGGTCTTATGTCAAAAATAAAATAATTGCACAGATAAACTTTTTAAGGCAAACTCCACTCCAAATAAGACATTCATCATTTAAGAAGGGACAAGTATGTTTGTATTTGTGTAAATTTCTCTTCATTTTATGTTTATATAATTTTTTTATGTAAACTTATTTTGTTTCTAGGATGTGTATCTGTTGAGTTTCGCAGATCCAAATGCTAGAATTTCATTCGGTCGAGTATCTGAGGTTGACCCCATGAAAAGTGTGGGAGGTGCAATATTAGGCTCATCATTTGTTGGTGTTTTTGTAGAGGTTGATTTTTTGGACAACGATCCTCTAGTGAGACCTTATGAGAAATATCAATCTATTGATGATGTTGTTGGCAACATCATAGCATGGCCAAAAACACATATATTGCCACGGTGAGCATAAAGTCTTGATTATAATATTACATAATTGAAACCAAAAGTAGTATCTGAAGTCATTTCCATTTGCTGTAGTACATGAAGTATAAAGATTATTGCATTCTTGGATACTGTCTAAAGAAATGGCATAGTTGTTTTTCTTTAATCCATTTTTTTATTAGTACATGATGATCCAAATAATGTTGTTTTATGTACATTGTCATCAACAATGTTGACAAATGACAATCCTATTTTGTTTGGACCTACTTTTTTTTTTGTTATGGAGAATCTTTGTATTATGAACAATACATGCAATATGAATGGTTTGTGGTTTTTAGATATGAGCAATGTTTGAGCTTCTTATTTGTGAGATTTACATATGAGCAATGTTTGAGTGAAAGTGTGTTATTTCTCTATTAGATGCATCCGTTAGAAACTTGCATGGCATTCTATGCTTCTCTGTTAGAAGCTTCAGTTTTTACTGTGGTTCCCTGACTTCTGGGTTGTTAGTGGATATGAGAAATGTTTGAGCTTCTTGTTTGTGAGATTTACATATGAACAATGACTGAATGGACTGTATGTGAATTTAGTGACCTCATGGTTTCTTTATAAGGATGTGCTCTATACACATTATTCTTATTGGTTTAAGTTTCTTTATAGATATTGGTCATCTTGTATATGGTAGCACGGAAGTTTAGATGTATGACACTTTCCATCTCTCATATATTGGTAATAGGTTATGGATCTACTTGCCCCCTATCAAAGAGGTGGAAAGATTGGACTATTTGGTGGAGCTGGTGTCGAAAAGAAAAGAAAAGAGTAGAATCTAGCTAAGTAGCTACTTTTCATTATTATTTTATTATTTTTGATTTAAAGAAATTGGGTGTTTGGACCTATATTTATTAGCATGAACTCCATACTTGCAGCAAGACATAACAGAGTATTCCAATGCCTTATTATTTTGGAGATCTATTGACTTGAAGTTAATTAAGGTAATGTTTCTCCCTATTTCCTTAATGTGCATATATATGATTCCTTCCTTTTATTTCACTGTATTTTGTGATATCACCTATACGCATTCCAGCCATCATTTAACCAACCAAGGGATCCAAATAGAAAGAAGACAAGCAAACAACTTAGCCATGTGATTTGCATTACTGGTATATGTAAATAAGGTGATATTTCTTGGTTGCTTTGTGCGCATAATGGGGAACTTTATTTTTAATATGTTCAAATGCTTGAACCTACTGAAAAAGATCTTCTTGGTAATTTTGTCACGTATGATATTTCTAGGGAAATGGGTTCATATACCTTGGTTCATGAGTTTTAGACCCTATTTTGATGTATGTTTTTTTGTCTTTCATTAATAACATATGATGTTAAAATGTTCTATTGGGTTGATAAAAAGGTTTTAATGTTATCTTTTATTTCACATGTGATTGAGTTACAGATGCAATCGTGATTGATAACACCCATTTTATGGTTGCTAAAGATTATATTTTACTATCAAAATAGCCTACAAACCTAACTTCCTCTTTGTTTTATATTATTTGTCACATAGAAATCATGCCCACTATGCCCCTGATAATATTTCCCATCTTTTACTGAGTTTTTCTTATTCCTTCCACAAAAAGAGTACCAATGGGCCCTTCAGGCCCATCAGAAAGGAAGTACCCATCCCAACCCAGTAGCCTGCAAGGCGACAGACCCCCCTTACCTGTCAAAGTTGCTGCCTGATACGACAACAACCTGACGCAGATGTGCCGCGCGGGAGCCCTAGCTATTGCAACTCTTTACCCGACACAGTGCCTTGCTCGTCATGGATCTCCCAACTGACAATGTCGATTATACGATATAGCTACCCCTCAGGGCAGTATCCCACCAGAATCCTAACCCACCACGGTTGTATGTGATGCACTCGCCACCCGACACGATCGTTGGCCCGACACGCGTGCCGGACAATAGATGTATCAACCCCTCCCGAAGCCACGAGGAAAGAGCCATGGATGAAGGACACATGGTCCAATAAAATTCATGACCCCCATCAACTCCCTGTCTAGTAGCTATAAGCCTACGATGGAATGAGCCAGACCCTACAAGAGCTAACTCTTAGAGCACATGAGCTAGTGCATCGAGTTCCAAAGCTTGCCGGGCGATACTAGGTGAGCACACCCCCAACCCAAGTGGGATGAGAGGAGTTCACTTAGGAATCATTCTAGTAGTAGCAAGTAGCACGACAAGACCCTCAAGGCTACTTCAACATGTCAAGTTCCTATCTAGGCTTCAACCCAAGACGGATCGCCCTCGTATACCCAACATAAGGAACCTAGGAGCCTTAAGATAATGTTTACCTGATATATATCCTAACCCGACATGGTACCCAACCTGATATGGTCTATACCCGTCACAGCTGCCGCTCGACACGGCCAGAAACCCGACACGACCATATCGGGTAGAGGTTCTATTCCAATACGCCCCTTACCCGTCATAGTTCATGACCCGACACGGTCAAGAACCTGACATGGTCGTATCCCGATAGGGCCCCTACCTAGTATCGGGTTGACATTATCTTAAGTGCATGCCAATATGTACTTCGATCTCCTAAATTAGGGAAACCAATACCTATCTTCCCTTTTTCAGTATTTACCTTCCTTTGAATGATATCATTGTAATTAAACCTTTATGTATCTTTATTATTATGGAAAATCTGTGGAGTTTATCTCATATTGTTATGTGTATGGCTTCTTTTTGTTGGATGATTTCTTTATAACATTTGAGTTCTAGTCTCTTCTTTTTGGGTCATACTTTTGACTAGCTATCAAATCGTGTTTTTCATTTTGACTCCTTTGAGAAAGGGATGTCATAAACTCTAGAGCTTGGTATGATTCGGGTGTACGAGAGTACCCAATCATCAGGGCTGCCCCAACCTATCTTTCCACTCCAGTCTATGCCTAGTACCCTTGAGAGAGGGAGCTTAGTGCATGGCTAGTTGGAACCTTCTTTGAGAGAAGAAAGTACAGGATGTAGGCCGCCGCCACTTGTTACAATTAGGTTTTCTTCCTTCGTTCCATACTCCAAAGATAGTCTTATCTCCTCATCTTCCGTTATATTAAAACTTTCATAAAAACTGCTAAGCCACAAACCCTTAATCCTTCTGGTAATTCCCTTTGAAGATATATTTTTAGTTAGATTCTTTTTAATTCTTTTTCGTTACATCAAACCTTGTCTTTCGACTTTTGACGTGCTTAGATAAGTAAAACTTGAGTTCCGAAGTGCTATTCTTCCAATCCCTATATTCGACCCCAAACTACTTTGACCTGGTGCTAGTTGCAAGAGTCTTAGACATTCAGGTATTATAAATTACTAAAGGCTGATGACCTAGACATGTCTCTATTTTTGGACCCACTTTTAAGGCTTGTCAACTTTTTATGCCATTGCCGGGGATTGGCAACAAATATCATTCTACAAACTCGATCTTTACTTGCACTTTGTCAAAAACCTTGTACATATGCATATACTATTACAAATATTTACTGCACATAGTTTATACAACACACTCACACTTTCACACTTTTTCTTTCTAGTTACTTATTCACCACTTTAGAGCCTCCTGTGTTTGACAAGCCATGGATGAGCAGGATCCTGAGGATTGATCCATGCGTTCTTTTTTCCTAGTTAGGGCGAATGAAGAGAGGAATATGGTAGTTGAGCAACCACTCAATGTTTCCAACTTTGAGTTGAAGCCTGTTTTCCTCCAGTTGGTGCAGTACAATCGGTTTGGAGGGAACACTATTGATGAGAACCCGTACAACCACCTTACAATGTTAAAGAGGACTTGAAATACTTTTAAGATCAATAGAGTCCCAATATCTCACATATACACCCACTGCTTTGCCTTCTCTCTAAGAGACAAAGCTCTGGAGTGGTATACTAGTCTATAGGATGGAAGCCTCTCTAATTGGGAACATCTAGCCAATGCATTTCTTGCAAAGTTCTTCCCTACAGAGAGAACAATGAAATGCCAGAACAAGATAACAAGGTACTCACAGAAAGTCACAAAGAACCTGCATGAGACCTGGGAGAGGTTCTAAGGCTATCCAAGGGAGTGCCCACACCACGGTTTTTCTGAGCCCAAGATGATCACTACTTTCTATAACAGGTTGTGTGCTGGAGAAAGGAAATCCCTGAATGCTATAGCTGGCAGCAATTTCTTGGGACTTAGTGCTCAAAGGGCCAGAGAAATTATAGACAATATGGCCACAAACCAGAAAGATAGTGAGTAAGACAGAGAGTTGATGAGCCACACCACTCCTGGAGAATTGAAGGCAATGGAAGCATTGGCGGCTAAGCTAGATAATATAGTAACTGATGTCCAAACCTTGAAGGAGCAAGGATATAGGGGTAAAGTCCAACAAGAGGTAGTGAGAAGCTGCGTCACTTGTGGGTAGCCGGATCACTTGTTTGACATCTTCCCACACACAGCTGTACAAGGAAAGCCTAATGAAGACAACACATGTATCTACACCCCGATCACCCTGGTTTCTCATACTAGAACACTAGCACGACTAAAAATTCTCATCCGCTGGTGGGCGGAACTTCTCCGAGAGGACCGCTGAATTAGCAACGCCAAGTAGGGTTCCCGCAATAGAGAAGTTCCCAGCAGGGCCACCCATAGTGAACGTCGGTGATGACTGAGTTGATGTCTTTTTCTAATAAGCAAAATGATCTGAATGAAAAGTTGCATAAAAGCTCTGTGGACAGCACGACTTTGCTCAAGTTGATGCAACAACAAATGGGAGGTTTTTCAGCTTAGATAGGAGTGTTGCAGCAACACAACAAATAGATTGACCATTAGCTAGCAAGCCTGGCCCAAAGTATCAACCACTAGGTAGGGCGATTCCCTTCCAGTACTGAGGTGAATCCACATGGGAACAAAACTGCAAATATGGCCATCTTAAGGTCAGGCACAGTGATGCAGTCAGGAGTAGAGAAGAGAGCAACAACAACGACAACACCAGTTGAGGTTGTTAACCCTGAGGAGTCAGAAGAAGTACTCGCAAAGTTGAAGAAAGTAATGAAGGAAAGAGTCAATGAAGCCCCTTCCGAGGAGCGTCTAGATAAGTATGCACCTCGCTTACCCTTCCCGCACAAGCTGGTAAAGGCACAGTTGAAGAAGAGGTATGAAAAGTTTATGGCTGTAGTAAAGAAGTTGCACCTCAACATCCCATTCTTGGATGCTATCGAGGAGATGCCCACCTATGCAAAGTTCCTGAAGGACTTGATCTTGAGAAAGAAAAGAGGAAAATATGTTGAACCTATTAAGCTAGCACAAATGTCCAGTTCTTTTGTCAAGGAAAGTATGCCTTCTAAGAAAAAAGACCCCGGAGCCTTTGTTATCCCCTTTTAGGTTGGGGACAACATAACCTGCAAAGGTCTGACAGCCCCGGGAGCAAGTATCAGTTTAATGCCCTTGCCCCTTGCAAGAAGGTTAGGACTTACTGATATGGTGAGCACCAATATGAGAATTCAGCTTGAATATTACACCTTCACCATACTAGTTGGAGTGGTTAAAGACATGCCCATTAGAGTTGGGCGGTTCTTTATGCCCTGTGACATCATTTTAATCGACACTGTGGAAGATCCTATCTGCCCCATTATCTTCAGACAATCTTTCCTTACAACTGGCAGAACACTCATTAACGTGGAGGTGGGTATGATAACAATCAGAGTTGGAAGAGAGCACATCGACTTCAACATCTGTGATTGTATGAAAGCCCCCTCATTTTTTGAGTCATCTTATTTCGTCGAAAGCTATCAGCAGCTCTGCAATGAGGTAAGGGAAGAAAAAGCTATGGTAGATCTGCTGATATGCACTTTAGCTATAAAAGCACAAGTGGCGGAGGACCCATAAGTGAAGGAACTACTGGCATTTCTGGAAGCTGAAGATCTGTCTGAAGTAGAAGTCCCAGTGGAGACAGTGATGTATGCTACCCTACAAATAAATCCCATCAAAGAACAAGAAGAGAAGACCCTGCCCGAGTTGAAGGTTTTGTCGAAAGTTTTGGAGTACCATTTCCTGGATGAAGAAAGGATGAACCCCATCATCATCAACTCTGAGCTGACCGACAGTTAGAAGGAACAATTTCTTGTGGAGGTGAAGCTATGAAGGAAAGCCCTAGGTTACTTGATTGGAGACCTAAGGGGGATCAACCCTTCTGTGTGTATGTACAAGATCCACCTGGAAGAAAATTCCAAGCCTTACGCCTAGCTGCAATGAAATATGAACCAGAAGGTGCGAGAGGTGGTCAGCAAGGAAGTTGTGAAGTTCCGTGATGCAGGAATCATTTACGCCATTAGCGACATCATGTGGGTGAGTCCCATTTAGGTAGTTCCAAAGAAGGGAGGCATGATGTTGATCAAGGGAGATAATGGAGTTGAAGTTCCCATCAAGACCGTCACTGGTTGGTAGATGTGTATAGACTATAGAAAGTTAAATACCGCCACCCGCAAGGACCACTTCCCTCTCCCTTCAATCGATAAAATGCTTGAGCGCCTAGACCACCACTATTACTTTTACTGGTTGGATGGGTATTTGAGGCTCTATCAGACCCCCATTCATCTGGATGACCAAGAGAATACTATCTTCACCTACATCTATGGAACTTTTGCTTTTAGAAGAATGCCCTTTGGGCTCTGTAATGCACCCGCAACCTTTCAACGGTGCATGAACGCCATAGTCATAGTCTTCCTAGAGGATAAGGTGGAAATTTTCATGGATGACTTTAGTGTTTATGGAAGCTCTTTTGATGATTGCCTAAATATCATGTCCTTGGTAATGAGGAGATGTGAAGAACAAGGTCTCACCCTTAATTGGGAAAAATGCCATTTTATGGTACAAAAGGGGATCGTTATGGGACATATGGTGTCCAATAATAGTATTGATGTTGACTAATCTAAGGTGGAGGTGATAGCCAAGATTCCTCCACCCACGTCAGTGACAAGATTCAGAAGTTATGGGACATGCCGACTACTACCTAAGGTTTTTAAGGACATCTCGAAGATTGGAAAGCCTTTGTAAAATCTACTGATGAAGGATGTGAAATTTGATTTCACAGATGAGTTCCTGACAACGTTCTCCACTTTGAAAGATGCTTTGGTCTCCACACCCATTCTCCAGTCTCTCGACTAGAATCTTCCCTTTGAGCTTATATGTGACACTAGTGATTTTTCCATAGGCGCGGTCCTTAGGCAAAAGAAAGGTAAATATCACCATGTGATCTTCTATGCCAATAAAACGTTATACAAAGCACAGATGAAGTACACCACCACCCAGAAAGAAATGCTAGCAATTGTCTATGCAATTGATAAGTTTTGATCTTACCTTGTGGGTTCTAAGATGATTGTTCACACCGACCATGGAGCAATCAATATTTAATACAAAAGAAAGATACTAAGCCTAGGTTGTTGCACTGGGCATTTCTACTAAAGAGTTTGATCATGAGATAATAGACAAGAAAGGTTCTAAGAATGTGGTTGCAGACCACCTATCAAGGATTAGGGTGGAGTACGACCACCCACTATCGATAAATGAAAGTTATGCAGATGAAGCAATCTATGCTGCCCAGATGGCCAATCCTGAAGGGCCATGGTATGTCGATATATGTAACTATCTAACCTACAAACAACTACCCCCAGAAATTTCTTACAATCAAAAGAAGAAGTTCTTCTCTGATCTAAATAACTATTACTTGGATGACCCTCTGTTGTTTAGGCATTGCGCTGACAACCTATACAGGAGGTGTATACCCGAAGACGAAGCCCCAAAGATCTTGTTTGAGTGTCATTCCTCCCCCTATGGAGGGCACTTGGGTGCTGAGATTAATGTGACAAAGGTTCTCTAGTCTGAATTGTATTGGCCCACTCTTTTCAAGGATGCACATGCCTTTGTCAAATCCTGCAATGAGTTTCAAATGAGTGAGAATATTTCCCGTAGGAAAGAGATACCCATGGATGAATAGATTGAAGTTGAAATTTTTGATGTATGGGGAATAGACTATATGGGGCCCTTTTCTTGTCAACGGTTTCAAGTATATTCTTGTTGCGATGGATTACGTCTCCAAGTGGGTACAAGCCATACCCAGCACCCCCTGTGATACTAAGTCAGTTATAAAGCTCTTTACTAAGATCATCTTCCCAAGGATTAGAGTACCTAGAATAGTTATCAGCGATGGTGGATCTCACTTTGCTGAGAGGCAATATGAGTCACTTCTACGCATATATGGCATTCGACACAAAGTAGCCACACCATACCATCCACAAACATCTGGTCAAGTTGAAGTTTCTAACCAGAAAATCAAATAGATCCTAGAGAAAATAGTTGGAAAGTCTCACAAAGACTGGTCAGCCAAGCTAGATGATGCTCTCTGAGCATACAGGATGATGTATAAGATACCACTCGACACCACATCTTATCATCTGATATACAGGAAAGTATGTCATATGCCTTTCGAGTTGGAGCACAAGGCATTCTGGGCCATTAAACGTCTTAACATGAACCCCTCCCTAGAAAGAAATAAGAGGTTCCTCCAGATCCAAGAACTTGAAGAACTTAGGATTCACACCTACGAGAATGCAAGAATCTAGAAGCTGAGGACAAAAGTCTGGCACGATTCCCACCTGTGGAAGAAAGACATCAAGGAAGGTGACAAAGTTTTGTTGTTTAAATCTTCTATTTAGCTCTTTCCAAGGAAACTACAGACTTGGTGGTCAGGACCGTTCATGGTAGCAAAGATATACCTATCAGGAATGATGGAGCTATACGATAAATATGATCCCGCAAAGGTCTTCTTAGTTAACAGACACCAAGTAAAAAGGTTCTACGAAGATGAAGCTTTCATAAAAAGGTATGAGTTGCCTGTAGATGATGTCCAAGATGCATAGAAAGATTTGAAGATGTCGAGCTAACGACAGAAATCACAATGCTCCTTGGCAGGCAACCCAAGTTTTACTTTTCTAGAAAAAGATGTTATTTCCTTTTCCTGCAAAGAATATTATGAACACTCTCATTGTAATAAGGCCCAAGTCTATGCCCACACCACATGTACAAACTCTCTCATTTTCTAGGCCACCAACTTAGTTTTATCGCCTTGGTGTGTAATACTAGCTGAGGCTGAGGTTCACACCTAAGCTAGTGATGTTGTAGATACCGAGTAACTTTTTAATTTTTGGTTTTCATCCTTATTAAGTTCTCATAAATTCTTTGATTTTAGCATGTTAGACATGCATGATATTTTCCTCAGCATGTTGGGTTACCATGTTGCCCAACCCATGTCGGTCATGTATCATGCCACCAAGTCTTTCAAGATTTCATAGAGGACTGTCGAGCAAGTAACATGCTCAACGCATCGATCAGTTCTTACTTGTACCGCATGACACATATATTGCACAACCCCATGGAGCACAAGGGGTGTGTCGAGTAAAGCATATCGAGCAACACACATACCATTTGACATGTCTGTCACGTGATGCATCACCTTCTCAAAAGATTCAATACACGACGTGATTAAACAGATTTTACCTTTCTTTGTAAGGTGATTCACATGCATGCACGTCACGTGTCCCCATTTTTTACCTTATAACCCCGCTCGCGGATGACTATATATAGCAACTCGAGAATAATTGTGTCGGGTTATCAAAGATAACAAAGCTTTTGCTCCCGTATCGTGTGAATCCCTTGCTACCTTAGCTCCTGTGTCAGTTTCCCAATCTACCGACCTTACGTGTCAGGTTCACCATCTCCTTGCCCGACAAGGTAATGACCCCGACGCGCCACCCATGTCGTGTAACCTTGTGTGTCGCATAGACCCTATTGGCCATCCATATCACACACCGATAATGCTTTAATTGTATCACACTTTCTGTATCATTTTTTGCCCGTTTCGAGCAAAACCTTGAATGCGTATCGGGTTTTTCAGCTATCGCGCCAAGTGCATCGACTTTCCTATCATTTATTTTGCATCGATCTTTTGCCTATGCCGCATGACACCAGTATTGCGCGAGACAATGCATCACACGTTATTGACAGGTAAGACTTTCAGCGTTTGTCAGTGACTCTATCGTTCAAGAGCTTATTGTGCTTTCACCTGTACTGTGTGACACACATATCACATGACACATTTATCGTGCATCCTTATCGTATAGACTAAGTTAAGCAGAGCTACCTGATACTCCACAAGTGTCATGTGATGTATCACTTAGACCATATCACATTCCTTTACTGCCAGCTTTACCAGCACATCGTCTTCCCTTCTACCTGATATCGATTTATCTTGAGTATCGTTTAAAGAGCGTGTCAGGTTTCTCAGTATATCACGAACTTATGTATCTCACACCAAGATTCCTAAAGGTTTTACCTTACCCTGACACTGAGCTTTTGCAGACCGATACCAATTATCACGTTTATTGCCCAACCCATATCGGGCAACCCCCTTTTTACTAACTTTTGGTATTGGGTAAACATAATTTTGATCAAATTACTCTTTTTGATTTAATTTCCTTATCTAATCTTTTCAGAAAATGACACACACCAAGCAGTCAGTTGTTCAGGTAGACAAGCACGACAGGAGGATCAACTCTAAGGCCACATCTAAAGCCACCACTAGGTAAAAACGCCCTAACCCAGAAACAACTGGGCCCTCTGAGGCCAAGAGGTGTCCCCAAGTAGAAGAAACTGCAACCCCAGCCATGACGGCAGAACCTGAGGTTCTGACCCACTCCCCAGGGCATTTCGTGCCGAGGGACGAAGAGCACCAGAGGAGTTACAATGAGTCGGCAGTGAAAGTTTACCGTCCAACCTGGTTCTGCCACCACACATCCTTTCAGCAGATCAACATCTTTGACATGCTAGAGAATTTCTTGGAAGCTTCCAGACTCTAGAAGATCTGCATTAGCTTCTCTACCTTTTACACTGAGATGACAAAGGAGTTCATCTCCTCCCTCCACTGAGTTCTAAACACACCAGAGGAAAAAAATGTACAACATATCGTACAAGCTATAAGGCCCCTCTACAATACAGAGCATAACATAACAGAGATGCTGCTCAATCAGATCTTCTCCTCCAGTGAGGTTGAGTGAGAATTGCTCAACAACAGTGCCCGAATCAGCGACCACTTTGACTCGGTTAGGTTGTGGAAGAAGCTGATGGGTGAGCGCTCTTTCAAGCTAGGAAGCAAGGTGGTGTCAGTCCACTCCTACTTCTAGAGGATAGTCCACAAGATAATGGTGAGCCTACTCTCCAACAAATATGAGATGAGAAACCTATAAGCTAAAGAGATGCACCTTATTTGGTATATAATGGATGGCAAGCCGATCAACTTGGGGTGCTTCCTGCTCAATCGTCTACATCTGATAAAAGATGCCACCAAAGAATACAACATGAGAGGAGTCATCAACCTCATAGAGGCCGGGCTTAGGTACCCAAGAGAGCCATTCAGCTTGTCGCAGACCATGGGTGATGACAAGATAGATATAAAGTTCCTCACTAGGGTTAACATCATCAAGAAGGAGGGCTACCACCTCTTCTATAAGTTCGCAAGGATCAATATCCTCCTGCCCCTCCCAAGATGCGTCAACTATGATGCAGAAAAACTATTCTTTAAGACGGTAGAAGTCCAAGCTCTGACTGTCGACGCAGCTTACGCTGCCACATCATCCATCCAAGAAAGGATGGCTGATACAGGGAGGCCCACAACCACAAAAGCTCGACAGGACAAGTCATCGGTAGTCATCCTTGAGGACTCACCGGTAGCCCCCATTTTAGAGCCAACCACCACCACCATCGAACCGGTAGCTGCTACTCCGGTGGTCACTACTACCACCATAGAACCCACCATGACAACCACAATGACACCCGCTGCAGCTATCGAAGGAGTGCCGGCCATCGGGGAGGTCATCGACACAATTGAGGCCACCATAATGGTAGTTTCCTCAAAAGCAGTCGCCATAGAAGTAGTTACCATGGCACTACAAGATTCAACCCAACTAGAAATGACAGAAGCCACAACCACCTCCTTAGTGCGGACAGATGCCTCTCACAACAATGATGAGGTATTCATTGAGATCTTGGAGGTGGAGCTCAGGTCTATCCAACAGACACTGACACCGCCACCTCCAACGCCAGCGGTTGCCATGGAGGAGGAAGTCGAGAGCCGGGTGGTCGATCAACATTCATCCACTCTGCCACCTTCTCCATAGCCCCACACTGAGAAGATAGAGGCATCCACAAAGGTGCCAATGCCGCACCCAGAGGCCACTCCCTCACATACTATCTTGGTGGATTCAGCCCCAATAAATGATGCATATTCAACAGGTTGCACCGCTAACATGAGGAGTGCTACGAAGAGCTGAAGCCGATCGGTAGTAGTTCCTTCCTTGTTAGGGAAAGCCTTCATCTTCGAGTTTGACAACTTGCGGGAGGTAACAAGTAACCATAGGGATACTTTCTCTCCCCTAACCCACAAGTTTGAGTTCTTGTGACAATGGCTGGGTGAGCAAGAGCGCCAATTGCTGACCCCAGTTGGCCTTCCTGGCCAATTATAAGAAATGAACAACACAATGCAGGTGGTGCTCCAATGCCTGGACGTCATCAAGTAGGGGCTTGATGAGAGGGATGCCCACCGCTACTCAAGACGTTCCCAAAAATTGTCATCACCATCGATATCCCCCTCTCCTCCATCATCATCATCACCTTCTTCCTCTGGATCATCATCATCCTCTACCACCAACGGGCCTTCAACAACGCCCGAGGTGGATATGGCCAATAGAACCACCGACCCCCCCCCCCACAGAATAGGAAAGTACCTGTGACATCAATACATCTACTCCCCCACAACATCTAGAGCCAACCGATGCTATAGAAGAAATATTTGAAGGCCTAGCAGATGACTCCTCTGAGGGAGAGGGGGGAGACCTATACATTTTTCTTACTGAGAAGCCCCCAAGAGCAAATACCTTGACAGATGAAGCATTCTCTGTGCCGTCTGTGATTCCAGTCTTTGAGATGGCCGACTTCGATAGGCGTGCCATCAGCTATTTGACGATCTTGGACCAACAACTATTGAATATGGTCCTGAGGCCACAGCTAGAAGAAGAAGCTATCCTCTAGAGCAACGAATACCTCTCCATTTGACGGCAAACACTCAAAGTAAGGTTTGATCAGAAGTTGTTGTGGATAAGATTCTGTTAAGAGTCCTGGAAGGCACCATGATCAAGAATATCATACTAAGGATAGGCTGGAAGCCAATCTACAATGCCACTCCACCTTAGCTAGGTGACTACTAGCAGGGGCGGATAATAGACACTTGGTGGTTGATATGATGAAGAATGTAGAAGAGCACAACCTCGACCTAGTGTTGCCCCCCCAAAAGCATAGGGGGTATTGGTTTCTCTATGTGGCTGACCTCCGCTCCCAGATGTTAGCTTGCTCATATACTACAACACGGATGTCCCCCAAATAGAGCACATATTCCTCTTCCCTGAAGACATCGACCTCAGGCTCCTTCCTCTGCATCTCCACTGGGTCATCAACAAAGCATCTGACACCACAACGGTGTTTGGAATTTCGACAGGATCAAGGACTTCCCAGTTCAACAAGACCCGTGGAGCGGAAATAGCGCATTCATCATCTTACGTGCCATAGAGCTGCTAAACATCTTTAGATATATACGACAACTCCAGGACACAAAATTCTATCATCTAAGGAGCATCTACACAATGTTGCTAATAAAAGACAAGCACTATTTCCAAGATCTAGAGCTTCCAGAGGATATGCTAGAGATAGACCCTAATTCTTATTCTGATTCTTGCTCTTCTCCACACAGCAGTCCTCCAAGAAATGTGGTCGAGGGCTCCTTTGACATCTTCAGGACATGCAAGCAGATAGAGAACTTGCGATCCTTACTCACCGCTGAAAGTGATTCTACTTCACCTATCATCTCTGACTCCATCATCAACGAGTTTGACTGTTTCACCTATAGTTCTCTATCTCAAGAACAGGTCAATCAAATACTTCTACAACCTGCTGATTCTAACACTACAAATGTCATCTATGATAAGAATAATGTAGTAATCCCCCTCGACGATCTATGAGACCTATTCAAGGTTGGCAGATGTTTAGCTATGATGGAGGCATCGACTTACATCCCTATCTTACAAAAGAAGATTGGACAACCCTTCATCACCCATCTGATGATGTTTAACGATCTATGCTTGGCCAATGAAATGGGTGCACACCAGTTGTTGCAGCTCGAAACCAAAAAGTGTCTAATGTGCATAATGTTTCTTCCTATGCTGCATGACAATAAATAGACACTCATCATGATATACACCCGAGCTCACACTGGTTTCTTCTACAACAACTCAGACACCAACAACGACTGGCCGACGGAGTGTGCATCTGCCCCAACAACACCCCTCAAATGACTGGCAAGAAAATACTATACCGAGGTAGTATCCTTGATTCATCCTTATCTTGAAAATCTAGCGGAAATCTGGCACGATCTCCAAATTTTCCATCATAGTCCACAACATGCCCACCTATCAAATGACTACAGAGTTTACATACTACACTGGCTATACAGTGTAGCAACCCTGAAGAAAATGCCAGAGAAGCTCCGTGACCTTGACTATTACAGGCAATGAGGAGAATATGTCATGGAGCTTTTATATGCCGATGGAACACACATCCAATGAACCCTCACTGATCTATGTCTACCCTTTCCTATTTATCTAACTACTCTGGGACAGAGTGTGGGGTAAGTTTGGGGGGGGGTGCTCCATAGCATCAGTGAGGGAGGTGATCTAAAATTTTCTCCTTCTTTTCCTTTCCTTCTCTCCCCTCATCATACTCTATGTATACATGTACATAAATATTTGATAGAAAGTAATATATTCACAATATATACACAACTGCTTGTTGCTTAAAATTGTAAAAATTACTTTATAATAAATATTTGGTACAACTTCTTCTAGCTTTTTCTCTCCGTGCCTAAGGTGGTGTACATTTCTGCTATGCTCTCCTGAAAACATAGTCTTAAATGACAATGGATATAACTTTTCTATGCCAACTTTGAAAAATAATCTCATTCCAGCTAAGAGATGTGCATGTGAAAAATAATCTCATTCCAGCTGCCCAAACAACAAACTCCCTTTTCCCCACCCTTCATAATCCCAAAAAGAGAGGAAAACCTTATGAGAGTAAATAAAAGAATGAAAGTTGTGCCAAAAAAAAACACACACTTGTCTTCCCAGAAGTACTTGTCTTTAGGCATGGTAGATCTAGGGCAGTGGTACGTAGGATGTGAAATTACTACTCTAAAGCCAACTAGCTTGGACTGCAGGGACTACTTGCCCATTAACAGACCCATACCTTAACGGATCAATGGGAAGCAAGAAAAACCCAAAAGCCTTAATCCTTCCTGAAAACCCCACCTTCCACTCCCAAGATTCAAGCAGTTTGGTGTGTAAGCTAACTTCAAAAATCATGCACCAAAGTCTCACAGAAGCTGGGGAGAAAATTTTGTTTAAATAAGGTAAGAAAAATAAAGTCCATTGTTCATGGTCAGACGTAATTTTCTTCAGGACATTCCAAAACTCCACTTAACCTTTTGTCCAAAGACTACACCTGGGTTTGAAAAGTACCACAAATAAAAACAAAATGTTTTAGAATAAGTATAGATTGATTGAGGACAATCAAAATACTAAGTTTGGGAGAGTTGATAAAACCCATTTTACGGTTGCTAAAGCTTATATTTTACTATCAAAATAACCTCCAAACCTAACTTCCTCTTTGTTTTATAGTATTTGTCATATAGAAATCATGCCCACTATGCCTTGATAATATTTCCCATCTTTTGTAGAGTTTCACTTATTCCTTCCACGAAAAGAGTACCAATGGGCCCTTCCAGCCCATAAAAAAGGAAGTACCCATCCTGGCCCAGTAGTGCGCAAGGCAACACACCCCCCTTACCCATCATGGTTTTTGCCTGATATGACAACAACCCGATGCGGGAGTGTCACGTAGGAGCCCTGGCGGCTACAAATCTTTACCTGACAGGGTTCCTTTGTCGTCATGGTTCGCCCTACCGACAACGTCAATTACACAAAATTCCTACCCCTTGGTGTAGCAACCCGCCAAGATCCTAACCTTCCATAGATTTACGCAATGCACTCACCGCCCGACACGATTGTTGGCCCGACATGTGTGTCAGACGAGAGACGTATCGACCCCTCTTGAAGCCATGAGGAAAGAGCCATGGATGAAGGACACATGGTCCCATAAAAGTCACAACCCCCATCAATTTGATGCCTATAAATAACAGTTACAAGCCTACGGTGGGACGGGTCGGACCCTACAAGAGCTAACTCTTAGAGCACAAGAGCTAGTGTGTCGAGTTCCAGAGCTTGTCAGGTGATTCTAGGTGAGCACACCCCAACCCGAGAGGGATGGGAGGAGTTCACTTAGGAACCATTCCAGTAGCTGCAAGCAACGCGACATGACCCTCAAGGATACTTCAACATGTCGGGTTCCTATCTAGGCTTCAACCCGAGACAACTCGCCCACCTATACCCGACATGAGAAACTTGGGAGCCTGAAGATAATGTATACCCTATATGCATCCTAACTTGACATGGTACCCAAACAAATATGGTCTATACCCATCACAGTTGCATCTTGACACATCCAGTAACCCGATACGACCATATCGGGTAGAGGTCCTATCCCGATACGCCCCTTACCCATCACAGTTCATGACCCGACACGGTCAAGACTATGACATGGTCGTATCCCAATAGGGCCCCTATCCGGTACTGGTTGACATTATCTTAAGTGCAAGCCGCTTTGTACTTCAATCTCCTAAATCAGGGAGACCGATACCTATCTTCTCTATTTTAGTATTTACTTTCGTTTGAATTATAGCATTGTAATTAAACCTTTATGTCTCTTTATGATTATTGGAATATGTGGAGTTTATCTCATAATGTTCTGTGTATGGCTTCTTTTTATTGGATGATTTCTTTATAGCGTATTAGTTCTAGTCTCTTCTATCTGGATCAAGCTTTTGACTAGCTATCGAATCATGTTTCTCATTTTGACTCCTTTGAGAAAGGGATGTTGTAAACTCTAGAGTTTGGTCTGATTTGGGTGTACGAGAGTACTCAGAATTAGAACTCCCCAAGCCTATCTTTCCGCTCCAGTCTACGCCTGGTACCCTTGAGAGAGGGAGCTTAGTGCATGGCTAGTTGGCACCTTCTTTGAGAGAAGAATGTGCAAGATGTAGGCCACCACCACTTGTTACATTAGGTTTTCTTCCTTCGTGCCATACTACGAACATAGTCTTATCTCATCGTCTTCCTTTTTATTAAAAATTCCATAAAAACTACTAAACCCCAAACCCTTAATCCTTCTAGTAACTCCCTTTGGAGATAGGTTTTTAGTTAGATTCTTTTTAATTCTTTCTTGTTACATCAAACCTTGTCTTTCGACTTTTCGACGTGCTTAGATAAGTAAAACTTGAGTTCTGAAGTGTTATTCTTCCAATCCCTGTGTTTGACCCCAAACTACTTCGACCCTATACTAGTTGGAGGAGTCTTAAACATTTGGGTATTATAAATTACTAAAGGCGGATGACCTAGACATGTCTCCATTTTTGGATCCACATTTAAGGCTTGTCAGTGATTTTGGTTGTGATTCATTTGAGGTTTTATCAGTTATGTTTCTGTGAGTTGATGAGTATTAGCTTGATGCTATGATTATCATGCAGAGTAAAAGAAGATGGTCGATGCTAGGGATGGTGGTGTCAGTTTTAATGTGAGTTAATACTTAGATGGTGATAAAATTAAGTGATAAAAGAATAATACAAATAGGTACCCTGCCACCAACTTATATCTTGGTTCATCACAAAGGTTTTCCCACTATGTCTTTCCTATTTGGAAATGCGCAGATCTGTAAACAATAAGAAGAATGCTGAGTTTAACTAAAAATATGGTTGGTTTAGAGGTAACACATATGCAAATGACTAAGCAATGACTTACAACTCACCCTCCTCCTCTAGTTTCTTAATCTGAAAGGTAATAGTCTCCATTACAATGGTAAATATGATGTGTATGGAGGATCTACCTCCCTTAGCCTATTGGAAGCACCAAATAGGACTTTGGGAACTCCACTAATTAGAATAGAGAAGGAGGTAGATTGGATGCATTGCTTCATCAATATCATCCACTGGTAGAAGAATTTGATGGTGCCCAGTTACTGATATATCTCTGAAGATATAAGCATGACCTACAGTTTTTCTCTAAATAACAACATTGTGATTTGTTACAATTTCTTCTGGTCTTCTTGTCTGAACTTCTTGTTGGGGCATTATTTGAAGTCTTATTTGGAGGCTTCTTTGTTCAGATCCTATTTCATATATGTTTGTTTTGGTCTACTTATAGTCAAGTTGGTTTCTGGTTTCAATACTTCGGATTTCACTTGGGCTCACTCTGTTGCCTTAGTGGCTCTAATTTTGATTGTCATTTTTGACATTATTTGTCCATGGTCTTGTTGTGTCTTTGCCACTTGGTTGTTTTATGATGTTGATCTATTCATGTTTCATTGTCTTTGATTCATTATCTTTAGTTCCCCATGGTGAAATTATGAATAGTTATTTGTTTATGTTAATGATCCTTTTTCCTTCTTTATGGAATGCTTTATGTTAAGGACATTGATGTAACTTGATTTGGTTGTCCGTATCTTGAAGAATATATTTTTAGAGATAGTTTGGCATTGCACATGTATGAAGCCACACTAAGGATATATGCTAAGCTGACACCAACACAAAAATTGGAAATCGTAGTGTGTGTTTTCTTCACCTCAACAAGTTGGAACCACCCTGTGAGTTGTTTTGCTTTTTAGAAATCAATATAATTTCATGGTTAGTTCAGATCAAGCATCACAACAGATTTGAAAATAGACATATATAACCATCTATGAATGTGTGGTTAGCTCATTTTCATTTTATTTTTCCCTATAGTCGTGCAGTAGTTTCACGATGTGTGGCACTTCTAAAATGTTATATTCTCCAGTGAGTTTTTTTATGCTTGAGAATTATATTTGTTATTTACCAAAATTGTATATTTTTTTGTGAAAATGGGCAACTATTTCTGAAATTGGTATGTGATGCACTTCTTATTTGGTTCTAGGTATATTCTTGGTCTTTTAAATTTGCAACATATGATTCCTGGTCTAAAATGCATTATATACCTTCTTCACCATGGTACCTTCCACAAGAAACATGTGGAAATCCCAAAAGAGGTACATCCTACTTTATGACCGACTTGTTAGAATGGAAGAATTTTCCATTAAATATATATAGGCCTACTGCCTTTGAGTCACCAATACAGAGTCAAACATCAATTAATTGGTCTGTAGTCTGCATGCACATGCACACTTAAATATGTAGTTATACAACACTTGGATGATTCTTTAGGTGGATCTTTGTTAGTTCAGACTTGAAATTTGATGCTCAAAGGGATTTAGATGATGTTGGAGATATATATTGAAGGTAACTCCTTTGGTATAGGGTGTTTACATTCACTATTTAGAATCATGTTTTCTTGTCAATGCTTGATTGTATTATCTGCTAAAATTTTGCATCCATATTTTACTTACTTTTTGATTATCTTAGGTGACCGACTATGAATTGATTCCGGGTGGTTACAATATTAGAGTAATCGATGCAAACAAGCCTAAAACAGGTGATGTAGTGGCTAAACACTGCCTTACAACTGCTATCAATTGATAAATCAATGCATTTATGGAGGGCCTAAATGACCTGGTACCCCCAGATTTGATTTGTATATTTAACGACAAGGAAATGCAGTTGCTTATTAGTGGAATTTCGAATATTGATTGTAAGTATTGTTGTTTGATATCCACACTCTATAGTTGTGTGGTTATATTAATTTCTTATTTGTCTTATGGGTTATTGTAGTGGAATATTTGAGGGCAAATACATAATACTTCAGCTACAACAATGCATCAACTATTATCCAGTGATTCTGGGAAGTGGTCAGGGATTCCACCAGAATGTAAAGATATTTCATGAAGCAGCTCTAAAGTCAACATTCTGAAAATTAGATAGTCATATCAGTGAACAAACGGATCCAATGATGTAGAAGTTATTGTATAGAATAGAGAATTTTTGTACAAAAGTATATCATTTATGTTATTCAATATGAAGGGGAAAGGTAAAATGTCCTCCTCATGTAATTATCATTTTATTATAAATAAAAAATATTCATACTTTTGAAAAAGTGAGTTCATCTACAATTGGCAATCATTTAAAAATCTTGATAATGAATTGAAAATTGAATGACTAAAAGCCATGAATATGTAGTAATACAGAACTAGTATGTCATTAGTGGCTTTTTTTATACACCATTAAACTCAATAAGAACAATTTCATACAATAACACAATACAAAATAGTGGCATTTGTATAAAAGCCAATTGATGGATAGTGGCATTTTTATAAATGCAAAATGATATTTTAGGGTCATTTATTTGGCATTTATCGGAAACCACTAAAGACAAACATTTAGTGGCATTTATAAATTATGCCACTATCTTTCTAGTGACATTGGTATTAGAGGAATTTTTTAATGTCAAAAAATTTCACTAAACATGTTTAGTGGCATTTATTTTTTGTTCAGTGGCATTTCTAAAAGGCCACTAATGTGAATGTTTGATGTAGTGTTAAACCTAGAGAGAAAAACAAAACCCTAGGTGCTTCCACCAAGAAATTTTCCTTCTTCTACCTTGGATAGGTCCTCTATAGATAAATATATAGGGAAAAAGGTTCTTAGAAGGAGGGAAGTGGTGGAAATAAAAACTTTCATTTGGGGACTCAAAAATAGATATATAAAGCTCTAGGATAAGGGAGAGAAGAAGCATGAGGTGTCTAAAAAGTTCTCCATGCATCCATGGCCTTAAACTATTAAGGATATACAAGAAGCCACACAAACAGCTCCCCCAAATTACATAGAGACCTTATTATCTCTCCTTTGTTAAATTTCCAAGACAATCAAATAAATCATTAGTTGATAGCTCCTAAAGGTAGCTCATCCATAAAGAGGTAAACCCTAAAATAAAAATAAGGAAAACACCTCCAAACCAAGGTTCAAATAGGCGCCCCATGGCTCAACAATCTCAAGAATGATGAGATAACATCCAAAGAACATAATGCAAGTGATAAATTACAAATAAAACCTCTCAATTGGTTAAATTGCAAAAAAGTCCAAAATGTGCATAAAATTGCATAACTTGCACAAAGAATGTCCAAATTGGACCAAAATTGAAACTTGATCTTGTCTTATGATTAAAAAGCATGTAACAATGTTATATTAAGGTTCTAAACATTAAATTATGATAGATAAGTATGTTCAACACTTTAAGCAAGGTCAGGGGTCTCTCAACCATAAACCCCTAATAGGGATTTTGCCCCCGAAATCCAAGGTAAACAAAGATAGATACTTCTCATGGACTTCATACCCAGTATTTCACATGGTAACTTTCATATCATTATGATATCACATTATTCTCATAGAAGTCATATTCTTTTCCCTCAACTTCTGCATGTGTCATCTTTGTTCAGCATTGGAACTCTTGTACCACATGTACATGTCTGGTAGTACCTTTCAACTTTGGGACTCTACTATCATCTGAAACTATTCTATATATTGTATCACACATCACTCAGAGTCCATACTTGTTGTCTCTTATGAAACATAGAACAACATGCATCTCTTATCATATGTAACTTTTATAAGGTTTCATCTCTATGCTCCTTTAATGGTTGTTGTAATTGACCACTTAATCAACCATGTAGGCATCTCCTAATTTTCAAGAACTATGATGCTTATGTATTTAGAGGATTCTCTAGTCATCTCAATGGTGAACTGACCATCTATTTGGTTGAATAATCATACATTTATCTATAACCGTTAACAAATATAACTTCCTGATTGGAGTAGAACAACGACACTGTCTTCATCTTATTAGGATTCACATAACATACTTAATAAAGGTTTCATAACTCAACATGATACTTTAGTCAACCCCCAACTCATTCTTGCTATACTTGTCACACATAAGTATAGTTACTTCATTATTCTTCAGGTTTAACAAATATATTGACCATGTTACTGACCATCTCTAGAATACTTTGAGATGTCATCATTCAAAGCTTACTACAACTTGTAAGACATGACATGAACATTTTTTTGCTCCTATTCATAAATTCTATTGGTACATTGGTTATTCTAAAGGACATAACTATAAAGTCATCATGGTTATGCAACTTATGTCATCCACTCTAACTCTTATGCATTGATATTTGATCCTAGGTTTATATTAAAGGAACACGGTAGCACATGTCTAATTATCAACACACCTTCTATCCTTGATAGTGGTCTTGCCCAGCTATCACTGAACCATACACAAGATTATAGAATTACTTTTGTTTTTCCTTACAAATAACATTTATAGGTTCATCATCAACTCTCTCTCTCTTAGGAAGAGGAATACTTGGAATGTTCATTTAATAAACATCTCCAACCTTCACATACTTCCAAATTGTTGATACATCTTGGATACTAGGATTTATTACCTTGGTATCTACCTTATTCACTATAAGGAACTCACATCTTATCTCATCTACTTTTACCAACATAAAAAATCTCAAGACATATAAGTGGAGTATTCCTAATTATTGAAAGGCTCAAAAGTAAACTCATCACAAACTTTATGATCTTGGAACCATAGTCCAAGTAACCTTATGCTATAATAAGCTATCCACCTTCATGTTTACAACGAATCCACACATACCAAGTGGAAATGATCCACTTGAAAGTTGTGCCCTAGAAAGGAAAGATACAAAGGGTAACACACTTCCCACATCATAGCAGAATTGTTCAAGGGTCACTAGCAAAAAGGTAACCAATTGTATTTTCATTATGTAGGTTACAACTTCTTATGTATCATTTTACCTTTTTCATTTTGGGTTCCTTGCCATTAGAATGGGAATCATCATGATTAACATATCTCATTAATCCTTCCTTCATGACTATTTATCACACTTGGATATGTTCACTTGTTTTATTATGTTTTTCAACCACTTATCTAGAGGTAAATCATCATATTCTAAATTTTCTTCATTAAACAAGTATTCCCTTAATTTCTTTCACATGCCATGCCGATTTTACATTAAAATTTTCTTACATACATAGGTTGATCTAAGATTAACTCAGGTTCCACTTTATTCCTTTGTCATTGTTCCCATTCATCTTCTCATTTTATACTTACGATAGGAATTCTCTCCATCTTATGTGAATTTCATACCTTGAATTACTTTATAAGAACAGACTTGTCTGTCTTTTACTTTATTATCTTTTTGAATTACATATTCAAGAACTCCAATTTTATTTATTTGTATTTTGATTTGGATTTCATGTTATTATATCTTTCTCTTATAGTTACCAAACATTCAAGTTTTGACAAGAAATGATGTAATTCTCATCTTCTCTTGAGGTAAATTTGAGTTATTTGCACCATGATTTTTTTATTCATTATGCTCTTTAGATTGTTTCAAAATGACTACTTGATAAGAGTAATAAAACACATAACAATCTAAAAGTTGCATACTTACATTTCTTCAATACTTGAATACCTGGCCAGGGCACCCAAGTATTCAGATTATGCAGTACGCACCATATTTATATGTCATGTTCCTAACTTAGACATCATCCTAGTCCTAAGTCCCAATGTCCCTATAGACTCAGCGAACCTAAATGTATGATACCAACTTGTAAGAATGACTTACACTAAGCAAGATTACTCAAAACATAAAACATAATCGATCACCAATTAACCACATACCCAAAAATATGGGTAAATTAAAATTGATTTCAACATCAACACCCGCTCAGAAATATTTATATAAGAGCATAATATCTTTCTTGTATCCATACTATGATAAGAATTTGATACAAATTGTTCTATCACCTTAGCCACAACATATATACACAGGAGAACAATACTTTTATATGTCACACAAATAAGCATTAACATGCTAACAAAATTCAGATTCGTTTGAAACACCATATACAAATTTATGCAAGATAGACGACGCACCACACTAGTTGATAAATGTGTTTTTATCATTTTTCTTTACATCTTTTAGATATCTTTTTAGGATTGTTTTGTTTTTTATTTTCTTAGTTTTATAATTAATTGCATTATATTGTATTTTTTCTTTAAGTAGAATTTTAATTATATTTTCTTGGATTTTTTGTTGGAAATGTGATAAATATTCAATAGGTATAATTGCACAATTTGTAGCAGTCCTATAATTAATCTATACATGTCACCAAAAGTGTCATAACTATTTCTTCTAAAGACCAAATTGGGTGTACAAGTATTCATCGGAAAGAAAATTTAATTTCCTAAAAGAATAGCCTATTATTTGTACTGATTTTATGCTTTTTATGGGAGCGAAATACGTTCTAAATTGTTACTACGGGAATCTACATTGAAGAGAGATACATGGTCAAGACAATTAAAGCCTATCCAATTTCTATTGACCAGATCTAGAAAATTCTCTAAAGCCTCGATTCCCATCTCTTGATTCCAACCACCGCTTATTTTGCTTCCTTTAAATCCTAGTCTTTTCATTCATAATAGATATCTTTTGCTAACAAAAATCTTGATTTTCTTTATGATAGGGTGAATTTATATTCTTGTTAAGTGCATTTTCATTCCTGCAATTCTTTCTAAAGTGTTAATCATCAACCCCCAAACTCGACTTTTAATTTATGTTCCAAATCTGAAAATGCCAAAAATAAATAACAAAGTTCTTAAAAAATAATTGGGTTTGGATTTAACAATCTAATAAAGTTGTCCTGTGGGATCGACCCTTTCTATACTAGCCTTAATCTAAAAGTTGAAAAAGGATTAAACTCTAGGATAATTATCTTAGTGATTGTAAGTGCACTGTGATGCATTCAATTTAGCGCCGTTGCTGGGGATAATAGATTATTTTCTCGAACCCCAAAACTTTTGAAAAACCTTTTTTGAATGCCTTCTGAGTAACATTCTGGAAGTGCTACTCCTCCTTCTACAGAGTTTCTATTCTGACAGTCCATTTTTTCAGCAAACGATTAACTATTTATTTTGTGCATGCGATGCCCGAACATTGATTTTCAATCGTTTGATCCTAAGATAGATAGAACTTTCCACCATCTAAACTTCCAAAATCAAAATCAAAATATGTTGGATGAAGAAGAAGTTGCCCATAGGATCAACCATGCTTTAACGGCTCAAAGAGAGTACATCTTAGCTGACCAAGTGGCTAGAGAAGCCACTTTACGAGCAACCTACATGACTGAACAAGAAACCCTAGAAGACAATAGGAGGGAAGTCGAAAGTCAAAAACAATTGAAAGATTTTTTAGTTCCTAAATATGGCTATGCCACTCCCAGTCGTGCCTCTCGACATTGTTGCTCCCTAATTTTAGATCTGAACCCAATGGATCACCATGATCCAAGAAAGTGCTTTCTCAGGCAACAATGGGGAAAGTTGCCAAGATCACCTTCAAAGGTTCATTGACCTTTTATCTTTGAACAAACTCCCAGGCATCTCTGAAGGTGCCATCTGTCTTAGATTGTTCAAGTATTTCCTCTTCGGTCAAGCTAGTAGTTGGTACAATACCATGGAGAGTGAAGAACATGTCACAACTTGGGAAGTTCTACAAAGTAAGTTTCTTGAGAAATTTTACCCCCCTTCTCTCATCTATGAACTCAGGGGAAAAATCACTCACTTTTCCATGTCCCCAAGAGAATCTTTAGGAGAATCCTGGAAAAGGTTCAAAGATATACTTAGGAAGTGCCCTCACCATGATATCTCTCAAGCCCAATTCATAGAGATCTTCTATCGTGGTGGTGATGATGATACCAAATACTTTTTTGATTTCTCATCTGGAGGAAACTTCATGCACCAAAGTCTGACTAATGCATGTGAGGTGGTCAAATGGGCTTCTGAAACAAGGGCTAGAAGGGGAATTGGTGGAATCTTTAAGGTAGCCAAGGGAGAAGTTAAACCTGATATCCAAAGCATAGCAGAAAACCTCAAATTAATTTCCCTAAAATAGGATCGGTTAGAGTCATCCCTAGGCACCCTTAGGTAGTCACCCCAACAAATAAAAGTTGTGGACTCTCTTTGTGACATTTGCCAAGGATATGATCACATCACCCTACATTGTCAATACCTACATAACACCCCCATGCAGCCAGAAATGGGACAACAACTAGAAGACCTCAATTCAATCCATACCATACGAGGTCAAGGCTATTACAAACCCAACCAAACTAGGAACCATCCTGGCTTCCAATATGGGAATGCTTCTGGTGTTGAAAATTCTAGCCAACTCCAGTCCCAACAAAGGCATCCCTATACTCAATCCAATAACTGACCACCACCTGGATTCCCATTAAAAAATCAAAGAAATTTATGGAACCAAGGCAATCATAGAAGCAACTACCAAAACTAACCACCATACCAAGGTCAACAATTCCAAAACTTGAATCTCCCACCCCAAAATCTAAATCAAACACCACCTCCTCAACCTCTGCAAAATATTCCCACTCCTCCTCCCTCAAATGATAAAAGGATAGCCACCCTAGAACAAATCTTCATAGCGCAACAAGCTCATCAAAAGACAACTGATGCTCAGTTTGCTCGCCTTTTTGCCCAATAGAAACCTCCTTCCGACACTTTTACTGGGCAGCCTGAACCCAAGCCCAGGCATATAGAACAACTTAAGGCTGTTACTACCAGATTTAGCCTTACCACAGAAGAAGAAGGAAGTCCCCCCTCATAGATTTTTGACCAAGGGGGTGATAAAGAGGTTGTTTTTGTCCCTCAGGCACTGAGATCACCTTCCCCACAAGAAGAGAGTATTGTATATAAGTCATGTGTACCTTTTTTCGGTCGGCTAAAGTATACCCAATTAGACTCTAGGTTCAACAAATTCAAGGAAATTATGAGAAAGTTATCCGTCAATATCCCACTTTTGGACGCTATGACTGATCTACCCGAATGGAAAAAATTCTTCAAAGCCCTTCTAAACCGTAAGCGCACTACCAAAGAATCTGAAATGGTAAAATTGGCTATAACTACATTAGACATCATCCAAAGTAAAATGCCAAAGAAATGCAAAGACCCATTATCTTTCAGGATCACTTGTTCTATCGGTGACTTTACCAGCCATTCAGGCCTAGCTGATCTTGGAGCTAGTGTGTCCATCATTCATTTGAGCATGTGTAGAAGGTTCAGTGTCACTGATACTAGATCCACTCCGATGCGTATTGAACTAGAAGACTCTTCCATTACCAAGACTCATGGTATTATTGATGATGTTCCAGTCAAGGTTAGAAATTTCTATATCCCTTGTGACTTTATGGTACTTGATATAAAAGAAGACACTCGATACCCCCTCATTATTGGTCATCCATTCCTCGCCACAGCTAGGGCCCTCATCAACATTGAGGTAGGACTCCTCACACTATGAGTGGGAACAGAGTTCATAAATTTTCAATCCTCTGGTGGTAGCATGATGTACACTCAAGAGGAAGAAGTCTATTTCCTTGAATGCATGGACCAATTTGATAATATGCAACAATGTTTCCTTAATTAGGAACCACCACATGTGACCAAAACTCGAATTTCTCTAATGGACAATCAAGTTGCTATTCAAACCACCCCAGTCATCCCTATCAAGATAGACATTTACCCACCCACTATTCATGTTGTGGGAACAACCAACATCACCACTCAAGAAGTTCCCCTCCCACAACCCCCTCACCCATCTATGACCATACCCATTTTCTCTCCTCCCTCTCCCTTTGAGGAACCACTCTATGATAATCGCTAAACATATTATGAGCCACCACTACATATCACTACCCAAATAGTGCAACCAAATGTTATGGATGGGTACTTCAACTATCATCCCTTCATCCCAACCCCCATTGACATTAGTGGACAACATACGATCGAATGATTGAAATTCAGTCAAAACAATGCTCATTATAATAATTATCCTTATACAAATGAAATTCAATGTGACTAAACTCCACCACATGTCAAACCATGGGGACCTAACCATATTGATTTCAATTTTTGTCCTTGGTATATTGATGTATGCCAAGCCATCCATGATATATTTCAAGACACGCATGAAAAGATGATGGAGTGGTTAAAAAAAATCAACCAAGTCACTACCACGACCATGCCTCCTCCTCCGCTCCTCCACCGCCTTACTACCCGCCACCGTCGTGATCTTCATCCCTCTATCTCAGGTTTGGGTATTGCTCGGGATGAGAAAAAATCTAAGTCCAGGGTGGAGGTGGGTGGTATGATTCTATTCCACCCCCTATCTTTTCCCTTATTTGCTTTATTTTCCATTTTCATCATTTTTCATGTAGTTTCTTAAGTTTATGGCCTTTATCTAGTCGGCCAATTTTTTTCCTTAATTGTAAAAAGGTCTTTATCTAGTCAGCCAAATTGAATAGATGTTTATCATTTTAGCCCCTTGAATTTAGTAAAACCATTTAAAAAATTTATTACAAATTTCCATGTCTGAAACCATCGTGTCACCTAGGACCCCTAAATAACATCACTCATTGGAATAGTTGGCAAGTCATAATGAATCGATTAGAACCAAGCATAATGTTTCCCAATAATTAAGAAATGAATTATCTTGTTATAAATTTTGTTTCATGTGATTTATAGGATAATCAAACTAGAGCAATGCCACTCTCTGATACAATATATATGAAAAAATGTTAGAAGTTATAAGCACATGAACAACTATTCCTTCCCTCTTTTTTTCTTCTAAAAAAGAGAAGAAAAGAATCACCACTAGACAAAAATTAAGTTTGGGGTGGCATGCTTCACAAAATGAAAACCCCATACCCCACAAAGGGGTGTACCATCAAAAGATGCCAAAAGTGCACATGAAAAAAATTGTGACCAATGTAGCCACATCTCCATAAATTCATATCCCAAGTTGAATAGAGGAGGGATCAATATTTTTTCATCACTTCATTCTTTATTTTCACACCCCCCAAATTCATCCCGTTCTTGTGCAACAACTTTCCAAAAAAATAATAAAAATTGAGAGTGTCAAAGAAAAAGTAAGATGAAGCCTATTCTTCTACAAATTCTTGTTTTAGAAGCTAGATTTGACATCTGTTTTGATAGGGAATATAGAATTTTATACTATGTGGTTCTAGGAGATTGGGTCACTTGGCCAAAATTTGGAGGTGAGGACTATAGTGATGTTCTTAAGGTAAGTATGGCATTTTGAAAGTATAAATTGGAGTTTATTTGTAATCTAATCTGCTTGAGGACAAGCAAAGATTCAAGTCTGGGGTATTTTGATAAATGTGTTTTTATCATTTTTATTTACATCTTTTAGATATCTTTTTAGGATTGTTTTGTTATTTATTTTCTTAGTTTTATAATTAATTGTATTATATTATATTTTTCTCTTTAATTAGAATTTTATTTTTATTTTCTTTGATTTTTGTACGAAATGGGATAAATATTCTTGGAGTATAATTGCCCAATTTGTAGCAGTTCTATAATTAATGTATACCTGACACCAAAAGTGCCATAAATCTTGCATCCAAAGTCCAAATTGAGTGTACAAGTATTCCTTGGAAAAGAAATTTAATTTACTAAAAGAAAATCCTATTATTTGGACTTATTTTATTCTTTTTATTGGAGAAAAATACGTTCAAAATCGCTACTATGGGAATCTGCATTGAAGAGAGTTACATGGTCAAAACAATTAAAGCCTATCAAATTTCTATTGACCAGATCTAGGAAATTCAATAGGACAACTCCCTCTCTTTTTCCCCCTCTTTTTTGGGCAACCTACCCCCTCCTTCTCGTATAAAGGGAAGGGAGGTTCTCCATCTTTCATATCATCTTTGTACGGGATTTCTGAGCAGTCTTTCTTACGTTCTTATGTTATTGTGTTCTATTCATAAAAAAGTTTGGTTTTTGCAAGCTAAGTGTTCCTTTCAATTATTGTTATTACTTTTCTTGTTTAGATCTAGTTTATTTCTTCTTCTCCTTCCCTTCCATGGACTGGAACATGGATTAAGTGTCGACCATTTCATTATCTCTAGCCTAAGGAACTATCCTTTAGTAAGACTAGACTCTGGCTAGAACTCTTCTTCCCTTCGTCTCCCTTTTCTCCACAAGCATGAGTGAGTAGTTCTCCTTCAAGGCAAGGGGAATAACCCCTTAGCCATGGATTTATTGACTTTTACTTAAAAATGATCTTAGATGGCTTTTGGGTTTGATAATTAATTGATCTATCAAAGTAATTAATTGGTTTGATCAAAAGTTAATTTGGATGGATATGGCTGTAGAAGTTCAGATTAAGAACAATAAACCCAATCGCATAGGATTTTTGAAACAACTATGGATCTTCTTCTTTTAGGATGATGAACAAAAAAAATATGAGCACCTGGACCAATGGGCTCATGTGGAATTCATCTTTAGTGGATTTTTATTAATTCACTTGCCTTCATCGAAGACGTTGTTTTTAAGGATTAGTTTGTTTTTTCCTAGGATAAGGTGGTGAAAACCCCTAATGCCTCGATTCCCATATATTGATTCCATCCACCACTTTTTTGCTTACTTTAATTCCTAGCCTTTTCATTCATAATAGTTTTCTTGTGCTAACAACAATCTTGATTTTCCTTGTGACAGGGTGAATTTATATTCTTGTTAAGTGCATTTTCATTCCTATAATTCTTTCTTAAGTGTTAATCATCAACCTCCAAACTCAACTTTTAATTTATGTTCCAAATCTAAAAATACCAAAAATAAATAACAAAGTTCTTCAAAAACAATTTGGTTTAGATTTAAAAATCTTAATAAAGTTCTCCTGTGGGATCGACCCTTTCTATACTAGCCTTAATCAAAAAGTTGAAAAAGGATTAAACTCTAGGATAATTATCTTAGTAATTGTAAGTGCACTGCAACACATTAACACTAGTACATACCCACTCTTAGTCGATCTGGCTTTTCATGCGTGTTGTTTATGGAAAGCATATAAGACTTAATATCTTAATTGAGGGAGTTTGTATAACTACATATATACTTTATCCAATCACCACATATATATTACGTTTGCTATACATGTTGTAACATCCTAGGATATGAGGCCTCGATATATAGATCTTAAAAGGAATGATTGGACTACCCATATCACTAAGTTGCACCTCCTTTTCTGGGAGCCCATCACTAACAAACTCCATAGTTAAGCGTGCTCAGCTTGGAGTAGTACTAGGATGGGTGATCAGTCGAGAAGTTGATCCTGGCTTGTAGTTGAGTGAGATTAAAGTGTGTAGTTAAGGTTAGTGGTGGTCTGTTGGGTCAATCGTCATTCATGAAACTCTATTAGAGCCTTAGGAAGTGGGCCAGAGTATGACAAATGGTATCAGAGCCATAACCCCTCCAGTAGGTGGGGCCCACATGGGCATGCGGCATGCCAGTCTTGAGCCGTGCGGTCTAGGCATGTTGGAAAGGGTTGTCCATGGTTGACATAGCCACGCTTGCACTGGTATTCCATGATCAGGATCTGGGTGTCCATGGGCCATTCTGGGTCTGCACTAAAAATGGGGTGAAATTATGATGCCATATAGTTGAGCCCTGACGATAAATTGATATTATAATAAATGATTGGACTACCCATATCACCAAGGTGCACCTCCTTTTTCAGGAACTCATCACTACAGAACTCCATAGTTAAGCGTGCTCAACTTGGAGTAGTACTAGGATGGGTGATCAATCGGGAATTTGACCCTGACTTGTTCTTGAGCATGGATAAAGCACACAGTTAAGGCTAGTGGTGGTCTGTGGGGCCAGTCATCATTCCTACAACTCTGCTAGACCTTGGGCAGTGAGCCTGGGTGTTACAAACCACCTAAGCTTGGGGCAAGGAGGCAAGGATCAGGAACTCCCAACTTGAGCTGTGCGACGACACCGCTATGGCAGTAGGAGGATACAAGGAGAAGATTTGGGCACTCAGGGTCGAGGGAGTGAGCAAAGAAGGGTCTTGTGGCTTGTTGTGGTGTAGGTGAGCATGAGGGACTCCTTTTTATAGCACTTTGGGTAGGTTTTAGGGCAAACGAACTTGGGGCAACAACCATGGCCGCCAGAAAGAGAGGGCCAAGAGGGGAAAGCATTTTGCTGGAATGAAGGTGCCCAAAAGCTGGTCAAAATAGGGTATGGTCAAGTTAAAAATTGCAAGGCGGTCATTTCTACTCACTTATATTTTTGAAACATAGTCAAGGACGGGAGATTGGCCATTAAGGCCAACTTGTCCCCTCCCCGCAATTAGCGGGAGGTAGGAGATGACTCCCCGACCACTCAATCAACTTCCTGATTCGTGAGAGCCTGATCTGAGGGTCAGGGTCCCTCCCTTCAAGCAACCCATGGATCACTGACCTGGATTAGCCAAAAAAAGGCAAATAAAAGGCAATAAAAAGGGTTTTAGATGCAAAACTCCAAAAATTCATAGACATTTGTAGGAATGTCCAAATGAGATGAAATTTGGATCATAGGTTGAAAATAATGTGGAGAATATCTAGAAAAAGTTTGAGAATCAAAAGATGAAGTTTGATGGTCAAATTTTCTTCATTGGACAAAGTGATAAATTAATCAAATTTATGATGTTATAATGTGTATAAAATTCACATTGGTCACCATATTTTGGATTTGAGTCTCAACAATGATTTTGAAGCCAAGAAAAATGATTAATAATCATGAGTGAGTATAAGGAGGGAAAAATAGTAATTACTTCATACTTGTGCAAAATTATACTTTGTCACATCCTTCCCTCCTTAAAAAAGAATTTTGTCCCCAAAATTCAAAAACATCCTAAAAAATTGGGATTATTCAACCTAAGTCATTTCCTCAAATACCAGGGTAGCCTCAAGTATAAAATCAAAATCATGTCCTCAAATATCAAGTAATAGAATAATCATAAATTGAATTTCCATGTTCCTTATCATAACCAAATTGGTATCAATATCATTTATCATCGAGCATTTGAGTATCAAGGTCAATACATAATCATTCAAAGTCATCATATGAGTCAAAAATATGGAAAACATCATATTGATCACAAATTTGGAGAGATCATATTTTAGGTCAAACAAATGGAGTTCAAGTGTGCAAGGTGACTTTCAATCCCAATATCTCAGGGTCCTAGACTCTACATTTGCCCAGGTGGGGTTATACATCCATTATTTGAGATTTCATATTTCAACATTTCAATACAACATCATACTTTCAATATCATGATTTTTGAACTCAATATCAATGGGAGGTCCCACCCTTGTCCTAATGAGAGATAAACCCTAAGTCATAAATCGAGAGGGTCAAAATTGTCATCTTTTCAAAAATTTCAAGATTTGGGATTTTGAAGTCATTAGTCATATATCTAGGGTGATCTCAAGATCCATATCATGTTTTAAGATTTTGTACATCAATATCAAGAGTTGAAGATCATATGTAGAAATATTCCAAAGATAGGGTTTAGATTCCTATTTAGACCTTGGGGGAAAATCACTCATCCATATTCAATTTTGAGTGACAATATTCAGGCTATATTCAAGTAACATATCAAATTTTCATTATCATGGTATCCGAGAATGATGAATGATCTAGACCGAGGTCTGTCTAGGAAGTAAACCACAATCTATAGTCAAAATTGTCATATATAAAGGTCATTATTAAATCAATATTCAAGATTGAGTATCAACCATGGGTTTAACCTATTAGGCTTAGGTCAATCAATCCAATCGGGTTAAAGGGGATACATTTCAAATATAAATAATCAACCATACAAAAATTTAGAGGTAGTCATAATAGGGATGTGACCTATGTTAGGGGAGTCATGAGTCAACTACCATCCTAATATAGCACATTACCAACATTAGTCATTATCCATCGAGCTTATTAAAATAGGGAGAGTATCAATGATAAAAGCATGTTTTAAAAGGTCATAACATCAAAATTCAAGATAATAGGGAAATAATGTCAATTTTTTACAAAGTCAAGGTTATAATTGCATTCCTTTCCATTCATGATCAAGTTAGTGGTATAATTGGGAATTTAGTGCATGATTTAGGTCCATGCTCATCATGTCAAAATTGAGTTTGCAAAAGGCATCAATAGTCAATAGGAAACTGCTTTTTGCTTCATAGTCTTACATCATGATTTTTGTGAGTCATTAAAATTAATAATTTGATGGCATAATGATGATGTGTATCCAATAGGGAAAAAGTTTTCTTAACTATGGTTGAGGTTTAGTCAATAATAGGACAACACATGCTTAATCAAATTGGGACCTTATCAACAATAAGGTATAAATCCTTCTTATTTCACCAAATCAAGATTTACCTCAAACATAGAAAACATGTAGTCAAGTTTTGGTTAAATCAAGTTTTCATGAAGGGTAAAGCACGAGTATTTGATTTCAAAATTTTCATTGATCAAAATCTAGTTTTCCAAATTAAGGTTAGATCATGGTATCAACTTTCAAAATTTAACAATATTCATTTTTCCCATTCGTAAGCTACCCATAATCGAGACATCATGTGGTAAAAGGTCACAAGAGAAGGACCACATGATGAGATGAGAAGACTACCTAATCTTCATATACATGGGTGGCTTAGGATAGTCCTTAAAGAAGAGATGAGATGCTAGAAGACTCACCAGGGTTTCGCAAGAGAATTTTTAGGTCCAGTTCTGGATCAATTAAGGCCAGGTAGAGCGGGGGATCTCAGCCACCGTGAAGATAGATAAGAGAAATTATGTTAGGGCCCCGAGCCTTGACACCTCAATTTTCACCATTATGGACTTTAGGGTTTCTTTGGTGTAAGAGACTTGAGAAATTATTTACTTAAAGTATATGGGAGTGTGTAAGCTCTGATACCAACTGTCATGGAACCGTTCTTACCCCAATCCCAATCCTACTGCCTAGATAGTAGTAAAAGGATTGAAGCACCCATCCCTGAGTGGCCTGATAGGATCTATCACACTAACATATACAATAAGAAATAATAACTCAAAAACTGTAGATATAAAGAACAAACTAACCCAATATGGAGATTTTTCCAATATATCATTGTCATTAGAGTATGTAGAGTGCGGAAGCGATCTCATTCAATATTCCATTTGTATTGCTTAAAATCAAGAAAATCAAGACACAATCATGCAATTGCACGGTACGATATCAAAATCAAGTAAAACAGTTTATAAGAAAATAAGTATACTTGACAGGACTTATATTTTGAAAGTATAACAAGCAATATGCAAGAACCAAAAGTTATTCGACAAGTTTTTCAGATAATTCAATTTTTATTATGAGTTCCCATTATGCTATAATTTGAGAAGCATGCTTATTTATTTCTGTGTGACTTTATCACCCCAATGTAATGGGGGAAGTCACTAGGCTCCTTCTCTCCATATGAGGTAGGAGGCCAATGTATAAGTTCCACCTCTCAATGAGAGGGGGTCGCTTGCACCCAATATCAACATTATCAACATTATCAACATCATCATCATTATCAATATACAGGTAGTCATAATGGGCATGCAATTTATAAAATTCATGTTTTTCAAAATATAGTATAGAAAATCAGAAGACTAATCATAGGGAATAGTAGCTCATCCAAGAAAGTATCCAAGTATACAATCAAGAGATACATCAAAGTATCTTTAATACAATCAAGGAGGAGTTATATAATAGCATACCTTTCTAAATGAGTATTTGGAGTATAGATTCCAAGAAAGAGTAGATCAACCCCTTGAGTCGGATCCTAGATCAAAATATTGGATCAAGGGTCAAGATCAAAGTTTTAAAGAAACATACTTCAGTATTCGAGATTAGGGTTACATTTTCCTATCTCTACCTTATGGTTAGGTCATCAACAATATTTCCAAATGTCTAACATTTATTCAAGTATCAAGCATGTTTCAAGAATGGATGACCTACCTATGTATATTTAGGAACACATGTAATCTGTATTTTTTATCATCATCATTCAATCTCTAGATCATTTTCAATATGAAATAATATCATTGGACTCAAATTTAGATCAGGTAGATTCATGGATCATACATATGATTAAGGGGTTTGCAAGATTAAGGTAAATCATCGTCATACCAAGAGTAATCCTTATTTCAATGTATATGATTCATATTCTAGGGTAATGAGTTCAAAAGATTAGATCTAACTCTTATTTTGTCAAATTTGATTTGGTGTCTCAATATGATCATTAGAATCCAGAACTAGGGTTTCCCAAAGATTGAACTCAAATTAGAGTCATTAATTAAAATATTATGAGAAAAAGATCAAAACTAGGGATAACAATGAGATTCACAAGGAATTAGACTATGCAAGTATTTTTTATGCATCCACTGGATTTTTCTGATCAAGATTGACTATTTACACAAATCATTTGGAGTCAAGATGCATTTTCTATGATTAAAGCAAGATTCATCCAGTTATTTGATTTTTTAGCAGAGAGGGAGCAAAAATATCTTTAATCGGGAAAAGAGGGGTCGTTTGATGTGTAAAGGACGGCCAAGATTTTCCCATGTAGGTGAGACAACTTCCTTGCTAAGTGGTCCAGTTCAAAGGCTAAAATGGTCAGTTCACACTTGAAGTCTTGGTTCAGACCTCGGTTCAACTGAGTATTGAACTGGGGCTCCCCTTCCTAGACTGGCCGGTCTGGGACCCCTTCTTCTCATGCACACAAGCTTCCTCATGAGCCCAGAAACAAGGTGGAGGAGGGATTTTCCTTTCATGATCAAAGTAATGATATAATTTGGAAATCAAGGATTTGAATTTGGCATTCGAGGAATTTAGAGCATAATAGTGCAAAATCTAGGCCCATAATCATCATATCAAAATCTAGCACCCGAGCCCACTGCCCCATGCTCTAGTAGAGTTTCAATAATGAAGAATGGCCACATAGACCACCACTAGCCTTAATTGCATGCATTATCATTACACACATGCAGGCTAGGATCAACTTCCTGACTGGTCACCCATCCTAGTACTACTCCAAGATGAGCACGCTTAACTATGGAGTTCTTTAATGATGGGCTCCTAAAAAAAGAGGTGCACCTTGGTGATATGGGTAGTCCAATCATTCCTTTTAAGATCATTATATATGAGGCCTCAGATCTTGGGATGTTACACTCTCCCCCACTTAGACTCTTGATGTCCTCATCAAGGCTCAACTATATGGCCTCATAATATTTCCCCATTTTAGTGTAGACCCAGAATGACCCATAAATACCAAACTCTCGATCACAGAATACCATCGCAAGGTTGGCTACATCACCATGGATAGCCCTTTCCAACATGTCTGGACCGCACGGCTCAAGACTGACCTTCCACATGCCCATGTGGGCCCCACCTACTGGAGGGGTCATGGCTCTGATACCATTTGTAATGCCCAGGATCACTGCCCAAGGCTCTAGAAGAGTTTTAGGAATGATGACTGGCCTCACAGACCACCACTAGCCTTAACTGCGTGCTTTATCCATGCTCAAGCATAAGCCAGGGTCAACTTCCCAACAGGTCACCCATCCTAGTACTATTCCAAGCTGAGCACACTTAACTATGGAGTTCTTTAGTGATGGGCTCCTGGAAAAGGAGGTGCACCTTGGTGATATGGGTAGTCCAATCATTCCTTATAAGATTATTTTATCTGAGGCCTAAAATCTTAGGATGTTATACATGTTATATCCCACAATGAAAGCATGCAATAAATGAAAGTGATGGTCATGGCCAGCCAAATATAATACCTTGCAGCCACAAGGAATTATGTCATCTAGGTCTACATCACATGAAAAAACCTATTTATGATGATGATTTATGCTTGCCAATATTGGTTGATTGGTTCAACCCTTAAACTGATCAACTCTCCTTCAAGCCAGTTGTTAGGTTGTCTCACTGGTTGTCTGGTCCATCGGTCCACCATCTCATGGATCCTCCAAGGGATTGGCTTGGTCCACCAGTTTATCAGTTCATCTTGTCCTCCTATTCCTTCATGGTCCTTCAATTGGTCGACTCATCTTATGGACGTCTTCATCTTTGTCAAAATAGAAAAGTAAACTATCCTACTATCACATTTATAGAGAAACCTCAAGTTACATTCGAGGATATCAAAGGTAGGAGATAATTAATTTTACATTGGAAATATAAGATAGAGGTATGGTACACATACAAAGATAAACAAGATTAATGAATCACACAACCATGCATAGATAATAGGGGTTATTGGCCATAACCATGCTACACATCCACCATCAAATTGCTTTCAGGGAGACACATGTAAATTGCATAAGTATATCATATATATATTATTTTCAGATTTTTGTGGTATTGGATTTGACAAGATATTATTCACATCACATGACATAATAGAATGACAAATTCAAAATATGATCATATCGATTATCCCATAATTTAGTAAATTGATGTTGGCTCTGATACCACTATAGAGAAATATGGCTACAGAACAGGTAGCGGAAACAAAAATTTTATCTACCATATTCCATAACAATCGGATCACGTAAATAACTATAATGTGGGAAGGATGATTTTTTGGCGATATACATGGTCCTAGAGGAAGTCTAGTGACATCTCCTTGTTGTCGTAGATGCAAAACTGTCTTGGATGATGTCTATGCAGCTCATGGTTGTAGTGAGACTCATCTGACTATTACACCCTTTGATCTGCACCAGGGGTAGTAGGACTGTTACACCTCCTCTTTGTATGCACTAGGACAACTACCTCAAATGTCGTTCTCTACAATAGCTCCTCTCGTCATGGACTGTTGATTGACGTTGTCCTCTGAGCGATAGACAACAATCTCTTGACTCTAGAGAAGTCTACATGGACCGCCTGGAACTCCTGTCATTCTAGTAGAATAGATAGGAATAAGTTGTCCCTCCCGTTAGTGTACTAGTCACCAACTCACTCTCCCATACTGAATCTATTTGTTCTCTCACTTGATATCCCTCCCTACTCGGGTAGGACTTGCTTGGGCTCTCTTGGTTACCACAACCAGAGAGGATAATAATTAGCAAAGCAACTGATTCTCAATTATGTGTCTTGGTAAGCCCCCATTACCCTTATATATAGTAGAGGCTAGGGTTAGGGTTCCCAGTCTATGCGGTAATGGAAGGGACTATATGATTTCATATTTAACAACAATTTTGGAAATATCATAACATGTAGCCTAGAAAATTGTGTAGCAACCCAGAAGGTCATCTGGCATGCCAGAAGGTCATTGGAATAGTCCAAATGATTGTCTAGTGCTTTCCTGTATTTGTACATGCTTTAAAAATTCAATTCCAATTAGTACTTAACATGACATCAACACCAATTCTTTATGCAACGGAATTGCACCCCAAAACCATCTGTTTGGTGTAAAGAGATGGGTGTCTTGCACCATGTCACACGGTTGTCTCACATAGGTGAGATGGCCATCTGGTAGGATGGGTCAGGTTGAATTCCAGCCAATGTACAATACAACCAGCCTGGCACTCCAAATGGCTATCTCAACACTTGAACTGATTGTTTGGCAGTCTAGTCAGCTAATTTGTTGTGTGAATTGAATACCTAAACATTTATTAATCAATTCAATCATCATTCATGATCAAAATCCTCTTCTAGGTCAAGAAAAACTTCAACCTATAGTTTGTGTATGATGTTACAGTGTTTATATAATTCCTTTGTCACTGATATCCAGATTGAACTAGAGGCATGGAGCAGTCACCTTCATTATTATTTAATCTTGTTTCTTGAACCATAGCAAACTATCTGATATATATGTAAACTCAATGTCACATATTGACTCACATGTAAATGACCATGCATTTCTCAATCTCTCGAATAAAGAGGCCTAGGATATCATACTTTTATAGGAGGGATAAACCCCATTTCTACTACTCACAGTCTATCTTCACGTGTCACCCAATCATCACCGCTATAACAACCCATGTATTAACACTCCGTTTGATAATGTCAAGGTGTACCCAGTGATATGTGATGAGTGCAGTGATTTCAGGTCTAAGAACCACAAATACCACCATCACTGTGAGATCTGACTATGACTTCCATGATGATGGATTCCATGTGTCAGTCTCACTGTGGTTCTGTCCGATACACTGTTTTCTAACATGTATATGTGTGATTGGTTTGATATCACCATACCATTACTAATGAGATTCTAACATCAACCAACTCACAATATGATCTTATGTGTTATTGTTGTCTATCAACCTTCCACAATAATAATTGATCAAGGACAAAATGAGAATGTATATATATACTATTAACATCCATATGATCTCATTGTTCATGGGATCAACCTAAAGACATAATCATTGAGTAATATCACTCTCTAGACATTTATAATGTTATTTCATTATCTCATAACTGAACAAATAGAATAAAATGGAAGCTTTCCTTTATTAATAAACAAATCGTTTATATTTATGTTAGTACAATCATCATATGATTGGCTCTCTAGGCATACATACCAACACCAGGGGATTCCCTAAACACACATATCAGAACATCAATAGCTTTGACAAGTTGTTTTCCTCTCTTATTGTGGTAATCGAGGGAACCCAAGAAAGTCCTACCTAACTAGGGAGAACATATATAGAAAGACAAATGTTGGAAAGCAAGTTGGTGTGGAAGAGTAAATTGGTAACTAGTATGCCAACAAGAGGGGGTGAATCCTCTTTGTCTGTTCTACAAGAATGATAGGGGTTCTAGGTTGTTCGTGTGGACTACTATAGAGGCAATAGTCTTTTCGCTACTGCTAAGAGGAAAACATCAACCTTGTCCATGGAGAAGCTACAATAGATGCCAACACAATATGTTGTACGTAGTTGAGACTAGAAGTTTCCGCATATGAGTCCCAATACAACAAGGAGTCTTTCTCTACCGCAATGAGTTATAGTTGATGAACTTGCTCTAGGACCAGGTATGAGCTTGTTAAACCATCCTTTCCATTGAATAATTATTGATGCAATCTTGTAGTTCTGGGAAATATGCACTGATAAATTTTTGTTTCTGCTTCCTTCTATGTGCATGTGTTTCCCTATAGACTTCTCTAGAGGTGAGGAGCCTATTGTCTTCCTCTAGGAGGGCAATGTCAACCTGTAGTCCATGGTGAAGACTAGGAGCTGCACAGACACCGTCTGAGTCTGTCGTCTGTGGAGTAGCTGTTAAAGATGAGTCCCAGTGCAACTAGAAGTACTATAGTACAACAATGAGTTATAGTCATTGGACTTGCTCTAGGACTAAGTATGAACACATTAAAATAATCCTTCCCATTACATAGTATTTGACGTGATCTTGCTATTATGGGAAAGAAGGATAAATTTTTTTATCTCCTCATCCTACTCTTAGCTTATTATTTCTCAACAACGGTATTAGAGCCACAAAAATTTACTATGTTTTGAGATAATAAATATGATTTGATTTTTTTTAATACTTTTTTATTGCATACTATGCGGATACTTAAGCTATTTCATATGTGTATCTGATGAAAGACCACGTAATCCCAAACTAACATATAGATATATACACTATATGAGTCGGGCTAGAATACACTCGAGTGTACAGATCACATGAATACAATCAAGTGTGTTTACATATCAAGACTATTTTTTGCAAAATGTAAACCATTGATCTTCACTGACATACTATAACTAGTCTACATACAAATTTTGAGCCCATTTGGATGAGTGTAAGTCACTCATCTAAGGGCAACAAAATTGACGCGCGAAACTAGTTTGAAATGCATAATTTTTGCGGTCTTTATAACATGACCTATAAATGTCCAAAGGTGCTCAAATTTTGTGTATGAGCTATTCACAAGATATTTAAGATTATCAGCAGATTAGATTTTTTTTAAAAAAAATTCATCATGAAAAATTAATTGAGTGTATTCTACTTCTAATACACTCGAGTGTATTCTAGCCTGACTCTCTCTCTCTATATATATATATACATATATACATATATATACATATATACACACACACATATATATACATATATACACACACACACATATATATATATATATATATACATATATATATATACATATATATATACATACATTATATATATATATCTGTGTGGTTGGATGATTTGGTTTTATATCTCAATTTGCATACTGAGGCTCTACCTTCTTCTTACCAATGTAAAATTATTATTCTTTCCTACATTTTCTCCCATGGAATGTAAATCAGAGTTTCTCTTTACCATGTAATAAGTTTAATAGCAATAGGATAGTTTCTTTTCTTGCAATGATGAAGATGATGACCAACGTCAGGCAGACTGACTGTTTCATGTGATGACTTGATTGACTGGAGGACCGAAGGGGACAGACCATAGGAGGAGAAAATCCAAATGATGGACCCAACCAACCATATGGATGTATCCAGACATTGGTTGGACATGAGACCAACCAATCATTTCAGGACACCAACCGACGACCAAGAGGCAAGATGATTGGTTTAAGGGTTGAACTGATAAATATGAATTTGCAAGCACATATATACACCAAAAACATGTTTATTCATGTGATATTTGTTGGTGTATATGGGCACATAGTATAGCAGCAGAAATGAAAATTTATGTATACATATTCCCCATAACAACAAGCTTGCGTCAACTACTATGAAATAGGAAGGATGGTTTAACAAGTTATACCTAGTCCTAGAGCAAGTCCAATGACAACAACTCCTTGTAATGCAACTGTATTCTAGTTTCTCTTTGACGATGGCTATGGAGATCTTGGGCAATCAATGAATAGAAAATAGGACAACTTCTGCATCGACTCATGTGGTCTCTCCATAGACTACACGATTGATTTTGCTCTCTTAGCAGCAGCCAAATGACCCCTGCCTCTAGAGCAGTCCACACAGACCAACTAGAACTCATGTTGTTGAACTAGTATAGACAAGAAGGAGTTGTCCCTCCTTTTGGTGTACTAGTGACCAACTTGCTCTTCCACCAACAATGATTCTCAATTGTTCTTTCTCATCAGTATCCCTCTGTAGTTTGGTAGGAATTGCTTGGGTTCTCTTAGTTCCCACAACCAGAGAGGACATCAATTGTCAGAGAAACTAATTCTCAATTATCTGTGTTTTGTTGTACTCTTGGAAGCCCTCGATATCCATCTATTTGTTGGAAGGGTTAAGGCCAAGGTTCCCAGTCTATTCATGATCTGTGTGGGAGTAGAAGGGTCTAGATATATTGAGTTTTTGCAACCTATGGAAACCAAAATAGTATTTTGGTGACCCAGATACTCATCTGGCCACACGAGATGGTCATCTCGTACTGTAAGACTGTCATCTGACAGTTTCCCAATCGCACACAAATTTGGAAATTCTATTCCAATTAATTTTAGACATTAATTCTATGCACCACAAGAATTGTGCAATCACAATGAGTTTGGGAAACTTCCAAAATGTTCCTTTGGCCCCAATCGAGTCAATCTTGCACATGAGAGACAGCCATCTCTCTCACCTAGACAGTCGTTTGGTGAGCCAAGACAAGTCGATCGGTTCAACAAAATGAACCTATCGGTTCACACCTCAGTTTGCGAAGAACTTGCCCAATTCAATTTCTTATCACCTCGATGATCCAAACTGTCATATCAATCATTGATCATGTCATATGGTACCCCATACGTTCAATTCACTTGTGAGATGAATGGTCGGCTGGAAGTACAGACATTATAGTCTGCTAATTTGTTGTGTGAATTAAGTACCTAAACACTTTAGTAATCAATTCAACCATCATTCAAGATTATACTCCTCTTCTAGATGAGTTCCTATGTGTGTGACCCTAATAGGTCCCATATCATGTTGGCAGTGAATGTACATAACTAACTTATGACATCACAAGAAAGGAGCGGTGCCTAGTCGCACATTAGTGTAACCCAATTGAATGGAAATTTAGAGAACAACTTCAACCTACAATTTGTGTAAGGTGTTGCAGTGATTGTACAATTCTTTTGTTTTTGATATCCAAGATGAACTCTAGGCATGGAATCGTCATCCCCTCAACATTCAATCCATGTTCCTTGAACCAAGAGCAGTCTGTTTGAGATAGCGTGACCTCAATATCATATATTAATTCACATGTGCATGTGCATGCATTTCTCAGTCTTGCTTACCAAGTGGCCAGGATATCAATCTCCAATAGGAGGGACAAATTACATATCTATCACTCACTGTCTATCCCCATTTGTCAAAGTCATCCAATAATCACCCTTATGACTACTCATGTTTGAAGACTGCATTTGATGATGTCAAAGTGTATCCAACGACATGTGATGAGCGCAGTGATTTCAAGTCTAAGAATCACAATCACCACCTTCACTATGTGAGATGACTATGACCACCAATGATGGTTTCCATGTGTCACTCTCAAGTAGGTCTGTCTAATACATTGTTCCCTGACATGTATTTGTATGCTTGGTTTAATATTTACATATCATGACTAATGAGATTTTGTCATCAACCAACCCACACTCCAGTCTTATGTGTTACCAGTGTCTATCTACCTTCCATAGTAACAACCAACTAGGGACATAATAAGAATATACATACTCTTAGCATTCATATGATCTCATTTTCCAAGTCACGTACTTGAAGATATACATTGAGTATTGTTATTCTTTAGACATTCATAATATTTCCTCATTATCTCATAACTGAGTGAAACAAAATGAATTGGAAGCTTGCCTATATTTATATTATAATCAAATCCTTTTTGTAATGTACCATGTCAATCATCATATGATTGGATCTTTGGGCATACCGTACGAACAGACTCACACTTTCACTTAGAGCCAATCACCCATGAATATCATTCTTAGTGATCTAAACATGTCCACCATGTGTTTTTGTATAAGTGCTAATTCAGTAGGTTAGCATCATTTTACTATTAGTTAGTATATTGCATGTTTCTTATCTCTTTGCTATGATATGAAACCACAATGATGAATGCATATTCATCATGAAATTCATTTGCCATCTTGGGTCAAATTCGACTCAATGCACCCAAGTTCAGTCACTAAATATCAAAATGTGCAAAGTACTTGAAGTCACTTCTCACCAGCCTGGACAAAGTACTTGAAGTCACTTCTCACCAGGAAATATATAACTGAGGAATATGAGATAGTCAAGTTAGCAACAACTACTTTAGACAACATCCATAGTAAGATGCCCAAGAAGTAGAAAGATCTAGGATCTTTTGGAATATCTTTCCATATCAGTGATTCTTCATGTAAGAAAGGATTAGCAGATTTTGGTGCTAGCATTTCCATCATGCCACTTAGCCTCTGCAAAAGGCTAGGGTTTGCTGAACTGCTCCCAACCGGCATGACAATACAACTTGCAGATTACACCATGAGTCTACCCTTAGGAATCATTGAGGATGTCCCTGTCAAGGTTGGCAAAGATTCCTATGTCCCTTGTGACTTTGTCGTCATGGACATAAAAGAAGACACTAGATACCCCCTCATCTTAGGACATCCATTCCTCACCACTATAGGATCCCTAATTTATGTTGACGCAGGAATCCTACTGCTAAGATTAGGTAAAGAAACTCTCAAATTCAAAATTTTTGAAAGCATGTGAAGACCAAGTATGCAAGAAGAAGTCTACTTGATTGAGTGCATAGAGTATATGACACTACTTACGCAAGAGGATTATGAACAAGATGACCCTTTATAAGTAGCTCTAACAAATCCATCTGTTGATGATTCCATTGATGAACAAATAAAAGATTGTGATCTCCAAATCAACACTACCAAGGAAGGCCCTGAAGGTAAATTTGAGGTACTCAAAGTTGTGGATATTACTGAATACCCCTGTGAGAAACCACAAGCCCCTAAAATGAAGCCCTTATTTGGAGGATTGAAATACGTATTTTTAGATGAACTCAAGGTCTGCCCAGTCATTATAAATTCAGATCTAACAGTAGAACAAGAAGACAAACTCTTGATGAAATTAAAAGAAAGAAGAAAAGCAATAGGGTATAAGATGAACGATCTCACTGGGGTCAGTCAAGCACTGTGTATGCATAAAATCCCCATGACGGAAGATCAAAAGACAACTGTTGACCACCAAAGGAAGCTTAATATGAATATAAAAGAAGTTGTCCACCTTGAAGTTATAAAGTTTCTCAAAATAGGAATTATCTATCCGATCTCTGATTCACCATGGGTAAGTCCTGTACATGTTGTTCCGAAGAAAGGTGGGACTACAATTGTTACAACCCCAATTTTTGGGTTCATTTGGTGAGAAATGTAATTTCTCATATTAAAGATATTTGAATGAATAATGATATAATTTGGGTCGAATAAATCGATTTCATTTACAATAGCCTTGATGTTTGTGTTGTGGGCTTTATTGGCTATTGGGCCCGAATAATAAGAAAATTCAATTAGTAAATGAATAATTGAATATTTGAGAAAAGAAAGAGGTAGAAACCTCTAGAAGGAAAAGAGATGTAATCCAAGGACGGATTTCATGCCTCTTGGGTTCCTTGGGTAACAAGGAGTCCAAAGTTGCAAAAAGAAAGCAATAAGAAAAGAAAAGATCAATTAAGTATTTCTTTATTAAGAAAGAAATTGAAAATAATGGTAAAATGTGGAAAACAAGTGGAAAAAGGTGGGATTGAGTTATCCTTAGTGGGATTTCGTATCCCAAGGATTCCTAATGTAAAAAGAGAAAACCAACGAGGAAAATTAAAGAGAAATAGAGAGAAATCCTCAAAAGGAAATATTTTAATAAGAAATCAACATTATAATGTGAAATAATGCATATTGGTGCATTTAGAAGGATAATGAGTATTCCTTAAAAAGGAATTTCGAATTATTAGTGTTTCTTGGGATCCAAGGAGTCCCAATGAAGGAAAATAAAGAGAAAAAAAACAAATAAAGTCAAATACGAGGATAATATGATGTGCAATTAATTAATTTCATGGTTTTCTTAAAGAAGTAGTATTTTCTACTGAAGGAAACCATATTTTCGTGCCAATGGGACAAAAGGCAAATACAAAGAGAGTGAAAGAAATAATTCTCATATTTCTAAGTATCCATGAGATAAGGTATATCAAGGAAGAAAAAGGAGAGAGAGAATATTGCTTCTCTTTAAAGGAATTGACTTCCTACTTGGAAAGGGACTCTTAGACTCGTGGATAACCCACCTAGGGCTTTGTACGCTCCTCTATAAAAGGTTGGGACCTCTGGGGTGAGCCCAAGGAAATCCCTGCATCCCTTCCTCTCTCATCTCCCTCTTCCTCTACATCATTTTTCATTCAAAACCCTAGCAGGGTAAAGCAAGGTGATCCTGGCATAATAAGGATACCAAGTGCGATTACAATGGAGGCTAGACGTGCCCCGAGGTCAGAGCAAGACCAAGCCAACATCGCCATGCCCTAGATAGAGCGCCTTAGCAGCAACATGGCTGTACATGGCGGCTTCTTCTTGCGGGAAACATTGCCAATATCGGCCATCTTGGCCATGCTTTAAGGGCTCTCTAAGTGTGCCCTGGTATGACAGAGATAGGGCAGTGGTTGGCGTGAAGCTTCAGACCTTGGAGAGGGAGGAGCATCCCTGTAAAGAGCCATCCTCAGCGGCCGTTGCTGTTGGTCGAAGGTAGGAGATGAACCAGGGGTGTTTGATGCTTCTGCCCCTCTGCGGGCAAAGGAAGCACTTCACTTAACCAAGGGTAAATGTGTAATTGTGTTATGATTGCAATCACCCAACGTGCATGGGAACTGATGACGTGGCATCCTCCGATTGGCCAAGTAAGTGAAATCTTACTAAATTCGTAATTAAATATTGGTAACTCTGATTAGGACAAGTAATATATGAAACTTGATCCTCAGAACGAGAGGAATACAAAGAAATTATTGTCGAGGCCTAATTTCTATTTCGATTCAAAAAGTATATCAAGATGCAATCTTTAGTAGTTTAATCAATGAAAAACCCTAGCCTTTGATGATTAAGGAATTCGAAAGGGATTATGTCGGTGTTTAAAATAGATATTAACCTGTTGTTTATAAAAGGGCATATTAGATCTAAAAGGATGATCTTCATGCATAATTTGATTAATTTAGGGTTCCATATGATTTAATGAACCTTGAACCCTAATTGTGGTAAGTATGACCCTTAATGATTTTAATTGGTCAAATTCATATACAAAACTGAGATATGATGGTTCTAATCTATTTAGAGTACAAAAGTCCTTAATTCTGGATAAATACCCTAAAAGTAGTGATTAGGGTTTTCTCATGAATAAAAGGTAGAAGTGATAGTAAAACGAGTTCATATGTTAATTAAACCATAATGAACTTTGAATTAAAGATAAATGTGTATAATGATCTTGTCATGGATTAAAAGGATAAAATTAGTAGCTTTAATGTAAAAGAAGCTTAATAAGAGTAATTGATGGTTAATGGTACTCTGAATCTGAGAATAGGGTTATATGTGGATAAGATAACTTTAATATTGAAGAAAAGAAGAGATAATAACGGTTTATGAGTAATGGTATAAAATTAGGGTTGAAATAGTAAAAGATGAAGGGAAACCCTAATTGCAATAGAAACCCTAAAAGTGAATTAGAAAACCTAGGAAGCGAGCTAGGTTTAATAGATCTTGATGACATGAATAATAAAAAGGGAATTACATGATTATTTTAGGATCTTGTTGAAATTGCTTGCTTGCTTGGATTCTAAATTGCATGGATATTTCTATTCAAATCATCAGATCAGGTAGGTGGTTACGCTTATGATTATCCTGAATAGTTTTTCAGGGATTTTATCGACGTTTCCCTCATGGCTTGAAAATAACGGTTGGATGCCTTTTTATTTCATGCAACTATAAATTGACTATGATTATCACCATGAATATGTATATATAACTGGCTAGATCCGAATCCACCTCTGTGGCTTGTTGAGGCTAAAAAGGGGTAACCTAGAGTAAGGTCTAGGTTATCGTGGGTTAGAAACTGGGCTACCAAGTGTAGTTCCATGAGACCCTTTAGCATGCCATGAGTTAAGGAGTGGGCTACCTACGAGTAGTGCCATGTGACTCAACCCTAGAAATTGGTTCACCTATAGGTGGGACCATGAGGGGTTTAATGGGGATCTACTATGAGGAAAGTAGCATCCAGGTCCACTGTAGGGACAACACAGAGGATAGGGGATGAATGGATCACGCAGTTATATTTAAAATGTAAAATTGTTTGTTAAGTGATAATTGGATGAAATACATTGTTATGAATAATTGCATGATTATTGTTTCCCCCACATACCAGCTTCGGCTGACCGACGTTTTGTTTGTCGGCGTTTTAGGTACAAGCCAAAGAACAAACAGTAAATCATCATATTGTGAAATACATGAAGTAAAATACAAGGAGGAATTGTTAGAGTAGAATCCATAAGTGGATAGAAGTTTAGAGATCCATGTTTTCAAAGAGGTATGCAAATTTTTTTTTTCTTACAACCTTTTTGGTTTAGTCTGTTAAAATTTGATAATTGTTCTTGGTTAATTGCCGAACCTTTGATCCAGAAATTATGGGTGCGACTTCGATCTCTCGGTCTCCCTTAATTGGGGGTTACCGGAAGGTGGGGTCGTAACATTTGGTATCAGAGCGTAGGTTCCTCACTTAACCATTAATAATTATTAAATTTTACAAACTCCATAGAACCCAAGGGAGTTATTAGAGGATTATCCGAAAGACGGAGGTCTCTAGAAAAGGATCATGACCGGGGGCTGGAAATATTTTCCTCCGCACCGCTAGTCGGAATACGAGGACTCCCAGATCCCTGTGACTGGCTGGCCAAAGTCTTAGGGTATGATTCAAAATAAGATACCTTTAGGACTTTCTCATGTTATTCATCCCTTCTCAACTCAAATTCTGTTAAGGACCTTAAGGATTAGGGTTTCCTCTCTTCTCCTCACCCTCTTGAGGTATGGGTAAGGTTAACAGGGTCTAAAGGAATCCTCCACCAAATTAATGAAAAAGTATGTAAATAAGATGTCATGGACATAAGCTTAATAGATTAAGCATAAAGGAATAGATACATGATTAGGTCGTATGAGATAAGTTATCATGTCCTCATAATAGACCTGAGGCTAGACCTTCTTGTCAGGAGGATAAGTAAAGAGAGTTAGCCTTGGAGATAGAGATCTCCATTGCAAGTAGAGACCTGGTACATCCTCATAGGATGATGATAACTATAACCCTAAGTGGAGGTTAGAGAGAGATAGCATGATGAGTTAGACCAGGTGTTTGGATGGACATGCCTTAGATAACGTATGAGCCATGAGAGGTGGGATGACCTAGTACCTCTGGCGACCCAACCCTGGGAAGGGTTGTGCATGTTAGAGTGAAGGATAGCCCCTTCATTGATGAGGTTAGAGAAGAACCCATGGAAACCCCATGAGATTATATGAGAATGGTATAGTAGACACCCATAGTACGTCAGTGGTACTAGCAGTAGGTTGAAACCCTGGCTAGGAAAGTATGAGGGAATAGCCTACGAGATAAGCATAAAGAGCTAGGGATAACCATGAGCAAACATAGGCTTCACCCATGTAAAGCTATGCTTGTGAGCTTGATCCCTCTTGGAGAGAGAGCCTCTCATAGTAAGGTTGAATGGGGAGTTATGTCACACCTCGATCTCACACTAACCACTAATCACGAGATTAGGGCGCGACGGAGGGATTATCACATAAACAAATCACTGAGACCTTTTCCTTTTTAAAACCTCATAATGATATCCGGATTATTGCTGTAAACTAAAACATAATAAACTATTGCAGGAGCATTTCAATTAAACTGGCTAGAGTACGTAAACATAGTTTACAACATGTAACATTGTTTAACAGAAAGTAAACATAACAGTTAATTTACATCTTTATACACATTCCACATACACACTCTCTCTCACCCACGCCATGTCCCAAGGACCGAGGGAAAAGGACTAAGAGACCACTATCTAACTAAACTAACTACATATACCTTCTACAGATTAAGCGTTAGGATAAAAAGATCCTTCTGATTCTTGGAATTGTCGCTGACCTGAAAATGTTTGAGTAGAGGAATGAGCCTACTCGCTCAGTGAATAATATTTCACTTAGCCATCATCGGATAACTCCATATTTTACATTTAACAGGAATATGTGAATAAAATAACAAACTGAGCAATTCTAATTAAACAGTGCAATTATCACAGAAAAGTATAATGAACATTTAAAGAACAAGTATTATAAATTCTAAATCTGAACATACACAAGTTTCATATTAATCTACCTTAATTCTAAGTAATCATCTTTTAACTTATGCCCTGATCATATGCAGTGTACTCTGCATATAAAGTCTCGTAGCGAACTACGAACCCACCGTACAAGACTTAGCAACACACCCGGGAAATGCTAAGTCTGTCTGCCGTCCTGGTCTACGTCAGGACTCTCAGGCTCACACGGCCTCACTGCACTCTCAAAGAGTGTACTCTAGACTCCTCCTCTAACCTGAGCACACAGGCGGAGAGTCTGGGTTACCACTGTGACACACGCACAAATTATTGTTGAATAACCCCTATTTACTCCAGTGCCACCGTGACACACACACAGATTATTGTTGAACACTGCCTCTCTGTCCTCGTGCCACCATGACACACACACGGATTATTGTTGAACACGAGCCACCAACCATCTAGACACACGCTAGGTAGGTCGTTTCACCCCTAAGGCACAGACCTCTCAAAGGGGTTCTACGGTGTCAGGGCATCTAAGTCGAACACATTTTATTATAACAAGAAAACTCTTATAACATTGTGTCTCTCTCTCACATATTCGACTACTGGAATATACTGTAATTCTGCAATTCACTAGCTGAAACTAGAAATTCAACTTTCATAACATTTCTATATATAGTGCAACAACTATTCACTTATTTCACATTCTGAACATCACTTGAAAACACATATATATATATATCATTTATCATCTATAAACATGACTCAGTATCAACTTATCCAGTTTCGATGCTAAAAATCCATTTTATGCTCAACGTATACATTGCAGTTGTAATACAGGGAATTCTATCATTTTCATCAATCATATTACGTATTTCAAGTTCCAATGAACCATATAAATTCATTAATTCAATCCACACTGATCAGATGCTAAACTAAATCATATAATGACATAAGGAAGCAGTTTATGAAATAAAATTCGAGTAACGCCAAATACTGTCCAAAAACCAAGTATCAGCAAAAAATGCACAGTTTACCGAAAAATTCCAACTAAGGAGTTAAATGATGATAACTAATTGAACTCCTACTCACATAATTCGGAATTGCCCAAATTCATCTGGATCCGTCCAAGAACGCGTCCAGGGGGTTTTCTTCAACCTTGGTATAGTCACAAATTAAACCTGCCACAACCCAACGGTACCATACACATGTACAGATCAAAATTGAACTTAGTTGGAAACTGAATCTAAAGTAGGGCTTTAGACTTAAGCATAGACCTCATGGGCGGACCCAAAGTGTTGTTCCTTGGTGCTGCCTTGCGCCCAAGGCAGCTCTGGTTTGGATCACTACTACAAGAAGCAGCATCATCATCACGTACAGGTAGAAGGGGGACCCTGCCTGGTTATTGCTTGCGAGCTAATTGATACCAGAAACGGGTTCTAGACCCTTGTCCGTATTCGAGGGTGGCTTGTTGCTGCTCCTTGCGCCCAAGATGGCCACTGATTGCTGGCCCGCGCAGCAGCAACTGTTGCTTGGCCGGCCGCCATGGCTAGGGTGTGAAGCTGGCTGCAGCTGTAAGAGGGGCACAGCTAGGGCGAGGGTAGAGGAAGAAGAAGGGCGACCTGCTGCACGGAGCCTTGGGCCCCAAAAAGCCCCGCCCAAGCTTCCATTGCTGCTGCCAATGACAGTTGTTCTTCTCACGTACAGGTAGAGAGGAGGCTCGATTGGGTGCTAACACTTAGCTATTGATTGCGGATTCCAGGTTGGGTCTCAAGGCCAAGGTCGTGGTCGGCGATTCGAAGTGTTTGCCGCGCCCAAGGGGCCTCCTTAGCCAGCCGTTGTAGCTACAGCTGCTGGTGGTGGCCGCAGCTACAGGGCACCGCCCTAGCTGGCTGGTCGGCCGTGGCTGGGCAAGGAAGGGAGAGAGGAAGGAAGGAAGGAGAAGGTAGAAGGAAGAGAAGAAGCCGGCGCCATTGAGTCGAGGCCAAGAATCGCCCAAATTGCCACTCCATCAGCCTCTGCCTGATCGCTGCTATGCACCGCTACTGTAGCGGTCCTAATCCATCGACCGCTTGAAGAAGAAAGGATAAGCGAGGATGGGAGAAAAAAAATAAAAGGAAAGGGTTTATAACCCGGATATTTGGAAAAATTGCAACTTAAACCCTAGATACTGAAAAGGTCACAATTTGCGCCTCGTAGGTCCGATTTAAACGATTTTTCTTGCAAAATGCCAAGCACAGAATTCTCTACAACCTAGAAGCATGAAATCATGCTAATTAGATTATCTCACTAGATCAAATAACAAATTGCATCTTGGCATTTAACTTAAACTTAAATCACCATAATGATGTACTAATCAATGTGCTTACTAGTTAATCACAGAGTGGGTCATAACAATCTCCCTCCCTTACAAGAATTTCGTCCCGAAATTCCTAAAAGAGAAAAGGAAACTTATCACACATCACTGACTCAAACTCCCACGTGGCTTCTTCTAGGTTATGATTCCTCCACAAAACTTTTACTATCTGTATCTCGCGATTTTTGACCCTCCGATCCACTATCTGTACCGGTCCCTCAACATAGGACATATCCGATCTGAGCTGGATAGGTTCTGGGTCCATTATCTTCTCTGTACCAGGGTAAGATTTCTTCTACATCGATACATGAAACATGTCATGTAAATTAGCCAACTCAGATGGCAAATCCAACTTATAGGTTATAAGTTCAATCCTCTCAATGACAGGATATGGGCCCATAACCTAGGATTCAGTTTGCCTCTCTTACCAAACCTCAACACTCCTTTCCACGGTGAAACCCTCAGATAACTTCATTACCAACTTCAAACTCGAGACGTCTACATCTCTTCTCAACATAACTCTTTTGTCTATCTTGTGCAACTTTCAACTGTTCTCTAATCACTGCAATCTTTCCGATAGTTAAATCCACTATCTCTGGTCCAAAAATACGCTTTTCACCTACCCCATACCAACATATGGATGATCTACACTTTCTACCATATAGAGCTTCATACTGAGCCGTACCAAGACTAGAATGGTGATTATTATTGTATGCAAACTCTATAAGGCTCAAGTGTTCTTCCCAACTTCCATTGAAATGTAAAACACATGCTCTCAGCATGTCCTCAAGAGTCTGAATGGTCCTTTCTGACTGACCATCCGTCTGTGGGTGAAATGTTATACTGAATCTCAACTTTGTGCCCAAGGCACGATGCAACTGATTCAAAAATCTAGATGTGAACTTAGGATCTCTATCAGATATAATTGAAACTGGAATACCATGCAACCTGACTATTTCATCCATGTATATCTTAGCCAACTTTGGAACATCAAAGGATGACTTAACAGGAAGAAAGTGAGCAGACTTAGTTAATCTATCCACAATCACCCATATCGAGTCACAACCTTTAGGTGTCCTGGACAACCCTATCACAAAATCCATTGTGGTATGTTCCCACTTCCACTTTGGTATAGGAAGAGACTACAAAATACCTACATGTTTCTGATGCTCAGCCTTATCCTACTGGCACACACCGCACCTAGTCACATACTCAGCTACATCCTCTTCCTACCAGACCACCAATACAACTCCTTGAGATTCATGTACATCTTAGTGTTACCTAGAAGTATAGCGTACATCGATGCATGTGCTTCCTTAAGAATCTTTTCTTTCAAATCAATGTCTTGAGGTACACAACCTATCATGTGGATACAACAAACCATCATCTGAAAACCTAAACTTTGGTCTTTTTCCCTTTGTCATATCATGCATGATCTGTTGTAACTCACTATCATTCTGTTGAAGTTTCTTGATCTGATCATAAAAAGTAGGCTTGACTTGCATCTATGCAATCAAACCACTATGTTATGTCACCCTTAAGTCTAAGTTCAACTTTCACATTTCTACTAGCATGTCTCTCTCGAAATATGCCATAGAGAATGCATCAGTTGTTGAACTTAACTTCCTACTGAGGGCATCAGCTACTACATTCACCTTTCCAGGATGATAATATATCATTATATCATAATCCTTAATCAATTCTAATCATCTCCGCTGTCTAAGATTCAGATCCTTCTGGGTAAAGATATATTTCAAGCTCTTATGATCTATAAACACCTGGCACACCTCACCATAAAGATAGTAACGTCATGTCGTATGAGCATGAACTACAACAACTTATTCCAGATCATGTGACGAGTAATACTCCTCATTCTATGCTACTTACTTCTTATTACTACTGTAAGAATTTATTTCAAAATTATATCTTACTCTTTTCTCCGAGTCATTTTCATATTGTGTATCTACCTTCCAGATTAGCTAACTTTAAACCCTGGATTTTATTAGTGCTAGGTTACCTTTCATAGTGCAAATCATATGATCTTGTTTTATAAAGATACTAGTATTCAAGGTCAAATCACTAGTGACATCCCTTGAACTACTACAACTCTAAACATTCTAGGGTTTGGTCCTTATCAGTAACATAGCATTATTGTGATGTGACTTTGCTTCCTTAGTTTGAAATCAAACTTTAGATCTCATAAGTTCATCCATCTACTTGTAATGGATACAACAGATATGAATAATCATCAATGAACTATAGATATATAACAGAAATGTAACATCAGCCAAGTTCTCTAGCATAACTTATTAACACAAATGCTACAAATAAACATGATACTTGTTACCCAAGCATCACACATGGCTCACAGGGCCATTCATATCTTGTCACCTCTCACTAGGCAACAACTTATTCACATGGCTCATAAAATCCGTACACATTATTACTTTTATTAAGCAACAACAGCATCAATACACAAAAACCAATCAATCATTTATTATATAAATGTCACAGCCCAAACTTGGCTATATTCATCATCTCATCATACCTGCATGGTTATTAGGCATGATAACAGTCATACAAGATATTCATCACATCATGTGATACAACAGTAATACCATCATTCCTTAACCAGGAATTAGGGTTCACTATCAAACATGGCTTATCATTCCCTTTTCCCCAAATTAGGGTTAGGGTTCCCCATTTCTCATTAATTCAGACCCTCTTGAGTTAACCAACTTTATCTTGTATTAAGGTATTTCCCCTCTTAATGCATTCCATCACAGAATACTCACCCTTAGCATATAATGCATAGGCCACACATTAGAATTGTCCAGCTATCTCACATGATATGGACTTATCTTAGTTTAAGGCATAACCTTATCATAAAGTTGCCTATAAACAATCGCAATGATACACCCTCAACTAGGGTTTCACAAGGATACACCCTCAACTAGGGTTCACAATGATACACCCTCCACTAGGGTTTACTAATCATGTATTGGATCCATGCATTTGTTATGCATTATTGATTAGTACCATTAAGGGTATTTCTCACCTAATCATTAAATTTGATCTGAACCTTATTGTATTCCTTTATTTCTAATTAAGGATTGCTCATATGAGGTCCCAATGTTGGGTCTCCGATATCAGTTCCAACTAATTCTTAGTTGTTCTAATCTTTCTCGTATATCTCAACATCTTAGTGTATGTACATTCTTACTATGATGTGAGTCTAAATTATCCAGAGTCTACTCTTATTATACTGTTAATAAGAGTCATTAGATCTCAGTAACGCATCCTGCCAGCCGGACCAGGCCGAACCTGTAGTCCTGAAGCCAAGAGCTACTCAGGATTAACCAACTCCTATTAATCTCAAACATGTGGAAAGAATATCCACTTAGGGCAGACTCATTTAAACATAACTTCTGGTCTACTTAATACAAAGAATATAAACTATAAATGAATCACTTCATGACACTCAATCAATATAAAAGAATCATATTTATTCTACAAGCTAAAAATCTAAATTCATACATATAAGAGCATTTCTAGTGATTTCCAATCAAATAAGCAATATAAGGCAAGAGTTGCATCACATCCTATGTTTAATCTCTTATTCCTGTATTAATTTCCGATTTCTTAACCCTAAGATTTCTAGGGTTTGTCTCTAGCCTATCCTTCCTCTGCATACCTGGCCAGGGCATCCAGAGAAGAATAGACAGAGTAGCTCGATACTGGTCAATCTAAGTATTCAGACACCTGGCCAGGGTATCTAAACACTCAGACCTCCCAGAGCTAAAGACATATCACTTCTTATTTTCCTCACTTATAACTTTATCTTTTGATCCTAATGATCCCTGATGACTCAGCCTAAGCTCTCTACTTGGTTCTTGTGACCACATCCTCTTCCTGCCATTTGCAATAGTATAACAAAATACTTCCTGTTAGAAAATTGCAGTTAGAAGGAAGACACCTAAGTCCTAATCCTATTGGTCTCTTATCGTCCCCTGACCTTGACTTAGAGTATTCATATACTCAACCTATGCTCTGATACCAAGATGTCATACCCCGATCTCACACTAACCACTAATCACGAGATTAGGGCGCGACGGAGGGATTATCACATAAACAAATCACTGAGAACTTTTCCTTTTTAAAACCTCGTAATGATATCCGGATTATTGCTGTAAACTAAAACATAATAAACTATTGCAGGAGCATTTCAATTAAACTGGCTAGAGTACGTAAACAGAGTTTACAACATGTAACATTGTTTAACAGAAAGTAAACATAACAGTTAATTTACATCTTTATACACATTCCACATACACACTCTCTCTCACCCACGCCATGTCCCAAGGACCGAGGGGAAAGGACTAAGAGACCACTATCTAACTAAACTAACTACATATACCTTCTACAGATTAAGCGTTAGGATGAAAAGATCCTTCGGATTCCTGGAATTGTCGCTGACCTGAAAATGTTTGAGTAGAGGAATGAGCCTACTCACTCAGTGAATAATATTTCACTTAGCCATCATCGAATACTCCATATTTTACATTTAACAGGAATATGTGAATAAAATAACAAACTGAGCAGTTCTAATTAAACAGTGCAATTATCGCAGAAAAGTATAATGAACATTGAAAGAACAAGTATTATAAATTCTAAATCTGAACATACACAAGTTTCATATTAATCTACCTTAATTCTAAGTAATCATCTTTTAACTTATGCCCTGATCATATGCAGTGTACTCTGCATATAAAGTCTCGTAGCGAACTACGAACCCACCGTACAAGACTTAGCGACACACCCGGGAAATGCTAAGTCTAACTGCCGTCCTGGTCTGCGTCAGGACTCTCAGGCTCACACGGCCTCACTGCACTCTCAAAGAGTGTACTCTAGACTCCTCCTCTAACCTGAGCACACAGGCGGAGAGTCTGGGTTACCACTGTGACACACGCACAGATTATTGTTGAATAACCCCTATTTACTCCAGTGCCACCGTGACACACGCACGGATTATTGTTGAACACTACCTCTCTGTCCTCGTGCCACCGTGACACACACACGGATTATTGTTGAACACGAGCCACCGACCATCTAGAAACACGCTAGGTAGGTCGTTTCACCCCTGAGGCACAAACCTCTCAAAGGGGTTCTACGGTGTCAGGGCATCTAAGTCTAACACATTTTATTATAACAAGAAAACTCTTATAACATTGTGTCTCTCTCTCACATATTCGACTACTGGAATATACTGTAATTCTGCAATTCACTAGCTGAAACTAGAAATTCAACTTTCATAACATTTCTATATATAGTGCAACAACTATTCACTTATTTCACATTCTGAACATCACTTGAAAACACATATATATATCATTTGTCATCTATAAACATGACTCAGTATCAACTTATCCAGTTTCGATGCTAAACATCCATTTTATGCTCAACGTATACATTGCAATTGTAATACAGGAAATTCTATCATTTTCATCAATCATATTACGTATTTCAAGTTCCAATGAACCATATAAATTCATTAATTCAATCCACACTGATCAGATGCTAAACTAAATCATATAACGGCATAAGGAAGCAGTTTATGAAATAAAATTCGAGTAACGCCAAATACTGTCCAAAAGCCAAGTATCAGCGAAAAATGCACAGTTTACCGAAAAATTCCAACTAAGGAGTTAAATGATGATAACTAAATGAACTCCTACTCACATAATTCGGAATTGCCCGAATTCGTCTGGATCCGTCCAAGAACGCGTCCAGGGGGTTGTCTTCAACCTTGGTATAGTCACAAATTAAACTTGCAACAACCCAACGGTACCATACACATGTACAGATCAAAATTGAACTTAGTTGGAAACTGAATCTAAAGTAGGGCTTTAGACTTAAGCATAGACCTCATGGGCGGACCCAAAGTGTTGTTCCTGGGTGCTGCCTTGTGCCCAAGGCAGCTCTGGTTTGGATCACTACTGCAAGCAGCATCATCCTCACGTACAGGTTGAAGGGGGACCCTGACTGGTTATTGCTTGCGAGCTAATTGACAGCAAAAATGGGTTCTAGACCCTTGGCCGGATTCGAGGGTGGCTTGTTGCTGCTCCTTGCACCCAAGATGGACACTGATTGTTGGCCCGCGCAGCAGCAGCTGCTTCTTGGCCGGCCGCCATGGCTAGGGTGTGAAGCTGGCTGCAGCTGTAAGAGGGGCACATCTAGGGCGAGTGTAGAGGAAGAAGAAGGGCGACCTGCTCCACGGAGCCTTGGGCCCCAAAAAGCCCCGCCCAAGCTTCCATTGCTGCTGCCAATGACAGTTGTTCTTCTCACGTACAGGTAGAGAGAAGGCTCGATTGGGTGCTAACACTTAGCTATTGATTGCGGATTCCAGGTTGGGTCTCAAGGCCAAGGTCGTGGTCGGCGATTCGAAGTGTTTGCCGCGCCCAAGGGGCCTCCTTAGCCAGCCGTTGTAGCTATAGCTGCTGCTGGTGGCCGCAGCTACAGGGCACCACCCTAGCTGGCTGGTCGGTCGTGGCTGGGCAAGGAAGGGAGAGGGGAAGGAAGGAAGGAGAAGGTAGAAGGAAGAGAAGAAGCCGACGCCATTGAGTCGAGGCCAAGAATCGCCCAAATCGCCACTCCATCGGCCTCTGCCTGATCGCTGCTGTGCGCCGCTACTGTAGCGGTCCTAATCCATCGACCGCTTGAAGAAGAAAGGATAAGCGAGGATGGGAGAAAAAAAAAGAAAAGGAAATGGTTTATAACCCGGATATTTGGAAAAATTGCAACTTAAACCCTAGATACTGAAAAGGTCACAATTTGCGCCTCGTAGGTCCGATTTAAACGATTTTTCTTGCAAAATGCCAAGCACAAAATTCTCTACAACCTAGAAGCATGAAATCATGCTAATTAGATTATCTCACTAGATCAAATAACAAATTGCATCTTGGCATTTAACTTAAACTTAAATCACCATAATGATGTACTAATCAATGTGCTTACTAGTTAATCACAGAGTGGGTCATAACAAGTTACTCTAGAGAGAGAGCTGGAACCAAGAAAGAAGGTTGGAAGCCTAAACCCCGAGGTATGAGGAATAGTAGGGAGTTGAGGATGATGCAACCTAAGTGGATGATAGTGGTTGCCTGATGCATGATCCCTGGAGGCTGATGATATCTTGGTTGCCTTTAGGGGAACCAAACCCTAGAGAGAGGATGATGCTCCTGGTACCTATGTGCCTATGGTATAGGTGTTTACCTGCTAAGTGGAGACAAAGAGTGCTTTTGAGGCTTTATACCTAGTTGGTTGTTCTTGAGGAGGACTCAAATCTGAGGGGTTTCTCATATAAAAGGATCATGGGAGTACATGACATACCTTGGACATGCTTGATTCATGGTTAAGAGATTGGGCATGCAGTTGGATACCCAAAGGAGAACCTAGGGTTCCTAGGCCTAAGAGGGGAAGTAGTGTATCCAATGCTCATGATGAGATTTGAGTCTCTATAGTTTCATGATACTCCTCATGTTTAGAGGTAAAGGAAACCCCCTTAAGTTAAGGGTATGTTTGATGAACCCCGCACGACTAAGTGGATGACATGAAAATGTATGATCGTGATCCAGTGTTGAGGATGAGAACAAGTATGACCCAGCATGGTCTAGTAGGTGGTCAACTTGTTCCTTAATAGCTTACTAGGGTTAAGCATGCTGAGGTGGATGTAAACCCGAGGCATAAGGATGTTTGTGACCTGTGTTATCGAGGTGAAGTTTTCCTCCCATCCTGGGAGAAGGGACCCTTTGGTGGGGTGTTTACTAGGTTTGTTGGTTTAAGTAACCTAAAGAGGCCTCATAGGATCTTGAGAATCTAAGTGAAAAGTACATGGTATGAATACGAACCTCTAGACCCATAGATAGCCATCTCTAAGTGCATATGATGTGTTACCATGGAGGTAACTGGTATGGGGATTGACTAAGGTAGGCAGGTTGCCATGACCCCTATGAAGGGATGAAAGTCAACCCATGAATACAGAGAGAGAGATGAGAAAGGCTTGGGTAAGGTTCTAAGTTGGACATGTACTATGTTAAAATCCTAAGTCTATCCTAGGGTCAGGTAGGGATAAGACCAATGGAAGCAGGAGTTGCCTAATTCCCTAGTTGCTCATGACCATAGGGTCAGGAGGTAACATCTATCATTGTCTGAGGGTCATGGGTTAAGAGATTAATCACCTTCATGAACTCATGGGACCCAAAGGGAAGATGAGTAGGGCACTCTCTGGATGCATAAAGGGAAGAGGGATGATCCTAAAAGTTTCGACACCCTATAAACCTAGAGGAGATGACCAAGGATTGTGAGGTGACCCAAGTAGGTTCGAAACTAGTGTTCCATGGAAGTAACCTTGTTAAGGAGATGATTGTGATGTAGAGATGTAGGTGTCACGTTTCAACCTAGATTTGAAGGTGTACTGGAAAGGTGGGATGTACCATCTATACTCTTGGAACAAGAAGAACTCTGTATTTGGATTGTAGCCAAATTCTTATTTCTTCTTGTTATGGGAGTGAGAGATAGGACAGTACGCGTGCCATACACCAAGGATAAAAGATGATGTGGTTTGGAACGTTTCCACGAGATATGGGGATAGAGAAGATAACATACCCTGGTAAAGTGAATGATACATGGATGGTTTGCAAACGCTAAAGAGAAATAAGGTAGTCATCTTATAAGGATGTTTTTAGAATGAGCTATGAGTTATACCAGGAATAAGCTCAAAATGTTCTTGATGAAGATGGACTTAGGGCTAAGATAAGATAATAAGTGGCATACAGGAAGGTGTTTTTCATCAACATTACCTAATACATAAGAAGGTGAAGTGGTAATGGATGCTCTGGTTGAGGTATATCTGCTTAGTTGGCTAGAGGAAGTTGTTAGACTAACCCTAAGTTTGGAAAAGAAGATATGTTTGGCTAACACTAATGTAATGAGAACAGTTAATGGTTGTTTGGTTAGCCAGTCTAGTCCTTGATGCAATGAAAGTATGGTGGTAGAACCTCAGATGCAATTCTTTGGAAAAGAAGGTGATGAAACCCCGATAGAATGGTTTAGGGTTTTGAGGTATTGATCTTGAAGAATAATGATATACAGGAGATCATGGTTTTAAGATCACCATACACCGTACTATGAAGATAATAAGTGACCGTGGTACTTTAGATACCTAAGATAAAGTTTCATGTTGTATATGGCCATGCAAGCCGAGGGTGAACGACGAACACCAGTAACTCGATGCATTGATATAAAGGATAAAGAGTCCCCGAAAGGGAAAGGAAGTTTATCACTATGGATGTTGTAAGTCTCCCCTGGATCAAGGAAGGTCGAGATGCAATATAGGTTATGGTAGATCGCCTTACCTAGATGACATGAGAAAGAAAGAGTTCTATCAAGGGACAGATCTGGTTGAACTACCCATGAGAGAGATGGTTCAACTACACCATGATGCGAGTTCAAAGGTTCTTGAGTTTGACCTAAAGGTTCCCTTCCCAAAAGGTGGAAGTAGGTACATGCAGAACTCGATGATAGTACAGTTTATCACCCCTAACTAATGGATAGTATGATCCAGACTAAAGGGTCTGATGAAAGCAGATGTGCTCATTCAAGGTAATATCTAGAGACAGTTCTTGTCCTATTAAAGATGTGAAGATAACAACCATAGCCAGTATCGGGACTTAAAGAAGCTCTGTAAGAGAGGTTGTGTCGGTCACCACATTAGTAAGGTGATGTTGGTGAAAGGACCACGTAATGGTTAGAAAAAGACCACAATGTGTGTAGATGAAGTCGCTTTGATCGTGCAATGGCTGAAAGGAGCCTAGAGATGACAAGAGTCGTGAGCAGATGCAAAGTAGACTGACATGCAGTTCACTATGGGAGAATATGTGACATGAAAATCTGACCCCTCTAAGTTATAGCTAAGAGAGCTGAGTCCCCGATGCATGGGTTCTTTTGACATGGTTTGGTGGAGAAGGTTAAGTTTGACCTTACCCCTCAGGATAAAGTAATGTGTGATGAGTTCCATGTGTCCAATTTAGAGTACTATGTGAGGTACCCCGACCATGTGCTGAGCAATGAACCTAATGAGCCCCAAGGGAGGCTGAAATGGCCGGAGTCACCTATGCAGTTTATAGATGCCAGGATGAAAGAACTCAGAGAAAAGAATATGTGATGATAAAGGTTCTTTGGAAGTGCCATGAGTATGGTAAAGCCACATAGGGGCCAATGACGGACATGGAAAAGTCTTATCCTGAATTGTTTGTTTGCTTGATAGAATTTTGAGGACAAAATTCCTATAAGAGGAGAAGGATGTTACAACCCCAATTTTTGGGTTCATTTGGTGAGAAATGTAATTTCTCATATGAAAGATATTTGAATGAATAATGATATAATTTGGGTCGAATAAATGGATTTCGTTTACAATAGCCTTGATGTTTGTGTTGTGGGCTTTATTGGCTATTGGGCCCGAATAACAAGAAAATTCAATTAGTAAATGAATAATTGAATATTTGAGAAAAGAAAGAGGTAGAAACCTCTAGAAGGCAAAGAGATGTAATCCAAGGATGGATTTCGTGCCTCTTGGGTTCCTTGGGTACCAAGGAGTACAAAGTTACAAAAATAAAGCAATAAGAAAAGAAAAAATCAATGAAGTATTTCTTTATTAAGAAAGAAATGGAAAATAATGGTAAAATGTGGAAAACAAGTGGAAAAAGGTGGAATTGAGTTATACTTAGTGCGATTTTGTATCCCAAGGATTCCTAATGTAAAAAGGGAAAACCAACGAGGAAAATTAAAGAGAAATAAAGAGAAATCCTCAAAAGGAAATATTTTAATAAGAAATCAACATTATAATGTGAAATAATGCATATTGGTGCATTTAGAAGGATAATGAGTATTCCTTAAAAAGGAATTTCGAATTATTAGTGTTTCTTGGGATCCAAGGAGTCCCAATGAAGGAAAATAAAGAGAAAAAAACAAATAAAGTCAAATACGAGGATAATATGATGTGTAATTAATTAATTTCATGGTTTTCTTAAAGAAGTAGTATTTTCTACTAAAGGAAACCATATTTTCGTGCCAATGGGACAAAAGGAAAATACAAAGAGAGTGAAAGAAATAATTCTCGTATTTCTAAGTATCCATGAGATAAGGAATATCAAGCAAGAAAAAGGAGAGAGAGAATATTGCTTCTCTTTGAAAGAATTGACTTCCTACTTGGAAAGGGACTCTTAGACTCATGGATAACCCACCTAGGGCTTCATACCCTCCTCTATAAAAGGTTGGGACCTCTGGGGAGAGCCCAAGGAAATCCCTGCATCCCTTCCTCTCTCATATCCCTCTTCCTCTACATCCTTTTTCATTTAAAACCCTAGCAGGGTAAAGCAAGGTGATCCTGGCACAAGAAGGAGACCAAGTGGGATTACAATGGAGGCTGGACGTGCCCCGAGGTTAGAGCAAGAACTAGCCAGCATCACCATGCCCTAGATAGCGCACCTTAGCAACAACATGGCTATACATGGCGGCTTCTTATTATAGGAAACCTTGCAAATCTCGACCATCTTGGCCGTGCTTTAAGGGCTCTCTGAGTGCGCCCTGGTACGACGGAGTTAGGGCAGTGGTTGGCGTGAAGCTTCGGACCTTGGAGAGGGAGGAGCAGCCCTGTAAAGAGCCATCCTCGGTGGCCGTTGCTACTGGTCGAAGGTAGGAGATGAACCAAGGGTGTTTGACGCTTCTGCCCCTCTGCGGGCAGAGGAAGCGCTTCACTTAACCAAGGGTAAACACATAATTGTGTTATGATTGGAATCAGCCAACACACATGGGAACTGATGACGTGGCATCCTCCGATTGGCCAAGTAAGTGAAATCTTACTAAATTCATAATTAAATATTGGTAACTCCGATTAGAACAAGTAATATATGAAACTTGATCCTCAGAACGAGAGGAACACAAAGAAATTATTGTTGAGGCCTAAATTAGCTTTTGATTCAAAAAGTATATCAAGATGCAATCTTTAGTAGTTTAATCAATGAAAAACCCTAGCCTTTGACGATTAAAGAATTCGAAAGGAGTTATGTCAGTGTTTAAAATATATATTAACATGTTGTTTATAAAAGGGCCTATTAGATCTAAAAGGATGATCTTCATGCATAATTTGATTAATTTAGGGTTCCATATGATTTAATGAACCTTGAACCCTAATTGTGGTAAGTATGACCCTTAATGATTTTAATTGGTCAAATTCATGTACAAAACTGAGATATGATGGTTCTAATCTATTTAGAGTACAAAAGTCCTTAATTCTGGATAAATACCCTAAAAGTAGTGATTAGGGTTTTCTCATGAATAAAAGGTAGAAGTGATGGTAAAATGAGTTCATATGTTAATTAAACCATAATGAACTTTGAATTAAAGATAAATGTGTATAATGATCTTGTCATGGATTAAAAGGATAAAATTAGTAGCTTTAATGTAAAAGAAGCTTAATAAGAGTAATTGATGGTTAATGGTATTCTGAATCTGAGAATAGGGTTATATGTGGATAAGATAACTTTAATATTGAAGAAAAGAAGAGATAATAATGGTTTATGAGTAATGGTATAAAATTAGGGTTGAAATAGTAAAAGACGAAGGGAAACCCTAATTGCAATAGAAACCCTAAAAGTCAATTACAAATCCTAGGAAGCGAGCTAGGTTTAATAGATCTTGATGACATGAATAATAAAAAGGGAATTACATGATTATTTCAGGATCTTGTTGAAATTGCTTGCTTGCTTGGATTCTTAATTGCATGGATATTTCTGTTCAAATCATCAGATCAGGTATGTGGTTACGCTTATGATTATCTCGACTAGTTTTCCAGGGATTTTATCGACGTTTCCCTCATGGCTTGAAAATAACTGTTGGATGCCTTTTTATTTCATTCAACTATAAAGTGACTATGATTATCACCATGAATATGTATATATAACTGGCTAGATCCGAATCCACCTCTGTGGCTTGTTGAGGCTAAAAAGGGGTAACCTAGAGTAAGGTCTAGGTTATCGTGGGTTAGAAACTGGGCTACCAAGTGTAGTGCCATGAGACCCTTTAGCATGCCATGAGTTAAGGAGTGGGCTACCTACGGGTAGTGCCATGTGACTCAACCCTAGAAACTGGTTCACCTATAGGTGGGACCATGAGGGGTTTAATGGGGATCTACTATAAGGAAAGTAGCATCCAGGTCCACTGCAGGGACAACGCAGAGGATAGGGGATGAATGGATCACACAGTTATATTTAAAACGTAAAATTGTTTGTTAAGTAATAATTGTCTGCAATACATTATTATGAATAATTGCATGATTATTGTTTCCCGCACATACCAGCTTCGGCTGACCGACATTTTGTTTTTTGGCGTTTTAGGTACAAGCCAAAAAACAAACAGTAAATCATCATATTGTGAAATACATGAAGTAAAATACAAGGAGGAATTGTTAGAGTAGAATCCATAAGTGGATAGAAGTTTAGAGATCCATGCTTTCAAAGAGGTATGCAAAAGTTTTTTTTCTTACAGCCTTTTCAGTTTAGTCTATTAAAATTTGATAATTGTTCTTGGTTAATTGTTGAACCTTTGATCCGGAAATTATGGGTGCGGCTTCGACCTCTTGGTCTCCCTTAATTGGGGGTTACCAGAAGGTGGGGTCGTAACTACAAATATACAAAATGAAAACAATGAGCTCATCCCCACTCAAACAGTTATAGGGTGGAGGATGTGTATTGATTATAGTAAGTTGAACAAGGCAACTCGAAAGGATCATTTCCCAATGCCATTTCTTGACCAAGTCCTAGAAAGGTTGGCGCACCAAGAGTATTTCTATTATCTCAACAATTATTCTATATTCTACCAAATTCCTATACATCTAGATGACCAAGAGAAAACAACCTTTACTTGCCCATTTGGAACATATGCGTTCAGACGGATGCCATTTGGACTTTGTAATGCTCCTGCAACTTTCCAACACTGTATGGCAGCTATATTTGATGGACTTACTGAAACCATTATGGAAATTTTCATGGATGATTTCTCTGTGTACGGTGATTCATACGACTCATGACTGAAGCACTTCTCCCTAGTCCTCAAATGATGTGAAGAAGCACATCTTGTGCTAAATTGGGAGAAATGTCACTTAATGGTGAAAAAAGGCATTGTCCTTGGCCATAGGGTCAGTAACTGAGGAATTGAAGTAGACAAGGCCAAGATTGAAGTGATCTCCAAACTCTCTATCCCAACCAATGTAAGAGAGGTTCGTGCGTTCCTTAGTCATGCATGTTTTTACAGAAGGTTTATCAAAGCTTTCTCCAAGATAACCAAACCTATGACCAACCTGTTACTAAAGGATGTTGATTTCCATTTTGAGGAAGAATGTGTGAAGAGTTTCAATAACTTGAAGCAAGCCCTTACAACAACACCCATCATTAAAGCTCCTGATTGAAATCATCCATTTGAAATTAATGGCGATGCCGGTGATTACACTGTGGGTTCTGTTTTATGGCAGTGTATAGAGAAGAAACATTACATGATCTACTATGTATCGCAAACCCTCGATGAAGCCCAGAAGAATTATGATACTACCAAGAAAGAACTCCTTACAGTCGTGTATGCCTTTGACAAGTTCAGATCTTACCTCATTGGTTCAAAAGTCATTGTCTACACAGATCATGCTGCCATCCGTTACCTACTAGCCAAGAAAGATGCTAAACCTAGGTTAATAAGATGGATTCTCCTCCTACAAGAATTTGATCTAGATATAAGAGATAAGAAAGGTACATAGAATGTGGTGGCAGACCACCTCAGTCGTATCCACAACTTGGAAACTGAGAAGATCCTGATTAATGATTCTCTTCCAGATGACCAATTAATGAAAATTTTAGAAGCTACACCTTGGTACTCAGACTATGTAAATTACCTTGCCACTGGTATCATCCATCCTGAATGTACCGAGAATGCGCTAAAGAAATTCATGCACGATGTGAAGCAGTATCATTGGGATGAGCCGTACCTCTTCAAGCTCTGTGCTAATGGTCTTTACAGATGTTGTATCACTGAAGAAGAAACCAAACTCATTTTAGAACAATGCCACTCAGGTCCAGTTGGAGGCCATATGAGTTCTAAGAAAACTGCTTTGAAAGTCTTGCAATGTGGTTTCTTTTGGCCAACCATATCCAAAGATTCCTACAACTTTGTTATATCATGTGACAAATGTCAGAGAACGGGTAACATAACAAAAAGAGATGATATGCCACTCAAGATGTGGCAAGAAGTCGAGATATTTGATGTTTGGGGTGTGGACTACATGAGTCCATTCCCATCTTCTTATGAATTTTCCTACATCCTGGTGGCGAATATTACGTCTCAAAATGGGTAGAAGCCATACCAACCGTCACTAGCAATTCCAAACCTATTATCAAAATGTTCAAAATTATTATTTTCCCCCATTTCAGAGTCCCACACACTGTGATATCCGATAGAGGATCCCGTTTTCTTGAAAGACGATTTGAAGCATTGCTGAGGAAATATGGTGTAACACACAAGGTGGCCTCACCCTACCATCAAAAAACAAGTGGATAGGTAGAGGTTTCTAACCGTCAACTCAAGGCTATTTTGGAAAAGACAGTAGGTCACAATCGAAAAGATTGGTTAGTGAAAATCAATGACACATTGTGGGCCTACCCAGCTGCTTTCAAGACCCCCCTTAGAACTACATCATTTCAATTAATATATGGAAAGTATTTCCACCTGCCTGTTGAATGAGAACACAAAGTACGGTGGGCAATAAAACAACTGAATTTTGATATGAAGGAAGCTGGCCAAGCCAGGATTCTGCAACTCTAGGAGCTGGAAGAACTCCAGATGACAGCTTATGAGAATGCACAAATCTATAAAGAATGCACAAAGCTTTGGCACGATGGTCATCTGAAAAGAAAGGACATTAAAGTCGAAGACCAAGTTCTTTTTTTCAATTCAAGATTGAGGTTATTCCCAGGAAAACTTCGTTCTCATTGGTCTGGACCTTACATTGTCAAGACCATTTATCCACATGGTGCTTTCTCTTTATGGAGTGAAAAGTCAGGCGAGTTTGTAGCAAATGGTCAACAATTGAAGAGATATTTCACCACTGCTGACACATGCTCTGAAGAAATGTTGAATCTCACCAATCCAACATACCCACCGTAAAGTTGAAGGAATTTTCAATCGAGCCATCGACATATAACAAAGGCACTTGTCGGGAGGCAACCCGATAACTAAATTCGTATTTAGTTTTAATGTTGAATTAGAAATTTTTCTTAATTTTGTTTTTACTTTTCTAGATAATTTTGCACTAAATAAAAATCACATCGTGAGATGCTGTCTTAAGTTCTAATTGATCTTTATCCTTGAGATTTTTCAGATGGAGGACGCGCGCTGACTGGAACGCAACCACATCTCGTGGTCCAACCGACATTAAGTTTCCCCTCCATCTCGGATTTAGAGTTTACTCGGTATGAGAAAATTTCTAAGTTTGGGGTGGTGGGTGGGTGGTACATACTCTAATTTCCACAAACACCCATCTATTCCAGACTTAAGATTTCATCATATCATTTTTTATCGAAATTTTCAAAATTTTTCAAAAAGTTTAAAAGCTTTTCAAAGAATTTGAACATATACTTAATGAAATTTTGAAACTTCTTGTTTCATTAAAAGTCATTACCTATCCCGCTATGCATTTTGAATCATTACTCCCTCCTTATTCAAAGCAGATCCTCAAAAGGACCACTTTTTGAAACAAGCCTTTTGCTTGATATCATCTTGTGAAGCTTATGATTCCTAACACCATGATACTTATGCAAAAATGACAAGTGTCTGTTGAACTGATAGGGATCAAACACGTTGTGCTTCCTAAATGACTAGTGGAACAATAACATTAAATCTCCACCGGATCCTCATCAAGTCATTATTTGAGCAGAGTACGAGAAAGAGAATGACCCAGTGCACGGAATTGTAAATCAAGTTGCATTCTGATATGAACTCTCTTCTACACTTCTTCCATCATCTTCATACCCCTCCATCCATCAAAAAGAAACAAAAATAGCCAAAATAGTGCTGAACCTTAAGTTTGGGGTGGCACACCACTTCCCTCTATATCCGCTTCTTTGATACCCCTCGCAAATTAATAGGGGCATACCATCAGGAAAAGATGCCAAAGCGCACACAAATAAATGCAATCTTGAGTCAAATAGAGGAGAGATTCGCACAAAAAAATGCAATAAATGAAATTACAAATTATATAATAAAAATCTCAAGTCGAATAGAAGAAAGATTTATTTCTTCTTTCCATATCACCATTCACTCCATTTTCTACCTAATGGCATAATGAATGCCTCCGCTATTCTAAAAAACACCAGTGTCAGATCAGGTGCACTCTTGTTGTTCTGTGGGTATCTCTGGACTCTTACAAAACTCTTTGACATGCTTTTGTTGGAGAAAGTGATATTAGAAAGCAAACTCAAGAATGAAGATATGGTAAAATGTGTCTAGTGGTCTCAGGAGGTTGAGATACTTAGTCATACTGAGCAGAAAGAAAACAATCATGATGTGAAGATGAGGCAATCACATGAATTGAAATTATTCATTTGGAGACCATTTTAGATTTTATGTTACTTGAGGATGAGAAACGTTTAAGTTCGGGGTGTTTTGATGAATGCATATTCATCATGAAATTCATTCGCCATCTTGGGTCAAATTCGACTCAATGCACCCAAGTTCAGTCACTAAATATCAAAATGTGTAATATTACTTAATTGGTTCAATTATCAAAGTTTTAACGGAGTTTATGTTGATTTTATGCAGGTCTTGATGAGGTTGAACAATCAGCTGGAACCCACCTCCGTTTAACCCTAATCCACCTTCAACACAATCATCACTACCTTCTACTTCACTCCATCTTCATCCCCATCAACCATCAACCAAATCAAACACTTTTGAGTGGGACCCACCTTTCTTTGACCTTTGATCTTATTATGACCCCACCTCCCGATAACCCCCAATTAAGGGAGACCGAGAGGTCAAAGCTGCACCCATGACTTCCGGATTAAAGGTTCGGCAATTAACCAAGAATAATTATCAAATTTTAACATACTATACTGAGAGTTGTAAGAAAATAAATTTTTGCATACCTTTTGAAAACTTGGATTTCTAATCTTCTATCCACACCGATACTAATCTATCTAATCCTCCTTTGCTCTTTAATTCTCATTTAGTATCACATGTGCCACTTTACTGTTTGTTCTTTTCATTGTACCTAAAACGCCGACAAACAAAACGTCGGTCAGCCGAAGCTGGTATGTGGGGGAAACAATAAACATGCAACTATGATAACGATGTAATCATTCAATTAATCATTTAACAACCAAGATTACGTTTTAGATATAACTCCGTGATCCAAGAGTACCCTATCCTCTGTGTTGTCCCCATTCAACCCCTCATGGTCCCACCTATAAGTGAACCAATTTTCTAGGGTTGAGTCACATGACACTACTCGTAAGTAGCCCATTCCTTAACTCATGGCAGGCTAAAGAGTCTCATGGCACTACACTTAGGTAGCCCAGTTTCTAACTCACGGTAACCTAGACCTTGCTCTAGGATTACCCCTTTTTAGCCTTTTTAAAGTAACAGAGGTGGACCCGGATCTAGCTAGTTATATATACTCATTTATAGTGATAATCATAGTCACTTTATAATTGCATTAATTAAAACATCCAAAAGTTATATCACGCATTGAGGGAAACGTCGATTCAATCCTCGGAAAACTAATCGGTATAGTCATAAGCATAACCAAAAACCTGATTTGGTGAGTCATGCAAATTATTCAACATATACTTCAGGTGTATATAATCAAGTCAATCAACAGATCCAAGCAAGTAATTCAATCATCACATAATTCCTGAAAAGAATATGTACCCTATTTATTACACAGTTTATCAAGAATCTACTTTATTTACTTGGATTCACTTTCTAGGGTTTTGTGTCCACTTTAGGGTTTCATTTTGCAATTAGGGTTTCCCTTCATCTTTCACCACATTAAACCCTAATTTTATGTGATTACTCAAAAACCCTAGTTATCTTATCTATTCTTCAATATTAAGGTTATCTCAACAACATATAACCCTATTTCCACATTTAAAGGCACATTACTCATCAATTAACTTCATTAAACTTCTTTTACATTAAAGCTACTATTTTTATCCCTTTTAATTCATGACAAGATCATTATGTGCATCTATCATTAATTCAAAGCTCATTAGGGTCTAATTAACATATGAACTCATTTTGCCATCAATTCCACCTTTTAGACCTTAATTACTACTTTTAGGGTATTTATCCAGAATTAAGGACTTTCATATACAAATAACTTACTATCATTTAACAATCATATTTTCACATTTTTTCAATCTAAATATGATCTTACCTTCTTTTACCCTAAATTAGGGTTTCTAAATTATTTAATCATTCTCTTATGAGGCATAACCCTAAATCATGCAATTCTTCATTTAGATCAGGTTCAAGTCTAACATTATCATTCAACAGGTTATTAACACTTCAAACTAACCCATTAGGCATCATAGATTCCATCATTAACCTCATTTAGGGTTGTTAGCCTAACTTTAATACACTTTTCATTAACTTAAAGTACTTTTGAAATTAGGAACGGAATCAATAACTAATTATATTTTTAATGGATTCCTCTCGTTCTGAGGATCAAAATTCATATAAAATTTGTGTTGATCGGAGCTACCAATTAGGAGTTATGATTTTATAAAGAAATTACCTTTCCGGCCAATAGGGAAATGCCACGTCATTAGCTTCCATGCAACGCAGTCCGCCTTCAGTTATAACCGAATTACCAAAATGCCCTCGACTTAACAGTTGGTTCTTTAGCACACGAAAGGGTAGATTTTTCCAGAGGAAATCTGTTGTCTTCAACCTCCAGAGGGCGCGATTCAGCCGCCCTAGCCGTGTTTTGCGTGGCTACTCCCATGCTCCTCGGACCTCCACGCCCACCGGAGGTCGTTCCTTCGTCTCCGCCCCCATGCTGTGCACCCATGGGTGCCCAGATCGCGGCAAACCTCGCCAACTCTCCGCTCCTCTCGCCCGCGACGTGCTGCAGTCTTTGCAGACGTGTAGTCGCTGCTGCGCCCTGGTTAGGGACTAAGGACGAGCACTTTCCTTTCCTCCAGCAACGTGGGGTGTGGTGCCCCCAAAGCAAACCATCATAAACACCTGGTCGCTTCGTTCCTTGTTAGGGTTTATGGAAGGAAAAGAGGAAGAAGAAGAAGAGAAGAAACATGGACTTCTTTTGGGCTCGAACCAAAGGGTCCCCCATTTTATATAGGGGTGAGCAAGGAAGCCCTAGGTCGGCTACTTATGAACCCAAGAGTCCTTTTCCAAGTAGGAAGTCAAATCCTTCTAATAGAAGTAATATCCTCTCTCTTCTTTATCCATGATTATTTTCTATTATACTCATATTAAGAATTTGAAATTCCTTCTTTCATTTTCTTTGTACTTTCCCTTTTTATTTATTGGCCACGAATTTCTATTTTCCTTTATAGAAAATATCATCCTTTTAACCAATACTACATATTTCATTAATAAAGCAACACATTACCCTCTTATTTTGCCTTTTTAGTATTTTCTCTCTCTTTCCTCTTTATTGGGACTCCTTGGATCCCAAGTTACTCCATTATTTCGAAATTCTCTTTATTGGATACTTATTATCCTTCTAGATGTATCATTATGCATTATTTCACATTATCTTGTTTATTTCTCATTAAAATAGTTCTTTTTGAGGATTTCTCTTTATTTCTCTTTTATTTTCCTCATTGGCATTCCTTTTATTATAAGAAATCCTTGGGATACGAAATTCCATAAAGGGTAACTCAATTATACATCCTTTCACTTAATTTCCACATTTTCTCATTGTTTTCAATTTCTTTCTTAATAAAGAAATACATAATTAATCTTTTCATTTCTTATTGCTTTCTTTTTTGCAACCTTGGACTCCTTGGTATCCAAGGAACCCAATAGGCACGAAATCCTCTTTGGATTTGCCTTCTAGAGGTTTCCACATATTTCTTTTCTTAGAATTTTGATTATTCATTTACTAGTTGAATTTCCTCGATATTTGGGCCCAATAGCCAACGAAGCCCAAAACACAACCAATCAAGGCTATTGTGAATGGAATCCATTTAATCAAAACAAAACATATCATTATTTGTTCAATTAGCTTTAATATGAGAAATTACATTTCTCACTATTTGAACCCAAAAATTGGGGTTATAACATCCTTCCCCTCTTATAGGAATTTTGTCCTCAAAATTCAAACAAGCAAACAAACAATTCAGGATAAGACTTTTCCATGTCCATAATTGGCCCCTATGTGGCTTTACCGTACCCATGGCGCATCCAAAGAACATTTATCATCACATATTCTTTCCTCTGAGTTCTTTCATCCTGGCGTCTATAAACTACACAGGTGACTCAGGCCATTTCAGCCTCCCTTGGGGCTCATTAGGTTCATTGTTCTGCACATGGTCGGGATACCTCACATAGTGCTCTAAATTGGACACATGGAAAAAATCTCACATAAGTCTATCCTGAGGGGTAGGGTCAAAACCTAACCAACGCCACCCATCCATCTCTAATGGACCCAGGTATCGGGGACTCAGCTTTCTCGACTGCAGCTCAGAGGGGTCGGATTCTCACATTATATTCTCCCACAGTGCACTGCATGTTAGTCTACTTTGCATCTGCTCACGACTCTTGTCATCTCTAGGCTCCTTTCAGCCATTGCATGATCAAAGTGACTTCATCTACACGCACTGTGGTCCCTTTTCTAACCGTCATATGGTTCTTTCACCAACATCACCTTACTGAAGTGGCGACTGACAAAACCTCCCTTACAGAGCTTCTTATAAAACCCGATACTGGATATGGTGGTCATCATCACATCTTTCATAGGACAAGAACTGTCTCTAGCTATCACCCTGAACGAGCACATATGCTCTCATCAGACCCTTTAGTCTAGATCTTACTAGACATTAGTTAGGGGTGATAAACTACACTAACTTTTAAGTTCTTCAGGTACTTACTTCCACTTTATGGAAGTGAACATCTAGGCCAAACTCAAGAACCTTTGAACTCGCATCATGGTGTAGTTGAACCATCTCTCTCTCATGGGTAGTTCAACCAGATCTGTCCCTTGACAGAACTCTTTCTTTCTCATGTCATCTAGGTAAGGCAATCTACCATAACCCATATTGCATCTCGACTTTCCTTGATCCAGGGGAGACTTACAACTCCCATTGTGATGAACTCCCTTTCTCTTTCGAGGACTCTTTATCCTTTATAACAATGCACTGGGGTACGAGTGTTCATCCTTTACCTTTGGCTTGCATGGCCATATCCCACATGCAACTTTATCTTAGGTATTTAAAGTGTTATTGCCATATACCACAGTGTAATCATGATCTCCTGTATGTCATTATTCTTCAAGATCAATTCTTCAGAAACCCTAAGCCACTCTAGTCGGGGTTTCATCACCTTTTTTTTTTCCAAAGAAGTGCACTTGAGGTTCTACCACCATCCATTCATCATATCAAGGACTAGACTGGCTAACCAAACAACCCTTAACTTTTCAACGTATCTTGTTACATCTGAGTGTTATCCAAACACCCCTCCTTTCCAAACTTAGGGTTAGCCCAACAAGCTCTTCTAGCTCCTAGTCAAACAAGTCAGATGTATCTCAACCAAAGCATCCATTACCACTTCACATGCGTAGGTATCAGGCAACCTTGAAGACATACACTTCCATGTATTTCACTTATCATCTTACCTCAAACTCTATGTCTATCTTTGTTAAGAACACCCTCTGATTTCATCATCACGGTGATCAAACTCAACCTAGTATAACTTGTAAGTTCCACTTAGCTCATGATAAAAACATCCTCATAAGGTGACTACCTCATTCCTCTTAATGTTTGCAAACCATCCATGTATCTTTCACCTTACCAGGATAGGTTATCTTCTCTATCTCCATTACTGGTGGCAACGTTCCAACCTACATCATCTCTTATCCTTGGTGTATGAAATGCATAATGTCCTATCTCTCACCCCCATAACAAGAGGAAATAAGCATTTGGCTGCAGTCCAAATACAGAGTTCTTCCTGTTCCAAGAGTAGAGATGGTACATCCCACCTTGCCCATACACCTTTACATCTAAGTTGCACGTGCCACATATGTCTCTACATCATAGACATTATGATATCAAACTAGTCTTAAACCTACTGAGATTTATATCCTTGGTCAACATCTCCAGGTCTATAGGGTACCAGCTCTTTTGGAGTCATCCCTCTTCCCTCATGCATCAAGAGAGTGCCCTAAGCATCTGCCCTTTGGGTCCTATGAGTTCATGAAGGTGATCAATCTCCAAACCCATGGCCCTCAGACAATGATAGTTGTTACCTCTCGACCCTATGGTCATGTGCAACTAGGGAATTAGGCAACTCCTACTTTCATCGGTCTTATCCCTACCTGACCCTAGGATAGACTTATGATTCTCCATCATAGTACATGTTCACTTAGAACCTTACCCAAACCTTCATCATCTCTCTTTCTGCATTCGTGGGCTGACTTTCATCCTTTCATCGGGATCATGGCAACCTGCCTACCTTGGTCAAGCCCCATACCGGTTACCTCCATGGTAACACATTCATATGCAATTAGAGATGGATATCTATGGATATATAGGTTCATTCTCATACCATGTACTTTTCACTTAGCTTCTCAAGGTCCTAAGATACCTCTTTAGGTTACCTTAAACTAACCACAACTGATATACACTCTATCAAGGGTGTCTCTCTCCCAGGATGGGAGGAAAACTATCTCTTGATAGCAAGGTCACAAAAGCTCTTAGGTCTAGGGTTTACATCCACATGAGCCTACTTAACCCTAGCAAGCTATTAAGGCATAAACATATCACCTACTGAACCATGCTAGGTCATACTTGTCCTCTTTCCTCAATGCTGGATCAAGATCATACCTTCCTTTATCATCAACCTAGCTATGAGGGGTTCATTACACATACCTTAAACTTAAGGGACTTCCCTTTTCCTTTATTCATGAGTCGTACCATGCTCGAAACTATAGAATCTTAATTCTCATCATGAGCATTAGGTATACCACTTCCCCTCTTAGGTCTAGGAACCCTAGGTTCACTTTTAGGTGTCCAACAGCACGCTCTATCTCTAAACCATGAATCAAGCTTGCAAAAGGCATCTCGTGCACTTCCTGCCATCCTTCTTCTCGATCAACACTTAGGGTTGGGTCCTCCTTAAGGACAACTAACAAGGTACAAGGCCTCATAACCTGCTACTAAACCTTTCTAGGTCTAAGTAACTCTTCTTCCTACCTCAGAAGGTAAACACATATACCGTAGGCACATAGGCACCAGATGCTTCATCTTCTATCTCTAGGGTTTTGTACCTCTAAAGGCAACCAAGATATCATCAACTTTCAGGGATTGATCATGAAGCAACCACTATCATCCATTGTTCAGGGTTTTAGGCTTCCAACCTTCTTGCTGGGTTTCCTGCTCTCTCTAGAGCTAACCCCACATCCGACCTCACCATTAGAGGCCCCTTCTTCATGAAGGATCAACCTCAAAAGCATGCTCTACGTGGGTGAAGCCTAGGTTCAGACTTATGGTTGCTCGAGATCATCCATAACCCTTTATGCTCCATCATAAATCCTTATCTAGGGTTTCATCCTACTATCAGCATTATGACGTGCCCTAGGTGCCAGCTATGCCCTACTTGCACAAGCCCATAGGGTTTCTATGGTCCTTCACTAATGTCATCATATAAGGAGCTATCCTTTACCCTAACATGCACGACCCTTCACAGGGTTGGGTTGCCAAAGGTGCTAGGTCACCCATGGATCATATGGCATCCCAAAGGCATGTCCTTTCAAACACCTGGTCCAACTCATCTCTTTCTAACCATCTCTTAGGTTTAGGGTTAGCATCATCCTCATAGGAAGTGCCAGGTCTCTACTTGCAATGGAGATCTCTATCTCCAAGACTAACTTATCCTCCTGACAAGAAGGTCTACTCTGAGGACATGACAACTTATGTCATACGACCTAAGCATGTATCTACTCTTTAATTTGCACTTAATCTATTAAGCTTATGTCCATGACATCTTATTTACATGCTTTTCATTAATTTGATGGAGGATTCCTTAAACCTTATTAACCTTACCCATACCTCAAGAGGGTGAGGAGGAGAGAGAAAACCCTAATCCTTTAGGTCCTTATCAGAATTTTTGTGATGAGAAGGGATGAATAGGATGAGATGTCCTAAAGGTATCTTATTTCGATTCATACCCTAAGACTTTGGCCAGGCAGTCACACGGATCCGGGAGTCCTCGTATTCTGACTAGCGGTGCAGAGGAAAATATTGCCAGTCCCCAGTCGTGATCCTTTTCTAGACACCTCCGTCTTTCGGATAATCCTCTAATAACTCCCTTGGGTTCTATGGAGTTTGTAAAATTTAATAATTATTAATGGTTAACTGAGGAACCTAGGCTCTGATACCAAATTTTACGACCCCACCTCCCGATAACCCCCAATTAAGGGAGACCGAGAGGTCGAAGCCGTACCCATGACTTCCGGATCAAAGGTTCGACAATTAACCAAGAATAATTATCAAATTTTAACATACTATACTGAGAGTTATAAGAAAATAAATTTTTGCATATCTATTGAAAACTTGGATCTCTAATCTTCTATCCACACCGATACTAATCTATCTAATCCTCCTTTGCACTTTAATTCTCATTTAGTATCACATGTGCCACTTTACTGTTTGTTCTTTTCATTGTACCTAAAACGCCGACAAACAAAACGTCGGTCAGCCAAAGCTGGTATGTGGGGGAAACAATAAACATGCAACTATGATAACGATGTAATCATTCAATTAATCATTTAACAACCAAGATTACATTTTAGATATAACTCCGTGATCCAAGAGTACCATATCCTCTGTGTTGTCCCCATTAAACCCCTCATGGTCCCACCTATAAGTGAACCAATGTCTAGGGTTGAGTCACATGACACTACTCGTAAGTAGCCCATTCCTTAACTCATGGCAGGCTAAAGAGTCTCATGGCACTACACGTAGGTAGCCCAGTTTCTAACTCACGGTAACCTAGACCTTGCTCTAGGATTACCCCTTTTTTAGCCTTTTTAAAGTAACAGAGGTGGACCCGGATCTAGCTAGTTATATATACTCATTTATAGTGATAATCATAGTCACTTTATAATTGCATTAATTAAAACATCCAACAGTTATATCACACATTGAGGGAAACGTCGATTCAATCCTCGGAAAACTAATCGGTATAGTCATAAGCGTAACCACATACCTGATTTGGTGAGTCATGCAGATTATTCAACATATACTTCAGGTGTATATAATCAAGTCAATCAACAAATCCAAGCAAGTAATTCAATCATCACATAATTCCTGAAAAGAATATGTACCCTATTTATTACACAGTTTATCAAGAATCTACTTTATTTACTTGGATTCACTTTCTAGGGTTTTGTGTCCACTTTAGGGTTTCATTTTGCAATTAGGGTTTCCCTTCATCTTTCACCAAATTAAACCCTAATTTTATGTGATTACTTAAAAACCCTAGTTATCTTATCTATTCTTCAATATTAAGGTTATCTCAACAACATATAACCCTATTTCCACATTTAAAGGCACATTACTCATCAATTAACTTCATTAAACTTCTTTTACATTAAAGCTACTATTTTTATCCCTTTTAATTCATGACAAGATCATTATGTGCATCTATCATTAATTCAAAGCTCATTAGGGTCTAATTAACATATGAACTCATTTTGCCATCAATTCCACCTTTTAGACCTTAATTACTACTTTTAGGGTATTTATCCAGAATTAAGGACTTTCATATACAAATAACTTACTATCATTTAACAATCATATTTTCACATTTTTTCAATCTAAATATGATCTTACCTTCTTTTACCCTAAATTAGGGTTTCTAAATTATTTAATCATTCTCTTATGAGGAATAACCCTAAATCATGCAATTCTTCATTTAGATCAGGTTCGAGTATAACATTATCATTCAACATGTTATTAACACTTCAAACTAACCCATTAGGCGTCATAGATTCCATCATTAACCTCATTTAGGGTTGTTAGCCTAACTTTAATACACTTTTCATTAACTTAAAGTACTTTTGCAATTAGGAACGGAATCAATATCTAATTATATTTTTAATGGATTCCTCACGTTCTAAGGATCAAAATTCATATAAAATTTGTGTTGATCCGAGCTACCAATTAGGAGTTATGATTTTATAAAGAAATTACCTTTCCGTCCAATAGGGAAACGCCACGTCATTAGCTTCCATGCAACACAGTCCGCCTTCAGTTATAACCGAATTACCAAAACGCCCTCAACTTAACAGTTGGTTCTTTGGCACGCGAAAGGGTAGATTTGTCCAGAGGAAATCCGTTGTCTTCAACCTCCAGAGGGCGCGATTCAGCCGCCCTAGCCGTGTTTTACGTGGCTACTCCCGTGCTCCTCGGACCTCCACGCCCACCGGAGGTGGTTCCTTCGTCTCCGCCCCCATGCTGCGCACCCATGGGTGCCCAGATCACGGCAAACCTCACCAACTCTCCGCTCCTCTAGCCCGCGACGTGCTGCAGTCTTTGCAGACGTGTAGTCACTGCTGCGCCCTGGTTAGGGCCTAAGGACGAGCGCTTTCCTTTCCTCCAGCAATGTGGGGGTGTGGTGCCCCCAAAGCAAACCATCATAAACACCTGGTCGCTTCGTGGTCGCTCCGTTTCTCCTTGTTAGGGTTTATGGATGGAAAAGAGGAAGAAGAAGAAGAGAAGAAACGTGGACTTCTTTTGGGCTCAAACCAAAGGGTCCCCCTTTTATATAGGGTTGAGCAAGGAAGCCCTAGGTCGGCTACTTATGAACCTAAGAGTCCTTTTCCAAGTAGGAAGTCAAATCCTTCTAATAGAAGTAATATCCTCTCTCTTCTTTATCCATGATTATTTTCTATTATACTCATATTAAGAATTTGAAATTCCTTCTTTCATTTTCTTTGTACTTTCCCTTTTTATTTATTGGCCACGAATTTCTATTTTCCTTTATAGAAAATATCATCCTTTTAACCAATACTACATATTTCATTAATAAAGCAACACATTACCCTCTTATTTTGCCTTTTTAGTATTTTCTCTCTCTTTCCTCTTTATTGGGACTCCTTGGATCCCAAGTTACTCCATTATTTCGAAATTCTCTTTATTGGATAATTATTATCCTTCTAGATGCATCATTATGCATTATTTCACATTATCTTGTTTATTTCTCATTAAAATAGTTCTTTTTGAGGATTTCTCTTTATTTATCTTTTATTTTTCTCATTGGCATTCCTTTTATTATAAGAAATCCTTGGGATACGAAATTCCATAAAAGGTAACTCAATTATACATCCTTTCACTTAATTTCCACATTTTCTCATTGTTTTCAATTTCTTTCTTAATAAAGAAATACATAATTAATCTTTTCTTTTCTTATTGCTTTCTTTTTGCAACCTTGGACTCCTTGGTATCCAAGGAACCCAAGAGGCACGAAATCCTCTTTGGATTTGCCTTCTAGAGGTTTCCACATATTTATTTTCTTAGAATTTCGATTATTCATTTACTAGTTGAATTTCCTCGGTATTTGGGCCCAATAGCCAACAAAGCCCAAAACACAACCAATCAAGGCTATTGTGAATGGAATCCATTTAATCAAAACAAAACATATCATTATTTGTTCACTTAGCTTTAATATGAGAAATTACATTTCTCACTATTTGAACCCAAAAATTGGGGTTATAACAGATCTACCCTCACTCATCCTTGGTATTGGCCATACAGTTTCAACCATACAGTCTTGACCAATCAGTTTCATCCATACAGTCTCAAGACTGTATGGGCTACCTCAACTCATCAAGACCGTTTGGGCTGCTGTAAAGCAAGATCGTGTGGTCACATGTCCAAGACCATTTGGTCATATACAAGAAAAACTATTTGGACGTTGGGAATCCGAGACCATTTGGGTAACTCGAAAACAATGGCACATGCTTCCCTTCTTCTTTGTCCTTGGGTCCCGATCTGCAAACCCTAGCTCCATCGCACCTCCATTCACCCATGCTCCGCCTTCTTCTGCTTCTCAGTCTCCACCCGATCCCTGTCCCTGCCACCGCCAACACCTTCTTCTACCTCCCGCCATAACCCTAACTCATCTGCTGCAAAACTCCCATGCCACACAGCAGCACCACGCCACCTTCTCAAACTCGACTTGTAGCATAGGCGGCGCATGATCTCAAACCGATAGAATAGAAAGCCTCCAGGACCGTTTAGTCGATCACCGCTGATGAGAAGTAGACCGATCGGAGGCCTGCTTTCACTAACCTAAAGACCGGTTGGAGAGAGAGGAAGCGAGATCGTGAAATAGGTAGAACAGAAACCATATGGAGGCAGGTATGCAGGACCGATTGGAGATATCTCACAGACCGTTTGGGAGCCACTGATGCAGACTGTTTTGATGTGAGAAAGTTCAAGACCGTATGATAGTCCAAGACTGATCAAAGGTATTGAATATTTTAAGACCATATGGAGGCGGACTTCCCAGACCGTTTGATAGCAATCGGTCTTACATACCGTTTACTTCTCCTAAGCACAAGACCGCTTGGGGCATGCAAACTGATAGAAGAAAGATCGTATGTTCATATACCCCAAGACCGGTTGGATATATATGAACGATCAAAGCAGACCGTTTGGAGCCTATGATAGCAAACCATTTACACTAACCTGTTTGGTCATATACACCAGACCGTTGGTCAGTACAAAGCAAGACCGTAAGGTCACTTATTCCAAACCATTTGGGAAAAAAGTGACCAAACCATTTGGACCAGACCATATGGAGGACTCACACCAAAAACATGAGAACCAAACCTGAGCCTATAAATAGGACCAGTTGGGTCCTCATTTGGGCATCAGATCCGGGATGCTGACAGGCTGCCTTTATACAGGTCCGATCAGATCCATCATCCACGCCAATGTCATTTCACCTGCTACTCCTTCTATAATTCAAGGAGACTGAGAAGAGAAGGAAGGAGTGAGAAAGACTTCTCGATCTGTCTTGGCATCCCTCGTTCCTCATCCAGATCTGCTCCGATACGACGTAGAAGATCACATAATCTTCACCAAGTTGCGACGAACTTCTGCATCATGCTCATGGCGGAATCCTCTCTCTTTCTTATTCTTCTTGTTTCTCGCCTCATGAGTGAGTAGTTCCTTATCATTGGGGTGAGGGGACTAGCCCCGCTGCCCATGCAAGCATGTTCTCTTGTTAAGCATTCCATGGCAATGTATATAACTTTTCATTTCGTTGTTAATTGATAATGTTTGTAGTTGTTTAGCTACACGATTTCATCTTGTTTTTCCCTATGTTGTGAGAACTTCTATATGTAGGGTAGAATGTCGTTTAATGAGGTTGAATCTCAAACTAGAAATAGAATGAGATTCCTTGAGGTCGTAAGTGTATGATCCGTAAGGGGATGAGCCATCTAACCTACGGTGATGCTTCTGTGGCCTAAAAATCCCTTAGGGAGGGCCACAACCTTAGTTGGATGTTGTATCGTCTTTGTTAATCATCAGTGTTTACTTATAGATTAACCACTTGCTTTCTTGTCGATTAGCGCGGTTGACTCCTTGACGAGAACTTCTGATAGGATTCCTTGAGGTCGTAAGTGAGTGATCCGTGAGGGGATGAGCCATCTAAGCTACGGTGACACTTCTGTGGTCTAAACATCCCTTAGGGAGGACCACAACCTTAGTTGGATTTTTTCTCTTCGGAGACGTAAGTATGTGATCTAGATGGTGATGAGATATCTAATGCCTAAGGTGATGCTTATGCTAACCTAATGCCCGTATGGGGGGTTTTGCAGCAAATCTATTTGGATAGTTATATCTTGCCTGGATATTTGATGTTTGGATGTGTAGTGGTGGTGAAACTCGGTACCATCCCAGCGATTTCATATCATTCATCTAGATGAACTTCAATTCTTCCCTTTACTTTCCTACACTTAGTTTAATTAACCTCAAAACAACCAATCATTCTAAATATTAGTCTTACTTGAACTAGATTTGACTGACTAAGATTCTTAAAAATGTTGTCTCTTTGGATTCAATCCTCAACTATACTGCGATAAGACACGTCCTCTTGCGGGTGGTATAATTGCACATTGGTTTTCATAACAGATCGGGTATCTCAACCCCGAGTGAATTTGTTAGTGCGATAATATAACACGTCACACAATAATTTGGTAATTGATATTCCTTGCCTAACAAGTAGCTCCATTGTTTGTCACTATATAAAAACTGAGTCATTAATGGTTGGAACATCTAAATGTTCATCATATGAACTTCTAGATCCATATAGTATCACTATGTGTTCATAACATTAGCATACTCAGCTTCTATTGTAGAATAGAATTAATAGCTATTAGTTCTAAATCCTTCCAATTAATAATACTTTTCTTTATATTCATACATATTTTATTGCGACCATTTCAGTCATTATGGAAGTTTGCCTAGATGTAATCTTTAACATCCAACTCTTCTTTTCATTGCTTTCCTTTATGGACTACCAATCTATCCTTAAGTACTTAACAACTACTATCTTCAATGACATTCTAATAACCCTTATTGCAATATAATATCATCTTTACATGTCCAATACATACAAGATTATATGGGATAAGAAAATTTATAGCGTTCATGATAGATCCATCACATGAAATCTTATTCATGATATTTGTATTCTTCATAAGAATAGGGGTATATGGTTCATGAGAGACTAATCCGGATTCTCGCTCATGGAATCCATCTGTGCTGAACTTTTTCAACAATTTGTCATTATATGTTCTCAAACTTATGTTGTGAACTTTCAAGAACTTATCTCTATAGGAGATGATTCACCTAATCCTTCATTGAAGGTGTTTTCATGATAGTTCTCAATATTCACAATATTGAGACGTTATTCCTCATCATATGTGGAATATTCATATATGCTCTGACTAAATCTTTTGTAATCACCAATTTCATCTTTTGTCTTAATTTAAGTCAAACTCTTTGACTGTCCTGTGAAGTCAAAAGGTCCCATCTCTGAGATGCTGGTTTCAATCCCATATTGAACTTTGTAGTTATTAGACTATATTTTTATTCACGAAGTTATAGAACAATTTAGGTTGTGTCACCTACAAATCCTCTCTTATATTCCATTTAAGGAATCCAATTTCATTCTTCATAAACCAAATCTCATAGTCTTGTATTAAGTACAACAATAAGCATGACAATTGGTAAATAAATTTCCATCTTGTTCAACATTTTGAACTGATTTGATAAAATTTTCAACCAATTTGTCCTTTTTATGTTATCCATGTAGGTCTTTGTAACAAGACCCTACTGCATCCTTTAGGTAGTACCCCTTTAGGTGGCACGTCCAAGGTCCTACCGTGTTAGTTTACATGGATTTCAAGATGGATCATATGATGGCTTTTAATAGCTTCTAGTTGAATAGTTGGTTCATCCTCTTATGACCAACCTATCTGATTTATTGAATTCATAATCCTCCAATTTTATATGTATTCTTACTAGAACTATTTTGTTCTGTGTTATATGGTGAACTTGAGATTCCACAACATCTTGTGATTCTTTTAGTTCTCATTGTACCTCTTTGTTGACTCAAACATTTTGAATTCTACTCTTACTCACACTAATTCTTTAGGAACTCTGTTATTCTATTAACAAAACACATTTTTTTATTGGATTAGGACCAATAGTAAGATTCAACAATTATGGTTTGTTGATAAATCTTTTCAAGAAACTAGTTTCTCAATTTAGGTTTCAATCCTTTAGACATATTGGGACATTCCCAAGTCATATCACGTATGATGTCTTCTAAACCATTTAGGTGGTACATTATTTTTTTTATAGGTATATATATATGAGGATATGAGAAGATTCGATTAATTGATAATCATATAATGACTCACCATGGTATAATTCCATAAAAACAGTCGTCTAGTGACCAAATGGTCATCTAGACACACAAGACGGTCATCTCATACTACGAGACAGTTGTTTGGTGACCCAAATGGTTGTCTGGCCACACAAGCCGGTCATCTCATGCTATAAGATAGTCGTCTGGGAATTTCTCAATAACACATGAATTTGACAATTTGAATTCAATTAATGTTAGACATTAATTCCTTGAACCATTAGAATTGTGGAATTGAATCGAGTTTAGGAAACTTCCAAAATGTTCATTCGGCCCCAACCAAGGTAATATTTCACATGCGAGATGACCATATCGCTCACTCAAATGGTCGTCTGGTGAGCCAAGCTGGGCCGATCGATTCAACGAAATGAATTAGTCGGTTCACACCTCAATTTGGGAAGAATTTAGAAAATTCGATTTCTGATCAACCTGATGATCCAAACAACCATCTCAACCCTTGAGTCAGTCGTATGGTACCCCAAATGTTCATCTCACCCTGTGAGATGGTCGACTAGTAGTACATGCATTATAGTTAGTTGATTTGTTGTGTGAATTAAGTACCTAAATTTTTTAGTAATCAATTCCACCATCATTCAAGATTGTACTCCTCTTCAAGATGAGTTCCTATGTGTGCAACCCTATAGGTTCCATATCACATCGATAGTGAATGTCCATAACTAACTTTTGACATCACAAGCATGGAGCAATGCCTAGTCACACATCAGTGCTACCCAAGTGATTGGAAAGTTGCAGAACAACTTCAACCTACAATATGTGTAATGTATTGCCGTGATTATATAATTCCTTTGTCTTTGATATCCAATATGAACTTGAGGCATGAAATCATCATCCTCTCAACATTCAAACCATGTTCCTTGAACCAAGAGCAGACCGTATGAGATAATGTGACCTCAATGTCAGATATTTATTCACATATGCATGCACATGTCTTAGTATCACTTATCAAGTGGCCATGATATCAATCTCTAGTAGGAGGGACAAATCACATCTCTATCACTCATAGTCTATCCCCATGTATCAAAGTCACTCAATTATAACATTTATGACAACCCATGTTTCAGAAATGTGTTTGATGATGTCAAAGCATACCCAACGACATGTGATGAGTGTAGTGATTTCATGTCTAAGAATCACAATCACCACCTTCACTATGAGAGATGATTATGACCACCAATGATGGTTTCCTTATGTAACTCTCAAGGTGGGTCTCTCTGAGACACCATTCCCAAACATGTATATGTTTGCTTGTTTTAATATTGCCATATCATGACTAATGACATTTTGTCATCAACCAACCCACACTCTAGTATTATGTGTTACTGGTGTCTATCTACCTTCCACATTAACAACTGACTAGGGACATAATAAGAAGGTACATAATCTTAGAATTGTTATGATCTCATTCTCCAAGTCACCTATTTGAGACATACATCATTGAGTATTTTCATTCTTTAGAAATTCATAATATTTACCCATTATATCAGAATTAAATGAAACATAATGAATTGAAAGCCATCCTTTATATTATTAATCAAATCCTTTATGTAATATGCCATGTAATTCATCATATGCTTGGCTCTCTGGGCATACCTTACCAATAATGTTGACCTAAGTTGTGGTACTTCCTTGTCGCTCCAAGGAATTATAGTAGATTTATCCATAACCATCACCTTTTGTTTTATATTTCATGTTTACATTGTGGGATATAGAATGTTATGATACATACCATATATGTGGTGATTGGATAAAGTATATGTATATATACAATATATACAAAATCTCTCAATCAAATAAATTAAGTCTATGATGCTTTCCATTAGCAGAACACATGAAAATCTTGATCAACTAAGCGTAGGTTATGCCCAAGCATGGTGCACCATCCATCTCATGGAAGTGTGATGGTAATAATATAGGTTCCACCCAAGTTGGGTGCATTATTATTGTGTTTTCTTTTTGGTCATGTTTAACTATGTGTATTTAATGAGATTGAGCTCTAGAATCATAAATATGATTATGGCAAGGATTTGTGCATATCATCTATCCAAGAATTGTATAAGATGCAATTGGAAAATGTTTCCTATCTTAATGATTGACTATGGAAACTAGCGTTGATCGGGTAATAGTTGAATTATTTTGGATCTTGGCTCATTGGAAAATTATTCACTACAATCTGCAGAATTGATCATAGAGGGTTGTCAATTTGATCAAAATAATGAGAATTATAGTTAATAGAATACCCAATAAATATCATCAAATATTTTTCAAATCAAATCAAATTGATATGATTTTTTAATAAAATTAGCAAAATTATTTTGTAAATCAAATGGCAACAAACAATAACCACTTTTCTCTGTGATCCGTCCTTGATAAGGACACGTTAAATGGGAACAAGATCCTCGACTGGCTTAGGATGATGAGAATCATTCTCACACATGAGTGTAAGCTCTATGTCCTGGAGATGCCAGGGCCAGAAGAGCCCCTTCACAATGCACCTAAGGCTGGCATGGATGCTTCTAAAAAGAACGCTGAAGATGTGGTTGATGTCAAATGTCTGATTCTATGCTCAACGAACTATGATTTGAAAAGGTAGCATGAGAACATGGATGTTATTGAGATGGTCACACATATTAAGAACATGATCCAAGATCAAGAAAGACAGGAGAGATATGATGTCTCCAAGGCATTTTTCATATATAACATGGCAGAAGGATATCCAGAAGGTCCTCATATACTCAATCTCATAGTGTATGTGGAGAACTTGGCTAAAATGAGATTCCCCTTGGGTCAATAGTTGACCATTGATGTGATTCTGTAGTCTCTTCTAGAGTCATACAATTGGTTTGTCATGAATCACAACATGAATAACTTTGACAAGTTGTTGACAGAGTTATTAGGCATGTTGAGAACAACTGAGGAACAAATGAAGAAAGACAAGACCAAATATGTGATGATGATAAAAAAGACAAAGGAAAATCTAATAAGAGTTCTAAAGATGCCAAGAAGCCCAAGTCTTTAGATCTCAAGGCAAAGGAAGGAGTAAAGAAAATAGGAGATTGTCACCACTGTCACTAGTATGAACATTGGAAAAGGAATTTCCCTCTCTTTCTAGATGAATTAAAGAAGTAGAAGGGGGGGGGCTGAGGCCTCTACTTTAGGTATATAAGTTAAAAGATAATTCTAAATTACTTCTTCATCTTTGTTTGTGATATCAAATGTAGATCTAGCATACATTGATGTGTAGGATCTGATACAAAGTAAAGCCTTTATGAAAGGGCAAGAATGAATTATGCGGAGCAAGAGTTTATGCAACTTTAGTCTACATTTAGAATTTATCTTATCCCAATGGGCATGTAATAGAGTTAATTAAACTACTATTTCATTATGTTGATAAATAGAAACATTTTACTTTATGAATCTTATATGACAAGGATGATAATGAGTAAAGATTTGTTAATGTTTCTATTTCTAAGATGTGATATTGTATGGCAATGCCCCAACCATCTAAGTGATCTTTGTATGAAAAAATATAAATATGAATGTTTATAACGTATATACCAAAGGATTATAATTGATAACTCAAAGTATCTATGGCACTGACATCTAGAGCACATATATAAGAAATGCACACCTAAAAATCATATTGATGATTATATACACTCATTTGGTTGTTGAACCAATAATAGGCATGCAAGTCTTACTTATGTGCAACTTGACAAAACATCCTTCACTAAATGTAGTGGGAGGATATACATTCTAATAGGACTTATACATAACGATATTTGTAGACATGTATAATACATTATAAGATACAAGCACATCATTATATTTATTGACAATCTCAGTTAATATAGAGTTTGTGTTTGGAAAAATACAAACATGAATCTCTTGAAGTGTTCAAGGAGATTATAAATCAGTATAACGTTGCTAAAAGTATTAAGAAACTTGGATATAACCAAATGTTGAAATACTTTACAATCAAAAGTTTGAGGTACCTCTACAAAGACAGTGATAGCGTATCACAAGCTAAATCCACGTTAAACATGATGATCTATGAGTAAGAAGGAATCACACATGATCAGTCATGATATTATTATCATTTAACCTAATCTTCTAACTTCCTTTAGAAACATGCTTTACACTAAAACAATGTTCATACAAAATGGTTTTAAAGACATCATATGAGATATGATATGCAAATGTCCCAATATGTCTTTAGGATTGAAACCTATATAAAGAAAGTAGTTTCTTGAAAAGGTTTATCCACAAATCATACTTGCTGAATGCTACTTTTAAATTCTAATCCGAAATTAGAAATATTTTTTGAAAAGATAAATGAGTTCAAAAAAATTAGTGGGAGTAAGAGTAGAACTCAAAAGGTTCAAGGTCAACAATGTGGTACAATGAGAACAAGTGAGAATCACAAAATTTTGTGGAATATCAAGTTCCTAATGTAACACAGAACCTCATAGTTCTAGTAGAACACATCTGAGGTTGAAAGATTGTGAGTTTGATAACTCAGATGGGCTGGTAAGATGATGATCCAACAAATCAACTAGAAGCTATTGTGAACCAGAATCTAAGTATTGGCTTAAGGCCATTAAGGAATCCATGTGATTAATAAGGTATGACCTCAGTAGCACCACCTAAAAGGGTAAAACCAATAAGGTGTAGTTGGTTTTTTATTGGGAAGATTCACATGGACAACATAAAAGGACAAATTTTTTATAAAGGTTTTTCAAATCAGTTCAAAGTGTTTAACATGAAGAAATTCCTTCACCAATTGTCATTCTTATTGTTGTAGCTAGTATAGACTATGGGATTTGTCATGTGAAGCTTAAAATCACATTCCTTAAATGGAATATTTGGGTCGATGTGTATGTGACACAACCCAAAGGTTTTATAACTTCATGAATGTAAATAAAGTTTATAGGTTGTAAATTTCAATCTAGAGATTGAAATAAGCATCTCAGAGGTAGGATCTTTTGACTTGGAAAGATAGTCAAAGAGTTTGGCTTAAATCAAGATAAAAGATGAAATTTGTGATTACAGAATATATAATGGGAGCATATATGAATGTTGCATAGATTGATGGGGAATAACATATCAATATTATAAATCATGAGAGCTAGCATGGAAAATCATCTTCAACAATGAAGGATTAGGTGAAACATCCTATGTCATAATGATCAAGATCTATAGAGATAGTTCTTGAAAGTTTCATGAGCTAAAATGAGCACGTATAATAGAAAGATGTTGAAAGAGTTCAACATGAAGGATTCAATGAGAGAGAATTTAACCATTTCACATGGAATTAGTCTCTCATGAACCCTATGTTTTGATATTTGTGAAGAAAAGAAATATATGAGTGAAGTGACATATGCACTAGAAATTGGATCTATCAGGAATGATGTAAATTAATGTACTATCCCATAATCTTGTATGTATTTAACACAACAAAATGATATTAGTTTCCAATAAGGGTCATTGGAATGTCATTAAAGACACCCATTAGTGCTTGAGAAACACTAAAGGATTAGTTGCTAGATTATAGAAATGAGGAAGAGTTGGGTGTAATGGGTTACATTGACAAAAGCTTCCAAAATGATAGAAAGTGATCAGAATATGAACTATGTTTAATTTTATAGAAAAGAGTTGTGACTTGGTAGGGTTCTGAACTACATGCCATTATTCAGTAGTACAATAGAAGCTGAGTATCCTAGTGTTATGAACATAAGAGTGGGTACTGTATGGATCTAGAAGTTCATACAGATGTACTTAAAGATGTTCCAACCATTGATGAAGTGGTAGAGCAAATGTGACAACAATGGAGCTACTAGTTAGGATAAGAATATTTGATACCACATTATGATAGTTCCATCTCATACATAATTTTATTGAGGAACATGCAATATATTGACTATAGAAAAATGGTAATAGCGCACTAGATTAGCATTGTGGACTGATTGTGAGTGATTTAGATTGTATTTTCCCCTCCTATTGGAGTTTGATATCTTAGCCACTTTATAAGCGAGACTAAGAAATGCATGCACATGCACATGTGTATCAATATATGATATTGAAGTCACATATATATATCAGACAGTCTACTCTAGTTCAAGGAACATGGATTGAACATTGAGAGGATGATGATTCCATGCCTCGAGTTCATTCCAAATATCAGAGACAAATGAATTATACAATCACTGCAACATCTTACACAGATTGTAGGTTGAAATCATTCTCCAACTTTCCATTCACTTGTCTAGCACTGATGTGTGACTAAGCACCACTCTTTGCTTGTGATGTTATAAACTAGTTATGGACATTCACTACCAACATGACATGGGACCTATAGGGTCACACACTTAGGATACACCTAGAACGAGATTTTAATGATTGAATTGATTGTCAAAATGGTTGGGTATTAAATTCAAGAAACAAATGAACTGTCTGGGCTCCCAACCGATGGACTCATGTGATGAAACAACTGGTCGGAGTGTTAGGTTGATTAGAAATTGAATTGGCAGAGTTCTTCCTGAATTGGGAAGTGAACCAATTGATTGACTTAGTAAACCAACCATCTTGGGTCACCAACCGACCAGTTGGGGTCATGAGATGATCGGCTCACAGAGTAAGACACCCAGTTCATGGAGGGATTCAATTGCATCAAGGATTAGTGTTGATGTCATGTTGTGCATTAATTGGATTCAATGTGTTAATTCATGTGTTATTAGAAAACATGATGAAACGACCAGTTTACCTAATGAAATAATTGATTCTCTTAGCAAACCGATCGACTCACATGTGAACTGACCAGTCCGACTCTCCTAGGTTGTGAAAATTCAAGACCTTCTGGTCCCTTCTACTCCCACACAGACTGGGAACCCAGACCCTCATCCCTCCCATAAATAGAGGGGTATTGGGGGATTATCAAAACACAACTACATTGCTTCTATAAATAGTTGTGCTCTCTGGTTTTGGTAATTGATAGAGAGCCTGAGAAAGTCCTACGCGCTAAAGAGAGAGATACCAAGGGAGAAAAAATTGTGGAAGAGCAAGTTGATGACTAGTACAATAATAGGAGGGACAACTCCTTCCTTTCTATTCTAGTAGAATGACATAAGTTTTAGGTTGTCCATGTGGACTTTTCTAGAGGCAAGGAGGATATTGTGTGTCGCTAGGAGGACAACATCAACCTGTAGTCCCTGGTGAATACTAGGAGCTACATAGATGTCGTCTCAGTGTGTAATCTATGGAGAGTTGTTGCAGACGAGTCCCAGTGCAACTAGGAGTGTTGCACTACCATGACAACTTATAATCACTAGACTTGCTCCAGGACCAGGTATGAACTCATTAAAATCATACTTCACTTTACATAGTAGTTGACGCTCTCTTGCTGTTATGGGAAATAAGGACAATTTTTTTCGTAGCTTACTTTATGCCTATTTTTTCCCAACATGTAGATCCCAACATGGTTGTGGTGCCAAGGAATGATTATGCTGATCAAGGAAGGAATCATAGTAGAATAATTGAACATGTGTTAAGATCAAGCTTAGCAACATCACCATGAAATCTACCATTACAGATCCAAGAATGACCAGGAACGGCTGTACATTCTACCAAAACTGTGGTGCTAGAGAATCGACATGCCCGTTCTTAGTAAAAATGAGCATTGTTCCCTCCTCCAAAATGGTCGTGCACCTTTTCCCACCTGTGTGACCACCTACCCACCATGGTGTTGCATCAAGCACAATCGTGCCACCCATGTTCCTAACTCTAAAATTCCCCTGACCTATTTTCATTTCTCACCTTACATGTTCCACCCCAACACAACTGTAGTGCACCCATGTTACTATGACTTTGGTGCAAAACACAACCATACTTGCTTGGAAACCTAGAATAGTTTTGAACGAAATTTCCCATTATACCCTTACTTGACCTAGATCTTCACCATTTTGTATATATACTAGGTTTCTGCTGGAGTACGGGGTCAAATAATTCTGAGCCCATCATAGCACCCTCATATCCATTCATTCCATGCATCACTCCATTCCACTTGCAATCCATTATATTCCACCCTAAAACCTTCCTTTTGGGTTTTTGGGCAATTTCCATCACATTCCCATGCAACTCCACCTTGGAAGAGGGAGGTTCTCAAGTTGTTTCTACTAGGAGGTGGAGAAGGAGGAGTCTCCACCAAGCTCACATGGCTTTCCACTCCTCTTCTTCTTCTTTCTTCTTTTTTGTATTTTCCTTTGTTATGAGTAGCTAGGCCCTTTAGATGGGATGTTTTGGGGCCGAAAATGTTACTTGGATACCATGTTGGGGGGAAAGGATTTTTACACATTATAATTTCATTTCATAATGACTATGATCTAATTTCATCATTTACCATAAATTTATTGTTGTTTAGTACATGAAATCACCTAGGACTCTAGGAAGTCACTTACATGTAACTATTTGGGATATGTTCCTCGATATTATTAATGGATCCCTAATACCTTCCCATATTCCTACATGTTAATCAATTATCCTACACTTATGCGAGTGATCTAAGTAGCTATTTTAGAAGTATTTAGTGTAATTGGCTTAGAACCTTTTCCAGACTAGATTCATTCATCCCCCATCACCAAGAGGTTTGAACACGTAACCTCTCAGTCATAAAACATTAACTTTACCACTCGAGCGACATTGTCTTGGCATCTCAAGGCTAGATGGTAGGTGATCTGAGGGGTAAAACCTTCATTTCTGACATCCATTACTACCCTCAACCCCTAATTTACCTAAAAGCTTCTAGCCTAGAAACCTTAACTTTAATATATCACCACCCATGATCGATTAGTAGTTTAGGGTAGTTCATTAGCATCAAACTTTTTATTTCATTTGGATAATATAATTGGATGAGTATTGTTTGGATGTTATCACCCCCAAATAAATTGTCAAGTACATTCCCCCAAACAACCCACACTTCAAACAATTGTCAAAAATCCTAATTTGTTTTATTGATTAGCTAGTCTTTATTTATTTATATTTTTTTTCTTAATAGATTCTTGCCTGATTCATGTCGTGTTCTTGCAATCTTAGGACTTTAATCTCCTTTTAGCCTTAATTTATTTCCTTAGTGTAATTTCCTCTCTTTCTTTCTTAGATTCCTTGCTTGCAATTTAGAGCTAAATTGTCTAGGGTTAATTTTGGTTTGGTTCATACTCTCATTAATTGATTGTTTAGCCTATTGTACTCAAATCCAACTAAAATCAACCCTCTAATCCTAGTCTTTGCTTTAGGAACCTAGGTCAAACTAACTAATATCTAGTGCACCCATCTCTCCCTTGGGTTCGACCCAGACTTGTCATTTCTCCTATACTACTCTTGAGCCTGTGTGCTTGTGGAATTATTAAAGAGTGTGTCATCTATTAGGTCAATATAAATTCTAAAGACCCTTTTATGTGTTCCTAAGGTGCATCTAATCAAGATACAATTGATTCAATGTACCCTGGCCTGATGCATCAAGCTTTCTAGCATTGTTTCTGATGAGAGTGGTGCTCATCCTAGATAGTTAGCTTAACTTTGTTTCTCCTATGGTCCTCACCAATGATATTCTTTATTTGTTATTCTTTATATTATTTTTGCATATTGGTTTGCTAACTTGTCCACTTTTGTTTGGTTGTGCCATTTGCATGTGATAAAAACCCATTAAAGATAGGATGGAAGGTCAAAATCTATTCACAAGCTCCCATATGATTACTTCATTCCTAGAAACTATAATTTTCCAATTACAAATAAAGTTGAATGACAATTCTTTATCCCTCACAATCTTCCCGGCTCAAGTACACCTTCTACAACTCAAAGACTGAGAACCCCTACAAGCACTTGGGTTCATTTCTTGATATATGCTCAACCTTCCAGACATTGGGATGTACTAATGACTCCAACCTACTCACTTTGTTCTCATTCTCACTCCAAGACAAGTCCAAAGACTAGTATTGACTCTGGAAAGGACATCATGAGTTGGGGAGACAAAAAATGCCTTTTTGAATAAATTATACACCATTGGATGGTTGACACAAAATGACATGCCAAGTGGGTTTCATCTAAGGGAGCAATGATAGGTTCCATAATGCTTGGGAAAGATTTCAAAATATGTTGAAAGAGTGTGTGCACCATGAAATTTCTTTGTGGAATCTTATGCAATAATTTTACTATGATCTCTCTCCAATGGGTCAAGATGGTGTGATTTTTTCTAGTGTAGGTTATTTCATGGATAAACCACCCACAGAGTCATGTTCACTATTTGTGAATTTAGTTGAAAACTCAAGGAACCAAGCTTCTAGGATGGTTAGTGATGGTGACTGAACCTTTGGTGTGACACCTTCAACTCCTAGTGATTCAAGCCCGAATGAAGAAGATTGTTCTAAAAATTATGACTATCACGATGAATCAAGTCAGAAATACTCCTAGTCACCCAGTGAATTGTATTATGTCTTTTGGGTGTAACACTTTTGCTTGCTTTTTTCTTCATAGAAGATTTTATGTGCAAAACATAAAACTTGATCTTGGAATCAATTTCATTTCTCTTTCTAGGACTTTGAGTTGATTTGTTCTTGGGTACATACATGATCTTGGTCTTGGGTGCTTGTGTTCTCCTAGATTTAGGTTGATAGGATTTTTCTTTTGGAACATATCCTAAACCTCTTCTTCCAATATGACCCGAAGAATTCTTTAGGATCTTATCAAGATGTAAGAACAAGAAGTTTAGCATGTAGATCATCATTTACTCTAGTACATTTGTTTAATTTCTTCTTACAATCAATATACTTATCATGTGTTTCTTGAAGGCTAGCAATTAAATCTTCTTTTGATAAATCAAATAGGCTTTCCTCAATTTCTTCTTCACTTGTTGTAGCAATAAAAGAACATACCTCCTTTTGGTGAGTGGTTGCTTTACAAAGTTTTTCTTTCTTTATCATCTTTGGACAACTAAGTGTTGTGTGTCCCATTCATTCACATTCAAAGAACCACCTATTGCTTGTTAAAGGTTGACTCACATTTCTCCTTTCTTTGTAGAGATTGTAGATATCACCACCCTCCATCTTCAAGACTCGATTAGAGATCCTTCAAGCCTGCTCTGATACCAATTGAAAACACGAGAGGGGGTGTGAATATGGTTTTATGATAATTTTAAAATTAATTCAACCAAGCAACCACAAAAATGTTGGAGAAGGAGACAAGGCACAATTAAAATTTTCAAAGAGAATTGGTGTATCGTGTTCCCCTCTCTCTCTAGGTGAGGCTTTGCCTTCTCTCTAGAATGAGAGCGTCCGACGACACTCATCATCCAACACCCTGTTGGGCGATGCCCACTGATTCAACCCTATTTTAGGGCTTCATCTTATGGCATTTTGCATTTCAATCACATCTATACCTATTAGATTACATGTTTATTTCCCTTAATATGCATATTTGTGTAAAATGCACTTATGGACATTATTTGCATGTTTTTCAGGTACTTGGACCACACTTGGATGGACGAGAGAGATGGAGGGGCCCAAAGAACGCCCCAGAGCTCCCCCAACCTACCCCTAGTGGCCAAGAGTCAAGCTTAAGCAAAGAAGTCCATAGATAATGAAGTTTGAAGCTCAAAGTGCAAGCAAATCCCCCATCATGGCCATGGTAACACAGAACAGTCGTGCTGCAAATGAAGAAATCATAGGAAAAATCTCAATTTTGAAGCAGCTACAGAGCATACTCTACCACGGCCATGCCACGCAGCACGGCCGTACTGCGACCACCCACCACGGCCGTGCCACTCAGCACGGCCGTGCTACCATCACCCACCACGACCGTGCCACGCAGCACAGCCGTGCTACCATCTCTCACCATGGCCGTGCCACGCAGCACGACCGTGCTACCCTCAACCCACCACGGCCTTGGCCTTTTCAGCCCAAATTTGACCACCAACCTGACATTTAACCATTTTAATTCCCACGACCGTGCCCATACACCACGGTCGTGGCCTACCCTACCCACCACGACCGTGCTACTCACAAAACTCACCTAGTTTTTACTATTTTGCCCATTTTCCCCTACTTGACCTAGTGCTTCCTCCCCACACCTATATATACCTAAGTGGTGGCTGAGGTATGAGGCTAGCTACCTTCCACCACCTCCTAGATCCCCAAATCACCATCCACTACATTCCACTTCACCTCCACCTCAAATCCACTCCATTTCACCATTTCCACCACATAACCCCCATATCTAAGCCTTCCATCCACTTCCCACCACCATTCTACACCTTTCCATCCAAGAAGAAGGAGGAGGATGACCCTGCAACTGCTGGAGAGAAGGATTTCAGCCATTACTCCGAGCTCCATGGCTTCTTCTAACTCTTTCTTCTCTCTTTTTGTATTTTCCATTTCGACATGCTTGGAGAGAAGGGGGTGCTTGGAGAGGTGGGAGTCGACATGCTTCTGTGGTGGGCAGACGGTCCTTGGATCAGACCACCACTAGGGTGGGTCCTTCTTCAGTTGGCGATGACCCATCCAAGGTGATGGCCACCGGAGGTGGAAGACCGCCTAGGGCTTAGATGTTCAAACCAAATCCTTCCTCATGGATGTAAGGAGGTGTATGTGAGGAAACCCTAGGGGCGGATGCACCACACCTTGCTCTTAAAAGGGTGCCGCTTCTACACAACGGAGACGATCATCTCGTGATGATGACCCGTAAAGAGCATATGGATCGGATTCAAGGAAGGTGGGAGAAGACACTGATCTTTCATGTCATCGACACCAACCCCCACCTTGTTCCAATGAAATCTTGGGTCCTTAGTTTGTGGAGAACTGCGGGTCGTGTGGAGATCACCAAGAAGGAGAACATATTCTTCTTTGCTTCTTTTGAAGAATCCTCAGACAGAGATCGAGCTATGGCATCTAGACCTTAGTTCTATGACAGAAGAGTGATTCTTATGCAACAATGGAGACCATCTTCATCCTTGGAACGTGATCGTCTGTCTACTGATCCATGTTGGGTCAAGTTCCCGACCTTGGGATTGCTCAACTCGGTGGAAATTCTAAGTATGGTGGCAAGCTTCCTTGGTAATCCCCTTCGCATGGATGTCAGGATGGCGAGGGGTACCAACCCTAATTATGCAAGAGTTCTGATTTAGTTCTCTGTGGAGAAGGATCCACCACTCTATGTTGATCTTTGGGTGGAAATTGGAGATACTATTCCATGCTCGGTGGAATATGAATATTACCCAAGGCATTGTAAAGTCTGCGTAGCTTTTGGACACACTGAGGAGCACTGCTCATCCAGTGTTGGCTCGGTGTGCACAGGTCGATCCCGTTCAAGGAGACCACCACCACTGCGGCAACAACAACAAGATCACGGTGAGGCGATAGAGGTCCAAGATTGTGGTGTTAACAGTTTGGGGATGATGACCACAGTTGATGCCACCACCCAAACAATGACCAAGGAGGCGGTGCCACCACCCATTGTGCCTGACGTAGCAGAGGAGGTCAATGGGTCAAACGACCCTCCTACTTCTTTGGGAGTTCCATTAATGGGGGACATTAATGGCAACGACCAAATTGAAATAGATTTGAATTTGGAAAATATTCCAAATATGGACCAAACCAATTCTGATTCAAATGGGTCCATTAAAATTCAAGTTGTTGCAAATTCAAATGACCAGGGGGCTTTCAATGAGGCTCGTGGATTTGACTAGGATACAAAGTTTAATGTAAGCACTCCCTTTGTGGGTGTCACTATCGTTCTAATCCAAGAGGGTCCGGATGTGCACGTGGCAGTGACACCCCCACCTACGCAGGCTGCATCAGTTACGGTAGCCAGCTGCGTGCGTCTTAACGCTGACCAGGAGGGAGACTCGTCGTGCTTCGATGAAGAGTGCCACATGAACCACAACATAGCAACCCTGGACAATCCTGGACAGTGAAGGGGAGGACTGCCCACACTTCTCGGAGGAAGATCTGCTGAATACCATCTGTCTATATATGCCGAGGGCAGTCATCACTCGAAACTCAGCCATAATCCCGTTCAACTTGGATGATGATGAAATGACCATCCCTAGGGACAACCCTCTTGATGTAGAATTTTCTAGTATGGAATCCATAGACTCAGTGTCTAAAGGATCTATAGAAGAGGAACCAAGACCTAGGATGGCGCCGAAGACCCCAAAACACAAACAAGTGGGACCTAGGTCCAACAATGGACCCCCTAAGAAGACCTGAGCAAGGAAGCAAGCAACTATTGATCCCGTGCTGGGAGATAGGGAGGCGAGGAAGGAAAAAAAAGGGTGATGCGTAAGCAGGTGGAAGGCAAGGCACACGAGCAAGAGGCAGTGAGTAGGTCATCATATCACCATTACTGCATGACGGATCACAACGCGGCCAAAGTGACTAAATGACCCTTCTCACATGGAATGTGAGAGGAGGTGTGGAATCCTACCGCCAAGGTGAGATTAGAAGAGTCATTCATGAAGCAAACTCCTCTCTTGATACCATCACTAAGACTCGCATCATGAGGGGCCACATTTCCATGGTGAGAACACTATTTCCAGTCGATTGGAGTTTTCTCTCTAACCATGAACAGATGGAAGGTGGATGGATATGTTGGGGGTTTGACCCAAGGGTTTGGGAGGTAGAGGTTATCTACTCTACCCCCAAGACAATCACTACACACTGCCACAATAAAGGAGGGGTAGACTTATCCATCACCGTGGTGTATGGATATACAACAACAAGAGAGCAAAAACAACTATGGTCCAACATCAATGACATATCCAACATGGTGAGCGGGCCATGGTTACTGATGGGGGACTTCAGCTGCACACGATTCGTGTGGGAGAAGAAAGGAGGTCGTGAATGTGGCCTACAAGCTATCCTGGACTTCAACGACGCCTTGTCCACATCTAGCCTGATAGAACTCCCTATTGAAGGGGGGCATCATGTGGACTAACCTACATTACGAAGACACGAGGGTAGCATGCAAGCTGGACCGTGTGTTGGAAAATGACCCATTCACACAACTGTTTGGGAATGTGGTGGTAAGCCTGACCTTATCTGCAACGATAAGTGACCATGCTGCACTGGTGACATGACTTCTTGGCACATTAGTGCCCACACACAAGAAGAAACCATTCCAATCTCTTAACTACTGGTTAGAGTGGGATGGTTATGACCAAGTACTCAAGGAAGGATGGGACCTCCAAGTAGAAGGAAATCCTATGTTCATTATGGCTAAGAAGCTTCAAAACACAAAGAAGTGCATCAAGAGATGGGATGCTAAAAAATGCAACATTGTCAAACTCAAACGTGATGCTCTCCACAATTTTGAGAATGTTACTAAATAACTTCAACACCAGCCTATGAACTAAGGGTTAATTGAAGCACAAAGGGAACTACACGCCCGATTGGAGGTGCTAGCCAAAGCAGAAAAAGGTTATTTTCTACCAAAGGAGTTGCACAAGGTGGATTAAGGATGTGGATCGCAACACTTCCTTTTACCAAGGAACGATGAAGATGAAGATCATCAAAGACACCATCCACCAACTTATATCTGATGATGGATGGAAAGTGAGTGTACATGATGACCTATGCACGGAGGCAGTACAATTCTTCACCAACCTATACAATGGATAGGGAGGCACACATAACCAAACCACAATGAATCCAGAATGCATTCTTACTGAAGCACAAAAGGGGAGTTTGTGTGCCAAGGTCTTACCTCTTGAAGTGAAGGAGGCTTTATGGTCCATAGGTGTGGATAAGTCCCCAGGCCCGGATGGTTTCAATGCAAAATGGTACAAACATGCATGGCCAGTCATATGCAAGGATGTATACAATGCAATAGTGTGGCTAAAAGAGGGAAGAAGCATGCTACATGAATGCAACCATGCGTTCCTAGCCCTCATTCCTAAGATGATGATGGTCTCCTCTATGAGGGATTTTTGCCCCATAGCATGCTGTGGTGTTTTATATAAGATTTGGGCAAAACTGCTTGCATCTAGGCTCAAGGCGTTGCTGCCCACACTTGTTTCAAAAAACTAAGGAGCTTTTATACCAGGCCAAAACATCAACGACTACGCTGAACTTGCTGGGGAGTTTCTCCATGGGTTTGAGTTGAAGAGGAACAAGTAGAAGGTGTGCATCAAGCTTGATATCTCAAAAGCATATGATCATGTTGTTCGGGCAAGCTTATGGGAACTGTTGGTGGACTATGGTTTCCCACACACTTGGATACGATGGATAAAGGAGTGTATCCAATCTTCCTCCTTTTCGGTGTTGGTCAATGGTCAACCAAGCAGTTTATTCACAAGTAATAGGGGTCTAAGTCAAGGTGACCCGCTATCACCGTTGATGTTCACCCTTTTTATGGAGCAGCTCACACTCATTCTAGAAGATATGGAAAGAAGGGGAAGCCTCAAAATATTTAAAGTGAGACGCACACCAGTGCTTTCCCACTTAATATTCGTCGATGATGTCCTCATGTTCTTAGATGAGACAATTGCGAATCTATGAGAAACAAAGGAAGGACTGGACAAATTTGCTACCATCACTGGGTTACATGCCAAACAAACCAAATCCATGGTGTTTTTCTCAAAGAGGTCCAGACAGACGGGTGAGCTGCTATCTTCAGCCATTGGCATGCCTATTGATGAGCTACCGTGAACTTATTTGGGGTTTCCTCTTACTATCGGGACGGTCTATGCTAGACACTATGGTGCATGCACGGATAAATTGAGGGCGATGATTGATCGGTGGCCACTCCATCGTATGTCCTTTGCAGGTAGAGTGGCTCTTATAAGAGCCAACATCTTGGGTCTTATCACTTTCTGGTTCATGCAAGGCCACTTACCCAACACTATTCTAGACAGACTCTAGACAATTGCTTTCCATTTCCTATGGGGTGGTAAAGTGCACACCATTGCTTGGGAGAAGATGGATTACCCAATCGAAGAAGGCGGACTGGGGCTTAAAAATTTTGATGACCTGGAAAAGTGGGCATTGAGAAAGAAAGTGGATAGGTTTCTCACTAACACTGACTCGGTTTGGACACGATGGATGAGGAGACTCTATGGGCACTCTCTTGATGTACAACACCTTATGAGATAAGGCTTCTCATTCACATGGAGGAGAATGGTTGACAAATATAGAAATTTCCAAGCCTTATATACACTCAATGATAGAGGTGAACACTTGTACAGTGAGACATTTCCTAATTTTTGGCAAGCTATTTGTCCACGTAGACCTGAGTGTACGTTTGCCAAAGCACTCTGGCATGCATGCTGCATTCCCCGATGGACAACTACAGTCCACAAGGAACACAACAATGGACTACTCATGATGGATCGAATTGTGAGATGGAGTGTGGACTATGACACATCATGCTCACTATGTAATAGTGGTGAAGAATCAACGTCGCACCTGTTCTTTCAATGTCCATATACATCCGTTATATGGTCTACACTCATGACGGGAAACTAGGTGGTGATGGATCTGAATCCTTGCACGCAATGCGACATCACCACTATGTGAATGAATGCACCCATGAGGGACCTTGTGTTCCTCGCTCTTGCTGCAACTACTTACTTTATCTGGATGGAAAGAAACAAAAGAAGACATGGTGAATAGGTACAACCTAATGCCACGCATGTGGCACGAGTTAGAATGTTGGCGAGGAACATGTTGTTTGCACTTCCATAATGGAAGGAACAACTACCGTGCAGGCTTTCCATTACGTGGGACGTCCATTGATGAGTAGACGCCGGATGAGGCTAGGTGGTGTGAGGTGACATGACACACTTCCTGGTCATTGTATCCAGATCGGGTTGCATTGGGCACGAGCATGATCGTGTGCACGAGGAGTACGAATGAGATCAGTTGTGCCCATCTTACCAATATGCTTTGTCCTATTCAGTTTGTGGTCAGGCAACCTCTCTAGACTGACCTGGAGGAGTGACTGTGATACAACCTTATTAGGTACTTTGTACAACTCACCTCCTGTTAACGGGGGTGAGATTTGGCCTTAGGGCTTGTTCGGTTTTGTTTCCTTTGTGTGAACAAATCTTTTTATGAGCACATAGTGCTATGGGCTGGGATTTTTCTAAGTCCTTCTCGAAATTAAATTACCCAATATTCGAGAGAAGGAGACAAGGCATTTAGAGTGGTTCCACCCTTAGAAAATACTAAGGGAGTCAGTCCACTACCCAATTGTTTCTAATTGGGATTTTGAAAGTATTTGAATTTTATTACCTCACAAGGATGTTAAATAAACTTACAAATACCTCCCAACCCTTTGGACAACCTTCACCCCGAAGTCATCTCACCAACCTTCAAGCAGCCTTCACTTGAAGTAACTTCAAGCTCCCCCTTGAAGTAGCCTTCCTCCTTGAAGTAGCTTCCCATTGAGACCTTCTAGAAGTAGTCTAAAGTCACGTCGAGCTACCTTCACCACCTGAAGAAGCTCCAACAACCTCCTTTCCATAGCCTCCAACCTAGGAGTAGCAAAGGAGAAGCACAAGTAATATAAGAGAACGAGAAGGGAAGAAGGAAATTACACTTTACCACTTTAGTACAAGGCTTGAATCCTATATCAAGCGTTTTGATCTCCTATCCAATGTGTATGAAAGTGAAAGTGTAGTGAGTAGGAGATGGTAGCCTATAGGACACAAAATCTCAGCTTATGGGAATGATTTGCAAGTGCAAGATTGCTCAATTGCTCACAAGAGTTGGTTCTCAATTGCAAGTATGTGTGCTCAAGTGAGTTTGGGTGTCCTAAGGCATGTCCTATTTATAAGAATGGCCTACTAGTACTTAGGGATGTTCTAGACACTTTCTAGGGGGTTCTTAATGCTCAACTAGCCGTTAGATATCCACTAATTGCATTTGTAACAACTAGTTGATTAGTTCTGAAAAGTGCAGATAGAAGTTCTCTCGGTCGAGAAATTTGTCGACCGAGTGTCTTTTGGTCGATAATTTCGTCAACTGAGGGAAGGTCTGAAGTAAGAATATAGAAGCATTCATTTTCAACTACCAACTACTTCTCAACTACTTCTTGACTCAGTCTAATGTATACGTAAGTTGCTAGAAAGACTATTCTCGGTCAAGAACTTTGTCGACCAAGAGTGTCTTGGTTGAGGAATTGGTCGACCGAGAAGACCCTTGTTGTAGTGTGTTGAAACATCTATTATGTCTGCCTATCAACATGTAATTGTGATGCTCACTTAAGGGATGATCTATCTAAGTGTTGTGTGTGGATAGGAATATCTAACTACTTGATTTACATGATATCTAAGTACTTGAATATTATATACTTGTACAAGTTTTTACATATGATGATAATCATGAAAATAAAGGACTTTAAGCATATAGATCTTCTAAAGCTTTGTCATCCACCACATTGTATTCTTGTTCCTGAAATACTCAAGTACCATGTTAGATCCATAAGAATGAAATGTTTGTCGTCATCAAAACAAAGGGATTTTAATAATGTCCAATTAATCCAACAATCTCCCCCTTTTTGAAGATGACAAACATTTCCAAAATATAAATAAAGGAAATTTAAACAATGTAAATTTCATACATGAATTATACCTTTATAGATATGCCCTTGCTTACTTATGAAAGTTGGACATCTTAAAAATGTCTTTTTATTTGTCCCTTATTATTATTTATATTAGTTTCTCCCCCTTTGTCATTTCAAAAAGATAACCATTTTAATCATGACATATATTACTCCCACTTAATTATATGATTTTTATGCTCCCCTTAATATTATACTCTTATTTAACAAGGATATGTCGAATTGAAGCCATAGGAAACACTTTTATTCATGATAGCTCAATACTCATACAAGCTAATAAAAGAGATATACATTACATGCATTTCATAAAGATAACCATTAAATTCATCACAAAGATAGCCATCACATGATCTTACTAAAAAGACCTAAGAATTACATCAATTTCTGGGTTTTTCCCAAGAAAAGGCTCAACTCCATAGTATTTGACCAGCGTCTGCCACTCCAAGGCACCTGTCTTGGTCAAAGCATAAGCCTCCAAGAAGCTGGGAACACGATCAAATCAAAAGTGGGAAGCAATGTCTTGGAGTTGGAATGGGGAAAATTGAGTGTGGCTGAGGTCATGAGATGGTGGAGGTGGGATTTGAGTGTAGTTGTAGGATGGGTTGTAGGGGTAGAGCATGCAAGGATTAAGTGAATATGGATATGCATCAGGTGTATCATGAGAAAGAGCTTGCATCCTTTGATTCAAGTAAGACATGGCATGATGATTATAATCTAATTGCCTACTTAAGTGATATTAAGAACCAACAATATATGTTAATGTATTTGTGATAGGATCATAAGGTAGGCTAGGAGGAGGAGGTGGTGGAGGTGTATATTTGGTGGATGGCTCCCCTTCAGTCCTAGCCCTCTTGTGTCCAAAATCAATCCCCATCTTCTCTACTGTATTTCTAGTGATCTTTTGAGGTATCCTATCACATTTAAAACCTAGGTCCTCAATACTTTTCTTAAGACAATGTTGCGTAATTTGGCAAACAAAATCAGCATAGGGTTGATTGCCAGAAAACTCAACCATGTTCTTAAGAATAAGATGAATAAAATTGATGGGTATGCTATTTGGAATGGCATAAATAAGATACATGCGTAAGGTGGGTACTTCAGATTTGTTTGCTCTAGGATAGATATTTGTGGCAACAATTAGATTGACTATCCTAGCTTCGGGTTTTAAATTGATGGCATAATAGGCACCCCTTTCTTCATGGCAAGTTGTATTGGATAGAAAAATGGATTTCTTAATATCACTCAAACTAGTGGCAGTGTCATCTTGGGATAGCTTATTGAGAGGATTGCCAGTGGTGAGATCAATAAACCCCTTATATTCATCTACATTAATGTCGAGCATAGTAAGAACATCCTCCTTAGAAAAGTGAAATCCATACCCACTAACCATAGAAGAGAAAGAATGATCATGGTTAGGATGTGTGGCTAGATTGGCATATAATTCATTGACGGCTTGGGAGGAGTAGGAACGGAAGGATGGATTTTGGAATTCAAAAAGATGTTGTACCTCAAAGAGTTCTTTGAGATCAACAATGTTGATGAATTCCATGACGTCCGCCGGCCATCGAGGAAGAGGAGTCTTTGAGGATAGCCTGAGGTAGTGATCTCCGGTAGCTATGTCTTTGAATGGAATGTCGTTGATGATCGTCAGTGCCGGGGAGACCGTCCTTCCCTTCCTAGCCGCAACCTAATTCTTTCCACGCAAGGATGAGGAAGCCATCTTGAAAATTTGAGGTGGAGAAGAAGCAAGACAAGATTAGGGTGGAGAAGAACTAAAAAAATTTGCACAAGAAGGTGCTAGAGAAGAGCTAGAGAAGTTAGAATGTGAATTGGTGAAGAATGGGGCTATTTTGGGCTCTATTTATAGAAAAACAGAACCCTACTCAGTCGACAATTTGTTGACTGAGAACCGCAACGGTCGACTCTGCAGACGCTCTTCTCGGTCGTCCAACGGTCGATTTGGTCGGGATTTTGAAAAATAGCCGTTGCAATTGTTTTTTATTGAAAATTTACTTTTTAAATCAATCGAATGGGGGTCCACCAATATATTCTCAGTTGAAAATTTTGTCGACCAATGATATTTTTGTGTTAGAATGCTAATAATATACTTAGTGAGTGTCGGTCAAGAAAGGTGACCAACTGAGTGACTCTTGGTCGACAAACTTATCGATCGAGTTTATCTTTGGTCGAGATTTTTGCAGACCGACGTGACTGCTGTGAGTAATTATTGTGAAGTATATAACAATTATGAAAAACAAGTAAGAGACTATACAATTTTAAGAGTGTGGAGCACATTCTTTAAGAGTATTTTCCAATGTATAATTTTCATATTTAGGGGAGTATATTTTGGGGAGTAGAATGTAATTTCATTCATACTATAGTATTAACCATTAGAAATAATATTAATTTATTCAATGATTGACTTTCATATATTTCTTATTTATTGTAGATAATAATTTTTCATATTTATTTATAAATCATTTACGAGGAATGTTAATCCCGAAAATGATATGAGATCTTTAAAGCTCATGAAATATATGTATTTATTTCTTCCTCATTTGCAAAGGGTGTTAAGCCTTGAAATGATAAGAGATTCCTTTTAAGAACATATTAGAATCTATAAAGATATCTCCAATCAATGATGAGCAAGTTTAGGACCAATATACTAATACTGAGTGCAAAGAAATGATTTACAATTAATCATTTTGTCAAGCTTATTTTAGGCTGACCTTGACTTCAACCTTGTTACCCCTCGGTTAAACTTGATTTCGACCGAGAGGCAATTTCTACATATTTCCAGTTTAAGAATTCACAATGATCCACTTGATTGAATATAGAGCCTTTATGTATCTTAAATAGGCGGATATCAATTGAAAAATTTGTACCTTAAAAATAGGTTTGATTCTTATAGTATTTAATGACTTGAAGCAAGATCTTTAAGTCATATGAGTTGTAACATTTTTTCTCTTAGAACAAACAATTAGATAAACCATTAATATATTTTTTTCAAAGCAAGATATTAAAATCAAACACTTTTGCTTGCATTTTTCTTCATAGAAGATTTTATGTGCAAAACATAAAACTTGAAGTCCATAGTGAAAATATTCATGCATTACAAAGATGATATTATTTTCCATAAGCTAAGCACACATTAATCATTAACCAATATGTCAAGATGCATTTGTGCCATAGAGATTTACCTTAATGACATAGCATCATCTATATATGCAATGAGCTGAATTACTATAATCATTTCTATGATAAGAGCAATCTATTCAATTTCATAAGTTTTGGTAGGATTTCAAAGAACATGGTTTATTTATAGATAAAGACCAGGGTTTTATTTTAAACAAACCATGTGAAATATGAAGCATAGTTAATGCATATTCATAATTTATTTGATGAAGTTTTCTCAAATCAACATGCTTTTTGGATTTAAGAGAGGCAAAGTAGAGAATCAAGGCAATCATGGTTCATCAATTTTCAAATTTAAAGGAACATGTTTAATAAACTTTTTCAAAAATATGAATCTTCAATCAATGTAGAAAACATGTCCAATATCAATTTGCATATAGTATTTTTGCAATATTTTTATCAAATCATGATGCAAAAGGTCAATATGTCTTGATTTAAAAGATGGTCTCCACGAGTTGTGATTCATTCTCAATAAAATCAATTTTCATTGTTACTGAATTGATAGCAAATTGAAAACATTTAAACAAGTTTTCCAAACCCTTGATCGGTCGAACTCTTTCTCGACCAAATTATTTTCGGTCAAAGTATTTGTCGATCGAGAGTGTCTCTGTAGATTTTATTCAGCAATTTGTTTGTACAAGTTATGGGTTGAATTACTTTGATTTATTTTGTTATTCTATTATGTTAAGTTGAGATAGACATAAGGATGCTCAAATCAAGACTATTGGTCATATCTCAACTTGATTAATTCATATTTATTTAGTTTGGGGGTTTTGGAACCCATAACAACTCAAAATCCTTTTTCTTGTAAGGACATGAAAAAGAATAGTGTCCAAGACGTAAGCAATAGTGACAACAAATGGAATCAATTTCATTTCTCTTTCTAGGACTTTGAGTTGAGTTGTGCTTGGGTACATACATGATCTTGGTCTTGGGTGCTTGTGTTCTCCTAGGTTTAGGTTGATAGGATTTTTCTTTTGGAACATATCCTAAACCTCTTCTTCCAATATGACCGGAAGAATTCTTTAAGATCTTATCAAGAACATCATTATTTCTCAAGCTACTAATTTCTTTTTGTAATTTTGCAATCTCATCCATTGTCTTTTTAATATTTAAATTTGCTTGTTCTAGATTAGACAACAAACTATCTCTTTCTTTCATAATAGCATCATAATCTAAATGAGTACACAAAACATGTTGTTTTTGAAGATCATTTACTTGAGCTTGCAAGTTTATCTTTTCTTGAGAAAGGAGATTGAAACTTGCTTCTATTGATTTTAGCTTAATATCATGGTCTTTGATGGTTAAGTTCAATGCGTTTTTAAGATCTTCATTTTCAGATGTAAGAACAAGAAGTTTGGCAAGTAGATCATCATTTAATTTAGTAGATTTCTTTAATTTCTTCTTACAATCAATATACTTATCATGTGTTTCTTGAAGGCTAGCAATTAAATCTTCTTTTGATAAATCAAATAGGATTTCCTCAATTTCTTCTTCACTTGTTGTAGCAATAAAACAACATACCTATTTTTGGTGAGTGCTTTCTTTATAGAGATTTTCTTTCTTTATCATCTTTGGACATCTAAGTGTTGTGTGTCCCATTTCTTCACATTCAAATCACCACATATTGCTTGTTATAGTTTGACTCACATTCCTCCTTTCTTTGTAGAGATTGTAGAGATCACCACCCTCCATCTTCAAGACTCGATTAGAGCTCCTTGAAGCCTGCTCTGATTCCAACTAAAAATACTAGAGAGGAGTGAATAGGGTTTTATGATAATTTTAAAATTAATTCAACCAAGCAACCACAAAAATGTTGGAGAAGGAGACAAGGCGTTTAGAGTGGTTCAACCCTTAGCAAATACTAAGGGAGTCAGTCCACTATCCAATTGTTTCCAATTGGGATTTTGAAAGTATTTGAATTTTATTACTACACAAGGATGTTACATAAAATTTCAAAAACCTCCCAACCCTTTGGACAACCTTCACCCTGAAGTCATCTCACCAACCTTGAAGCAGCCTTCACTTGAAGTAATTAACTTCAAGCTCCCCCTTCAAGTAGCCTTCCTCCTTGAAGTAGCTTCCCGTTGAGACCTTCTAGAAGTAGTCCAAAGTCACACTGAGCTACCTTCACCACCTGAAGAAGCTCCAACAACCTCCTTTCCACAGGCTCCAACCAAGGAGTAGCAAAGGAGAAACACAAGTAATACAAGAGAATGAGAAGGGAAGAAGGAAATTACACTTTACCACTTTAATACAAGGCTTGAATCCTATATCAAGCATTTTGATCTCCTATACAATATGTATGAAAGTGAAAGTGTAGTGAGTAGGTGATGCTAGCCTATAGGACACGAAATCTTAGCTTATGGGAATGATTTGCAAGTGCAAGATTACTCAATTGCAAGTATGTGTGCTCAAGTGAGTTTGGGTGTCCTAAGGTATGCCCTATTTGTAGGAATGGCCTACTAGTACTTAGGGACGTTCTAGACACTTTATAGGAGGTTCTTAGTTCTCAACTAGCCATTAGATATCCACTAATTGCATTTGTAACGACTGGTTGATTAGTTCTGAAAAGTGCAGACAGAAGTTCTCTCGATCGAGAAATTTGTCGACCGAGTGTCTCTCGATCGAGAATTTCATCGACCGAGGGAAGGTCTGAAGTAAGTGTATAGCAACATTTATTTTCAACTACTAACTACTTCTCGATTCAGTGTAACGTATATGGAAGTTCCTAGAAAGACTATTTTCGATCGAGAACTTTATCGACCGAGAGTGTCTCGGTCAAGGAATTGGTCGACTGAGAAGACCCCTATTGTAGTGTGTTGAAACATCTATTATGTGTGCATATCAACATGTAATTATGATGCTCACTTAGGGGATGATCTATCTAAGTGTTGTGTGTGGATAGGAAGATCTAATCGCTTGTTTTACATGATATCTAAGTACTTGTACATTATATACTGGTACACGTTTTTACATTAGATTATAATCATGAAAATAAAGCAATTTAAGCATATCGATCTTCCAAAGCTTTGTCATCCACCACATTGTATTCTTGTTCTTGAAATACTCAAGTAGCACGTTAGATCCATAATAATGAAATGTTTGTCATCATCAAAACAAAGGGATTTTAATAATGTTCAATTAAGCCCACAATTTACTAGTATTATATTTCAGATTAAGGTACATAATCTTATTATTTGATTACATATGATTATGTGCACATATTAACCCTAGATTACATGCATTACTCCAATTAGGGTTTGAAGACCATATATTAAGGGTTAACTTCCTTAAACATGGATTATATGCATCTAACTAATATCAGAGATCCATATTAGCGTCTAGTCACTGATATGAGGGTGTGCAGTGAAATCCATCATTTATTGATCATTAATGTATTTTCTACATTTTATTTAGTGTTATTAGCCCTAGTTAGCCATACTAAGAAATTTACATGATTATGTGTCATAACATGATCATATCTAATGTCACATGGATTCTAAAACACATTTAAGCATTACTGATGCGTTCTCATAATTTTTGGTCATTATTTGCTATTTATTACTCATAAAACAAGTGTAACATATCATAGGTGATATCACTGACATTTAAGCTTCAAAAGGCTAATATCATGCTTCCATGTTGTTCTACTCATTTTTCTAAACATTTTGGTACCTTGTTTGTAATTTTTTGAGAAAGTTGTTATGGTTTAGACTTCCCTCTATCTTAGATCCTTATGTTGTGTCATACATGTAAACCCTATGTGGAAGATCAAGATATACTTTTGTAATCTTGTTAAGAAGTTGAATATAGTCATTATTTTCTTTCGCTGCTACACTTTGGTTGTTTTGAATACCATTAATACGATTTGCTAATTTTACATCCACCAACATATCTCTTAGGTGTGTTTGGATTGGAGGTTTTATTCTTCATTTTTTTTGTAAGGAGTGGTTCCCCTCTGGGATCCCACTCCTCACATCAATATTCACAATATTGAGACGTTCTTCCTCATCTCATGTGAAATATTCATATATAATTCCACTAAACCTTTTGTAAACATATATTTCATCTTTTATATTGACTTGAGTCAAACACTTTGACTATCCTGTCAAAATCAAAAGATCCCATCTTGATATGCTTATTTCAATTCTGGATGGAATTTTGTAGTTTATAGACTTTATTTGCATTCATGAAGTTATAAAACCCTTTAGGTTGCATCACGTACACATCCTATTATGTATTCCCTTAAGGAATACAATTTTATCTTCATATGCCAAATCTCTTAGTCTAATTTAACTACAACAACAAGATTGACAATTGACAATGGAATTTCTATCATGTTCAACCACTTGAACTGATTCAAAAAACCATTCAACCAATTTGTCATTTTATGATATCCATGTAGTCTTTTTCCATAAAACCCTAATGCACCCTTTGGGTATTACCCCTTTAGGTGGCTCTATCAAGGTCCTACCTTGTTATCTTACATGGAGCCCATATTACTCAGAAATAACTTCTAGTTGACCAATTGGGCTCATCTTGTATGACCAACCCATCTAAATTATTGGATTCACAATCCTCCAATCTTAGATGTGTTTCACTAATACTATTTTTTTCAGTATTATACGATGAATCTGAGATTCCACAACAACTTGTGATTCTCTTAGTTCTCATTGTAGCTCTTTTTTGTCCTCAAACATTTTGAGTTCTACTTTTATTCCCACTGATTCTTTAGGAACTCAATTATCCTATCAACAAAACAATTCTGGTATTGGATTGGAATTAATAGTAATATTCAATAGTCATGTTTTATTGATAAACCCTCTACAAGAAGATACTTTCTCAATGGAGGTTTTAATCCCTTAGACATAATGGGATATTCCCAAATCATATCATATATGATGTCTCACAAACCATTCAGATGGTATATTATTTAGTGATAGGTATATATCTATAAGGATACAAGAATATTGGGTTTAATTGATTAATTATATCATGACACATCATGGTATAATTCCTTCATTCTGACACATCATAATGTTCAGATCGTTTTGACTTGTAACACATTATCATAGTTATTCCTTGAAGGTTCTCAAGACATTCATGTAAAGTATTTCAACATTTGATCATATCAAAGCATCATAATACCTTTCATTAAGGCAATACTTCATTAATAATATTCATGAACAATTTAAGAGATTAATGCTTTCATTTCTCATGGTACATATCATCATATTACCAATAAATGAAAAATATTAATTCATTGTCTAAAGCATTCATTTCATAAGATCTTCATGCATCATATGTATGAGGTCCAATGAAAAGCTTATCCTCGCACTATATCTAGTGAAGGATGTCGTGTCATATTATGTGTAAATTAAACTTTGCATGTTTCCCAAGGTAATCTAGATTAACATCAATATGTGTTCTAGACATGGAACTCTTATATTTGTATAAGATGACTAATGCTAATGATAGTTTTCATTTATCAACTATAATCCTTTAATATAAACATTATGACCATTCATCTTTGGAACATTTGATATAAATTTCACAAGATTTTTTTGGTCCTGTGCCATATAAGATCATATCTTTGGAAATAGAAGAACTAACAAATCTTTTTTGATAATCATCCTTGTCCATACAATATGCATAAAAGAAATGCTTTCTATTCTAATGGCATAATGAAATAGCAATTCTAGTAACTATATTACATGCCCATTGGGCTAAGATAAATTTAAATGTAGACTATGGTTTCCACAACACTTGATCTTCTGTGTCCATCTTTGTCCTCCTATGAGGGCTTTTACTTCTTGTCAGATCCTACACATCTGTATGTCATATTTCTTATCTGGTATCATATATCAAAATTTAAGAAGTAATCAAATTTATCTTATATTATTTATACCTGAAGCCGTAGCCTTAGTGCCATCCTTCTTATTCTTTAGTTCCTCTAACCAGAGTGGGCATTTTTTTATCCAATGTCTGGGCTGGTGACAATAGCCTCTTTTCATTACTCCACCACTTTCCTTGAGATATGAAGACATGGGATTTTGGCCAGCTTTAGAACCCTTCTTAGCTTTGCCTTGCCTTTAGACTTCCCCTTTGAATTGCTGATCACCATCATAGACTGGGGTTTGTCTTTCTTCATCTATGTCTCAGCTGTTCTCAACATGCCCAACAACTCTGCCAATGGTTTGTGAAATCCATTCATGTTGTAGTTCATGAAAAACTAACTATATGGCTCTGGTAGGGACTATAGAATCACGTCAGCGGTCAACTATTGGCCCAAGGGGAATCCAAATCTAGTTAGGTTCTCCACATACCCAATCATTTTGAGCACATGAGGACCTAATAGATTTCCTTCTACCATGTTGCATTTGAAAAGTGCCTTGGAGACATCAGATCTCTCTTGTTTTGCCTAATCTTCATACATGTTCTTGAGATGTGTGACCATCTCAATCACCCCCATGTTCTCATGTTGCATTTGCAACTCATGGTTAATTGAACAAAACATCAGACACTTGACATCCATGACGTCTTCAGTGTGCTTCTTATAAGCATCCTTATCTTCCCTTGGAGCATTTTAAGTTGGTTCCTCTGGTTCTGGCATTTCCAAGACATAGAGCTTGCACTCCTGAGTGAGAATGATTCTCAATGTCCTAAAACAGTCATGGAAGTTGTTCCCAACAAGTTTGTCCTTCTCAAGGACCGATCTCAAAGAAAAGTGATGTTTGGTGCCACCATTTGATTCTACAAAAGAATTTGAAATTTTTTCAAAACTCATTTTTTATTTTATTATATTTGATTAAAATTTGGGGGATAATAGTTAGGTCTTTAATTAATTTTCATTCCTTGCCATAATCATCTTTATGCCTCTGGGCCCAGATGCTCTGAAAATCACCTATTAAACCAATCCCAATAGCTAATATGATATTAATGCACCTCGTAGAGTCAAAACCTACATCATTACCATCACACTTACACAAGGTAGATGGCACACCATGGGGGGGCATAACTTACTCTTATTCAAACAACTTTTTCATGTGTATTGCTATTGGAAGGCATCTTGAACTTAATATGTTTGATTGAGGGTTTTATATATATCATATATATATGTAAGTATATATATATATATATATATATCCACACACACATCTATACACACACACACACACACACATATATATATATACATATATTGCATCAAATCACCGCATATATATTATGTATCATATGCATTCTATATCCCACAATGTAATCATGTAATATAAAACAAAAAGTGATGGTTATGGCCATGACTACTTGTAATTCCTTAGAGCCACAAGGAATTACAACAAACTAGGTCAATCATCACATCACATGTATGAACTTGCAGTTGATGTAGATTTTTTCTTGCCAATCCGGGTAGATCGATTCAACCCTTGAACCACTCATCTCACCTCTTGGTCTTTCGGTTGGTCCTTCTATCCATCTAATGTTTGGACTCCTTCAAAAGAGTCAGTTGGGCCTTCTAGGATGGTTGTTTGGCCTCCTGTCCAACCAATGTTTGGACTCCTACCAAATAGTGGGTTGGACCAACCAGGTGGTTGTATGGTGCCATCATTGTATCCTACATGGTTTTCCAGATGGTATTCTCATATCACAAACTAGTCGTCTCAATTGGCGATGAACATATTCCATTTCATCGCATGAAAACAAACTATCCTATTGCTACTTTATTACATTAAATAAGAGAAACCTGGAGTTACATTTAAGGGGAGTAAAGGTAGGAAAGTGTTAATTTTACATTTGGAAGAGGGAGGTAGAGGCTCAAAACATAGATCGAGATTAACAAGAACCAAACCATCTAACCACACACAGATATCAGGTATTGGTCATAACCATTCTACACATCCACCATCAAAACTACTTTTAGAGCAACATGTGTAAATTGTATATATATCATATCATATATATAGTTTGGTATTATGTGTCTTTGATCAAATGTGCATATGAGAGTAGTTTAAATATTAAAATCATATGTAAAGAATAAATGATTTAACCAGAAATATGATCATATCAATTATCCTAAAACATAGTAAATTGACATGACTCTGATGCCACTGTTGGGAAATACGAGCACATAGTATAGCAGCGGAAACACAAATTTTATCTATCTATAATCCCATATCAGCAAGATTGTGTCAACTACTATGAAATAGGAAGGACTGTTTTAACAAGTTATACCTAGTCTTGGAGCAAGTCTAGCGACAGAACCCACTTCTTTGCAACTGCTGACAAGTTTCTCTTGGATGGTGGTTGTGAAACTACTAGTCTTCACCACAAACAGCTGTCTGCGCTACCTCTGCATCAACTCTGGTAGTCTCACCGTAGACTGTAGGTTGACTTTTTGTCTCTGAGTAGCAGAAAAAGGACTCCTGCCTCTACATTATTCCACATGGACCAACTAGAACTCGTGTCATTCACTAAGAACGTACATGATGGAGTTGTCCCCCCCGTTGGTATACTAGTCACCAACGTGCTCTCTCATAACGAAAAATATCATTTGTTCTATCCCCTTGGATATCCCTCCCTATTGGGTAGGACTTTCCTAGTCTCTCTTGGTAACCACAACCAGAGAGGACAACCATTTTCATAGGAACCTATTATCAGTTATATGTGTTGTGTCTTGGGAAGCCCTCAGTACCCATCCTTTTGTACTCGGGGTTTAGGTCAGGGTTCCCAATCTATACGGGATCATGTCGGAGTGGAAAAGACTGAAATAACCTGAACTCTCACAACCTGTGACAGCCGAAACGACCATTTTACACACCCATACATTCTTCTGGTGTGTGAGATAGTCGTCTCTTAGTGCCAGATGGCCATTTGGTAGTTCTCCAATAACACACAAGTTTTGCAATTTTGCTTCCAATTAATATACATATTAATTTTACTTGCTTTCCCAGTATATTCAAACAAAACTATTTGGGAAACCTTCCAAACCTTCATTCGGCCCCAACCGGGCCATCCACTCAAGTGAGACGCCCATATCACTCACCTAGATGACCTTCTGGTGAGTTGAGCTGAGCCGATCGATTCAATCATATTGAATCAGTTGGTTCAAGGGCAAAACTTAACCAAATTGATTTCTGATCAACCTAACCCCAAATGGATATTTCAACTTCTTGAGACACCCATCTAGCTACCCAAATGACCATCTCACCTATTGAAATGGCAGTTTGGTAGACCTAGTCATCCAATCATGCAATCTGTTGTGTGAATTGAATACCAAAAACTTTAGTAATCAATCCAAGTATTATTCAAGATCAAACTCCTCTTATATATGAGTTGTTATGTGTGTGACCATATAGGTCCCATTTGACATTGGTAGTGAATTTCAATAACTACCTTATGAAATTAAAAGCAAAGAGTGGTGCTTAGTCGCACATCAGTGCTACCCAAGTGAATGGAAAGTTGGAGAACAAATTCAACCTACAATTTGTGTAAGGTGTTGTAGTGATTGTATAATTACTTTGTCTCTGATACCTAGGATGAACTCAAGGCATGGAAGGTCATCCTCTTCAATATTAAATCCATATTTCTTGAACCAAGAGCAGACTGTGTGAGATAATGTTACCTCAATATCATATATTGATTCACATGTACATGAACATGAGTTTCTCAGTCTCACTTATCAAGTGACCATGATATCATTCTCCCAAGGAGGGACACATCCCATATCCATCACTCATAGTCTATCCCCGTGTGTCAAAGTCACCAAATCATCACCATTCACTACTACAGAAATGGCTTATAACGTCACTTTTAAAGTCGTCGGTTGTAATAATACACTGACACCTAAACAATACATTGTTGGTTTATAAAATAAACCGACATCAATCTGTGAAGGGCGACCAGACACGGGTATCACTTTTATTCAGTGTCGGTTCCTTAATAAAAAACGACGCCTAAAATTAATCGCTAAATCCAAAATTTCCAGCGAAAAATTGCCTCCAAAATTTAACATATTGCGTCGGTTGTTAACTAATAAACCGATGAATAAAGGTTATTCGCGAGACAGAAATCGGGCACATTTTGGTCGTCAGTTTTACAACAACGACCGATGCTTATGGGTTTTCCCACGCCATCCGTGGAAAATTTTTCACACCCTTTGAGCGTCAGTTTTTTATATAAACCCACGACTATGGTCATTAATCGAGAACAATTTTTTTAATCGGCATATGTAGATAGATGTCAGTTTTTTTCTAGTTAAAACCGACACCTATAGTTGAGAATATGTGTCGGTTTTGCTGTAGAACCGACACCTATAGTTTTATATGTAGGTTTTATTTAATAACCGACATGTAATGTTAACTTAATAGCACCGCACGAGCCCGACTCTTCCTCTTTCTCTATTTCATTCATCTCTATTTCGAGGTTTAAGCTCCGGCGACGATTCCTCTGCTCACGGCTCCGGAGCCGCTGCTCGCCTCCACCGCCGTCGTTTGCTGGTCCTCCAGCCACTGCGCTCCAGGCCGGCCACTGCCCTAGCTCGACGATCGCCCGCCCTAGCTCTCTGTTCGCCGCCCACCTCGGCGCCACCAGTAGCTGCACGCGGGACTGCTGCCGTCGCCTGCTGCCGCGTGCACTGCCGCCGCTCCTGCTACCGCCTCCGCCTCCTACTACAGTCGCCTTCTACCACCTCTGCCTGCTACCGCCGCTGTTCCTGCTCCTGCTACTGTCGCCGCTCCTGCTCCTACTCCTTCTACCACCGCCGTTCCTGCTGCTGCTACTGCCGCCGCTCCTGCTCCTGCTCCTGCTCCTTCTACTGCCGCCTCTGCTTCTGCCATCCGCTGCCAGTTCTCCGACCGCTGCTCTCCAGGCCGGCCGTGGCTCCTAGGGCTCTGCTCCCTGCTCTCCAGGTCGCTGCTCCGCTCCGACTACAGCTCCTGTGTGCCCAACGCCGCCATAAAGGTACCCTACTCCTGCTCTTCTTCCTCCTCTTTTTCCTCCGCCCTCAAGCAGTAGGTACCCTGCTCCTGCTCGAATAATGTAGGAAATGCGTAGATTGTGAATAAAAAAAGCTCCGATTCACATTAATATTACCAATAATGTTGGAAATGAATGCTAGCTCCAATTATAGACATGTTGTATATGGTTTTGACCAGAAAAATGCATAGATTGTGAATAAAATATACTTAAAGCTCTATTATTCTTCTTGTTACAAAGGTATAGTTAGTACATGAATATTAGATGATATTCAAGAAAACCCTAGTTTGATGAGCATGTTGTTAATCATGTTAATTCTGATTCTTTTATTTATTCTGATGTTAGTATATAATTATGCGATCCCAACATCTTAAATTGAATTAGAATGATTTCAATGAATTATAGGGTTTTAAAGTTGATAATCATGTACATGCGTAAATAGGGCTATTAATAACGTAGTATGTTAAATATGATGATTAGGGCTATGTATATAATGTCTAGTAAAGATTCCTGGACTTTTTGTCATTAGGGTAATTTTTATACATGTTTGAGTAAATTAGGGTTTTAATAATGCTCTATAGATTAAGATTAACCATGTTGTCTATAGTTTATACACATTTATTATATATAAGAATGACAACACATGAATATGTTGGCCTAGAAACCCATCCAAGATTTACTCATTAGGAGTAAATCTTGGATAGTCCCTAGTTTGGGACTATTCTTGAACACCTAATCTCACTTAGGATGTAGGTGTATAACGTGTATTGGATTTTTAAGAAAATTTCGGTAGCATTTCCCCGTTTGTTCTCTAAGTGCATATGTACTTAGAGAGAAGCGAGGAAATGCTGCCGAAATTTTCTTGAAAACCCAATACACATTATACACTTACTACTGAGATTAGGTGTTCATGAATGGGATAGGTGGTACACATTTATTATATATAAGAATGACAACACTTGTATTTGTTGGCCTAAAGTTTTAACCATGCATAAACTCTAATCTGTTAACCCTAGATGTGAACTTTACAATGTGAATGTGAACTTTACAATGTGAATGAGAACTTTACAATGTGAATGTGAACTTTACAATGTGAATTACTTTACAATGTGAGTGTGTACTTTACAATGTGAACTTTACAATTAGTGTTACTTTAAAATGTGAAATTTATAATTTGAATGTGAACTTTCAGATGGCTGATCAGGACCGTGCTGATGATCACTGTGAGGGTGAGGACGTGCTTGCACGGCCTGACAATGTAAGTTTTAAGAATATATCCCTGAGGTTTCTAGCTATATATTCATTTATAATTATATTATGTAAGTGTGTTTTTATCAAATTTTAGGTTGGTGATGTACCCGCTGAAGAAATTACAACACTTGATGAATAGCAAAAGAAAATTGAGAAAGTGAGGGGCATTACAATGATGAACAAGTTAATACAGCAAAGGGGCAATGGACCCAAATTGGCTGTGGATTTCGATCAGGCAAGAAATCCATATGGAGTGAACCGCAACTCATTTGTTTCATATCTTGGGGTTCTTACTCACATCCATTGTAGTCCTATCCTAGAATCATGGCATAGAGTTCCTAAGGGGAAGAAAGACCACATATGGAAGGAACTATGTGTGATTTGTTATTATTTGTAATTCTATTTGTGTAGATTACTAATTTTTAGGATACTAGTTAATAGCAATTCTATTTAATTTGCAGAGCATATTCGATCTGGAGGAAAAGATGCATCATAAATATGTGATGCAATGTTGTGGGAGGGTCCTAAGGAACTATAGGACCAATCTCACCCGAGATTACATACGCGATGTTGAGAATAGGTTCTTGATTGATTCCAATTCTAGACATTGATCAGTATTTCACTAACTCTACACTAATAATTTTTTTTTTGTATTCTCTTTGAAAAATAAATATAGGAAGAAGGAAGCCACACAGCAATGGAACTACTTGGACCCCAAAGAATGGGAGGAGTTTGTTACCCAAAGAAAAATAGATGAATTCAAGGTATTAAGTGCCACTCCCAATTTAATTAATATACGTTTTTATGTATTCACCTATTCAAGATTAACCTTTAGTGTTACTAACCAAATCAATGTGCTAACTAACTAGGCTATCAACGATGCTCAATGAGCAAGGCGTGCACTGAATGTGCAAGACCACACAATGGGTCTAAGAGGATATGCAGGCGTTCACCAAAGACTACAGGCTGAGTCTATTCAGTCTACTACTACTCAAGAGACTGTAGAGTCCTCTACTGCTGCTCCCGCACCTCTGCCTCGTCATGTTATGTGGATAGCTAGGAGGCAAAACAAGAAGGGAGAGATACTGAAGCCCGCAACCACTGAGGCGGCTGCAAAAATGGTAAAAATCAAACTCTTAGAGCAATCTATCGATATTGATTATTGTTATGTTTACTTATGAATTTTTGTTGATGGTACTTAGCGGGAGCTGCACGAGCAGAGGAAGGAAGGCAAGTTCATCCCTCAGGGCATAAGGGATGAACTGACAGTTGCTCTGGGTAACCCAGAGCATCCTGGACATGTAAGGGGTGCAGGCGCTGGTGTGGGCATCAAATCGTTCTTTGGGCCATCCCAGCATAAACCTGTCCCAAAAGAGGGACTTTCACAAGCTGAGGTAACTTATTCTTATTTTAGAACATTATTGTGAAAGGGAATTCAATAATCAGAAACTAGCATTTCTTTTATCCATGTATAGGTAGATTCCTTAATTGATAGGAGAGTCGAGGAAGTAGTTGATAAAAGACTCCAAGAAGCATTTAACAAGTGGCAGGCGTCTCAGACTGCCACTCAGACAGTACCTGTGGCAAACCTCTCTTCTCCTACTCCTCATACTGCAGAGGTTGGGAGTAACCCTATAGACCCACCTATCACGTCCTCTGTAAGTATTTTTATGGCATATATAATAGCTAGTCTGTTCAAGATGATATGTTTGTGTATATATGCATATAACATTCTTTACATAAATTTGTAGGGGTTGAAGCCATGCCGACTACAAAGTGAAGGATATATCATTACAGATGCATCGACTTACCCACCCCTTAAAGGGTGCATGTTTTATGGGAGTCCAGTACCAGATGGCATGGTACGTGTGAGCCCCATACATATACTCACTGGCTGGACGAATCTTGCACTGCCTCATGCACACCCAGATGCTGAAACACTTGGTGAGGCAGTAGGCGGAGTGATACTGTGGCCCGAAGCGGATGTCCTCTATACTGATATTGTATGATAAATTTTCATTACTTTAATTTGTTAGTGTGTATATATATATATGAGTCAATTGATATGAAATTATATATATAGGTCAAAAAGACGAGACCCGCTACATCTCATCCTACACCTCCTTGACTACCAAGTTGGCTTCCAGGGAACCTACACGCCTCGATAGGTCCTAATTGTAGGAGTGTGGCAGTATGGATCGGCGAACATAATCCAAATTGCCCTATAAATGTTATTATTCCGGAGAATGCTGCAGGTAAATCATACAATAACAATCTATTTATACAAGTTTAGCATACATATTAATGCATACGTAATAGAAGTTTTGGATACGTATTTATGCAGGTCAAACATTCGGAAACAATATATTTATAGAAGATATTTTGGAGTTGTTTAGTTATGAATGGCTGAACACAACTATGATAGAGCTATGGATATGGTGAGATTAATGCATACGGCAATCTGGTTTATACATCCATATACCTTGTTTTATATACGGCAATCTGGTTTCTCATATATTAATGCATACATAATACATGTTTTGCAGCCACTTATACAAGACATGTATAGATTTTGGGTTTTCCCATGTGGGATTTTTGGTTCCATCTTTGATTAGTCTTGAAGTTGCATACCCTTCTTCAGTTACTTCATACTACTGTGATGCTTTTGAATATTTTGGTAAAAATAATAAGACGGTGATAATAACTCCATTCAATGTCGAGTAAGTTTACTTTGCTTGTAAGTTGGTCTTAAGAAAATTACATTTTTATTGTGGATATTGAGTTATTAATTTTCTACTTTTTTACCTATAGTTCTAAGCATTGGGAGTTATTAGTTATTGTCCCCAAGACATTCACCGTCTATTATCTAGATCCTACGGGGAGTGAGTTGGATTTATTATATGGACATGTAATTAAAAGGCCATTATTCTCGTGACAAATATTTTATGTTTTTATATATGTTAACATCTGTTACCGCATTACTATTTAATTATGCAATTTAATGTGTTACATTAACATATATAGGGCTTTACAAGAGTATAGAAAAGCTAGAGGAAAGGTCCCCAGGAAAAAAAATCTGACACTCATTTGGGAGAATGTGAAAGTAATTTCCTAACTCCAATGTATATATTATTTATGTGAACTGTGCTTATTTGTATTTTTGAATATTTTGTATGTTTCAATTTATAGTGTGCTACACAAGACTACGGCTGGGCATGTGCCTACTATGTGATGCAATATATGGACCTAATCATCAAACATGCCATATTGGAAATTGATAACATACAACATGTATTATACATAGTCTCGTTAGATAATATGAAATATATGAATCTTATTATATATTATTATAATTATGTATGTACGCCATTCTCTTTGTAGGTCTTTAAAACTGAGGACTTCAACATAGGTGCAAAGTGTCTCGATGTACATGCTCCCTATACGAGAGATGAATTAGATACTGTAAGAGAAGATTGGGCAAAAACCCTACAAAGAGTGGGAATTTTTCAATATGATTTTGCTGACAATGATGACAATGATGAATAAAGAATAACTTTGTCTCATAATTAATTTTATGTGAATGTGAATGAATTTTTATGAATTGTCATATGTGTGTGAAAATCATCAATACATGAATGTTTCTACATGTGTCTGAATGTGAAAAGAGATGAAATAAATGGAACTGCAGGTTGCTACTAGTTTCTACATGCGTGTGATGAAAAAATAATATGAATTAACTGTTCTTATACATGAGTGTGAATCACACATATATAATATTGTCCATCATGTTAATTTTGTAGGTTTGTGGCCTGTTGTTGGCTGATATCAATGGATATCGTAAAACCTACAGTTCATAACTGAACTACAAGTTTCTCATCCTACGACCAGACACAGCAGGTCTGCAGACTGACAGAAAAAAACATACAATAGGCGTCAGTTATTTGTATAAAACCAACGACATATGGTTACAGTGTCAGTTTCCATACTAGTAACCGAAGTCGATTTCCCTAATGAGGCCAGACACCATGGCCGTGCTGGCCAGCACGGCTGTGGCAGTGGACCAGACATAAAATAGGTGCCGGATATTTGTATACAACCGACGACATATGGTAACTGTGTCGGTTTCCCTACTAGTAACTGACATCAATTTCCCTAGAGGCTAGACACCACGGACTGTGCTGGTTAGCACTGCCGTGGCAGCGGGTGAGATGGCGTCGGTTATCACAAATAAACCGACGCAGATAGTGCCCCAGATGGCACCCTTTCTGTTGCGTGAAGGTATATGGTGTCAGTTTCTAAGCTAATAATCGGCGCATATACCCCCTACTGGCACGTTTTCAGCGAGTTTTCGGTGGCGCACGAAGGGTTGTGGCATCGGTTTGAGAACCGACGTGTAACAGTTGGGCTTTTAGCGGCACCCACATAGGTGTCACTTAAAAACCGATACTAAAGGCCTTAAATAACTGACACTAAAGGCCGGTTATGTACTAGTGATTATAACAACTCATGTTTCAGGACTGCATTTGATGATGTCAAAACATACCTAAAGACATGTGACAAGTGAAGTGATTTCAAGTCTAAGAATCACAATCACCACCTTCACTATGAGTTGTGACTATGACTACAAATTATGGTTTCCATGTGTCACTTCTCAAATTCAGTTTGTCTGAAACACTGCTCCCTAACATGTATCTATGTGATTGGTTTCATATTGCCATATCATGACTAAGTGACACTCAGCCATCAACCAACTACACTCCAATCTTATGTGTTATTGGTATCTATCTACCTTCCACAGTAACAACAGACTAGGGACATAATGAGAATATGTATATGAACTCTTAACATTCGTATTAGTCTCATTTCAACAAGGCTAAAACATGAAGACATACGTCATTGAGTAATATTATTCCTATACATGCACTATGTCTCCTCATTATCTCATAACTAAGTGAAACAAATGAATTGGAAGCTTGCCTTTATTAATATTATTATAATTAATCAAATCCCTTTTAGGTAATATGCCATGACAATCGTCATATGATTGGCTCTATGAGCACACCTTACCAACACAATGTTGGCTGAGTTAGAGTGTAGAAGGATACCAAAATGTTTCCTCTACAAATAACCACAGTTTACAGAGGTAGAAGACACATTCTAGGTCATTGGATTAGGACTCCAACCCATGGGAATGGGATTATATAGTCATGATTGGTCAAGAATACATGAAATACATGACCTTGAGTAAGTGAAGGAGAGAGTGATCTGATATGGATCACACGCTCATTGATGGAACCAATGTAGGCTGTCCCAAAAGCAAGAAAAGAAGAAAATAAAAGGATAAAATTCAAAATGCCATAACTTGGGATTTATAGATCTGGTTGAGAAAATTTTTGTGCCATTTAATCCATAATTAAAATATATAAATTTTAAATACATACAGAGAAAAAAGAGAAGATTAATGAGGGTTGATTTCAATTGCAAGATGATGATTCATTAAAGCATGAAACTTAGTCCCACATTGATATTATTGTCACATCTTGGAGTATAAAGTGATTTGTGACCAAATCGGTGTATCAAAACACTCAAACCCTAAAATTGATATATAATAGGGAAAAATAGTTTAAGAGAGAGAAAAAAAACTTTAGAGGAGAGAGAAAATTGGAATGTGACATTCTCCCCCCTTTAAAAGAAATTTCATCTTCAAAATTCATACAAGATCTTAGTCAATGGTCGAAGAAGATATCTCAACATGGGTTTGATACTTAGATTTCTTATCTTTTTTATAAAACATTAAGATTGAAAATCCTAATTCATATAATTGAGAATTACTTGTATTTCATCATAACATGCCATTCCTATCAAGTGTTTCACATCTCTTATCCCTATATAATAAGAATTTATATTCATACAAATACACAAACTGAAGATGAGTTATCAAAATCCTTGTCATCAATTACTTAAGTAATCATGCTAATTATCATGAATCTCGATTAAGAATATCATCACCCTCATATTAAAGGTGTTAATCTAATTGTATGAATAGTTTAATCTCCTCTAAGATTATCTTAAGGGCCACTAAATTATGTTCATTACTTTACATTCAGATCTGAAATAAAAAATTTACATTTCATGATTATCCAATCTATGATCTCAATGTATCATCATATTAAGAACCTAATTTCTTACTTATATCCTTTGTATATTATCATTGTTTCATACTAGGTTAAGCTTATGAGAATAACTTCTCATACATATGCCAAGTTTAACTTAAGTGATATTCTTCCATATTTCAAGCATTATCTTGGGAACAACATGACCATCACCATCATGTTTTTATAACTATCTCACTTTATCTAAAACTACTTTTCGAGCACAAGCCAATCAAGCTAAGAAATATATACAAGAAGGAAAGAGATGTCACCTACTTACACCAAATCATGCCAAACTTTTATTAACTTTCAAAAATAAGGGAAACCACTAATCCTTCACTTGGAACCACTAACCCAAGTATGAGTTTCATCATGCAGTTCACAATCATATGTTTCATCTTGGGTTTTGGGACATCTCCCTCACCTATATGGAAAACATACATATATATGAATGCCTCTCACTCTAGGGATAGGTCCTTTTATATGAAATATAGCTAGGAACTTATCATTCAAATATTTCAAAATTTTGATATTTTTGAGGTTACTATGACCTTCTCCCATATTACAAATTTCACATAATTGATATGTGAAGGAGAACAATCTTAGTAGAAATTTGATGACATTAATTAGGGTGTTTAGGTATTACCTAATAAACTCATAAATAAAGTTGAACAATGATTAGTACATTTGAAACCTAGGTGAAATTGTAATATCCAAGTGAACTTGTAATTGCCACATGGTAAAATCATATATTGAATCAAGATTTGGAAATACCCTTGAACTAAATTTGGGCCCCAACCTGATCAATATGAATGGATTATATCAAGTAGAATTAGGATAAAACCTAGCCAAGAAAGGTTGCTAGCCCTAATGTTTGATGCTAATATGGGTTATCATTCACCTTAACCTGATTAAGTTTGAATTTTGGGGAAAATTTTTCTTTTAAGGAGGGGTGAATGCAAGATCCTCAAATTTGTAAATTTACATTCTATGACATGAACTCAATAATAAGGTTTTACAATTAATTTTAAGATAATCAAAGTTTGGGATCAATAGTTTGATTTCGATTGATTTGGAATTTGAGTTATAGACTTTTATTGACTCTTCCATTTTACTTAAATAAATAACTTCTAACCAATATATGGATTTGTTTCTCCACTTAAGATATTATGATTAGATTGAGCTTCTAATTCATAATTAACAATGCACTAAACCTTACAGACCCTTTGGAAGATGAGGGAATGGTCTGTTGGCCCTAGAACCCAATATAATCCTAGTTGGACTAATCATGGTTTACACTTGGGTCCATGGGATACATGATCGCCTTAAATTGTGTGCCCAAAAGGAGGCGGATCTAGAGTAATTAGACTTTAAATTTGTAAGTAGATACTTAGGAATTCACAATGATACTAGTTTTGGGTCAAAATTAGGGACAAGGGTGACACTACTAAGAATCTAAATCTTATATTACTTACATCAATAGAAAAGAAAGACAAGTGTTCTTTACAAAAGGGTAGTGTCCAACAATTAGTGAAAGAAACAAATAAGAGAAACTGTATAATAACAAAACAAGAATGACATAAGAACCTTTTAATATGTGTTTTTGAATTTATGATGGAATAGAAACTTGGATTCAATTTCAACATCTAAGATCTATGACCAACATTTCATACTCACACATATTGTATACCCATAGAAAGTTTAAAAGAAATCATCATTAATGTTTACTTCCTCGCCTCTCAATCTTAGGATAGATATAGATAATAAGTGTCTCTCTCTCTATTGAGATGGAAAATAAACTACACATAAAACCATATGATCATTAGCTTTAGCTTCCAACATTCTCATGCATTCATGTTACTCCATAATTCTTGGATAAGGGTTAATACTACTCTCTCTATGTATTAACAATAAAAAACACAATATGGTAGTTATTCATGCAAGCGAAGCATTATGAACAAGAGTATGGAGATAAACATTGCTAAGAATACCTATATTAATCAATATAAGTATGTATTAGTTAATAGAGCCTTAGTGGATACTCGTAACTCAAGAAAGTGAACTAGCCACTCATGGTGATGAGCAACATTATGTAATTACAAGTATGTGGTGACATATAGATAGACAAAGAAAAGGATGGAAGTGACAAAAGAAGGAGATGAAGGAGAAACTCTAAATATAATAACACATGATGGGGTACTGGAGCTTGGGGATGGCCTCCTTCTCTTCTCCTTGTGATAGTAATGGCAAGATGGATGATGACGATCAAATCCTTCATCTTCCTTCTCTCAAAAGAGGGGGAGGGGGACTTTAGAGCTACCTGGATGAAGATGAAGGAACCTTGGATTATTGTCCTTGCTTTCCATGAACTAATGGAACTTCTTGCTTTCATTCGACAGTCAATGGTGAGTGGATATAGTGGGAACACTTCATCCCCCAGGTGGAGGGATGAGAGGACCCTTCTTTGTAGCATGGGGTGTACTATTTATAGTTTTTTTATGAGGCTTAGGGTACTCATTGATGAGATTGGTGTGCTCCCAAGTCCTCTGGGTATATTACTTTGGGCATGAGCCCAACTAATATTGTAGTGTTCATACTCATATCACTAGTGGTAGAGGATTGGCTGCGGAGCCATTGGTAGGCGTAGCTTGTCCATCCTTTAAATGGTATGATGTGGGGTCTTCAATAGATTGACACCCTCTAAACCATTGGTAAGTGAGGGAAGCTACATCATAGGAAGGGGGCTTGCTGATCCTTTGGAAGGAAGATACTAGATGAGACATCGGTTGATGTATCTTTTCCACCATTTGGTTGGTGTAGTTTGTAGGACCTTTGAAAGTTGGATGTCATCATATCCATTGGTAGGTGAGACTAGATGGCATCCTTCATTAGACAGTCTTCACTGGGTTCATTACCATTGAAAGAGGAGATCTCGAATCTAGCTTGAGGGTTTTCTCATCCATTGAGAGGCAAACCTGGTGTGACCTTTGGTTGTTGCAATCGATGGGTAATCAGGTTGGTGATCGCTTTAGTCGATGGAGAGGCTAGAAACTTCAAGAGTTTGATGAAGTGTGGATGTTACTTCTGGAGTTTGATGAAGTGTGGATGTTAGTTGGGAGAACCAATGGAGGGCATGTTGTGATTTGATCTCATGGTTAAGGCCATTAGTTGATGGTTTTTCTACACATATGAAGTAGTTACTACTAAATCAATCAAGAAGGGAAAATATAAAGATAATGTAGAAACATTAGAGTAAGTATGTACTAAGTAAGGAAATTAAGGACAAAAATAGGCATGAAACATCCAAAATGTTAGATGTTATAAACCCCCAAACTTAGGATCTAGATCATCCTCAAGCTAATAAATGAAATAAAAGCATCAAACTATGGTTTAGCATTTTATGTGTTTTATGTTTTTAGTGTTGACCATGTCCTTCTACCATCTTTAGTTTAAGATGTCTACATGATTGTTTGGTTTGCATACTATATCCCTTGGTTTGATTCTTATAAATCAATAATTGTGTGACCCTTTTACATGCTACAACCTCTTCTCAAAAGTAACTTCTCCTTCACAATTCACATAAAGACTCATTTTCCTAGCCATATTCGTGCAAGGTACTCGCTAGAGTTAGTCTTCACACCAACCTTTTTTCCTTTGGGTAACCTAGATAGTTGTATGGGTTTGATTAAGGTTGTAGTGTGTTTTGTCCTCCTCAATTTCACTCAACCATGAGTACTGTTGTAATAGCATTATTACTCAACTGTTAACCCTGATGTAATTTCATGTGGTTTTGTAAGATCGCCTTCTAGACCACTTTCAGGAACAACATATCTATGTTCTTGAATGCAACTATGCATAGTTTGGGAAGAACCCTTCAACATCTTTTGAAGCACAACTCTCGTAGTTTTATTTGCACTTGTCTCTTATTCTTTATCACAAGGCTTAGGGAAATGGGATTTTTTAGAGTGCATGGGCCACCAAGCCTCTTTTGATCCTTAGTTGTGATTAAGCACTGGAAGGGATAGTTGTTTCCCCTTTCGTGAGATGTATGCACTTTTCAACCTGTACTATGAGGCTAGGGTGATTGATTGGAAGTGTATCCGATTAAGTCCCAGTTTTAAAGAATTCACTCAGGGGAAGTAGCATTCTTCTGCTACCTATAGTGTCATGAAACAAAGATGGCATAAAGAAGTACTCACATCACTTGTTATTAGGTTACTTTATAGCCCAAAATGGTCACTCTGAGATGATTACGACTGGAATTAGCTTGAATACAAGAAGGTCTAACATGAGAGTGATGTCACCATCTAGTAAAATTAGATTCAATAATTGCCTATATATCAAAATGTTTCCTTCTCTAAAATCTTTCTAGCTAAAATATATGTACAAAAATCATAATTTCTTATCTAAATTGTCCACATTTTTAAAATAATTTGAAATGGACTTCAAAACACTGTCTTGTCTACTTCCGTGATTCATCATGGTACTTTCAATGATGAAAACCCCTATTTTATTTTATATCCTCAAGATCTTGTCATTCGACTGCATAGTCATACGTCCTCACCAAAGTGCCATAAGAATAGGAATGATAACCAAATCAAATTCTTGGAGTAAGAAGGGATGAGAGGTTTTCAAAAACCAAAATGCAAAACATTTAGGGTCAGAGGGAAGATAAAAAAGAACATTTGAATATGCACAATTAACGATTATGATTAAGAGGACATCACATAAAGAACATGCTTGTCCACCCCCCCAAACTTATCATACACATCGTCTCAGAGTGTCAAATAGTGACCTTTAGTGAGAATAATGAGTTAAAGACTTGAGCTCATTGATGCCCATTCCATGTTAAGGATATCCATTATGTAGATTCCTTACATGTGGTGGTAATAATCTTTGATAAATTTCCACTTTATCATCCATTATTTCCAATACCTACATCTAGAAGAGAACGTAGAACCAAATCATTAGAACCTGGAACTTTTTGAGGACTCTGATGACAAAATTGTAAGTTCCCAAAATTCAATTCTTTGTTTGTAGAACCTCATACTTTCTTTTGATGAGCTTAATAATATCCATTGCAACTTATGCAACCTTCTGTTCAGTCACATTGTTAATTGTTTTGTGATACATTGTTCTTTTCATGCTAAAGTAGGCATTTGAGCTAATGTATAAAACTACACTTGTTGTCATTGTATCTATAGAATACAAACTCTAGTAACCATCATAAAGAATAGGGACAAATCTGAGTCTCAAGACACTAGACTTGAGTTTCTCTACAAACCATTCTAATTCCCTAGAATATTTGGTATGATGCCACCTACTATTTCGTAGAAGGCCATATATATATATGTATATATATGTATATATATATATGTATATATATATATATATATATATATATATATATATATGTCAAGCTCGTTTGCTTCAAGTATTTGACATGCAGTCATGATGTTTGTAGTCTTGTAGCCTCCTAGAGTGCACATCTTGTAGAGGTTTGGCCTCAAGACCTAAAATCTATCCCTCTCAAATAAGGTGTCATTCTCATCTTCTGGGGGCTTTAGTTCCTCCATAAGGAAAGTTAGATCTTCCAGAGATAGCTTGTGGAAAGTGTCCTTTTCAAAATTTTCTAAAGTGAATTCTATAAGATAAGTTGGTGTTAGCTTGTCTAGTTATACCTCCTCATAGTGAATGTCCTCATTGTTTTCCATTATATTCTCTTTCTCTGTCTTAGGGTTGGTGGTAAAATTAACTCCTTCATGGGGTAGTGAAGTTTCTTCTTCAACCACTAGCACAGTTTCAAGTTCAATGACAATAAGGATATATTCTCCTTATCAAGAACATTCTCTTCTCTTTCAATCTCACTTTATGTTGTAGTTGTTATGTTTTCCTCTTTCATCAAGGGTAGGGTGTGTGGGTTTGCTCTCTTACAATGTAGCTAGGAGTTGTTGTGGGACTTTGTTGAGGTGAGTCAGTAGGATCTCACAAAGATTTATTAGATGTTCTCTCTAGGGTATTTTCTATAAAAGAAGGATGAGTCAATAAATCCTTTTAGGGATGGCTTCCATGTGACGATCATAGAAAAATCCCTTGTCATGTATGATTTCCATGACATATTTTACTCTCAGGAAATGGAAGTCCTTGTTGGCTATTTGCTCAATGGGAATCCTTCTATTCAATGCCACTACCATCCTAAGTAGTATAAAGGCACTATACCCCAAGTATGACTTTTATTTTAGGCAATTGCTATTGATGGAGACTTCAGTCCAATTAGGGGTGTGCCATCTATTTGCCCCTTGTATCAGTCCTTTCAGATAATTAAAGATTGTTTATAGTTCCCTGGCATCTTCATTTTTGAAGACCTTCCTACCACATGGAAGATCTCTGATGTTGTAGTTGTATGTGGTAACTAAACAAATAGAATGATCAACCATAGTCAACAACCAGTGATTCAAAGCCTTGATTGGTAGTGTTATAGGTTTGTGCCTCCTAGTTCTTTGAAAGGTGCTCTTTAGTTCTTCAATGTGTGATGCTTTGTCTGTGATTTCTATAATTGTCCAGCTAAGATAGATGTTGCATTGAAAACTGGCTCCAATTTGTCTCTGTGCATATATTCTTCAATAATAGTCCCACAACTAACCTTGAAGAACTTTCTTCTAATTGACACCTCGTGCTTGAATGCTGACCTCAGGTCATCTCTTGTAAGAGTATAACATTCACTATTATATATGGTGTCATTTCCTAGTTTGGCCTAATCCAGAGTATCTTCTAGGGCATGGATGTCTCTGAGAAAATCCTTGACATGAAAGTCATATCAATGTCCTTCATTTTTCATGGAAGTGGGGGGGGAGGTGCCAAGTTGGTGTTTTCAACCACTTATAACTCAAGAAAAGGTAGTTTCATGGATTTCTATGGTGTTTTACAAAAGAATGAGCTTAAATTCTCTTCGTCATTTTCTACTCTGGGTTCCACTGCGAGCTCAATGAATATGTCCTCATTTTGACTACCACTATTGCGTTCGGCTAGTTCTTCAAGCTCAAAATCCTTGACAATATCATCATAGTCTAGGTGTGGGTGGGACCTTGTAATTGAAGAGTGGTTTCAAGCCATCCACAAGATCCTTAGTTGTCTCCCCCACTTCCTCCCTTGATGTTTTTTTAATGCACTTTGTCATTCTTTCTGGTTGCCATGACATGTTTTCAAGAGAAGCTCCTTCTTCATTGTCTTTAGGTGGATACATATTTGGGGGTGTCTCGACCTCCTTTGTTACTTTTAACTTGTTGGTAGAATGCATTGGTGAGGCTGATCAAGTGTGCATTAGCATCTTCCCCAAAGAAAAACTCTATGCTATTAATTGGTTTTGCTTCCTCTTTCTCTGTGGAGAGCTCTATAGTGATTTCTTTGTTTAGATATGCCACATGGGGTGCTACACCAAGATTTTTCAGTACCATATCTACATGTAGGTGGACATTCATCTTCTATATTACCACAGGAGGGGAGGCAATCACTTCTTTAGAGTCTTTCTTCCTCTTTTTTGTCTATACATGCTGGGATGTCAATGTCGATGGTGCCTCCTTGCACTTCTTTTCATAGTTGGAGGTACACAACAACTTATTCTTGCAACTCAAGTCATCGCGTTCCTGTCTCAAAAAAGGAACTTCTTTGTTCATGTCATCCAAGGCCTCCATGATTCATGTTTGGTTGGCCTCCAAGAGTTGCATTTATTGTGGAAGACTGAATCGAGGTTGAATACTCATGGTTACCTCCTACACATGTGATATTAGTGATGATGCATTTAAAGACAATAAGAAATTTTCATAGCTAGCATGGTAATGATCTCATGAAGGTCATCGATGTCCTACCTAATTTCCTTAAATTCCATCGCATCATGAGCTCATTGGGGTGTTGCATCAAGTTTTCACGAACTGACTTCCTACCTAGGATCCCCCAATGATGGTTCTTGAGATTTTTTTCCTTCTTGATTTTAGGAAAGTTGTCCTCTTTCCCCTATGCTGATGGGGAGGGGTCTTCCAGCTTCTTCCCTTTCGGTGAATTTTACTATTTCTATGGAAAACATATATTTTATAGAGAGCTTTGGGATAGGGGGCATCCTATTAGAAGTCCTGACCTCATCATCCCTTAGAATGGTATTGTTGCATGTCACACTCGCTTCAATTGATGGAGCTCTTGCCTCCTCCTTCTCTGGCTGAGCATTCTCTAGTTTAACTACCAATTCATCAAGATTGACAACTATGTGGATAGTCTCTTGTTGTTTATCTTCATCTTCAACTACTAATATTGGAGTGGGGAATTTCTTCCATTTTGGCCTAGCAACAAGTTTTGATAGGAAATTGGACTATAAACCTCTCCTTCTTTGTTGACTTATCTTCTATCTTATTAATCAACTTCTCTATCGAGGCTTGTTTATTGATTTGGGGGAAGGGTATCAATATATACTTCATTTTTATAAATTTTTTGATAGAGAACAAGAGCATGTCATAGTCATAGTTACTAATTTAGGTAACAGTGAGAAGGTTGTTTGAACTCAAGAACCTATAGGAATATTTCTGCTTCTTCCTTTCCAGGATGCTTGTACAAGTTGAATATCTTCCATCTACTACACTCTCCCCTAGTCACAATGAAATGTTCTAATTCTTTAGGGTATCCTAGTCTATGTGCAATGTGTGTCACGAGTCCACCCATCCGGAAGTCTCCTGACCCTTCTTGACTGATTGCAGCAACTAGTCTGTCAATCAAAATTCTTCTTATGATATTTGGCTTATTTTCAAGGATACTCCACAATATGTGGAGATCCATTCTAGTTTTTGTTTCCAGTATATGACCATAAGAATCAACATTTGGCAATTATTTTATGAATTACTCTCATGATTCCATAATGTGTCTTTTCTCCTTTTGACTGCCTAGAGCTATATTCAACTTGTCATGACAATGTCTTCCACGTTTTAGTAGTGGAGAATTCTTGATTCTCTCTATATACCTTGGCCTCATTGCCTAACTCAACTTCTTCTTCCATGTTTGTGAATATTGAGTGATTCCATTTCTCTATTAACATATAGTCCTCATTGACTATTTGTACTGTCAATTTATAAATTCCCCTTTACTCCTTATCTTCTTCCAATTGAAGAGGTGCTTCTTAAGGGAAGATGTGAACTCTAGAGTGAGTTCGTTATAAGAGATGTTACTGTCAAATAATATATTGTAGATCCAATCTATTTTTAGGTGTTCCTTCAATTTGTTGTAAATTACCAATATCCTTAGAGTGTCAATGTTACTAAACCTTGATGCCTTGAGCACATCTTACCAATGATCATTTTTTCCCAAGCCTTCTTATGTGATCATCTATCGGAATGAAGTAGCTATCTGGTTGGGGATTTGCGATGACATAAATTGTATGAGGAATGTTGATGTCACAAGCATTGGAAGGTGGGGTTGCTAATGGCTGAATTGTTGGCTTATCTTCAGTTCCTTTTTCCCTTGTTACTCTGGAAAGCATACTTGTCTTGAATTTTTGGATAGAATATATCACCTTCCACTTTTAGAGATTCTCAACTTCAATAGATGGTGTGTATTCATACGTTTGTATCCCCTTAGACTCTGGTAGTGTCAGAATATTCCTTAAGGACCTCTTCCTATCCACCTCAAACATCTCCTTTATACTTTCTGGGGTAGGCTCCCCATGAATCTCTATACATCTTACTACATCATCTTTTAGTCTCTCAATTCTATCAATCTTTTCCTGCCATAATTTCTCCTTGAATACATCTACCTCAGTCATCCTCTTTGTGAGTTGTGGTGAGAGATGAGGTCTTTTGTCATTTGTATTTCCTTCCATGGGAACTAAATTGCATTGTAGATATATAAATATATCTCCACTAGAGAGGTTAGCACAATAATATTGGCTGAAGAAAATAGATCTTAGTAGTTAATACTTCACATACTGATAGATGTTGATGACCTTTTGATGGTTTACACACTAATGGATGGTATTACCTTTAAAGGGCTTTAAACAAGAAACTGATGGATGTTCCAAATGAATGGTTTTCAAGGATCTTGGGATTGATGTCTTATAATGGATCAGAGCTGTCATTTGAAAACTAAGGGTATGGGCTACCAAAGGTTTTAATAAGAATGAGGATTAAGAATCCAAAGGCCACAAAATTTGAAGGTCTAAAAATATGGGGGTTGAGGTCAAGGTCAAACCATGAAAATTGATGGTGTGAGTATCTTCTAAAATTGAGGATTGAGGAGAACAAAAGTCAAAGGTCAAGCACAAGTCATCAACTAAAGGTAAGAGACCAAGGTACCACCTACCTATGGCAATGTTCATCTTCAAAAAATTGAGGAAGGGTTTGAGAGAAAGTGTGAATAAATAAAAGAGCTTATGTAGGACTTACTATGGATCTGACCATTGTCTGAGTTTCGTTGATCCTCTTTGAGTCTCCAACCACTCTACCACACTATAGCTCCCTCAAGCTTGATCTTTCTCTCACTAGCCTTGATAACCTGATGGTAAGAACGCCATCAATATCCTTCGACCCATTGGAAGGACTAAGGGTTGAGTCTCTATCTTTTTATGGCAGAGGTAACAAACAATGTGTGACCCAAAGGAAGCATGTTGAAGGTGTTGGATGTTTGTTTTGCAGTGAAGTTAGGTGGAGTATCTAGGATTAGGGTTTAATATCACTTCTTCTCTTGTACTTCAAATGTACATCAATGGTGCACAAGTGTCAGGACCATAATGCTTTTATGGTGTTCTCCATATGTGGTGGTGGGACTGACATGTCTTTTGATACGTGTTTAGATATCTTCTGATGGCCAATTATAATATGCCTTTTGAATGTTACTATGACTTATCCCCTCGCAATAAACAGTGAAAATCTTGAGAGAAAGGTAGATTAGATATCTGCCTTCTGATGGTTAGGTAGGGTGCTTCCTGTCAATGGTTATTTGGTACATTTGGCTTCCAAGGTGTTTCTAATATATTCATTAGATCTCTTATCTTCCAATGATAGAATTCAAAGGTAATACTTATTTGGATTCTGATGTTCACTTAGCAATCACAACTCCATGGCATTCTACTCAATGCCAGTCCAATTGAAATAAACGCTGGATGGGTAGATAGCTCAACTGATTTGAGTACCTGAAGAGAATTAAATGATATCTAGGTCATTTACTAAGTTTATTCTGTGTACACTATGATTTTTTATTAAAATCAAGGTGAACCTAGGAAAATATCAAAATAGAAGCACTAAAGTTGAACATAATAAAGGAGAAATTAGAAGAACTATGGTCTTTAATTGTATAAGTAAACAAAAAGAGCTCGGGTCGCCTCCAAAGTGCTAATTAATAGTCTTTAGTTTGAATCTCTTGGTGATGCCCTTACCCCTCTTCTGGTAGTGCATGGGTTGGTTCCTATAACTATACTTTTTCTCTTCTAGTGAAGGCCACATATTCATAATACATTTTCACAAGAAAATTACTAGACTTTTTACTATATAATTCTATCATCCTTGAAGGGTAAATATTAGATACATAAAAATTGCCTAATTGTAAAGACCCCACTTCCCGGTAATCCCCAATCAAGGGAGACCAAGAGTTCAGAGGCATTATCCCAAAATTTAGGATCAATGGTTTAACAATTTAAACACAAATAATTATCAAATTCTACTCATACTAAATTGGAAAGCTAGTATTAAATAAAATTTTTGGCATATCTTTTCAAAATAGGATCTAAGACTTCTATCCATAGTATAAATCTAACTATCTAATCCTCCTTTGGATTACTTAAATTCATCTTCACATATTTCACTTTACTGTCTGTCCTTTTTAAAAAATGTACCTAAAATGCTGACAAACAAAACGTCGATCAATATATTTCTATTCTAGTATGTGGGGAACAATCACAATTTCACAAATAGTTTCTAACAATCTAGTTATCACAAATAATTGATTAACAATCCAAATTAAGCTTTCAATGTGACTTCTCAACCGCTTTTTCTCTGAACCCTGGATTACCCTCTCTTAGGGTTTTATCCTTGCAAGGGACATAAAGCCACTTTCTCCATCCTGAGCTTGGTTCCTGGGGACACCTCTCATGGTGCCCAATGGTCTTCTCTCTATGGCTTGACCGATTATAACTTCCCTCTGGGGCTTGGTCATGCAACGTACATCAAGGTGGCATGTAGGTTCAAGAATACACATACATACTTATTGTGACAAACATATGGACTTTATAGGATTGCAGAATTAAAATCCAATAGTTTAGGTTTCATCCAATCGATGAAACGTTCAGGAAATGCCATGAAACTAAACCGATTATTCATAAATAACCACATACCTGATCCAGAGTAACTTGATGTCCAAGCAAGAATAACCAAGAATAATCAATCAAGCAATCAATCAGTGATCCTAAAATTAATGCATAACACCCATGTGTCATTAAACATCCTCAAGATTGACTAGGGTCCCACTTTAGGGTTTCTAGGTCACCTTTTAGGGTTTTATTAGGGTTTTAGCTTCCACCATCCAATTATCACTTTTAATGCAGTTTTGACACACAAACCCTAATTTCAACATCATATGCATGATTGAATTCCAATTAAGTCAAATATATCTCTTTTACACTAAACTACCAACCTTATCCTTTTAGGTCATATAAAGATCATTAAGTCCAATTATTATATTCAGGCTCTTTTGAATTGAAAACTCTAATTTCATCAATGATTATAGTCAAATTCACAAATGAACCCTAATTACCATTTTTCACATCTTCTAGGTTAGTAAACCCTAATTACACCAGTTATGAAAAATTATCTCTAACTATATATCTTTCATCATATTCATGAAATTAAGTCAGACTTTGATTACTAGCATCAACTAAGTCTATTAAATACATCCATAATCAAGATATAGGGCTTTGATCTATTTAAAGCATTGAAGTTATCAACTTTATGTAATTTTCAAATTAATAGAAGAAATAGAGTCTGATTATATTTTTACTGGATTCCCCATGTTTTTCTAAGCAAGATTCATATATCATTCATCTTAATCTGAGCTACGAGTAATTAGTTATGAATTTCACAAAATAAGTTACCTTGGGCCAATGGAATGCTGCCACCTGGCGGCTTGCTCCTCGTGAGCAACACGCGGGACCGAGTCTACTTTTTCCCCTGTGCCCACACTTTAGGACCACGTGCACTCGGGGGCAAGGAGGTCATTTCCTTCTTTACCTTCTTCATCCTCCACTCATTGCTTTGTCCGCAAACCTGGTCCCTGGCACAGTCAACTGGAGGGTTGACTTTGAGATCCAACCTCTCTCGGCACTCGACAAGGCCACCACGACCTCCGCCGCACCCCTAAAAACTCAATGGTGGTCTTGGATACAGCCAAGTTGGCTGGAGTAAGTGGAACGACTAGGAGGGTGATCGTCGACTGATCCAAGTAAATAGTTGATGAAAGGGGAAAGGAGAAGAGGAATTGGAGGTAGGGTCGAGTTGCTTAAACCACAACGAGTATTCACGAAGGGGTACCCAACCTCGTAGAAGGGGGATCATCCCCTTATATAGGCCATGGCCATGGTGAACGATTAGTGAAACAAACTGGAATTAGTGGTTTCCCTAAAGCATTTCCAAAGCCCCCAAAAATTAGGATGATTCAGCTCATTTTTGCCTTGTGAATCTTCTGAATGGGTTTCCTTCTTTGTACATGGATTGGCTCACGAGAAAGTCGAGTAGGAATTACCATCAAATTTGTGCTTTGGTTCCTTTCTTGGTTTAGGGTAGAAGACAATTGTGAACCATTGGATCGAATATCCAATGGTCCAAAAAGCATGCGCTTATAACTTGGGCGGGGTATAAGTTATTTCCAGAAAATATAAAAGTGTGACATTTAAACCAAACCTCTTTACTTTAAGAAATCTTCAAAAAATCATATCTCTTAAACTGTATGTCCAGTTGAACCAAAATTTTAAGAGAAAGTCTATAATGAATTAATCCACGTATGTACCAAATTTGGGACTCAAACTCAAAAGGAAAAAGGCAATATATTCATGTGCAAGTTATCTTTTAATAAAGCTTATTTTAAGCATATTTTCTCTCTCTTAATCTTTCATTTTCTTTATTTTGATTCATTCTACCATTAGAAACCATGTGGAGTCGAAATATCCTTCATAATGATTCCATTATCCATATTTCTACATATTTCTTATATTTTCATCATTATCTCAACTTTCCTTCTCAATAATGCTTTATTTGATTTTATCTCTTTCTTCTCTTATTATCTTTGCAACTTGGACTCCTTGGAACCCAAGAAATCCTAAAGATATGAAATCCCTCCTCGAAGGATAATTCTTAGCCTTCTAGATGCTTCCTCATCTATATTTTCTCATTATCTTAGTTATTCTTTTACTAATTGATTCCTTTTCCTTTTTATTTCCTTTTCTTGTTATTGGGCTCAACAGCCAACAAGGCCCACAAAATCAAACATACAAGGCTATTTATCAAAGGAATCTGTTTAAGGCACATAAATCACACAATCATAAAATTATTGGGGAAGTTACATTTCCAACCAAAAGAAACCCAAAAATTTGGGGTTGTAACATCCTTCCCCTCTTATAGGAGATTTTCCCTCAAAATTCCACCAAACATACGAATAATTCAGGATAAAACTCTTCCATGTCCATCCTTGGCTCCCATGTGGCCTCATCCTCTCCATGTTTCTTCCAAAGAACCTTTATCATCTTATATTCTTACATATGAGTTCTCTCTCACCTTGATATCTCGTACCCTCATAGGTGACTCAGGATATTTCAGCCTCCCTAGAAGCTCAATAGGTTCATGACTCAACACATGGTTTAGGTACTTCACATAGCACTATAGATCGGACTCATGGAACACATCATACATCATGTTATCCTGAGGGGTAAGGATAAACATACGAATCTCCACCGATCCATCCCAAATGGACCTATGTATTGGGGACTCATCATTCTCATCTATAGCTCTGAGGGGTCGGGTTGTCATAACACATATTCTCCCACTACATGTCAGTCTGCCTCACATCGTCTCATGACTTCATGTCACCCCTGGGCTTTCTCAGCCATCACATGATCAAAGCGACTTCATCTGCACATAATGTGGTCTCTCTGACCTTCACAAGGTCCGTTCACCGACATCATCCTAATGAAGAAGTGATCGACAAAACCTCTCTTACAGAGCTTCTTACAGCTTGATACTGGATATGGTGGCTATCATAATAAGAAAACTCTGCTAGGGGTAGGAACTGCTCCCACGAATCACCCTAAACGAGCACGCATGCTCTCATCATACCCTCTAAAGTCTGGATCATACTCTCTCGACTATCCATCAGTCAGGGGTGATATGTTGTGCTCAACTTCAATCTAGCATCAAGTTCTCCATGTACATACTTCCACCACATGGAAGTGAACTTAAGGTCATACTCAAGATATTGAGCTCAGATCATAGTATAGATGAACTATCTCTCTCTCATATATAGTTCAACCAGAACCTATAACACTGACAGTGCTCTCTCTCTTAGGTAAGAGACTAGGTCATCTTGGTAAGGTGATCTATCATAACTCATATTGCATCCAGACTACTCTTGGTCCAGGGGAGACTCACCTCAACTTCTATGGTGAGCTACTCTTATTCCCTCTTAGGGACTCTTCACTATCCGTAGAATCTCAATGGGTTATTGGTGTCACCTACTGGCATGCATGGCGACAAGCCACATGCACTTTATATGCTTCTTCATCTCAGGTACTCAAAGCACACTTTTATTATCTTAGTAGTACCACGGTATATGCCAGACTTATAATCATGATCTTTTGCATATCATGATTTCTCAAGGCTGACTCCTCAAAAACCCTAAAACACTCTAGTGGTGGGTTCCATCACCTTCCTTTCCTAAGAGGTGTATCTAAGGTTCTTACAACCATCCTTGTATCTCATCAAGCTCTACGCTATCTAACTGAGCAACCACCTTAACCAATAGGTCTGATTGGATCTGGGTGTTAGCCATACATGGTCTCATCTTCTAATGAACTTAGGCTTTTCCTAACAACCTCCCTTAAACAATATACCTATATACCTTAGATGTAACTAGATAAAGGGTATCAGTTACCACATATGCTTCCTTATCAGTGATGAGATAAGCTTCATATATTCAACTCATCATCCACATCTTAGATTTAGGTCTAACTAAGTCAAGAAAACTTTGAGCTCGTCATCATGGTTATCAAACTCAAACTCATATAACTCATAAATTCCATACTACTCTCGATAGGAACGTACTCATATGATGACTACCTTAGTTCTCTTCGTGTTTGCAAACCATCTATCAAAAGGTATGATACTTCCTCAATCCTCAAACATCATAGAAATGTTTCAACTCACATCATCTTTATCCTTAATGTATAGCATGCATATTTCCCTATCTCTGACCCCCCATAATGAGAGGAAATAAGCATTTGGATGTAGTCCAAATACAAAGTTCATCCTGTTCCAAGAGTAGAGATTGTGCATCACATATTGCCAATACACTTTCCAAACTAAGTTGAAATGTACATCACATGTCTCCACATAATAAACAACTTGATTATGGGTCTACACCCATGGGAAGACTTTTCCCATCACCCTTTGAATCTTAACATATCTCTTTTATGCACAATCCTTAGTTGTTACCTCAAGGTCTCTAGGGTGCTGACACTTTTGGGGTGATCTGACCCTTATGCATCTAAGGCGTGCCTCTCACTCTTACCCCTTTGGCCCCATGAACTCATGACGGTGGCCAACCTCCTAACCCATGGTCCTTGGGCAAAGGTAGTTGTTACCTCCCGACCCTATGGTCTCGTGTATCTAGGGAACAGACAACTCTTACTATCATCGGTCTTATCCCTTCATGACCTTAGTATTGACTTAGGATTCCATCATAGCACATCTCATTCTTGAATCTTTACCCAAAACTCCATCATCTCTCTGGGCACTCATTGTCAAACTTACATCCTTTCATAGGGATCATGGCGACCTACCTAACTTGGTAAGGCCCCATAAGGTCACCTCCATGGAAACATATCTTCATGCCCCTTAGAGATGGTCAAACAAGGGTCTATAGATTCATGCTCATACCATGTGCTCTCCACTTATCTCATCAAGCTCCTATGAGAGACCTCTTTAGGTTACCTCGAACCTACACAAAATCTACACCTGAAAGAAGGGTCCCTCCCCAGTATGGAGAGAAAACTATCTTTGGATAGCAATAAAGGTCACAAATGATCCTACGTCCATGGTTTACATCATCATGTGCGGGCTTAGCCCCTATCCTGGTACTTAGGTATGTAGCTAGCAAGAGGACAACCCACTCAACCACTCTGGGTTCCTTAGCATGTCATACTTGCTCCTATTCCTCAACATTGGACCAACTGCATACATGCATATGTCACCAACCCATGTATGAGGGGTTCATCAAACATATCCCCTAGCCAAGGGGTTCCCTTTTCCTCTACTCCTGAGGGGTTCCATGCTCTAATCTTTAGGGACTCCACCATCTTCATGAGCATCAGGTGCACCAGGTACTACTACTTCCCTTCTTAGGTCTACGAACCCTAGGTGCATGCTTGTCTCATGAATTATGAGGCATAAATCTCTTGGCCTAGGTCTCAAACCTGTTGCTAGTCTTGATGTCGTTCTCTTCTATGTAGGTGCATGCCTTGTCTATGCTCCTATATGCCTGTTAGGGTTCCCATATGGTCTCCTCTAGCCTTCTCAATGAGGGAGATATCCATTTCCCTAACAGGTATGACCCACCCAAGGTTGGGTCACCAAAAGGCACATGGGTCAACAACCACCCATGGTTCATGTTCCTCATAGGTACTCAAAACTTTTATGCAAAGCATGCATGTCGAACCTGCGTGCATACATGCATGGTTAACTATGATATCCAACTCATCATGTCATCTCTCTCTAACAACCACTTAGGGTTTAGGGTTAACATCTTCCTTAGAGGATGTGCCAGGTCTCTACCTCTTCCTGGAGGCCTCTTCCTCCAAGGCTAACTCTCTCCTCATCCTCGTACAATAAGTTCTAACCTTAGAGCCCACCTGAGGGCACGCCAACTCACACCATACACCCTAAGCATGTAACTAATCTTTAGTTTATGCTTAAACTATTATACTTAAGTCCATGTCATCTTGTTTACACACTTTTCATTGATTTGGTGGAGGATTCTTTAATCCTTATCATACTTACCCTGACCTCAAGAGGGTAGGGAAGAGAGAAAAAAACCCTAAACCTTAGAATCCTTAATTGAATTAGGGTTGAGAAGGAACGAAATAGATGATAGAGTCCTAAAGGTATCTTATTTTGAGTCAAAACCTCTAACATTGGCCAGGAAGCCACACTGCATCTGGGAGTCCTCCTGACCGATGAGTGGGGTAGAGGAAAATATTGGAAGCCCCTGGACCATGATCCTTTTCTAGACACCTCCGTCATCGGAAAATCCTCTAATAACTCCCTCAGGTTCTATAGAGTTTGTAAATTTTAAATAATTATTAAGGATTAAATGAGAAACCATTGGCTCTAATACCAAATGTAAAGACCCCACTTCCCGATAACCCCAAATCAAAAGAGACCAAGAGGTCAGATGCATTATCCCAAAATTCAGGATCAATGGTTTAACAATTTAATCAAAAATCATTATCAAATTCTACTAATACTAAACTAGAAAGTTGGTATTAAATAAAAAATTTGGCATACATTTTCAAAATATGATCTAAGACTTCTATCTGCAGTAGAAATCTAACTATCTAATTCTCCTTTGGATTACTTAAATTCATCTTCATAGATTTCACTTCACTGTCTGTCCTTTTTTAGAAATGTACCTAAAATGCCGACAAACAAAATGCCAGTCAACATATTTCTATACCGGTATTTGGGGAACAATCACAATTTCACAAATAGTTTCTAACAACCTAATTATCACAAATAATTGATTAACAATCCAAATTACGCTTTCAATATGACTTCTCAACCGCTTTTTCCCTGAACCTTGGATTACCCACTCTTAGGGTTTTGTCCTTGCAAGGGACATAAGGCCACCTTCTCCATCCTGAGCTTGGTGCCTGGGGTCACCTCTCATGGTGCCCAATGGTCTTCCCTTTGGGGCTTGAGTGATTAGACCTTCCCTCTGGTGCTTGGTCATGCAATGTACATTAGGGTGGCATGTAGGTTTGAGAAGACACATTTGTACTTAATTGTGATAAACATAGGGACTATATTGGATTGCAAAATTAAACATCCAATGGTTTAGGTTGTATCGAATCGATGAAACATCCGTGAAATGCCGTGAAACTAAATCGATTATTCAGAAATAACCACATATCTGATCCAGAGTAACTTGATGTCCACCAAGAATAACTAAGAATAATCAATCAAGCAATCAATCAGTGATCCTAAAATTAATGCATAACACCCATGTGTCATTAAACATGCTCAAGATTGACTCAGGTCCCACTTTAGGGTTTCTAGGCCACCTTTTAGGGTTTTATTAGGGTTTTATCTTCCACCATCGAATTATCACTTTTAATCCAGTTTTGACCCACAAACCCTAATTTCAACATCATATGCATGATTGAATTCCAATTAATTCATATATAGTTCTTTTACACTAAACTAACAACCTTATCCTTTTAGGTCATATCAAGATCATTAAGGCCAATTATTATGTTCAGGCTCTTTTGAATTGACAACTCTGATTGCATCAATGATTATAGTCAAATTCACAAATGAACCCTAATTACCATTTTTCACATCTTCTAGGTTAGTAAAACCTAATCACATTAGTTATGAACAATTATCTCTAATTAGATCTCTTTCATCATATTCATGAAATTAAGTTAGGATTACTAGCATCAACTAAGTCTATTAAATACATCCATAATCAAGATCTAGGGATTTTATCTATTTAAAGCATTAAAGTTATTAACTTTATGTACTTTTCAAATTGGAAGCTGAAACACAATTTGATTATATTTTTACTGGATTCCTCAAATTTTTTTGAGAAAGATTCATATATCATTCATCTTAATCTGAGCTACCAGTAATTAGTTACAAATTTTGCAGAATAAGTTACCTTGGGCCAATGGAAGGTTGACACCTAGCGACTTGCTCCTAGCGAGAAACACACTAGACCGGGTCCATATACACTTTCGCCCCTGCACCCACACTTTAGGGCCATGAATGCCCAGGGGCAAGGAGGTCATTTCCTCCTTTACCTTCTTCATCCTCCGCTTGCTGCTCTGTCCGCAAACCAGGTCCCTGGCTCGATCAATTGGAGGGTTGACTTCGAGATCCAACCTCTCTCGGCACTCGACAAGGCCACCACGACCTCCACCGTGCCCCTATGAGCTCAATGTTGGTCTTGGATATGCCCGAGTTGGCCGAAGTAGATGGAACGACTAGGAGGGCAACCATCAACTGATCTAAAGAAATAGTTGATGAAAGGGGGAATGAGAAGAGGAATTGGAGTTAGGGTCGAGTTGCTTAAACCGCAATGAGTATTCACGAAGGGGTACCCAGCCTTGCAGAATGGAGATCATCCCCTTATATAGGCCATGACCATGGTGAACAGTCAGTGAGAAGAATTGGAATTAGGGGTTTGCCTAATGCACTTCCAAAGCCCCCAAAAATTAGGATGATTCAGCTCATTTTTTCCTTGTGAATCTTCTAAAGGGATTTCCTTCTTTGTACATGGATTGGCTCGCGAGAAAATCGAGTAGGAATTACCCTCAAATATGTGCTCTGTTTCCTTTCTCAGTTCAGGGTAGAAGACAAATGTGAACCATTGGATCAAATATCCAATGGTCCAAAAACACACACTTATAACTGGGGCGGGGTATAAGTTATTTCCAGAAAATATAAAAGTGTGACATTTAAACCAAACCTCTTTACTTTAGGAAATCTTCCAAAAATCATATCTCTTAAACTGTATATCCAATTGATACCAAATTTTAAGATAAAGTCCATAATGGCATATTACACGTGTATACCAAATTTGGGACTCAAAATCAAAAGGTAAAAGGCATTATCTTCATGTGCAAGTTATCTTTTAATAAATCGTATTTCAAGCATATTTTCTCTCTCTTAATCTTTCATTTTCTTAATTTTGATTCCTTCTACCATTAGAAACCGTGTGGAGTCAAAATCTCCTTCAAAATGATTCCATTATCCATATTTCTACATATTTCTTATATTTTCATCATTACCTCAATTTTCCTTCTTAATATTGCTTTATTTGATTTTATCTCTTTTTTCTCCTATTATCTTTGCAACTTTGACTCCTTGGAACCCAAGAAATCCTAATGATATGAAATCCCTCCTTGAAGGATAATTCTTAGCCTTCTAGATGCTTCCTCATCTTTCTTTTCTCATTATCTTAGTTCTTCTTTTACTAATTGATTCCTTTTCCTTTTTATTTCCTTTTCTTGTTATTGGGCTCAATAGCCAACAAGGCCCATGAAATCAAACATACAAGGCTATTTATCAAAGGAATCCATTTAAGGCACATAAATCACACAATCATACAATTATTGGGGAAGTTGCATTTCCAACCAAAAGAAACCCAAAAATTTGGGGTTGTAATACTAACTATCTCGACCGAATCTTTCTAGGGAAGAGTGATGTGGTTTATTATCACATTAACAAATTCACTCAGGGTTGAAATCCATGATCTTTTACCAAAACCTTGCGCAATAATACCACCCACAAGCGAACGGGTCTTATCACAGTATAGTTGAGGATTGAATCCCAAGAGACAATATTTTTAAGAATCGTTGTTAGTCGAATCTAGCTCAAGTAAGACTAATATTTAGAATGACTGGTTGATTTGAGGTTAATTAAACTAAGTGCAAGAAATTAAAGAGTAGAATTAAAGTTGATCTAGATTAATGATATGGAATGACTGGGATGGTCTCAGGTTTCACCACCACTACACATGCAAACACATCCAAACATCAAACATCCAGGCAAGATATAACCATCCAAATAGAACTTTTGGGAACCCTCCCCGAGGGATGTTTAGGTCCACATAAGCATCCCCTTAGGCATCATATGTCTCATCACCATTTAGATCATACACTTACGGTTCCGAAGATACAAAATCCAACTAAGGTTGTGGCCCTCCCTAAGGGATGTTTAGGCACACAGAAGTGTCACCGTAGGCTAGATAGATCGTCCCCTCATGGATCACACACTTACGACCTCAAGGAATCCTATCAGAAGTTCTCGTCAAGGAGTCAACCCCACTAATCGACAAGAAAGCAAGTGATTAATCTACAAACAAACATCAACGATTAACAAAGAAGATACAAAATCCAACTAAGGCTATGGCCCACCCTGAATGATGTTTATGCCACAGAAGCGTCACCATAGGCTAGATGGTTCATCCCCTCACGAATCATACACTTATGACCTCAAGGAATCCCATTCTATTTCTAGTTTGGGAGTCAATCTCATTAATCGACATTCTACCCTACGTATAGAAGTTCTCACAAAATAGGAAAAACATGATGAAAGCAAGAAGGTAACCAAACTACAAACATTAACGATTAACAAAGAAATGAAAAGTTATATACATTTCCTTGGAATGTAAATGAAAAGACATGAAAGCATGGGCAGCAGGGATAGTCCTCGCACCCCAGTGAAAAGGAACTACTCGCTCATGATGCGAGAAATAAGAAGGATAAGAGAGAGGGAAGATTCTGCCATGAGCATGATGTAGAAGGTAGTCACAGCTCGGTGAAGATGTTGTGTTCTTCTACATCATGTCGGGGCAGATCTTGGATGAGGAGGAAGAACCACCAAGGTAGACCGGGTGGACCTTCTTCTCCACATTCCTTCTCTACTCGACCTCCTTGCTCACAGTAAGAGGAGCAGGTGAAGTGGATATGGTGTGGACGTACGTGGATGGAGCTAGATCGAGCCTTGAGTTTGGGCAGCGTGGTGGCGTCCCCCGGATCGATCTCCCAAATGAGGACCCTTGTGGTCCTATTTATAGGCTCGGGTCTGGTCCTCATGATTTTTGTGTGAGTCTTCCTCACGGTTTGGTCTTAACGGTTTGGAGACCGTTTAGATGACCAAATGGTCTTGTGTTATTTTCCTCCAAATGGTCTTGGTCATGCGATCGTTTACACAGTCAGTAGATGTGCATCAAATGGTTTCATTCGATCGGTCCTGGAGTAGGTTGGTCTTCACGTGGTCTTTGTGGTGACCGTCCAATGGTTTGGGGGCAGTGATTGCTTACCTTTGATCGGTATACTTCTCGTCAGCGACGATCGTCTAAGAAGTTTCGTGCATCAATCGATCAAACGGTCATGAGACCTCTGCTGTCCAAACGGTCTCCGTCTCTGATCGGTCTTGAGTCTTTGTCCAAACGGTCTTGCAAATCTATGACCATATGGTCTTCAATAAATGATCGTTGGTCTTGCGAGTATCCATTGACCAAACGGTCTTGGGACCGAACAGATCCAAACAGTCTTGGGACCGTGCACTGCCAAATAGTTTTGAGATCTCACGGTCTTGGGCAAACGGTCTGCATCCCATCGGTCTTCACTTCCAAACGGTCTTAACATTCAGTCGATCTAAATGGTCTCGTGCATTGATGGCCTCCAATAAATTGGGAGACCAATCACTACTTAACAGTCTACACCTCTCGCAGTCTCGCTCGTCTGAACAGTCTCGCGGGTGGCTATCGGTCTTGAGGACCGAGCGCCACCACACAGTCTTGAGACCGTAAGATGGTGGAGACCGAATGATGTCCATCATGGATGAAACTGAATCGTCAAGACTGTTTGGTCAACACCGTTTGGACAAGACCAAGGATGAGAGGGTCTAGAGTGAAGGTAGATCCCAAATGAAAATCTATCTTTATCAGGGCTTACTGAATCTGCATGAAATCAATATGGAATTTAGTCAATAACTTGATAATTTAACCAATTAGGAAAAATTGCATATTGTAGGATTTAGGTGATGAAATCGAATATATTGAGTTGAATTGAGCCCAGAATGGCGACTAAGAATCATGATGAATTTGGATTCATCAGAACCACGAACTTAAACATTGCTCATCCTCAAGTAACACAAAATCTGAAACTGTCGCCAAATGAATACTTTCAACTCGTGTGGTTGCCTCCTCTTCACATCATGATTGTTTCCTTTCTGCCTAGTATAACTAAGCATCTCAACTTCCTAAGATCACTAAACAAATCTTACCGTATGTTCATTCCTGAGTTTGTTTTCCAACATCACTTCCTCCTCACTTTTTCCAACAACAAGCATTTCTAAGAGTTTTGTTAGAGTCCAGAGATACCCACAGAACAACAAGTGTACATCTTGTTGGGTTTTTGGGGAGACAAAGAAGGTAGAGGAAACAAAACAAAATTATCCTCCCTGAACCCAGTATAAAGGAATCGTGTCAACGTCTATACAATAGGAAGGATGGTTTGTAGAGACATACCTTGTCCCGAGGCTTGCTCGGCGACGTTACCTCGCGGCTTACGCAGTCTTCACCTTCGGTCTTGGATGATGTCTGTGTAGCTCCTAGTCTCACTGGGACTATCGGGATTGACAACTATCCTCCGAGCGAAAGAAGCCTCCCGCCTCTGAAGTAGTCCACACGGACCACCTAGAACTCTGATCGCCTTGTCGAAAAAGGAACCAGAAGGAGTCGTACCCTCCTGTCAGTGTACTAGTCACCGACACACTCTCCTTCCACTAGTCACTTTTTTGCAATTGTCTTTCCCTTGTTGTGCCTCCCTTATCGGGTAGAACTTGCTCGGGCTCTCATGGTTACCACAACCATAGAGAACAACAACTTTGCAGAGCAACTTGTATTCTAAGTTGTACTATCAGAGAAGTATTGGTATGTATGTCCTGAGAGCCAATCATGGGATGATTGGTGGGATACATTAAGATTGATTTGATAAAAATCAAAGGCAAGCTTCCAATTCATTCTAGTTCATTCATATGAGATAATGATAGAACATATTGAATGTCTAGAAAATGACAGTACTCAATGACGTATGCTTTCAGGTTGAGGACCTGAACGATGAGATCATATATATGATAAGAGTTTGTACATTATTATTATGTCCCTAGTTGGATGTCATTATGGAAGGTAGATAGACAACAATGACACACAAGACTAGATTGTGGTGTTGGTTGATGATAGAATCTCGTTAGTCATGATATGGAGATATCAAACCAAACACATAGGTACTTGTTAGAGAACAAGTGTACTGGACAGACCCACCATGAGTTTGACACATTGAACCATGATATGGTAGTCACAGTCAATTCTCATAGTGATGGTGGTGAGTGTGATTCTTTGACCTGAAATCACTACACTTAACACATGTCGTTGGGTACACTTTGACATCATCAAACGCAATCCTAAAACATGGGTTGTTATAAAGGTGATGATTGGGTGGCTTTTGAGGGTTGAGTGATAGATATGGGATTTGTCCCTCCTGAGGGAGTTTGATATCCATGACCACTTGATGAGTAGGATTGAGATAGGCGTGCACGCATGTGTGAATCAGTATGTGATATTGATGTCATACATATCTCCTCCAATCTACTCGGAGATCAAGAAAGTGAATGAACATTGACAGGATGACTGTTCCATGCCTTGAGTTCATTTGGGATATCAGTGACAAAGAATTATACATTCATTGTAACATCATTCACGGATTGTAGGATTGAAAGTTGTTCTCCAACTTTCCTTTTGACTTGGGTAGCATTCATGTGTGACTAGGCACCGCTCTTTGCTTGTGAAGTCATAAGTGTTATGGACTTTCACTGCCAACGTTAAATGGACCTACAGGGTCACACACATAGGATTTAACCTGGAAGAGGAGTTTATCCACAAACTATGTTTAGATTGATTACTAAAGGAGTTTAGTAGTTCAATTAAACACTCAATCACTTGATAGCTCAATATCATAGTGTTCAACGTGTTGGACCGATTGATTAGAGTATCAGATTGATTGAAACTGCAATTGACTAATTTGCATAGTCTGCAGCCCCAACCGATCGACTCATGAGATGAACTGATCGGCTCAGGTTGTTGAACCGGTCGGCTCAAGTTGTGAGTCAATCGGCTCATGTGTCATGAAATGATTGGCTCAATTGTTGAACCGATTGATACGTGGACCAACTGAGATCGTTTGGAAAGTTAGAATACTATTTTGCAAATACAATTTGTTTCACTTGTACACATTCAATTTGGACAAGGATTAATATTTGATTAATCAGAAACAAATATGAAAGTCAATTTGAGTTGGACCAGGACCACGAACCGATCAGCTCAGTAGTGAACCGATCAGTTCAGGTGGTGAACTGATCAGCTCAGGTCTCCAACCGACCGTTTCATGCTTGAAACAATCGGTTCAGTTGATGCAGTTGGTTGTTTTGTGGAAAATCTCGAACCCTTCAACTCATGTTTAATCACGCATTGCCCGGGGTAGAGAATCTTGTTCCATGACCCTCCTATATATATAGGGGTAGTGGGGGCTTCTCAGACAACAACTCAGAACACCAGTTGCTCTGCAAAGTTGTCGTTCTCTCTGGTTTTGGTAACTAAGAGAGAGCTCGAGCAAGTGCTAACCGATAAGGGAGGCACAACAAGGGAAAGACAATTGTAGATAAGGTAAATGGTTGCAGGAGAGTGTGTTGGTGACTAGTATGCTGATAGGAGGGTGGGACTCCTTTCAATTCCTTGTGGGACAAGGAGATTGAAGTTCCAGGTGGTCCGTGTGGACTACTTCAGAGGCGGGAGACTTCTGCTACTTAGTGGACAACTTTCAATCCCGATAGTCCCAGTGAGACCAGGAGCTGCGCAGACACCATCCAGGACTGGAGCTGAAGACCATGCAATCCATGAGGTATTGTTGCTGAGCAAGCCTCGGGACAAGGTATGTCTCTACAAACCATCCTTCCTATTGTATATATGTTGATGCGTTTCCTTTGTTCTGGGTTCGGGAGGAGAAAATTTTTGTTTTCGCTGCCTTCTCTATCTCCCCTAAAACCCAACAGTGGTATTAGAGCCACATCAACTGCTCTATACTTTAGGATTGTCGATATGATCGATTTTGGTTTGTCGCCTTTATTTATTGCATACGATGCGAATAAAATTGTCTTCTTGCAAGTCCAATCCTAAATCCAAAAATCCCAATATACATATATGATATGTAATATGAATGCACTCGATATGTGTCTCCCTTAAATGAGTTTTGTGGTGGATTTATAGCATGGTTATGGCCAATAAACCCTATGTATGTGTGTTTGGTTGTATGTGGTTTCTTGCATCTCAGTCTGCGCACCGATCCCCTCTCTCCTATTCCTGATGTAACTCAAGATAACTCGAGATTTCTTTCCTACCTTTGCTCCCCCCCGAATGTAACTCGGGGTTTCCCTATACAAATGTAAAATAAGATAGATCTTTTATTTCTTGTTATGTCAAAGAACGGCGGACAACTCAGATGACCGGTTCAAGGAGTGAGACGATCGGGTGGCGGCCATGAGCAGATGCACGATGACCAGGCGAACTGATCGGTTGGAGGAGCCAACCGATCGGCTGGTGGCACCCAGACGATCAGCCAGGGTGAGTAGGTCATTCATGTGATGAGTTGATCAACTTGGATGGCTATAGAACTTCTTCATGACAGGTTGCATGTGATGTAGACCTAGATGACCGTAATTCCTCTTGGCTCGAGGAATCACATTAGGATGGCCATAATCATCGCTTTTATCATTTCACATGTTTTCTTTGGGATATAGCATGTATTTGATACTTACTATATATTGTGGTGATTGGATATGTATATGTACCTATAAAAACCAAATCCCTCATCTAAATATTAAGTCTTTTATGCCTTCCATTAGTGGCACACATGAAAAACTTGATCGACCAAGCGTAGGTTACGCCAAAGCGTGGTGCGCCATCTATCTCACGGAAGTGTGAAGGGTAAACATGTAGGTTATGCCAAAGCAGGGTGCATGTTTACCGTGTCGGCTTTTGGGTTACACTTAACTGGTGATTCTTAGCGTGTCTAAGCCCAGAGGCACGAAATGTTCATGGCAAGGTGTTGTGCATGTTCATTCATCAAGAGTTGCATATGATGCAATTGGCATGATGGCCTACCTAAATAGTCAAGATTGTGGGCGATCAACCAAAGCTGACTCATGACTTGATGAAATATGGATCTTGACCCAACTAAAGCAGTAATGGTCACAACTAAAGCAGTCTCATATCCAAAATTCTCATATCCAATAATTGTACTTTTCTTTATACTATAAGCAGTTCCCTTCCTGCTATGCCTCTTCTTCTTACTTTTCTTTATACTTTTTATCATGTCCTATATATTCTCTTCTCCAAGAACTTCTTCCATTAGAGTATTTCCTTGCATACTATTTGCAAATTCTTCTTCTCTAATGTTATCGATCACATCATACTATGTTGTTATGCAATCGTTCTCTCTTGTTACTTTTTCACTACCATTAATCGTTCCCTTCTTTGCAATTGCTTTTTCTACTTTTATTCTCCCTATTTGAACACAATAGAAGACACTTGGCAGCTAGTTTCCACTTCCTAGCAAACACCAATAAAAAAGTATGTGCATTTACACATCTACAATATGTTGTAGTGCGAAAATTGTTGGTTGATATATTGTTATATCTCATGATCTCTTTGAGATACAATTGTGATTTGTAAAACACATCTAATCTATATAGAGTTGAATCAATCCAAAGGTTGTAATTTATTCAAATCCTCCACACATTCAAGTTTAATGTTGGTATAAGATGTGCATCTCTATATGTATGTATGTACCAAAAATGACATACAATTATATGCAATTGACTCCACTGAAGGGCTCCTTAGTATGAATTTTTTCTTGTATAGTAGTGAACGAAAAATGATTCCCAAGCTAGGTTCTCACCCAGGGACGTTGGCATCTTTCTAGAGAAGTCTTCACTCAGAAAAAAGATAAAATGGAAGAATTACAATGCTTGAAATGATAATTGATTTAATTTCCAACTCACAAATCAATATATCAACTGATTAGGTTTCAAATTTCCATTTTTATATAGATTCTTTTTCTAAATATGAAATTTCCCCAAGCTTTGGTCTTCTCAAGTTGACCATAATCTGTATATAGCTCTTATATGACAATTTTGTCTCTATGCCTCATGGAAATGTAGTGAGATCATCTAGAAATCTATTAGGATTTTTTTAAATAATGTGTCTAGCCCCCAACAGTTGATAACCAAAATGGTGCAAATATTCCTCCCATGTCAGCAACTATTACAATGTTGACATAGTATTCCTCCCCTCCCAATACAAGGGTGGGGAACATGGGTGAATCATGTGACACGTATGAAAACTTGTTATGGAATATGAGTCATCTTTTAGGGCCTATATCTTTAGTTTTTTCTCCTTCTAAAATAAGCTTGGTGATCTTTTTCTGCCAAATGGGTATGTAAGGCCACACAATGGCCCATTTGTGCAAAGATCATGTGGATAGTTGTAAGACTTAACAATCATTCATATTAAGCAAATCAAAATGATTGCCACGACCCTAAAACCCCATCTACAGTCTTTGTGCAAGTTGTGTTTCCCATACTCTAAATGTTCATGCTTAGTTAATTATTGTTAGAAATTTTATATATAATTAAACTTTGGGTTTGCTTAGGAAGCACTAATTTAGGTAGCTACATGAAGTGTCATACTTCCTACTATTTTGAAGTTGAAATTCATGACATAACCTTATAATTGTCGGGTTATTCATTTATGTACTTGTGTTTCATCATCCAATCCTACAAATGTGAAATTTAGCGCATTTCTTCATACTGGAAACCAAGATATTATGATGACAATTATAATAATATCATGGTTTTTGAAATATGTATGTGATGTTTGTGCATATATGATGTTCCATTAATTATGATAGTGGCAGTCACATTAACAACATTATGTGATATCATATTCAAACATATATGAAATATATAATTAGAAACCTTTAATGAGTTGGATCATCAATTAGAGAAAAATGTTTGTCTAGGTGAAGAGCAAACCTAGAAATAAATCATTGTTGAATTTTAAAACCTACTAAAGCATTGACTCTTCTGGAAAAAAGGAGGCCATAGATTTCTTTAGCATTACTAAAATCTCTCTTTTGATAATATTTAGATAAGAACTACTAAACTAAAATAGTTGGATGATGAAATTGAAAGACTAAAAATAGTGATCATAATTCAAATATTTAAAAATACTTGGATAAATAAATCAAGTAAGGAAGAAAATGCACAATCTTAATGTTGTTTTGGTGCCATGGAAACACAGAATTTGAAAAATTCTATGCAAATTTCAAAAGATGAGCTCCTAGCATCTTATATTCCAAATGAACAATATTTTGAATGAAATTGGCCAAAAAAATAACTAGTGTAGATATACTTAAATATGCAATAATATTTCATATTAGATATGTGGGGGCATGTGTTACTAAAGGAAGTTGGCCTATTTTAGTAGGCATAGAAATAGAAATGTTGAGGAAGTTTCCATAAATTCTTTCCTAGAATTGTAACAACCAAATAAACAAATTATTAAATGAAATTTACCAAAACAATCTACTTGTAATAGTTTCTGTCTACTCAAATATGCAGTAATATTTCATATTGGGTATGTTTGTGGGGTTGTGGGTTAGTGAATGACTTAAGGAAGTTGAGTCTCTCTGGGGATGTCAATGATGATTTTGAGGTCAAATAAAATGATGAAATGAATTAATTAAGTCATTATAGTTTGCAAGCACAATGTATAGGCTTAAAGACAAAAATATTCAGAAACATAATATCGTCTAGGTTGGTATGACCTTTAGGTAGGGTGACAAGACGTAGTACAAAAATAGTGTTGAATTTGCAGTGGTATGTGAGTGAGTATTGAGTAAGCTTGAGACAACTATGGCTTATGTATCCAGTTGAATCCTGAGAGCCATGATGGTTGTTATCCTTAATGGTTATAATATTGGGATTTTGTGGCGGCAGATAAGGAGACAAAAAAATAAAGCCTGAATCATGAACCTACAGATTGTGTGAACAATGATGTATTAGGAAAGATGATTCATGAGGTATATTCCTGATCCTAGAGCAAGTATAGTGAGAATCCTCACAATGTATCATGATTCTTCTTCAAGTAGCACATGAACCGTCATCGACAACAGTCTCCTGGAGTAGCATCACGGGTGGCGGTTGACAATGTTTTCCTAAGGTGATGGCAACAACCTCCACTACTCTATGTAGTCCATGCGGACCATCAAGAACTCCTCGTTGCACTTTAATAGATCCAATGAGAAGGAGTTTGACCTTTTGATGTCAACGTGCTAGTGCTAACTTGTTCTCCCTAGATATCTCTCCCTTTTATGGGTTAGACTTGCTTTGGGCCCTCAAATTACCACAACTATGAGAGGATAATGTTTTTCAGTGTTTTTTGTATCTTATGAAAGTATTGACTACCCCTTTATTATATAGGAGGGTCAGAGGGTTTCCAAATCAAGTGGGAGTTGAAGAGATGGATTTTTACAAAATTTTGGCTACTGCAAATCATGAATCAGTTGGTTCATATTTGATCGGTTGGTTCGCATGTGAATAAGTTGACTCAACACTTCAATCCATCGATTCATATTTTCTATTCACAAAAATATTGGCTTTAAATGTGATGATTAATGCACAACATGACGTCAACATCAATCCATGATCTAGTCTTATTAATCTCTCAACTAGTTGATTCACAATCTAAATCAGTTGATTCACATTCTAGTTCAGCCAATGTATTGTTTGATTTTGACTCAACACTTGAGTCAGTCGACTCATATTTCCAGTCAACCATTCAGCCAATGTTGTTTAAATTCATTACTAAAACACTTCAGTAATCCATTAAAACCTTATTCATGAGTAAACTCCTATTTCAGGTGCATCCTATGTGTGTGACCCTATAGGTCCCAATTTACATTGGTAGTGATTGTCCATAACAAACTTATGACATCACAAGCAAATAGTTGTACCTAGAAACACATCATTGCTATTTAAGTAATTGGGAAGTTGGAGAACAACTTCAACCTATAATCTGTGATCAATGTTATAGTGATTGTATAGTCCCTTTGCCTTTGATGTCCAGATTGAATTCAAGGAATGGAATCATCATCCTATCAACATTCAATTCATGTTCCTTCCACTAGAGCAGACTGTATTCAATGCATGTGAGATCACATATCACATATTGAGTCACAGGGGTATTGCCATTGGTTTCTTAGTCTCTCTTAGCAAGTTTCCAGGATATCCATATCTCGTAGAAGGGACAAATAAATCCCCATGTGCCATAATGTACACAAGCATCACCTTTATGGCAACCCTAATTCAAGATCACGTTGGATGATGTCAAAATACATTAAATGACATGTGATGAGTGTAGTGACTTTAGGTCTAAGCATAAAATCACCACTATCACTATCAAATCTGATTCTAACTACCAATCTAGGGTCTCCATGTATCAATCTCAAGGTTGGTTAGTCTGATACATTATTCTCTAACATTTACCTATGTGCTTGACTCGATATCTCATATCATGACTAATGATACTCTATCATCAATCAATACACACTCTAGCCTTATGTATACTTGTCATTTATTTTTCTTCCACAATGATATTTGACTAGGCACATAACAAGAATGCATGTACTCTTTCATACATACGATCTCATTGTCCATGCCCTAAACTTGAAGATGTATATCATTGAGTGACATCATTATTTAGACATATACTATGTCTGTGTCATCATTTCATGATTGAGACAAATAAAATAAATGCAATTACTTTTATCATTATCAAATAAGGTATCTAATGCCCCATTCCTATTATCATATGATTGTCTCTCTAGGCATACATACCAATAAACTCCCACTTGCACTTAGAGCCAATCACCCATGAATCTAATTTCTAAGTGATCTTAACATGTTCATCATGTTTCTTCTACACAAGTGATTTTGTGTAGCGGGTTAGAAACGTTTTATTCTAGTCAGTACTTTATAATTATTGACCTTACATCGATGTACGATCTCTTATATGAGATGGAAATGTTATAGTATACTTTTTGGGTTCCTTTTCCTATCCAGTAGCTCCATTGTTGTCTCACTATTCCTCATGTATCATCATTCGCCAGAAACTTCCACAAGTTCATCTAAATGAAATTCTTTATCCATACAGTATCCTTTGATGTGTTTGTAATAGGAAGATATTCGGTCTAATTGTATAATTAACACCTATCTCTTGCTCAAAAATTTTCCATCTTGCAGTTTTTTAAGGTCAAACACAAATATAGATTGTGACTGTTAATATTCTTTGTCATTTTGGAAGCTTGCATCATTGTAATGTTTTACACCCAACTCTTCCTTATTACCATAATTAGGGAACTAATTCTTTTAGTGCTTCTCAAGTACTTAATTAGTTCTTTATTGTAGTCCAGTGACCTTCATCAGAATCTACAAGATATATGCTCCTCATGTCCAATACACATGAGACTTCAAAATGAGTACATAACATCGCATACATGATATATACAATTGCTAATACATATGACATCTTACTCATGTGGTCTCATTCTTCACAAGAACTGAGACAACAAGGTCTTGAGAGACTAATTTCATGAAAACATGGACAAATTTTCTCTCATTGAGTCTTGTATGTTTAACTCCTTCAACATCTTGTCAATGTATGTGTTATTACTTAGGTCAAGGAACTTTCTAGATCTATCTCTATAGATATGGATTCCTAATATATAGGATGTTTTTCCTAAATCCTTCATAGAGAAGGTCCTTTCCTATCAAGTTTAAACATATGTAGGATAAGGACGTCATTCCCCATTATTATGTGGAATATAAATATGGTACCACTAAACTCTTAATAGATTCCATCTTCATTTCAACTAAAGTCAAACTCTTTGACTATCATGTCAAATAAAAAATTCCAGCTTTTAAGATGCTTGCTTCAATCCATAAATCGACCATTGTAGCTTAAAGACTTCATTTTCAACAATTGGATTTGTAAAACCTTTGGGGTGTGTCAAGAATAAATCCTCTGAAATATTTCTATTAAGGAATGTGGTTTGAACATATAATTTCTAAATCTCATAGTCATACTAATATGCAATGGCAAGAATCATGTTGATGGATTTAACAATGGCAACTCATGAAAAGATTTCATCATGTTCAACATTTTAAATTTTTTTAAACTTTTAGCAACCAATATTGCCCTTATAGGTTTTCACACTACCATCCATGTCGATCTTCTTCTTGAAAATCCAATTGCACCCTATGGGTTTGAACCTTTAGGTGGATCCACAAAGTCATACCTTATTGGTGTACATGGAGTCCATCTTGGATACAATGGCTTCAAGCCATTTCTCATAATCTGGTCCCTAAATAACTTCTACGTAGGCTGTTGGCTCATCATTGATGACCAACTTACCTCCTTCTTAAGCCAGAAGATATCCAAATCTTTGACGCTCAAGGCATATCCTACTAGATCTATGATGTATTTGTGTTACATAAGGAACTTGAGATTCCACAACAATTTTCTATTCTATGTGTTCCTATTATACCTCTTTAGGCTCAATTTTTCCTTGTTGGTCTCAAAATCTTTGAGTTTTACTTTTCTTCCACTGATTCCTTTGGAACTAAACTCCCCTTTAAGAATGCATCGTCTTGGAAACAAAATACTTTTTTGTCATATTAGAACATAAAAATAATACTTACGTGATTTTTGGACAAAGCTTTTGTACAAACTATTTTCTTATATAAGATTTCATTCCTAATATTCATAGAAGATGTATCAGGACACTTCCCATGCCATATCTTATATGATGTCTTTTGGACCATTTTAGATGGTACATTATTTTAGTGTAAAGCATGTGCCAAAAGGAAATTCGAAGATCATCTAGATTTATTAATAATCATACCATGACTTATAGGGTGTGATTCCTTCTTTCTAATACATCATTATGGTTCATGTGGAGTTCATTGTGATAAATTATCACGACTTCCCAAATGGTCCTCAAACTCTTGGTTTGAAATATTTTTACATAGACATATTGAAGTGTTTTAATACTTTTACCAAGTTGGTTACATACTTCATTCATAATCTCCTTGAACGCTTCAAGGGATTCAGATGCATATTTTATTAAATACAAATTACCATATCTATTGAGATTGTCAGTAAATATAATGAAGTAATAGTTACCACCTACAACATTTATTCTATAAGGTTTATGTACATCAGTATGTATAAGCCCTATTAGAATGCTCGTTCTCCCACTATATTTAGGGAAAGGAGATTTTTTTCATATTGCCCAACAAATAAGACTCACATATCTCTGTTGGTTCAAAAAATCAAAAGAGTCTAGATGGCCATCTTTATGTATTCTAGAAATGCATTTCTCATTTATGTGCTTTATATGACAATGCTATAGGTATTTATTGTTTGAGTCATCGAGTCATTTTTTTATACATATTTGTATGTACAACTATAAAGTATAAACTATGAGACATACAATCACTTCCATATAAAATCTCATCTTTTAAAATAAAAGTCATTTATTCATAATACTCTTGTCCATATAAGATACATGATATTTTTTATTAATGGCAGGTACATAATAGCAACTCACTAATTCTATTACATGCCCATTAGATGAATGACAACTTCCAACTATAATGACAGCAAGGCTTGCTCCACATAGTTCTAGCTTACTTCTTCTTGGGACCTAAAGTGGAGATCTCTATCTCCCTCTTCTTCTAGAGTTCCTCTATATAAAGAGGGAAGTTCCTTTTCCAGTGTCCAAGATGGTGACAGTGGAGGCACTACCTGTCACAGAACCATTTAATACCCAGTTCATAACTCCAAATGACTACAAAGTCAATGGTGATAGGGCCTAGGCGTCCATCCCTAGCATGGTATTATCAAAGTGTGAATGTGAAAGAGTAAAAGATCAACATACATGAACAAATAAAAAGATAAAAGTACCAACATATTCAAAACAATCCACAAGAGTAAGTATTAACAAAATTTCTTTATTACATGATTTAAGTTACATATTCAAGAGTCAAATTGTACAAGTGTGCTCATGTTATCTTACAACAAGTACTCCTGACATAGCTCACCAAGCCCATCAACTTCTAGCCTTCTCTGAACCTATAAAATATATGAAACAAGATGGGTCAACACACAAGGTGTTGAGTACATGTCCAAAAGATACATATACATAAGCTTTGCATAATTTTGAAAAGAGTTGTAGAAATAATGAACAAGAATAAATAAGTTAAGTATTTAGTGAGAGCCCGTGTTTTATGTCATTTTACTCCAACTATGCCAACAACATCATATATTGTAAGGCCTTTAACTAACTTCCCATTGGGAGAGTATGTAAGTGTGCTCAAGATTAGATAACCCTTTTATCAACATGGTCTGTCCTATCATGAAAACTGAAGTAGTATGCCCAACCTTCCGTCCTTACCCTGAGAATACATGTAGGTGCACAAGGTTTGTACAATGGATTTTCTATATTATGTTTGCAAGTAATGAAAAAATGGCACAAGACAAACATCGAGTATAATATAGAGTGCTACATGGTAATATTTGAGCAAGTCATAAGCATGCATGTGTATCACAATTCAAGCAAGAAATCCATAGTCATATAATTTTTAAAGCCCATACCTAATTCTAGAGATTTCATAACCTATCCTTGACCATCTAGATCATAAGCCAAACTTTATTAAGAACAAGATTACATACATGTATTAGACTCTCATCATTAACCCTATATAGGTTCATCTTAGGGTTTAAGCCACTTACTTGCATTTTAGGGTCAAACGACACATAATTGGGAAAGAAGAGAAATTGCTCATGAAGTCAAGAGGTCCAAGAATAAGAAAATATTTATATAAAAAAGGTAATTATAAGATTATTACATCTCAAATATGGGTGGGTGGTCACCTAATTCTAGCCTTATAAGGTTCATCATTATATTCAATAGTCCAACATACATATCTTAGAGAATAAGGGTTCAACATGTGAGTTAGGTGAACCATCCCCATCAAAAGGGGTCAAAAATATTAAGTGTATCCCTGATTTGAGAGTGGAGGGTACACGCACTATTTTCATATCATGATTGGGGCACAAGAAAGACAACAAGTCATTGGTGTCACACAAGGTCATCACTAATGGACTCAGAGCTACAAATATCAACCTAACATTAAATAGAGTAAACATGGACATTAGAATCTGTAGACATCATGGTGTTACCGACTCAAGAATATAAATGATCTTGGAGCACAAATTAGGTCAAACACCACATTCTATTAGGGTATAAACATGCATCTCCATTTAGGGTCACATTCATGCATAAGGGACATATTGACAAACATAGAAAATAGGGGACTAAGGGATGATATTGCAATCATAGAGAGGTTGATAAATTACTAATTTCAAGGTTGGTTCGACATTAGATACCATCAAGGATCATGAATAGCAAATTATGACAAGGTACTACATGTCTCAACACTAAACACATATATACCTAAACATGAAACAAGTGCAAGAATAATGCTTTGGGTTCTCATATAGATCAAAGTTCATAATAAGTGCTATATTGATGATAAGGGGTGTAAAGGTGCACTCTTATTTCAAGATTCATCATAGCAGTGCACTATATGTGGTCAACATAGTCAAGAATCACATTTTTATGGAATCAGGGACACAAGAGGGAGTTATAGGGTCTGAGACCGTGCCCAAGTTGTAGGTCTCGTCGAGCTTATTGATTTGGGTATATTCCATCATTAATTTTGGACCAAGGAGCTGGGAGATATGTATTTTTTAACATTTCAATTTAGAACTATAGAGAAATGAAGATAGGGCGTTACATTATATTTGTCATTTGCTTGATCTCTACTATCAAAGAAGGATCCGACACTCTAGGGTGAGTGCCTCCTCCAAGTGCAGGCATCCAATGGGCCATGGTCGGCCACTGGTACTAGTTGGGGGATGCCTAGAGCTAGAACGCACGAGTTGTGGCTGCTAGGTCAGAACTTGTCTCTGCTTATGGTCCATCCCAGTGGTCGCCAGCCGCCATCTTCAAGGATCTCAACCCGCATGAACACGATGACACCGTGGAGAATCCCTTGTCGAAGACGAGAGAAGGAGATAAAGGTGAACATTTGGGACCCCATGAGCAGGCTGCCCACCATTGGGCTGGTCCTGTGAGTCCATTCCATGAGGGTGATCGACAGGTAAAGCCCCAAATCAGTGGCTTGGTGACATCACCATGGTCTCTAGAGCTCAAGGAAGGTGTGAAGGTAGTTGTAGGGTGTGTGAAAGTGGATAATAATGGATGCAAATGAAAGAGGGAATCAAGACAAAGAGAAGAGGGATATCAATTACTTGGTAACATTGAGAATCACTACCCGTTGATCAATGGAAAGGAGACCTATTGTAGCAGGTGCTACAGTGTATAGACTCGAGGTTGAAGACAATCGAGAGTCGTTGAATTTGGAGTCTTGGTCTGTGGGCTAGGATCCAAGGGCCAAGAGTGACCCAAGTGGATTGTATAGGAGATGGATCTATGGATTGTTGTCTTGTCTAAAGGCAAGGGGGAATCCACCTTACCGGGCCACACCCCAAAATGGTCCCATTAAGGTTCAAAATTCAAATTAATTCAACTAAATTAGGTGTAATTCAAGCCAAATTTGAGAGGGCTTATATTTAGCTTCAAAGTTCTGATGGAGGATATTTTTGTAATGATGGATTCAGAATTCAAAACTCTACATAATGAAATATATTAGGGAGAAAGTTGACCATATTGATTAGGTTAAATATTTGATTCAAGAAGGTGATACATTAAATAGTAATGCTTAGTTAAATTCTCATATTAAAGTCACATATCGTGAAATTGGTCATTGATGTGGCTAAACTGAAGCATCACCACACTAAAACTATTGATTTGACATTTAACATAGTAGTATGAGTCACAATAGAGTGAGAAAGAACACTTAGAGGAGTGAGAAAATTTAGGTTGTCACACTTCCCTGTCTTATTCACTCCTCTCTTAGATTTCAGTGGGGAAGACTTTGGTCGGCTAGCTTTACAACTCTTCTTAGCTTTGCCTTTTCCATTAGACTTCCCTTTGCCTCTATTGATCATCATCATAGATTTGTCTTAGTCCTTCTTCATCTAAGCTTTATATATCCTCAACATGCTAAGCAATAATGACAATGACTTGTCAAAATTATTCATGTTGTAGTTCATGACAAACTAATTGTACAATTACGACAATGACTGCAAAATCACATTTGTAGACAACTCTTGGACTAAGGGAAATCCTAATACAGCACAATTCTCCACATACTTGATCAACTTGAGTGTACGAGGACCTACTGTATCTCCTTCTACCATGTTGCACTAGAACAATGCCTTCGAGATATAATATCTCTTCTGTCTTTTCTGATCTTGGTACATGTTCTGAAAATATGTTACCATATTAATAACATTCATGTTCACATGTTATCTTTACCACATATAGTTCATTGAGCATAGCACCAGGCACTTGACATCCATGACATCTTCGTGGTTCTTCTTGTAAGCATCCATGTCATCCTTAGGCATAGTGGAGCAGGTTCATCCGGCTCTAGTGTCTCTGGAACATAGAAATTGCACTCTTGAGTAAGAATGATTCTCAATATCCTGAATATTCATGGAAATTATTCACATTCATCTTGTCATTCTCAAAGATCAATCCCAATGAAAATGTGTTTGTGTTTTCCATTGGATTATACAAAAGAAATTTGCAACTTTTGTCAAAACACAATTTAATTTGATTTAATAACATTAATGATATTAATTAGGCCTTTAATTAAATATCACTTCCACTATTTTGTTCAAATTGATAGACCCACTACCAATTTGGAAGATTGCATTGTACAACCTTCTAGTGAGATAAGATACATATTTCATTAAATCCTGAGTCAGCTTTGGCTGATCATCCACAACTTGACTACTTAGGTAGGCAACTTTTGCCAATTGCATCTAAATGCAACTCTTGGATAGATGGTGTGCACAAATACTTGTTACTATCCATATGTATGCTTCTAACCACTTAATCTCATTAAGGCTACCTAGTTAAGCCTGACACAAAAGCTAATACAATAAAATATGCACCCTACTTTGGCAGACCCACATATCTATCATTACACTTCTACTAGATAAACAATGCACTACTCTTTGGCATAACCTATGCTTAGTCGATAAAGCTTTTCATGTGTGTTGCTTATGGAAAGCATCTAAGACTTAATATTTCTTTGAGAAATTTTATAAATAAATACATATACATATCCAATCACCACATACTTATAATATGTATCATATAAATGCTACTTCCACAAATGAAACATGCAATCATAAAATATGTTAGCGATGGTTATGGCCATACTAAGGTAATTCCTTGGAGAAATAAAGAATTGCTACCACCTAAGTCCAAATCACATGTAGAAATGAAAATATGTGGTTGGAACAGGCCGGTCGATTGGATAGACCCTCGAATCGATCAATTGAACTTCCCAGTTAGTTGATTGGCTTCCATCGGTTGGTCAACTAGCTTTAGATCATGTAGTTGGATGGACTCCTTCACTCAATCAGTCAGGCCTCCAGTCAAGTTATTGGATCCTCTTGTCATCCAATCTTCTTGGTCATCTAGTTGATCGAATCAAATTACCAATCGATTGACTCATCTTGTGCATACGTCTTCTCTTTTCTAAAATAGAAAATAAAACTATCATCTTCCTATTAACTTATTATGTTGTAAAAGGGAAACCTCAAGTTACATTTGAGTGGAGTACAAGAAGGAGAGAATTAATTTCCATTTGGACAAAAAGAGAAGGGCTCCATATGAAAACTGAGTAACAACAAGAAAGAAACCAAACAACCTAGCACGCATATCCACATGGGTTTTGTCCATAACCATACATACATCCACCATCAAAATGATTTGATGGTGATGTGTATTGATTGCATATAATATATATGGGATTGTATATGGTATTTAATCAAACATGCACACTAATCATTTTAATATTTGCATCGTATACAATAATATAAATTTGATCACACATCATAAATTGGTGTGCCTCTAATACCACTATTGGGAATTTGTAGTAGCAGATAAGGCGCCAAACAAAAATAGTGTATACCCGAATCCTGAACTAGAAGATCGTGTCAATAATGATGTATTTAGAAAAGAGGGTTTGAAAGGTATATACCTAGTCCTGAAGTAAGTCCAACGGCGATCCTCACAACATCTCATGCTTCTTCTTCAAGTAGCATGTGAACAATCATCAACAACAACAACCTGGTGTAGAACCACAGAAGGGTGGTTGATGGAGCTCTCCTAGTGTTATGGAAACAACCTCCACACTTCTATGTAGTCCACGCAGACCACTAGGAGGTCCTCATGGCACTTTATTAGAGCCAATGGGAATGAGTTTGTCATTTTAATGTAAACGTGCTAGCACTGACTTGTTCTCCCTAGTTGTCTCTCTCTTTTATGAGTAAGACTTTGATCTATCACATTACCAAAACTATGAGAGGATAACTTTTTTCAACATTAGTTGTATGTTATTAAAGCCTTAACTACCCCTCTATTTATTAGAGGGTCAGGGATTCCATATCAACTGGGAGTTGAAGAGACAAATTTTCATGAATTTTTGGTTGTTGTCGATCACAAATTAGTCAATTCATATTTGAATTGATCAGTTCTCATGTGCATTGGTCGACTCAATACTTGAATTTTTTGATTCACTATATTTCTCATTCACAAAAATATTGGCTTTTAATGTGACATTAATGCATAACATGACGCCAGCATCAATCCTTGATCCAGTCTTATTGATTGCTCAACCGGTTGATTCATACTCTGAACTGGTCGGTTTACATTCTGATCCAATCAGTTTACATTTCAGATCATAAATTGACTCGACACTTGAGTCAGTCGAATAATATTCTTGGTCAACCAATTTTCAGCCAATTTTGTTTAGATATAATACCTAAACACTTTACTAATCAAGTTAGATGTTGTTCATGAGTAAACTCATATTCCAGATGCATTCTATGTTGTAACCCTATAGGCCCCAAGCTATGTTGGAGGTGAAAATGTCTATGACTAATTTATTACATCACAAGCAATGAAAGGTATCTAGAAACACATCATTTCTATCTGAGTAATTAGAAAGTTGGAGATCAACATCAACCTACAATATGTGGTCAGTGTTATAGTGATGGTATAGTTCCTTTATCTTTGATATCCAGATTGAACTTGAGGCATGGAATTATCATCCTCTCAACATTCAATACATGGTCCTTGAACAAGAGTAGACTGTATGAGATGCATGCGAGCTTATGTGTCACATACTAAGTCACATGAGTATGGCCATACATTTCTCCTTCTCGCTTATCAAGTGGACATGATTTCAATCACTCGTAGGAGGGAAAAATACCATCTACATCACTCACAATCAAATCCTAATGTGTCATAATGTACCAGAGCATCACCTTTATGGAAATCCTTGTTCAAAGTCACATTAGATAATGTCAAAATACATCAAATGACTTGTAATGAGCCTCATGACTTCAAGTCTAAGAACCAATATCATCACCATTATTATGAGAGTTATTTCTAACTACCAATCCATGATCTCCATGTATCACGTTCAAGGTGGGTTTGTTAGATACATTATTATCTAACATGTACCTATATGTTTGACTTGATATCCCTTATCATGACTAATTGGACTTTGTCATCAATAAAAACACACTTTGGTCTTATGTATTATTATCGTCTATTTTTGTTCTGTAGTAATATCTGTAGTATCTGACTAGGGACATAACAAGAATGCATGTAGTCTTATCATACATATGATCTCATTGTCTAGGTCCTAAACTTGAAAACATATGTCATCAATTAACATCATTCTTTAGACATCTACTATGTCTTTGTCATCATCTCATGATCAATATAAAATAATAGACATAATTACCTTTATCATTATCAAATCAGGTATCTAATGCCCTATTGTAATCATGGTATGATTGGCTCTCTGGGATTACATACCAACATATACCTATCAACATTTTGGCTATATTTTATTTTGTTTTATAGAAGAATATATGTGTCTCAATGTGTATTATATATGCCTATTTGTGAAAAAATGCATTCTCATGGATAAATTCAAGCATTCTTCTTGGGTGTGTGCTTTAGTATCTAGATCCTATAGGAGGCAACCATGCGTTATGAGGTGTGATTGATAATAGCATACATACAAATTATCTCAGTGTTCATGCTAATTTAGTGCACTATCATTACAATTCATGTGACCTTTGAAATGGAAGCTAGTGGGTCACCATATCCATAGATACGACTCCTGAACCCATTTATAGATATTTCCTTTGTAGATATTTATAGAAGTGAGAAAATAGTAGAGAGATGTAGAATTATACTAGAAAGAGAAGACATTATGGGAAATTGAGGTGTCAGATAAGGCTACAGAAACAAAAGTTTAAAACCTAATTACCCTGGACAATGTATCTAGGTAGAAAAGGTTGCAAGGTTATATCTGGTCTTGGAGAAAGTCCAACGACATTAACCTTGTAGTAGTATCATGCTTCTTCTTCTTCAGGCAACAACTAGCTCCTTCTTTAGCAGCAACACTCGAACAGTCATCTCCACCGACCTCTTGGTGTAGTACCACAGACAATAGTTGATAGTGTCCTCCTAGTGGTAGACAATGGCCTCCTACCTCTAGAGTAGCCCACACGGACCACCAATAACTCCATATTGCGATGTCTGAACTAAAGGGAAGGAGTTTTCCCTTTCAAACATCAACCATCTAGAGTTGATGCGATCTCCCACAATTGTCTCTCCTCTGCTATCCCTCCCTTTTATCGGGTAGGACTTGCTTGGGCTCTCTATTGGTTACCAAAACCAGAGTAGACAACAATTGTCAGAGCAACTGGTGTATTCTAAGAAGCCCTCACTACCCCTCTATTTATAGGAGAGGCTAGGGTCAGGCTTCCCACTATGTGTGGGAGTTGAAAGGGTCAAATTCACAAATTTTCTAGAGTATGTGCATGGAGAACAAGTTAGTTCGCACACCCAACTGGTCGGTTGGTGCGTGAGCCAGTCAATTCGCTAAGCAAACCGGTTGGTTTGTGCAATTTTCTATCCTGAATTGAAGTAGTAGTTAATGTGCGATTAATGCACAACATGAAGTCATCACCAATCCTTGGTCCAATTGAAGTTTCAACTGAACCGGGTAGTTCATGCATTGAACTGGTCATTTGGGAATGTGAACTTGTCAATTTACTATGTGAACCGATCATCTCACTCTTTGGTTCAGCCATTCATCAACCAATATTGATTCTAGTTGACCTAACACTCCAACTGATTGGTTCACTGCCCAATCGGTCAGTTGGCAGTGTGAACCAATCAATTCAGAGTCCAGTCACTCAATTTTAAACCTTAATTGTTTAATTTAATACCTAAATACATTAAATAATAAATCTAAACATCATTCATGAATATACTCATCTAATACAAGTGTATCCTATGTGTGTGACCCCTATAAGTCTAGAATTATGTTGGAAATGAACATTCCTAACTAACTTACAACATCACAAGAAAAGAGTGGTGTCTAGAAACACATCATTTCTACCCAAGTAATTTGTAAAGTTGGAAAACAACTTCAACCCAAAATTTGTGATTAGTTTTACCGTGATCGTATAGTTCCTTTGCCTTTGGTATCCGAATTGAACTCGAGGCATGGAATCGTTATCCTCTCAAGATTCAATCCATGACCTTTGAACTAGAGCAGACTGCTTGAGATGCACGTGAGCTCACATATCACATATTGAGTCACATGAAGATGGTTGTACATTTCTCAGTCCCTCTTATCAAAAGGCCCTAGATATCAATATCCTATTGGAGGGACACATACCATATACATCACTCACATTCAATCACCATGTGTCACAGTGCACCCATTCATCACCATTATGGCAACCCTTATTCATGATCATGTTGGATGATGTCAAAGTACATGAACGACATCCGATGAATGTAGTGACTTTAGGTCTAAGAGCCAAAATCACCACTATCACTATGAGAGATGATTCTAACTACCATTCCATGGTCTCCATGTATCACTCTCATGGTGAGTCTGTCTGATATAATGTTCTCTAATATATACATGTGTGCTTGAATTGATATCACATATCATGACTAATGAGACTTTATCATCAGTCAACACACACTCTACTCTTATGTATTACTAATGTCTATTTTTCTTTCATGGTAATATCCTTGTAGGGACATATCAAGAATGTATGTACTCTTATCATATGTATGATCTCATTGTTCAAGTAACGCACTTGAATACATATGTCATCGAGTAACATCATTTTTTAGATATCTACTATGTTTGTGTCATTGTCTCATGATGAGACAGACATAATAGACGTAATTACCTCTATCATGATTGAATCAAGTATTTTAATGCCTCATTCCAATCATCATATGATTGGATATCTGGTCATGCATACTAATAAACTCCCACTTGCACTTAGAGCCAATCACCTATGAATCTTATTCCAAGTGATATTAACATGTTCATCATGTTTCTGCTATGCAAGCTCTTTTATAGAGGGTTAGCAACATTTTCTTGAAGTCGATATTTTGCAAATTTCATTTCTCTTCGTTGGACAACATCTCATATGAGATGGAAGTGCCTAAGTATGCTATCTAAGATTCCCAACCTATTTAGTAGATCCATTAATGTCACAATATTTCTACTATGTCATCATGGTTGGAACCTCACATAAGTTCACTCATATGAACTTCTTGATCCATACAACATAATCGGTTGTTCTCATAACACATAGTTACTGGGCTTCTTTTGTAGATTTAAACAACTGTCATTAGCTCAGAATCCTTTCTAGCTTATAGTTCTCATTTAAGGTAAAACATAAATATAGATTGTGATCATTACTTTTGCTTGTCATTTTAGAAGCTTGAATCGGTGTAACCCTGTACACCAAACTTTTCCTTTTTACCACAACCAAGTAATCGATCCTTTTAGTGCTTTACAAGAACCTAAGGATGTTCTTTATGGTAGTCCAGTGACTCTCACTAGCATCTAATGTATACCCTCTCATCATGTCCATTACATACAAGATTTCTCGATATATATATATATATATATATATATATATATATATATATATATATATATATATATATATATAGAGAGAGAGAGAGAGAGAGAGAGAGAGAGAGAGTCAGGCTAGAATACACTCGAGTGTATCCGGAGCGGAATACACTCAAGTAGTTTTTCATGATGCAATATTTTTATTGAAAATCTAATCCATTGATCTTCTTAAACATCTCGTGAACAACTCATACGCAAAATTTGAGCACATTTGGATATGTATAACTCATGTTATGAAGACCGCAAAAATTATGCATTTCAAATTAGTTTCGCACGTCGATTTTGTTTCCCTTGGATGAGTGACTTACACTCATCCAAATGGGCTCAAAATTTATATGTAGCCTAGTTATAGTATGACGGTGAAGATAAATGGTTTACATTTTGCAAAAAATAGTCTTGATATACAAACACACTTGAGTGTATTCGTGTGATCCGTACACTCGAGTGTATTCTAACCTGACTATATATATATATATATATACTCTCATAATGTCTAATATATATGAGATGATTGGATATCCTCTCATCAAGTCCAATACATATGAGATATTGGGATACATAACATTCCATTCAAGATAGATCCAATTTTGAATGCATATGGCATCTATCTATGTGTTTCCGTTCTTCACAAGAACTGGGAGACTAGGCTCCTGAGAAACTAACTCCATGGAAAATGGAGAAGTTTCTCTCATTGAGTCTTTCATGTTGAACCCCTTTAGCATCTTTTCAATGTATGTGCTCTTTCTCAAGTCAAGAAGCTTCCCACATCCATCTATATAGATATCAATTCCTATAACATAGGATGCTTTGCCTAAACCCTTCAGATAAGGCACTTCCATGCCATGCTTTAATATTTGTTAGATAATGACATTATCCCCATCATAATGTGGAATATAAATATGCTCCCACTAAATCTTTTGTAATAACATATTTCATCTGCATTCTGACTCAAATCAAACTCTTTAACTGTCTTATCAAAATAGAAGATTCCAGCTCTAAGATGCTTGCTTCAATCCACATATTGACCTTTGTAAATTATAGACTTTATTTTCATTATTGGATTTATAAAACCTTTAGGTTGTGTCACATATACATCCTCATAACTATTCCAGTTAAGGAATGCAATTTTAACATCCATATGCCAAATCTCACAGTCCTACTAAGTTGCAGTTGCAAGCATGATCCTTATGGATTTAACCACGATAATTGGTGAAAGACTTCATCATGTTCAATACCTTAACTAGTTTGAAACTATTTGCAACAAAACTACCCTTCCATGTTGGTCTTTGCAAAGACCCAAATGCACCTTATGGATTTTAACCCTTCGGGTGGATCCAACAAGGTCACAAAGGTTGGTTTACATGGAGCCCATCTTTGATCTCATGGCCCTCAATCCATGCTTCAGATTATGGTCCCTCAATAGATTCTAGATAGGTAGTTGACTCATCGTATATGATAAACACACCACTTTTTTGAAGATATCATAATATTTCAAGATTGGCGTGCTCTACTAGATTTATGAGGTTTTATGTTACATAAGGAACTTGAGATTACACAACATCTTATGATTATCATTGTTCCTATTGTACCTCTTATTGGTTTAATGTTTTCTTGTTTATCTCAAACATTTTGAGTTCTACTTTTACTCCCACTGATTCCTTTAGAACTAAGTTCCTCTTCAAGAATACAACTATCCAGATTAACGAACAACTTTGTTGTTCAATTGGGATAAGAGTAGTATTTTAACAAAATAACATTTATTTAATTTTGTGTATAAAGATTTCAAAAAACTTTTTTCATATATAAGCATTCATCCCTAATCACTATAAAACACATATCGGGACACCTCCCATGCCATATCGCATATGGTGTCTTTTGAATCATTTTACATGGTACATTGTTTAGTGTTAAGCATGTGCCCAAAATGAAAGATTATCTTGATTTTATTGATAATCGCACTATGACTTGAGAAGGTGTGATTCCTTATTTCTGATACACTATCATTGTGTTCCAAGTGTAGTTCATCATAATACATTATCATGGCCTCCCTTTAAGGTTCTCAAACTCTTGGTTTAAAATATTTCAACATCAATCACATCGAAGTATCTTAATACCTTTATTAAGTTAGTTATGTACTTCATCACAATCTCCTTGAACACTTTAGGAGATTCATACTTGTATTTCATTAGAATATGAATTCTACATGTATGGATAGCATTTGTAAAATATAATGAGCTACTTGCAACTACCATTAGCATTAACTCTAAAAGGACTATATACATCAGTATGTATGAGTCCTAATAGAACAATCACTCTCCCAATACATCTAGTGAAGATGCTTTTGTCATATTGCACAACAAATAATATATGCATGTCTATATTGCTTCAATAACCAAAAGAGTCTAGATAACAATCATATGAATTTTAGAAATGCGTTTCTCATTTATGCTCTCTAGATGACAATGCTATAGGTAATCATTTTTTAAGTCATCAAGTCATTCAATATATGTATCATACACATTTGTCTCTACAAATATCCCATATAATTTATAAGACATAGGGCATTGCCATATAAGATCTCATTATTTAAAATGAAACATCAATTATTCTTTTCCATACAAGATACATGATGTTTCCATTAATGTAAAGTTCATAATAGCAATTAAGTAATTCTATTATATGACCATGAATGATAGAGTCCAACTGTAGTGACATCAAATCTTGTTCCTTGTAGTTCTAGCTTATTTCTTCTTGGGTCTTGAAGTAGAGATCACTATTACTTTCTTCTTCCTTTGTTCCTTCAAGTGAAAAAGGGCAAATTCCTTTGCACTTACCCTTCTCCATTACTTGAGTATAGAAGACTTGGACTTTGTCTTAGCCTCATAACACTTATTGGCCTTGCCTTTGCCCTTAGACTCACTTTTGCTTATCAACATCACAAATTTGTCCTTCTTCTTCAAACTTCAGCATCAACATGCCAAGTAGGTCTGACAATGGTCTAGCCAAGTTACTCAAGTAGTAACACTTTAAAAATTACATGTATGATTCATACAATGATTTGTAGACTCATATCCATGGTCAACTCTTGACCTAAAAGAAGTCCCAATCTTTACACATGCACAATCATATTGAGCACATGAGGCTCTATTGGATCTCCATCTATAAGTTTGCATTCAAATATCATTTTGAATACATTATACCTTTCTTAATTTACATGATTGTTAAGATGTGTTACCATATCAAGAATATCCATGTTTTCATGTTGTTCATTAAACTCATAGTTTATACATCATAGCATAAGGTACTTAATGGAATTATTGACATGCTTCAAGTAAGCATCCATTTCAGTGTTGGGCACATTAGGAGAGGGTTCCTCTAGCTCTGGTCTTTCAAGAACATAGAGCTTTAACTCATAATTGAAAACACTTCTCAAAGTCCTTAACCAGATGTGGAAGAAAATCACATTTGGTTTGTCCTATTCAAGGACTAGTTGTAATAATAGCGTGTTTGTGTTTGCCATTAGATTCTATAAAGAAAAATTGCAACTTTTCAAAATATCTAATTTGTTTGATTTGATGCGTTAATGATAATAATTAGGCCTTTAATTAATTATGGATCCCACTATTTTGTTCAAATTGATAACCCTCATGTATCAATTCAGAAGATTGTAGCATACAATCTTCTAGTGAGCTAAGATCCAAACAATTCAACTATTACTCGGTAACACCAATGCCCACAGTCAATTATTAAGGTAGACAACTTTTTCCAATTGCAACATAAGCAATTCTTGCATAGATGATATGCATAACTCTTTGCCAGTCATCGACATGCCTCTAGTACTTAATCCCATTAATACAGCCTGACCCAAAAGTCAACATGATAGAATATTCACCCTACTTGGGCAAATCCTACATATCTACCATCAAAGTTTTACGAGATGGATGACACACTATGCTTGGGAGTAACCTATGCTTGGTCAATCAAGCTTTTCATGTGTGTATATTATCAAAATCATCTAAGGATTAATACTATATTGAGGGATTTTATATATAAATACATATTCATATCCAATCACCACATATTTTGTATATATCATATACATGTTATAACCACAAATGAGAACATGCAATAATTAAAACACACAAGTGATTGAACATACTATTGTAATTCCTTGGAGCCATAAGGAATTACTATCTACCTAGTTTTCACATCATATGCAACCAATTGTTGATGAATATTTGTGCTAGAACCAATTTGGCTTCGTCGGTTCAATACTTGAACCAGTCGTCTCACCTCCTAGTCGCTCAGAGCTCTTGAAATACTCGTCTGGTCTTTAGGTTCAACTGACATATGGACTTCTCCAGTCGATCGGTTGGGCCACCAGTCGATCGGTTCATCCTCATGTTGTATGGCCTCCTTGATCCTCTAGTTGATCCATACATCTCACGAGCTGGTTGGTTCATCTAGTGCATTATATATTCTCATGGTGAAACATTAAGTAAACTATCATATTTCTTATTACATTGTATAAGGAAAAACCTCGAGTTACATTCGAATGGAAATAGGAATACGAGCATTAATTTACATTTGGAAAGGAGAGAGAGGCTCGATATGAGAACTGAGATATAAATAGGAAAAAACAATCACAACCATGCACACATAGATCTAGGGTTATTGACCATAACCATACTTCACATCCACCATCAAAACCAACTTTTAGGGTGAGACATGAAATTTCATATATATATATATATATATATATATATATATATATATATATATATATATATAGACATACTAGTTTGTGGAGCATATGTGGTAGTTAATATGATATGCATATTAACCAATTTAATATTCATATCATGTGCAATAAAATAGATCAGATCACATTGATTTAAATCTCAGATACACCATAAATTGATGTGGCTCTGACACCACTATAGGGAAATAGAGTCAATACATAAGGCAGTGGAAACAAAAATTGAAAGCCTAATTCCCCTAAATAGGAAGATTGCATCAATAACCATGTATCTAGGAAGGAAAGGTTGCAAGGTTATACCTGGTCATGGATCAAGTCTTGAAACATTACCCTTGCATTAACATCATGCATCTTCTTCTTAAGGCAACAACTCACTCCTTCTTTAGTAGAAACACTCAAACAGTCGTCTCCACCTGCCTCCTGGTGCAGCACCACAAACAACAGTTGATGGTATCCTCTTAGAGGTAGACAACAACCTCCCACCTCTAGAGTATTCCACACGGACCACCAAAACTCCACATTGAACTACCAGATCCAATGGGAAGGAGTTGTCCCTTTCGAACGTCAATCTACTAGAGTTGATATGCTCTCTTACAATTGTCTCTCCCTTTCTATCCCTCCCTTTATTGGGTAGGACTTGCTCGGGCTCTCTATTGGTCACCACAACCAGAGAGGACAACGATTGTTAGAGAAACTATTGTGTTCTGAGAAGCCCCCAATACCCCTCTATTTATAGAAGAGTCTAGGGTTAGGCTTCCCAGTCTGTGTTGGATAGAAAGGGTCAAATTCATGAACTTTCTAGAACATGCGCATGACAAACTGATCGGTTTGCACACCCAATCGGTTAGTTGGTGCACGAGCCTTTAGTTTCACTAAGAAAACCAGTCGATTCATGCAGTTTTCTATTTTGAATCAAATTAATAATCAATGTGCAGTTAATGCACAATATGACGCCTGCACCAATCCTTAATCTAATCAAATTGGCACACAAATTGGGTGATTCATTCCATAAAATGATTAGTTGGGATATGTGAACTGGTTGATTCACTATGTGAATTGGTCATTTCACTCTCGGGTTCAGCCATCGATCAGCCAATGTTGATTCTAATTGCCCTAACACTCCAACTGATCGGTTCACTATCTAACTGGTCAGTTGGTAGTGTGAACTGGTCAGTTTAGAGTGAAATCAGTCAATTTTTAACCTCAATTGTTTAATTGAATACCTTAACACCTTCAATAGTCAATCTAAAGATCATTCATGAATATTCTCCTTTAATCCAAGTGTATCCTATGTGTGTGACCCTATAGGTCGAGAATTATGTTGGTAGTGAAATGTTCATGACTAATTTACAACATCAAAAGAAAGTAGTGGCGTCTAGAAACACATCATTGCTACCCAAGTAATTCAGAAAGTTGGAGAACAACTTCAACCTAAAATCCATCACTAGTGCTACCATGATTGTATACTTCCTTTGTCTATGATATCCAGACTGAACTCAAGGCATGGAATTATCATCCTCTCAACATTCAATCCATGTTCCTTGAACTAAAGTAGACTGTCTGAGATGTACATTAGTTCACTTATCACATATTGAGTCACATGAGTATGAGTGTGAATTTTTCATTCCTAGTTATCAAGAGGCCCTAGATATCAATCTTCTGTAGGAGGGTTGAATCCCATCTACATCACTCACATTAATCCCCATGTGTCATAGTGCACCCAATCATCACCCAATTGGAAACCCTTATTCATGATCATGTTGGATGATGTCAAAGTTCATGAATGACATGTGATGAATGTAGTGACTTTAGGTCTAAGAACCACAATCACCACTATCACTATGAGAGATGATTCTAACTACCATTGCATGGTCTCCATGTATCACTCTCATAGTGGGTATGTTCGATACATTCTTCTCTAACATACACATGTGTGCTTGACTTGATATCACATATCATGGCTAATGAGACTCTATCATCAGTAAACACACTCTAGTCTTATGTATTACTATTTTCTATTTTGCTTCCACAGTAATATTTGACTAGGGATGTAACAAGAATGCATGTACTCATAGCATATGTATGATCTCGTTGTTCAAGTCACATACTTGAAGACATATGTCATCGAGTAATATAATTCTTTAGACATCTATTATTTTTGTGTCATCATCACATGCTGAGATAGACATAATAGAAAAAATCGCCTTTATTATTATTATCAAATCAGGCATATTAATGCCTCATTCCAATCATCATATGATTGGCTCTCTAGGGCATACATAAAAATAGATACAACTTAGATTTTGCCTAAAATTTGCAAAGAGTCATATAGTAAAATATGCAACAAGGTACCCATGTTTCTCAAAATATATCATATGTTTCTATTATTATTCACAAAAATAGGTACAAATTGGCCTTTTTCCTCAAAATTTACCTAATTTCGTCAATACTTGAAAGAAAAAAACCATAAAAAATTATTATCTCTACAAAACTTCCCTAGAGACATACATGTTTGGTCATTTCTAGATCTGATGGATATTGGCATCAAAATATTTGGCAAAATTATGCCAATATCGAAAAAAAAAATTACAATGAAATCAAGACCTATACCTTATTGAAACCCCACTTTCACCAGATGGATTTTACTCCCTTATGGTGGTTCCACCAAGGCCTATACCTTATTGACAAGTATGAACTAAGGATTCTATTTTAGATCTCATGGATTGAAACCATCTATTAGATTTTTTTCCCTCTATAACCTCCTTGTAGGTGGTAGCCTCATCATAATGCATGACCAACACGAATCTGAATTTTTGTGGCTTGTGGCAATTATTTTTGGATCTATAAGGCTCCTATTTTTTTCAAAACATAGTTGCACTCGATGGATTTTACTACCTTTTGGTGGTTCCACCAAGGCCTATACCTCATTGGCATGTATGGAGTTTATTTCAAATCTCATGGCTTGAATCCATCTACTAGATTTTATTCCCTCTATGGCATCCTTAAAAGTGGTTGCCTCATCATTATCCATGACCACAACCTCACCATGTTGAGTCACAAAAAATCCAAATCTTCCTAGATCATGGCAATTCTTGTTGGATCTATGAGGTTCCTATTTTCCTTTGGAGGCAACTGTGCCACAACAAGTTTTGGTTTCACCCCATGTTTCTCTTCAAAGTTCTTTGTTACTTTATCAAGGGTGAAGTTGGGATAGTCATAGAAATAGGGAAGGGTTGTAGTTTATTTTATGTTGGATCTAGATGCAGATAGACATATCTTGGTTTCCTTGTTCATGTCTAAGTTGGTTCATGTTGTGTCCACCCCTTGTTAAATAAAAACATTGGATATATTGAGTTTGGTTTTACTTTTGTGTGTCCATAGTGTGCATATATCAAACCATTTCCAAAACAACAATGTTACCTCTAAGACATGTCCTTGCTTCCTAGGTATGCATCATAGAAGTTCACTTACCCAACAAATGTGTCCAGTGAATATCTTTGTCAGTTTTTACAATAAACATTATTTTCATGTCTCAAGAGATTCAAATTCAAATTATTATGAGGATCCATCCTTATAGAGTTTGTAGACACATTTATCATGTATACGGTGCAAGGGATTATGACAAAGGTAGGTAGTGTCCAAGTCATGTAGTTTTAGCCATTTGGTAGTTACATTATAAGCACATGTCTCAACATCAAACACATAATCTTCCATAAGAAGGCATTTCCATAAAATATAGATCAAATTCCCTTCTTTATCATCATAATCATCATCATCATCATCGTCGTCGTCTATGCCTCAGTCCTAACCATGTTGGTTTGGCTACATGGATCCTTCTTTTCCAATCAACTTGTTACAGGTCGTACTATGATCAAGATTTGAAGATTCAAAATATCTCTTTATAAGCTCTACAAACTCCTGTAATTATAAGGAACAAAAATATTATTATCCAAACAAGAAACAAAAAATTTGTTCTATGTATGGTAAACATGTAATAAAAATATTCTAATCCGATTACAAGCCTCGAGGGCAAAGATCAACTCTATGTTACTACAAATTCATAACAAATTGTGCCCCCCCCCCACCCCAATTGCAAATTGCACTCTCACTACCCCTTTCTTTAATGGTTTTCTTTTCAAATCCCACATATTACAATATTTATAAGGTCAATGTCTGGTATCCAATACCCATATGATGAAAAAGTAGATAACTTTTATCTTAATAACATATATACCCAATAAGATATCCACCCCTTAGACTTCCTAAAGTTCCTCCATAGCAACTCATATCCCCACAACTCCCTTTTTAAAAGTCTACTTATCACATCCCACACATTACAACATATTTGAGATCCAAATCATGTATCTAATATGCATGATGAAGTAGTGAAGTTTATAAAAATAACCTATATACACGAGATGAAGGTGTCCATTCCCTCTGACTTTTTAAGTTCCATTAGTTCGAGCATGCAACTTCTTTGCAAAGTTCAAACTTGTGACAAAAATGATAATTGTCATAATTGTTCACACGTTTCTCTTCCTTTAGAGAGGAAGAGTGAGACTTTGGCTTACAATCTTTCTTCGCCTTCTTTCCCTTGGTCTTTCCTTTAATTTGTATTGATCATCAAAGCAATGTTAGTCTTTACCTTTTCTACCTTCAACACAATAGTTCAAAATATATTTAGTAGTCATGATAATGACTTCACAATTTCACTCATATTGTAGTCCATGCCAAATTGCTTATAAGAACCATGAGAAAAACATTTGGAGAATCGAATTTGTGACCAACTCTTAGACAATAGGGAAACTCAATCCCTCTAGGTTCCTCATATACTAAATAATTTGAGGATGTGTGGACCAAATGGATCTCCCTCTATTATCTTACTCTCAAACAAAACATTTGACACTCCATAACTCACATGCCTAGTTTGGTTTTAAAATAATAGCTTGAGATGCCCAGTCATTTTGAAAGCCATGATGTCTTGGTGTTGAATTTGCATGTTAGTGATCCATGAATGCTAGAATTAAGCATGTTACAATATGGAGTTATTGGAATACATCTTGTATGCCTTGACCATCCCTTTCAGCCTTTGGCATACTGGGAGCAGGCTCATCGGGGAAATCATGTCCTAGTTAATCATTTTTGTAGTTATTTTGAGAAAAAACATGTAGTGGTTTTCGTACAATCTGTAAAGTTTTCCCCCATTGGGCTTCTTCTTTCTTGTGTCGATTAAAAATAAATTTTATTTGAGTTTGCTATGTGATCTACAAAATACAACAACCATGAACTTGAACTTTTATATGTAAAGCCCTAGTTATATAATCCGGTCATGTAATTAAACAAATTTCCAACTATTTTATTTATATGGATAATCCTTATTGTTAACTTGAAAAATTATCAATATTTCACTAGTGGGTCTATGTATATATTTCAATAAATTATGAATCAGATTAATTGATCGTCGACAAATCAATTATAAACATAGGACATATACCACTTGTATAAAATGCAACCTTTAGTTAAGGAACAATGGTGTTTATATTGTGTTATATGGAACACCGATCTGCATGCATCTAGGCAATATTTGTTAAATCACCAAGGCCTCAAGATTGGCTACCTCGGTGTGACTAGGTGTCATGTTGGCAGTTTATAAAAAATAAATTTCAAAAATTTTACCTATATGTATTTTTATTTTTTCTATTTTTCTAGACACTCTCATATGCATATCTTTGATATTTATATATGTATATAGATCATACATTTAATATTAATCATTCATTTACCTATATTTAATGTTAAAAACATATCCCATTTTATTTCTAACATTTATAATTAACATTATTGAAAAAACATGAAGAGACAATTTTTAAACAACATAAGAGTACATAAAAGAAAAATAAATAATTGAGGTTTAGATTCAAAATAGTTGTAGGTCATTAGCAAAGTGACTATTATCTTACATAACTCTCAAACCTAAAAATCCATAGAAGGAAGTAAGACATAGAATTACTAAATTCCAAAAATGTGAGTTTTGGGTATAATTCTAGAAGAAAAAGATATTTGGTACATAACACCGTCAAATTATATTCATTGAACATATATAAATAGAAAACAAATTGATAAACTCATTGATATGCACTAGGACCCACACAATTAATCTAAGGTAGGAAATTAGTCAAGGTGCATCCACGAGGGCTCCTTGCCATCCATGTGTGTGCTTTCACAAGATCTAGGTTAGTTGAACTAAATCTAACTTGTAATACTAGTATTGTATGTGCCCTACTTTGGCAGACCCACATGTTCACCTTGCAACTTAAAAATATGGAAAATGCTCCTCACTTTGATGAGCCTACCATTCAATTATGGATTCTTAAACCATATCACATAATGAAAGCATCTTAACCTTCGAATTTAATTAGGGATGTGGTATTATGCATATACTAAATATGAATAGAAATAGATAAGAAGATTCACATATTGAAATAGAATGAGATAACACATGCTAGTCAAATTTAGAGTAAAATACATTCAACCACACACAATATGAAACAAATACAAGTAGGGTTTGTCAATAATTATGCATCACACAACAAACAATAGTTTTGAAGAATCAATGTGGAATTTTGTTGTATATATGTATATTCATACATATATTTATAAGTATGCATATCATATATGATTGTGTGTCCTAGACACTCCCATTAACTGGTATGCAATCAATTAATTTCATCATGTGAAATATTAATGCATTATTTTCCTAAAACATGATTATTCAAAATCCAAAGCTCTAGTACTATTACTGGGTAATTGTGAGAAAAAGTTCCATGAGAAAACTTTTTACCCAAGAACACTACAGGAAAAACTCTAGGAGAAATATCTACAACTAATTTGGATCTCATGTATGGCGCGGTGTGAGTAATTCCATACCCTTCATCTTGAACAAGTCCATATTGGCTCCGATCTTGGGAACGAGGACCAACGTTTGGATAGAAGCATGGGTGGGAGAAGGACATATTCCCATTACAAAACATGGGATTCTATACTAGAAGATATCAAGGACTTGATGGTATCCAGTCTTGTGTTAGATGAGGGGAAGTGGGATATGGATTTCCTAAACTTTTGGTTCGTGAACCGTATTGTCCAGGAGATTTCTTGTATTTCCCCCTCCTAATCTGAGTTTTTGAGATGACAGTAGGATTGGCTCCATTCACGCGATGGTGCCTTTACTCTCATTCGGCCTACAGAATCATCACAAATCTCTCTACCAAAGACAACGTCACTGGTTACACTTCCGTATGGAGCCTACCAATATAACTAAGAATGAGAGCCACCCTATGGCTAATCCACCAAAACAGATTACTCACAAACGAGCTCAGGGTATAAGTGCAAGATGGCAGAAGACTTGTTGATCCAGATTCCAGAGTCTGGAGGAATCAGTTTTGCATGCTATAAGGGACTTCCCTAATGCGGCACAAGTGTGGAGTAGGCTTGTCCCTGGGGAAGCTTCCCTCTTCTTCCATTCTTCTACTACCTCAGAGTGGCTAGATTATAATCTGAAAGTCCTGCATAAGGTGGTGGACTGGAATGCACTTTTCACCATCACCTGTTGGTGGATATGAAGGGATAGAAACCTCTCCATTTTTTAAAATAGACAAACACCTCCTTCAGTACTAGAAGTCTCTTATAGATGGAATCTTATAACAGCCAAAGCTTCCTTTAAAAAGGTTACGAAAGCCCAAAGAGCTCCTACTTCACTGAGCACATCTGCCATCACCCTACCCCCTTCGATAGTTATTTTGCATGTAAATATGGCATTTGACAAAATTGTTATCCTCAAAGCTACATGTATCATTGTGAGGAACACCACAAGACAATGGATTCATGGGGAAACCAGAAGGTGGCACGGCATGGACCCAGTGGATGGAATGGATGGAGAATTGAAGACCATCCTGGGAGGAATGGAATATGCCAAATGCTGCAATCTATCGACCAATGTCATTGTTAGTGACTCCTACAATGTAGTTCATTGGGTTAAAGGAAATACGAAGCCTCCGACTAGGTACCGTCTCCAAATCCAAACCATTAAACATCATCTTCGGGCAATCCAGGTAGACATCATCTTTATGAAGAGGGACCAGAACAAACTCAAACATAGGTTGGCCAAGCACTACCTTAAGCAACCGGACCTCGATGGGCAATGGGAAAAATGCTTGAGTTTTCTACTTTCTATGTACTCGAAAGATTCTAAAACTTTCCCGGCCCTATTTAATTTTTTTCCTAGTTTGTAGTCAGTCGCACTGACATGCTATAAACAATCCATCTAATGTAACAATATTTATTTGTGATTCAAGTTCATGCCTTATCATGTAAGAGATTCTAACTGTTAACATGAAGTTGTGGTGTAGAATTTGGATCTTGCTAGATCACAAGCAACATGCAATCCAGATGTTTCTTTAGAATTTGTCTTGGGATCCACTTTTCATACAAAACACTTGTATGTGGTGGATTTAAAGATTATACAACACTCATTTGGTGGAGTGTTTTGTAAAAATTAGAATTAAGTCCAAACAAGAAACACGTTTTCTGAGTTATTTCTATGCATTTGACTACATAATCATTATTTTATGTTGAAAATGGATTTAGTAATAGATGTAATATTCTATGATCAATGATTCGTGTGGAGCATTGCATCATTATTATCTAAGTAGTAGGATCTCTATTGGAAAACACTAAACTATAAATGATCGATGTCTTTGTGTTGTATAATCTCTTTGTGGCAGATATACAGATAGGTGTGGAGGCATAGACTCCTTATCCTCAACACATTAGTGCCAAGTTTCTTTGATCTTCATGTTTGAATAGACCAGCAAGATGCATGAGTTCATTGTCATAAATGACTCACCTAAGTATGGTCATGTATTTATCTAGTCTTACATATCAAGAGGCTTTGGGTACTAATTTTGTATAGGGGGAACATATTCTCTCGATAATCCTCACAAAACATAATGTCTTTTACTTAAATGGCAACCTTCTCCAAGACCATTTTGAGTAGTGTCAGTGTTACATCATGTCATCATTGTAGTGACATCAGGTAAAAGCATGATATTGCCTTTATCATATTGAAATTTGATTATGACCATATAGCAGTCCATGAAACACTTTTAAGACAGGTTAGTTCACTACACATCTTGAACAATTACCCTTTGTATCTAACTTGGTATCCACTACATGTGACCCATGATACACGATCATCATTCACCACATATAGAATCCTCACATTTATTATTATTGTCCAATCTGCAATAATACTTGACCAAGACATTTGACAATATTTTTCTTTGTATCCATTAGGATCTCATGTTCAAATCACATACTTCAAGTCTTGTATTTGAATTAAACATTCTAAATGACATTTATTGTCTACTCAACAAAACACAACTACAAATGTGCATAAACAAATCAAACTATTTATATAAAATCAAAACAAAGTACATGGTATCCCTTTAACTATCATCCAATCATTAACTTTTAGAGCATATGAATTAATAGATTTATTGTTGATATTGTATAGAACTATTACCTTTTTATTTTTGGCAAAAATGTTAATTAGGACTTATGTCATATAATACATTTATACGAGAGTATTAATCATAAATATATGTAGATGATTGCATAAATAATTGTAGAATATATATTATGTATTTGAAAAGAAAATGTTTGTGACATTTTTATAACTTATGTGGCGTGATGTATGAAATGAACTGAATATATATATATATATATATATATATATATATATATATATATATATCCGTCAAGGTTGTCATCCTATATATGTATATATGTTTGTGTGTGTGTCTATATATATATATATATATATATATATATATATGTTGGGGGAGCTTAGGACAATCGGTACATATATGTTGTGTTTGGTAACACATTGGGCCCAAACATTGCATTAAACATGCTTCTGCATATCAATATCTTTTACAATGTAAAATGTTGACAACAGTTGTCAGCAACATCCATGAAAATAGAATCATCCACCAAAAGAAATACTTGTGGTGAGAATTGGAGCGTCTGGCTGGAAGCAGTGAATCGTGTTGTCGAATGGTTACATAACTGAGCATTAAAATGGCACATATAGAATTATCAATTAAATCCAACCATATGGATTAACTTGATCTTGTCTAGATTAGATGTTTAAAAATCACAAACATATCCAGAAGATTGGATTAATTTTGAAGTTCATATTAAAGAAAACTAAAGTAGGTATACATTTCTTTTAGCCTATTGGTGTGTCTATATCTTTTATATATATATATATATATATATATATATATATATATATATATATATATATATATATATATATATATATGGATATTCATTCATTACCAGCACGGGTAGCCAGATTTTCACTACCTGCTAGAGTAACTTGGGGTTAAAAGAGTAACTATATGGTACACTGGAGTAACTCTTCTAAATCAAAAGAGTAACTGTATTGATATATAGAGTAACTCTGAGAGCAAAAGAGTAACTGCGCATAAAATATACAATCAGTAAATATATGGACGGGTTTATTTATTTTGGGGGGGGGATGATATTATTTTTGGATCAATTTTTTTGGGGAACTAGATAAAATGGTCCTCTACAATTGCAAAAAAATAAAAAAAATATCAGGAAGTGTGTGCGGGTAGCTACCCGTGCGGGCATTAAATATGAGACATATATATATATATATATATATATATATATATATATATATATATATATACACATAGATATATATGTATATATATACATATATACAGACATGCATATATATATATACACACATATATACAGACATGCATATATATATATATATATATATATATATATATATATATATGTCTGTGTGTGTGTGTTTGTGTGTGCATGTATATATATATATATATATATATATACATATACATATACATATATACTAACATACACATATATGTACATAGAAAAAGACAACCTCATCTCAAGCTATCAGGTTGTTTTTTACAGTTTAAAACTATTTTTTCTTTTCATTTGTCTAGTATTATTATCAGTAAACTTTAGGCTATTGATTGAATCAAAAATCTAGAGGGATATCTCAATGAAGTGTTTACCTGCTATTTTATAATTCCTTACTAACTCTGATACTTTTTGATATATTTCTCATCTATAGGAATCTAGATATAGAATAGTACCTACAGTATCTTGTTTATTTTTTCAGTTCGGATGTAGTCCAACAACTAGATCTTGTGACAATCAAATAGAAATGAAACTCCAGAATAACGGGGAGCAAGATATTTGTCAGAACACAATTTTAGAAGAAAACCTACAAATAAAAACTGATACGAAAGAATAAAATGAGCTTCAAACTGGAGACCAAGAAATACCATCCTAGAAACTTCATAGATTATATGTCTCAATAATATATTGGATCAAATTGAATTTATTTAAGTCTAAAATGTGTCAAAAATATAGATTAAGAAATAACAAGATGGACACAAGCTACAAATTTATCAATAATAGCACAAAGTCATGATATATATGCATCCATAAGATTTTGTTATTTAACCTTTCGAGGAATAGTTGTGGTGAAGTAAAGGATTAAAAAATAATGATAAAAAAGTGGCAAAGGGAACAAAAACTACCTGAACCCAAGCTGTAATTAACTATGAGAATGTAATACGTAGAGAATTTCTAGAAGAAGCTTGGAATCTAAATAGAGATGTAGAAAAAAATTATGTACCATTTATTATATAACTTAAAATCACGTGATATGTGTCTTATAGATGACTTCATATGTAAATTTTCACAATATTTTTATAATATATGATAGAACAAAAAAGAATATTTAACAAATAAAAGCAAGTTAATTATATTTTATGCAAACATATCAAATCTTTGGGAATTTAAAGCCATGTAATTATACCCTCGATATATAGGAAAAACTATAAATACACTTGGAGGAAGAATATATTTTTTAAGAATAAAACTAGAAGAATTGTGTGATGAGGTAACATTAAATAGAAAAGCAAATAATACCCTATAACAACAATAATCCAAGGACATATAATAGGACAAATAAATATAAAATTCAAGAGAATAAAAGATTTGGTTTCAAAACAAAACCAAAATAGATGTATTATATAAGAAAAATAAATTACAAATAAAATCACAAAAACCCAAAAAGATGTATATTTTTATATGTCAAGAAAAAGGACACTATGCAAATAAATGGACAAATAGAGGATCTAGGAAAATTAAAGTAATTTCAATATATAATAGATGAGGAACTCTTTAAAATAAAAAATAATCAAGAATTTGTTTATTGAATTGATGATGAAGAATCTGGTGGATCAACCTATTATTTCTCAGATAATGCATCAGACTAAAGAAGAAATAATAGAATAATACCAAGAAGAAATAGGAAACTTCTTGCAGGAAGTATTGATAGATAGAAGACTATTTAATAAAATCATATGTATTGAATTAAGATTAGAAAACTTAGATGGATCTAAAACGTTCCTTTTTGACAAAATTAGTAAAAGAAAACATAGTTTGTATTATGGAATAACTATGTCTATGTAGATTAAAAATACTAGAAATAGGATAAATATACTTTAACTTCAAAAAGAAGACAATGAGGAGAATGGAAAAGATCAAAGACAAATCTAAAATTGGATGGATACATATAAGTATTATTGAATGTTGATCAAAGCAACTTTTTGATAAGGAATACATTCACTTATAAATATTGTTTTAATGGATAATATAATGAACGATGGAAGAGATGATATATTAATATTGTTGAAAAATGTCAGCAATCAAGAACAATATTTAATATTTATCCAAAAATAAATATCAATATCAGAGATTATATTATAAATAAAACTTTAAGCTTGGTACATGACTTTTGAAGAACATAATTTATGAAAAGATGATCTATTCCATATTCAATCACCTACAACATAAGTTATACCATGAGAAATACACATCACTCTAAGAAATTTGAGGATAAAGAAATTATAATACTTCCTAAATTATTTAAGAAAGTTAGATAAATTACAAAACAAGAAATAATGTCTGAAATAAAAATACTAGAAAAGATAAATATAGAAGTTTCTGAAAAATCTTTAGTAATGGAAATTCAATCCCAAGAAGACTATGTCACTAAATAAATCAATTAGAGATAACAAATGGATATAGAATAGAAGAAGCTTGAGCAAATATAGATAGGTAAAGCAGAAGACTACACCCAATAGTAAGAAATTTACACTGAACATAAAGCCTAAGAATTTCAACAGACAATAGAAATGCCATTATTTATAATTTTTATAACAAATACTTTCGTGTGAGAGATTGGAGTATGATTATCATTTTAATAGACTTGGGAGAATGTGCTTCATTCACATAAGGAGGAATGATTCATTACCAATACCTATAGGGTCACCATACACTTACACAGATTTTAATGGACAAGAACATGTTGTAACACACCTAGAAACTGTTCCTATCAAATTACAACTTTTTAGAATAAATGTAACACTTTTTGTACAATATTATAGTTGCAATGATAATATAGAAATTATTTTGGCAATGAGTAACTATAACATATAGAACCATACTCTCTAGAAAAACATGGATTATATTTTACCTACAATAATATTGAATACTTTAGGAAAAAAATTATATTAGTATATACATCATTTACATTATTACATGAATAATTTATTAATAATATACAATAGAATATTTCCATGCATTGTTATATACTGGAGCAAGAACTTGTATTACGAGAAGATAATGATTTCCAAAATGTTACATTACACCATTACCTATATTATGTCAAATTGATTTCACTAGAAGAAGACATGCCCTAACACATAGAGTACAAAAACCTAAAATTATATTAGGAAACTACATAATTACATGTCCACCATCTTATACCCTAATTCTACACAATAAGACATTCTACTAGGAAATGATTTTACTCAAAAGTTCAAACTTTACATGACACATTGATAATATATTCAATAACTAACACCATGTGATCATTGGATTATGGTAAAATGAGTCCACAAAGATTATACAAGAAATAAATTTCTTGTACTCACCAAGCATGGTGATTATAGGGACAAACAACCACTAGTAAAAGGAAAATTATAGCACAAATAAATATGCAAAACATAGAATCAGTATTTGCAAAGAACTACAACAACAATCCACTAGTCTATGGAATATTTGCTAAGATGGGCTACTATAGAATTTGTAGACACCACCAAAATAAATAGGAATAAACCCATGAGATACAATCATGTTGACATAGAAGAATTCAGAATTCAATTACAAGAATTAGAAAAATTACAATGAATATAAAAAATAAAAAGTCCTCATTTTCATCTAGCATTATTGTCAGAAATCATGAAGAAATTAAGAGACAAAAATAAAGAATGGTATTTAATTACAAACAACTAAACAAAGATGCTAAATTTGATGGATACTTTCTTCCTCACAAAGAAACCAAAATAAATATGACAAGTGGAAAAAAGATTTATCCTTAGTTTGATTGTACATTGGGATTCTATCAAATTTAATTAGATGAAAAATAGTATACAACTGACGACATTCAGTTCCCCACAAGGACATTACTAACGGTGAGTCATGCCTTTCAAATTAACAAACGATCCACAGTTATATTGAAGAAGAATGAAAAAGGTATTTGAACCTTACAAATCTTTCTGTCATGTAAATTTAGATGATTTTATGATAGCCAGAAGAATGCATATTAACATTTTAAACACTTGCAAATATTTTCTCATCTCTATCAAAAAATAGGTTAGTACTTTTTAAAAAGAAAATAGAACTCTGTAAATCTAAAACATTTTTTTAGGATTAATATTAGACTTAAGTGGAATATAATTACAAGAACATATCATAGAAAATTTGTTATGCTCCCAGATAAATTAGAAGATAAAAAACAACAAAAATGATTTTTGGGATGTTTGAATTATGAAGAACAATTTATAAAAAAATCAACAAAATTAAAAAAATCCACTATAAAAATTACTAAAGATAAATACAATCTTTTTTTGACAGAAGAACTTATAAATCATGTCACATTATAAAAGAAAAATGTAAAAACCTACAACGATTATATATCCATCTAGAAGGAGATGATTTAATAATGGAAATTGATGCTTTCGAAGAATTTTAGGGAGCAGTCTCAAAGAAAAAAGAGGTTCAATTAGAAAATATATGTAGATACATTTCTAGAACATTTACAGATATAAGAAAATGATGCCACTCAAATGAAAAAAAATGTTAGCACTTAAAAAGGGAACTAAAATAATTCTCCTACTTTTTATTACCTAAAAATCTTAATAATAGTAGATAAATACCCAGGCAAAAGCCTTCATAAAAATGATTCACTATCAACTCCGGAATATAAAAGATAAAGTAGACTGTACAAGTTTTAGCTGAGTACATTTTTGATATTGAATTCATCAAAGGCGAGACTGACTTTCTTGCATATTTTCTCTCTAGAGAATATAATGGAGCAAGTTGAAAAGAAAGTTACATATTTTCAAGAAAGATTGCAACTTAGATGTAGATTATCAGTACATGAAAGAAATAAACAAGACATTGTAGGTACTATTGCATATCTAGATTCCTATAGATGAGAAATACATTAGAATGTATCAAATTTAGTAAGAAATGACAAAATGGTGAGTAAACACCCCATTGATATATCCCATAGTAGAGCGTTCAAATGTTTTGAATGAGCATTTCAATGTTTTGAAAACATATTGTTGACCCACTTAACTGGTTTTTAGTAGAAAAATAACTTGATGAATCAAAAAAGTTTGTGAAAAACTCCTACGTTATTGAACATATAATTTGTAGAATCATTTAGGACAATTCTAAAATATGTATGGGTATTAGTTTATAGAACTAATTATCTTATATCATTCTTCATACAGTTGTTATATATCCACGATAATAACAACCAATGGAAAACATATATCATTGTAGTTATATGAATCGATATCCTCCTAAAAAAATCCTCATGTAAATTATCTCCCCTAATCAACAAATTTTTTACGTTAATGATAGATTTCTTATATCAATGTGTATTCTTGTTGTATCAAGTAATTGTATTGTTATGACATAGGCTTGACAAATTTAATGATCAAAATGTAATACATACGTTAAGAAAATTGATTTTCATTAGTACTATAACGTGACAATTTTTATTATATATAAGTTGAGAGACCAATAGTATAGTAAATTAATGTTGAACAATATACCCATTAAGTTGCTAAATTTATTTATTAATGTTACTCATTAAGTAAAGAACAATTAGAATTCCATGTTATTGTTTAAACTCTTTCTATGACAAATTTTAGTCTAAGAAATAAGATTCATTGGTTTTCAAATTTATAATGAAATGATGTGTATACATTTTAAAAACGAAATTTGCATACCATAAGAGTAGAAGTATTATTGGATAGTTTCTTAATGAGGAAAATGTCAAATGTTTTCAACAATTAAATATTTATGACTACTATGATATTGGTGGTGTACACTATGGGTAAGACAACATAGTGGAAAACATAATATGACTTTACAATGTCAAAGTGAAATTTCATACATAGGAGCCATAATTTTTCTCTTTCATTAATACTTTTATCACATTTTAGTGCCTCAATATACATTATCCAACTTTGATTCATTAACATTTTTATGCTATAAGAGTACAATATACGTATTTTGATGTCAAATTAATGATAAATTGTCACAAAAATACATAAAATGCACTTTACTATAATACTATATTGAATATATACATATTTCAGGAGAAAAAACATTGGTTTGATGGTGACACGCGCCCCTCACATCACCAATGCTCACCCATGCTCAAACCTATCGAGGGTCCAACCATAAGTAATCCTCAATAATAAGAAACCCACATGGAATTTTATATCCAACATGTCAAAGGTGGGGAGGCTCCTAGCTATCGACCCTAAGGGATCAACAAAGGATCCTCAATCATTTATGCTAGGTTAGAAACAAAAGTATGAAACCTCAACAACCAAGTTTAAAAGCATTCAAACGTTATCTAATGAAGCATGCATATGAAAGGGAACATGTAATTATGAAATTAGAACTCATATTGTAGTTATATTCTCAATGATGGTGAACTTATAAGTTAGCCAAAGAAATTACAATAAATTCTTAAAATAGTGGAAATTGAATCAAATTAGAGATGATTAAAGTTGGTTAATTGAGTCCAACTTTATCAAACATTCAATTATAAAATTAAACATCCACTTAATATAATCAATCATAATCAGAGACTAATTTTGGTTAGGGGCCTTACAAGTTTAATTGAAAAAGTATTCATGTATAAATGACATCACCAACATTGACTTTTGCTGGTATCTGACCTAAGGAATGTTGGTTAGATTTGTGTAAGACAAGTAAGTTTATTGGAACTGATAGAAATATATGTTCAACAATTTATATGGTTAACATAAATACATTAACATCATTCATAGGGCTCTAGAAGCCAGCTACCATCTTGTCACTAAGTTATCAAAATCTACTACAAAGACCAAAAAGCCACTTGAACCAGAAACCACTAAAATATAAAACTATATTTTATAGGTATATTCTATTACATTCTTGTAGTGCTAATTACTTGCATATATTCTGCCTGTGTTTGTAATTGATTGTTGATTTTTTTTTCAATGTCCACTTTTTTTGTGAAAGGCATGATATCATTATTAGAATAATATATTACCATTTTGAGAATTAAATGTTTATAAGTTACTATACTTGGATTTGAATTTTCTAATAGTTGACAACAACAAATTTGGTGCCTCTATATTGTAGTTTGTAGATGAAGAGCCCTACATACATGAGGAAATTGAAGAAATTAGAAAACATGATGCAAGTACTATAAAGTGGTTGAACAAATTCCAATATAGAAAAATTACAGTTGTATGAATACACTTTTACATTTTGATCAACATGTTTGCACACATTGCTCCTCAATGTTTATAAAATTAATTTTGGTTGAAATTAAATATTGGTTTCATTTTTGGGTATTTTGGTACCATTGGCTTGATATCAATACATGTTTTTGTGGATGGTGTAGCTTCTTTTTTATGTGAAGTAGTTGTAATGTATTCAATGTAAGTTCATGTCCAATGTGTGGTTTTTGATCAAGTTGATATGGATGGTTTCATATGTGCATAATGGTGTTGTTTTGGTGCAGATTGGTTTATATGTATAGATGGTTATATATATATATATATATATATATATATATATATATATATATATATATATATATATATATATAGAGAGAGAGAGAGAGAGAGAGAGAGAGAGAGAATCTCTGGTGGTTTTTTAGGTGGTTTTCTTGTTTGCAAGTTCACCAAAATAGTTTGAGATTGTTTGGAATTTCTTTGCATTTTTAAGGATTCTACAAATGGTAGATTGTATAATTGTAGCAACTTATTGATTTATTCCATAATCATGTAGACTAGATTATACGTATGAACTTGTTCAATTGATTTATATATACTTATGTATAGATATATACATATATACACATACATACATATATAGACATATAGACACAAATAAATATGAAATGACATATATACGTATGTATATATATGTGTGTGCATGTGTTTGTGTTTGTGTGTTGCTCAAGAAGCTACTTGTAATGTCCCGAGATTTGAGGCCTCGGATAAAGTAATCATAAAAAGAATGATTTCACTAACCATATCACCCAGGTGTACCTCCTTTTTAGGATCCCATCACTAAAGAACTTTGTGGATAAGCATGCTCAGTCCAGACTAGTACTTGAATGGGTAACTAGTCAAAAAGTTTGTCCTAGCTTGTGCATGAGTGAGGACAAACCGTGCAGTTAAGGCTAGTGGTGATCTTTGGGGCTAGTTGTCATTCCTAAAACACTACTAGATATTTGGGTAGTGGTCCAAGTGTTACAAATGGCATTTGAGCTATAACCCCTCTAGTATATTTGGGGTCCATATGGGCATGTGACATTATAGTCTCGAGTCATGTTGTCCAACTATGTTGGAAATGGTTGTCCATGGTGATGTAACCACCCTTGTGCTAGTATTTTGTGATTAGGAGCTGGGTTTCCATGGACGATTATGAGTTTGCACTAAAATGGGAAAAATATTATGAGATCATATAGTTGAGATTTGATGAGGATGTCAAGAATCTAAGTGGAGGATATTGTAACAGCTCAGGATTTCATACCTTTGATTTAATGATCTTAAAAGGAATTATCAGACTACTCATATCACCAATGTGCACCTCTTTTTTAAGGAGCCATCACTAAAGAACTTGTGGTTAAGCGTGCCCTCAACCTAGAGTAGTACTTAGATGGGTGACCAGTTGGAAAGTTTATCCTAGTTTGTGTGTGAGTGAGGACAAAGCACACAGTTAAGGCTAGTGGTGATCCTTGAGACCACTCCTCATTTCCCACATTTACCTACCCAGTTTAGAATAATTGTAGACCCAACTGGCTACCCACCTGACTGTCCACTCGGTTGGGTTGGCTTCAAACTAAAATGTGGGCACAACTTCTTTTATTTTCAACAGGAGGGAAGTAGGAAGAAAGAGAAAAGGTATACTATTCATAATTTTAAAGCCATAATGAATTTTTTGATGGAACAAAAAGCATTAGATTTGTTATAAAAAGTACTTTCTATCAAGACTAATGTTGACATACTTTGAAGAAAAGATAATATGAGAAAATGTTTAGGTACAATAGCTCATATTTTGTGCACATTATTCATGTTTTGGATATAATATCTCTCATTATTTTTAATTCATAATGATTTTTTTGATGAAATAAAAAACATTAGATTCCTTGTGAGTTATGCTTTCTAAAAACACCAATGTTGACATACTTTAGAAAAAGAAACAAATATAATACAAATATTTTGGAGTGTAACATCTATATTTTAGGTACATTATCATACTTTGAAGGTACATTACTCTAATTTTGGAGGGTACATTACGAATGTTTGTTGATGACATACTATATCCCAAAATATAGGTAACGTACCCCAAAATATGCAAGTTTGCTGATGACGTCTTGTACCCCAAAATATGGATACCATACCCCAAAACATGGATATGGTACCCTAAAATACAAATATTTTTTGATGATGTATTGTACCCCAAAACCCGGGTACCATATCCCAAAACATGAGTATTAAACTTCAAAATATTAACACAATTCTTGTGTGTACAATACCCATATAGGAGTACATTATTCTCATTTTGGAGGTACTATACACATGTTTGCTAATGACATACTGTATCCCAAAATGCGAGTATCGTACCCCAAAATATAGATGTTGCACCCTAAAAAAAATATTATACTTCTCTCATATTATTATTTCTCAGAAATATGTCAATATCAGTCTATTAGAAAGTATTTTTATAATAACTCTAATGCTTTTTATTTCATCAAAAAATTCTTTCAGAATTAAAAGTTATGAACAAAACTATTTTCTCTCTTCTTTTAAATCATTTTTATCTCTTAAATGGGCATTTCATCCACATTAGCACTTCCACCTCCCAACTACAGGTGGGAGCCTAGGTGGGGGACATTAATCTTATAGAAAATGTCATCCCTCCCTAACACACATCGACCTCCAAATCTTACGCTTTTGTACCCTTTGTGAATTCGCCGATCTAAATCCTTTTGCAATATGAATTTGGCACTTCCCGAATTCATCATTGAAATCCAGAAACTCCCAATTCCATGTCGACCAATGTTGCCTCCTTTAATGACCCCACCCCTCAGCAACCCCCATTTAAGGCTAAGAAGATGGTGCCATTGTCCCAAAATAGGATCAATTGGTTTTCCAAATAATCAAAAAAAATTAATAAATTCTACCACAAATAAGCTTAAAAGAGGATAAATTCATTTTCTTTTACATACCTTTCAAAAATAGGAGTTTGGAACTTTACCAAAAATAGAGTTCTATCTATCTAAATCATCCAATCTTTATTTAGCTTTATTCCCCAATGTCACTTTAAATATTCATCCACTTTCATGTATTCCTAAAATACCAAAAAAATGTCATCCAGTATAATAGATTATATTGGTATGTGGGGGAACCAAAATCCTACACATATAATGTAAAAGCTTAGCCACATCAAATTATTTGTTACCAATCAAAATTTTTGTTTTCTTTATAACTTACCAACCATAGTACCCATCCTTTGGTATACCCTCTCTTAGGGTTTAGTCCCTACAATGGACATTAGGCTACCCTCTCCATCCTAAGCTTGATAACTTTTGGGCCACCTCTCTAGGTGCCATGTAGTCTTCCCATCTAGGGCTTGACCACCTATGACATTCCCTCTTGGGCTTGGTCTGACCTTGCCTCCTAGGATTGTTTCTCATCATCAAAAATCATAAATCCATAGGTGGTATCACGATCGGGCAAGTCATAAACAATATATGGTGATAGTCATAGTCACTTTATAGATTGTAGGAATTAAAGTCATCCAAGCATTTAATTTCAAGCAATCAGTAAAACCTCAAAAATCACCATGAAACTAAAGCGATTAGCCATAATCATAACCACATACCTGATTTGATGTCTCAAATATGAGCCATATATCTAATCCAATCAAGATGTCCAATCAAGTAAGTTAAGCAACCAATCAAGCAAATCTATATACTAAAAATATGTATAGTGCTTGATTATTTCCATCATATCCCAAACAAATCCTTATTCACTTGGGACACCTTTCTAATGTTTTTAAGCCTTATTAGGATTCAGTTTCTTAGATGAGTTTCTCAATCTTTATCCTTTTTAGGTCAACAAGCCCTAAAACAACTTTTCTACTCATAAAAACCCTAATTACTCAAATTATCTACATTAAGGGTCTTTAATATCAAATTGGATTTACAAAATAATATCTCTATCTTAAACATGTATTTTTCACAATTAAAACCATTAAAAGTCATAATTATCAAAATTAGGGTTTTAGGCCCATGAATGCACTTTCATATACATGGAACCCTAAATTAAGCCAATTATGCACTAAGATCATCCTTTTAGATTTAATTCTTCCTTTTATTAACAACAAATTAATATTTATCAAAATATCCAGGAAACATTATTAGATCTAATTATCATCAAAACTTAGGGTTTCTCTTTAATAAAACCATTAAAGATGACAACTTCATACACTTTTTGAATTGGAAGCTAAAACATTCTTCAATTCTATTTTTATTAAATTCTACATATTTTTCTGATCAAGATTCATATATTATTCGTCTTAATCTAGTCATCCTATTAATTAATAGGATTTTTGCAAGTTAACCTTTTTTCGGCCAACCATGAGTCGCCATGTGGGCACAAGCACCCGACCCCAGACTGCCCACGTGGCAAGGCCGAGCCAATGGGATTTCTCCAAGAAGATGGTCCACTCAGCCTTACATCAATGAAAAATAAATACGCAAAAGTCTATTTTACACTTACCTCTTCACTGCTCGCACGAGGGAAAATGAGTCTTTGTGCCTCGAGGTTGTTTTCAACCTTGCTGCACTCACGAGTAGGTTGTGGCAATCAACCTCATTGTTGACTTTGAGATCCTGATCCTCTATGCATAAGGTAGATAATCTACCACCTTCGTTTCCACGATATGAACTCATTGGTTTCTTCAATTTCCTCGATGTTGGTCGGAGTTAGCAGGTCATAGAGGTTGTAGCACCAGTGAGTCGACATGGAGAATAGCAAACAATGCCAGTGTTGGGAGTAAAGTTGGGTGCATGGAACAATGCAAAGAGTTGTGATTCTTCTTGCGAGCACATTGGAGATCTCAAAGGGGGTCTCTAACCCTCCTTTTATAGGTGGATTTTCTTGGGGTAGATCTACCTTCATGGTAGTTTGGGCAAATTCACTATAAGCTAAAAAATGTAACATCCCTTACCTGGGTTATTTTTTAACCCTAGGTGTTTTTTTTAATAAAAGTGATTATATGATTGCTCTTATCTTTTAAAAAGTAATTAAGGCTCAAGAGAAACTTATATTTTTAATTTTAGTCCTTTTGAATATTGTTGAAATCAATGTTTTTCTTGTTTTGTACTAAAGTGAAAATTACCCAAGTTGAGGGGTTTATTTGCAAATTGTGCATGATAATATGTTCCTCATGTTTTGAAGCATCATGCGATTGAATATGATACAGAGGTATGGCTTTTGATAGCCTGAATACCAATAAAAAGAGATGATAAAGCAATGTTTGTGCATTAAAACCTAGTTTTGGTGTAATGTGCAATTTACCCAAAACCTAGGGTTCAATATGCAAATTACCACTTCAAAATGGTCCCTACTATTTCTTGGGATAATGTGGAGCAAAGACAATGAGAGGGCCGTCTCATTTGTATCTCTTTGAAGGAGAGAGAATCTTGATATTAAAATAATCAAGATTTAAGCATAATGGAAACCCTAGTTCAAATTAATTCAAAAATAAATAAAATAATTGAAGGACCTTCAACAAAAATTGAAATGGTTGAATTTAGATATGTGTGAAGATGATATAGAGGTATAGCTTGTGATAGCCTGAATACCAATAAAAAGAGTTGATAAAGCAATGTTTGTGCATTAAAACGTAGTTTTGGTGTAATGTGCAATTTACCCAAAACCTAGGGTTCAGTATGCAAATTACCACTTCAAAATGGTCCCTACTATTTCTTGGGATCATGTGGAGAAAATAAAATGAGGGGTGTCACATTTGTATCTCTTTGAAGGAGAGAGAATCTTGATATTAAAATAATCAAGATTTAAGCATAATCGAAAACCTAGTTCAAATTAATGCAAAAATAAATAAAATAATTGAAGGACCTTCAAACAAAATTGAAATGGTTGAATTAAGATATGTGTGGACGTCCTTGTTCTTTGAAAGGGCCACGAAATATCTCAAGAAGGTGAAAAACCCACTCACCTTATTATAAGAAAAAGAAATATCCACTAAAATATGGATATTAATATAAAAAGGGTTAAGGTGCTTAATTTGCTTTTCTTTAAAACATGGAAAATTGAGAGTAATAAGAGGCAATGAGGATAGCCTCGTCTCTAAGGAAGAGAAGGGGGCAAGTGTCAAGGGAGTTGAGGAGATAATTCTTACTTTCTCTCTCTTAATTGAATTTTCAATAAAATTCAAATATAAGCTCATTTATCCATAGAGAAAAAGGGGAATTTCGGATTCACTTCCACCCTTTGCTTACAAAACGACCAAGGAAGCTTTGAAGGACCAGCAAGACGACCCCCAACCTGTTGGTAAGCTTCTTGACCTTCTTTCATCTTGATTTCATGGTGGAAATCATAAATCAATGCATAATTCCTTCTTTTCTTCACTCCATATTCAACCCTAGACAATATTTTCACTCCAAAACTTGAGGAAGAGCCTTGGGGGAGTTGCAAAAGCTTCTTCCACCATTGTTTACGTGAAGCTCCAAGCTTTGAAGCTCAATTGAAGGCAGGTTATATAACTTGAACCCTTAATCATTGTTATTGAACTCAATTTCTCAATTTAATTGATTCAATTGTTCTTCTTGCAATACCTTTGATTAATTGATGCAACTTCCATGGGTATGGCAGTAGATTTCGTGGGGATGAAGGTTGATGGTGATGACATCATCACAAGAACACATCTCAACAATTTGAGTTGCAAACGGTTTTGGACTTTTGGTCCAAACGGTTTCACCAAACGGTTTGCAAACCGTTTGATGACTTGGACTGCAAACCGCAAGAGAGGGTTGAATGTTTGGTTAGGTTGACCATTTGAGGTCTGAACCCAAGTACATGTTGGATGATGATCCAATGGATCCAATTCATTGATTCAATGTGGGTACAATCCTTCAATTGGAAACCCTAATCGAGTTGATTGAAAAATCCATGATTGATCCTAATCATTTCAAGATATTTTGGGTCAAATGGTTTTGAAACCGTTTGAGCCCAAATGGTCTTGAAACCATTTGGGACCAAACGGTTTCAAAACCATTTGGAGGGTTAATGGCTGATTCTTGATTATTGGATAAAGATCTAATGGTGTTGATTGATGAAACCTTCAATTGCATAATTAATGGTTAGTCCAATGGTGCAAATTACATTCAATTTGATTGATGAATTATCTAAAGAACCCTTGCGGTTTTGAGACTGGTTTGGCCCAAACGGTCTTGAAACCGTTTGGTGATGAAACCTCAAAATTGAATGGAGGTCAAATGTGATCCAATCATTTGGAAATTGAGGGTGATGATTGTTCTATTGATCCAATGATTGATAGAAATGATAATAAATGAAGGTACAAAGGTTGAAACCCTAAAAGTACTTAAATGATTAGTACCAATAAAGGGATAAACCCTAATTTCTAATAAGAACAATAAGTTAGTACACTATGTCAATCATAGCTGTATGTACTTGATTGAAGGATTGATGTAACCTAATCAAGTTGAGAGGATGATAGAATGGATTTCATATATGATTATGATTCATGTGGTGATTAAGGGTATGATCCTTAGCAAAGAGATCATGAAACCCTAATCATGAGCAAAACCCCTAATTGACAAGGTTATTGAATCCTAACCCTAATTTAGGGCATTTCTAAGTGAAACCCTAATCCAGGGTAAGGATGTAACCCTAATCTAGGGTGGTGATATGTGTAAATCTAATTAGGGTAATGTAACGAAAAACCCTAATTGGGATGAATAGTAAACCCTAATTATGGGTAATGGAACATAAACCCTAATTGGGATGAATAGTGAACCCTAATTGTGGGTTATTGAATGTAGACCCTATTCTGGGGTGGAATTTATGTGAAACCCTAACTAAGGGTGATTTTATGAGAAACCCTGATGTTTGATGTGACGTGAAGCTCAAATCCAGGGTGATACAATGTAATGCCTTATGAAACCCTAATCTTGGGCAATATGGTGATAAACCATAACCTTGATGTGGGTAATGGGATGAATGTCCTCAAAAGACATGAAATGGGAAACCCTAACCCTAGTAAGGGAATAGTGGTGTTACCCTTGAATAATGAATCCATATTGTTTTACATGATACCGATATGCAATTGATATCACTGTTATCATCTGTGCTAACCATGCAGGTATTTTGAAATGATGATCATAGCCAGGTATGAGCTATGATGTTTAATTCACTATTGTGATTGGGCCTTGTGTGCCATAATATACCTTGCTTCCTAGTAAGAGGTAACAAGAGAGTTAATGGGCCCCAAGTACCATGAGTGATGCTTGTAATAGCAAGTATCATGTTTACCTTGGTCAGATGACATGAAGGTGATAGTTACCTGGAAAAGTGGTAACAATGCTCAATGATGAGCTAAGGGTTTGAATACCCAGAACCATATGACTATGGTAATGAGATTGTGAAGGGATGAGAATTCCCAATATTGAAATAAGGGACTCAGTTCCCAATGTCTTTTCAAGACTGATAAGTAATTGATGAAAATAGTACATGTCTCTTTATAGCATTGTCATAATAAGTTAGGTTTGAGAACTTGGCTGATGCTAAAAGAATATGAAAATGTACTTAATTAATCAAGTGAAATCTTTTCATGTAGTGCTTTAGCCATAGATCCATCATCGTCAGTAGTTGGTGATGGTGAAAGAGGTTTTTCCTATGGAATTTCTTGGAATTTGCATATTCTGAATATGTGGGGGTAAATGGGCAAAAATATCCTTACGTCTTGGTGAAGAGATTGATGGAAGGTAAACATTAAACCTCTCAATCCTTCATGTGTCGGGATGGATGTATCACAAATCTCCCGATGGTTGGGATGGATGTATCATTAATCTCCCAATGCTATTTAATGTCGGGTCGATGGAGATAAACATTAATTCTCTCGATTGCCGATGAGAGTGCAGTTGATGTTGTAACTCTATAGTGAAGTTCCTGTATACCCTGGAAAACTATATTGAGCAGTTGACATAGTCTTGCTTGTGGTCCCGTACTGATCGGGATGTGGGAGGTCATGGGAATCCGGCTCTTCCATTGACCTATTTATGGTACTGGTTTCAATTTAGCAATGGTCGGTTGGAGTATGAGCGGTATACCTCATCTCCTCAGAGCTTAAGTATGTTTGAAAAATGTAATCAGTCGTGTAGCGTATTTGAATAAGATTGAAATACGAGAATCACTAGTTGATGTTATCTGACTTAGTATATCCTAGATGGATAAGTGTTATAAATGTTCTTCAATTCTTTATTAAATATTAGACATGGTGTTTATCAAGTTACAACTGATAAGCTTAAGGGAGAATGTTGCTCCATTCTGCATAGATATTAAATTATCTACTGTTAAGCTTATGATTCCACTTCTCATTTATTTCTATTAAATTGCTATAATAATGCTTTTGACAGAGAGTTATATCTCCCGTTGGGGAAATTTTTATAATTGTCTCACCCCCGTGGAATCCAACGTTCTTAGGTAAACACAGAAAAAGAGGAAGAACCTCTGTAGCAGAGGAAGAGCAGCAGCAATAGCAAGGACAGTAGTGATCCATCAGGTGGAGATATTGGCTGTTTAGTTTTGTATTGTTAGTCCTATGAGTCATCTCTGTACTCTCGGGTCCTAGGAGTTAGTATTTTTAATAGTTCGATCTGAGATTTTGGGCTTAAAGCCTTGAGGTTCTTATACTACCTGTGTATAGTTGAGATAGAGTAGTGAATGCTTGTATGCCTCGAGAAGCAATGATACATGATATGTATATATGAACCAGGATGTAATGATTTACTTTGATTTTGAATGAAAGAGTTTTCCTGTGAATGGATCTCTTGATAAATGGTTTTAATTTTTAGTGATTTTTAGTAATCCGCTGCTAACGAAACGCTTCCGCATTAGTTAAATTAGTTAATCTTTTTTTATGAGTTGGATGCCACAAGTTTAGTGGTATCAGAGCTCTAGGTTCGTTGAGTCTACAAAGACATAGGATTACGGTTTTCGAGTATGTTCTAAGTGTCTTCCAGTTTGTTTGATAGTGTCTTCTGCTCATATAGGAGGAGAAGAAGAACTAAAGATGTTTGGATCACACGATGAACATGCTGCTGAGAGCAGCGTTGCTACACCAGGAGGAGGTGCAGGAGACCATGATAGGGAGGAGCTCGTACCTAAACAACCCCAGTTCAACCAAGCTGATATGGGGAATCCAACTTTCCAAAATATGTTTGGACAGTTTCTGGCAGCCATGACCCATATGACAGATAGGATGCCATTACCTGCACCTAGGGCACCGGGCCATGATGAAAGACACGGAGCCGGCAAGACTTTTGAACGTCTTAGGAGGGTAGGAGCCATAGAGTATGCTGGGAAAGCTGACCCAGCAGATGCTGACATGTGGCTGAATGAATTGGAAAAGGCCTTTAGAATCCTTAACATCCAAGAAGATGAGAAGGTTAGGCATGATGTGTACCTTCTTAAAGGGAGTGTTGGTCAATGGTGGGCCATAGAGGAGGGAAAGAGGCCTGGTGTGGAGATCGAATGGGAAGTATTCCGATGAGAATTCGTCAATAGATACTTTCCTAAGACATTCCTAGATGAGAAGATCTCTCAGTTTGAGAGTTTAAGGCAAGGACCAATGAACATTAGCGAGTATGAGGCTAAGTTCATGGAGCTTTTGTGGTTCTGTCCGCATATGGCAGCTACCGATGAAGAAAGGATTCGACATTTTGAGAAAGGGTTGAACACCGAATTGACCACTCATGTGTCTGCTCTGGAGAACAGGGAGAGGTTTGCCACTTTTGTGGAGTCTATAAGGAAGATTGAGAGGTCTGTAATTGAGAGGCGACGGACCAAGGGTAAGAAAGAGTACCCAAAGTTCCAAGGATAGAGTTCTGGAAATGTTAAGAAACTAAGTTATTCTGTGCCTACCCCACCACCAAGGTTTAATACCCAGATGCAATGGACGTCAAGTCATGGTAGAGGTTGTAGTTTACCACCAAAGGGAGCTCACATCTCAGCTTCAATGTCTGTAAAAGGACCACCCAGACCATAGAGGGGAAATGTAATCTATTATAGATGTGGGAGAGAAGGCCATGTGGTGAGGGATTGTCCTGAAAAAGTCAGGAATGTGATCTAGCAACCGAGGCAGAGTCAGCAAGGATCTCAGAGGCAACAGTCTGGTAGTAGTGCTAGAGGATGTGGACAAGCATCCCAAGATGGATCGTTGACATCAAACAATTGAGCACATGGTCAATAACAACCAACGGCTAGATTCTATGCAATGAATCATCCCGAAGTAGTTGTCAATCCCAGGGTTGTGATAGGTCAGATGGAATTATTTTATTCTGATATGTTTTCATCCTACTTCGTATCTGTGTTAATTGATCCGGGCACTACACACTCTTTTATCACTCGAGAAGTGATTCATGACTGCAACATGAGTGTCAGTCATAGAGCAGATAGCATGTTGTTAGAAACACCTTTGCTGGAATCTGCAGTATTGTGGGAAGTGTGTTCTCCCTGCAATCTTTCCTTTTCTGATCACCGCATTCAGGTGGATTTTATACCACTTGAAATGCATGGGTTTGATATAATTCTAGGGATGGACACCTTAGAAAAGTATAATGTTGTCTTGGATTGTGGCTCCAAACAAGCTATGTTCACAGATAATGGTGACACATGGATCTTTCAGGGAGACAGAAAGATTCTTCCAACATGTCTTGTGTCAACTTTGATAGTTGAGAAGTTGATGAGACAAGGATGCTTTGCATTCTTAGCCCATGTGGTTGATACCACAATGGAGAGCCCTCATCTTTTTGAAGTCCCAATAGTCAAGGAATTTGAAGATGTATTTCCTAAAGAACTTCCAGGTGTTCCACCGCCCCGAGATATTGATTTTGAGATTAATCTAATCCTGGGCATGCAACCAATAGCCCAAACACCGTATAGAATGGCACCTGCTGAAATGGCAGAGCTCAAGAAACAACTGCAAGAGTTTCTTGAGAAGGGTTTTATCTGACCAAGTACTTCATCATGGGGTGCTCCGGTCCTTTTTGTGAAGAAGAAGGATGGGTCTATGCATTTATGCATCGACTATAGACAGTTAAATAAAGTAACTATAAAAAAAGTATCCTCTACCAAGGATTGATGACTTGTTTGATCAGTTGCATGGTGCAAATATCTTTTCTAAGATAGATCTGAGGTCAGGATACCATTAGTTGCGTATCAAGGAAAGTGGCATACCTAAGTATGATTTCAGGACAAGGTATGATCACTATGAGTTCATAGTTATGTCATTTAGACTAACTAATGCACCAGTAGCATTCATGGAACTCATGAATAGAATCTTTCAACCTTTTCTTGATCTATAGTACAGATGCTCAACAACATGAGCAACATCTTCGTCAAGATTTGACTTTAGTAAGAAAGCATAAGTTGTATTCTAAGTTTAGAAAATGTGAGTTCTGGTTACCAGAAGTTTCTTTTCTTGGACACGTAATATCTACTTTAGGTATTCGTGTTGATCCTAAGAAAGTAGAATCTATCCTGCAATGGGAATATCCAAAGACACCGACAGAGATACGTAGTTTCCTAGGACTGACAGGCTATTACAGGAGGTTCATTAAGAACTTCAGTTCAATAGCTTTACCTCTAACCAAGTTGACCAGGAAGGAGATTCCTTTTGTCTGGAATGACAAGTGTCAACAATCTTTCCAGGTGCTAAAGGAAAGATTAACCAGTGCACCTATGTTAGTACTACCTGAGCAAGGAAAGGGGTACATAGTTTTCTGTGATGCATGTAAGAATGGCTTAGGTTGTGTGTTGATGCAGGATAAACAAGTGATTTCTTTTGCTAATCGATAGCTTAAGAAACACGAGGATAATTATTTGACACACGATTTAGAGCTAGTTGTTGTAGTCCATGCCTTGAAGATCTGGAGACATTATCTCTATGGAGAGACATTCCAGATTTTCACAGACCATAAGAACCTAAAGTATATCTTTTCTCAGCACGAGCTGAATATGAGGCAACGCCGCTGGATGGAGTTAATCAAGGACTACAATTGTACAATTTATTATCATCCAGGGAAAGCCAATGTGGTTGATGATGCACTAAGTAGGAAATCAGCAACACCAGTCTTAAAAAAAGCACATTTGAACTCCTTAGTGTGCTCTAAGAGAGATATGCTTATCTCCTGAGACAAGACAATGTACAACTTAAAGTGTCATTGTTAGCCGGGTTGTTAGCTGAGATGCACATAAAACCTACTCTGAGACAATAGATTAAAGAAGCACAGCAGATTGATATTGTGATTCAACAGATCAGGTCAGAGTATGGTAGTGAGAAACGGGATGGTTTCCATGATTCAGATGATCAAGTAGTCTGTTATCATGATAGGATGGTAGTACCTGATGTTGATAACTTAAGGAAGTTAGTTCTGGAAGAAGCTCATTCTTCGATGTATGTTATGCATCCAGGAAGCACCAAGATGTATCATAACTTAAAAGATATGTACTGGAGGCCTGGATTGAAGAAATATGTTGCTGAGTTTGTTATGCGGTGTTTGGTGTGTCAGCAAGTTAAAGTTGAACATCAGAAGCCCGCATGAACAATGCAACCTCTGCCTATACCGCAGTGGAAATGGGATCATGTAACCATAGACTTTATGGTTGGTTTTCCTAGAACAGCCAAAAGTCATGATTCCATATGGGTGATAGTTGATAGGTTGACAAAGACATCACATTTTCTTCCTGTCAAAACAACCTACATAGCTGAGAAGCTGGCCCAGTTATATGTAGATGAGATAGTGTGTTTGCACGGGATTCCAACTACTATCATTTCTGATATAGGTCCCAAGTTTATGAGTCATTTTTGGGAATGACTGCATAAAGCTTTGGGTACGCAGTTAAGGTTTAGTACATCCTTTCATCCTCAGACAGATGGACAATTTGAAAGGACCATACAAACTTTGGAGGACTTGTTGAGGGCATGTGTCCTTCAGTTTGTAGGAAGTTGGGATCTACATCTGAGCTTGATAGAGTTTGCTTATAATAACAGCTATCAACACAGTATTGAGATGGCACCATATGAAGCTTTGTATGGTAGATGTTGTAGATCTCCCTTATGTTGGTATGAAATAGGAGAGTACCAACTCTTGGGTCTTGAGATGGTTCAGCAAAAAACTGAGAAGATTAAAGTCATACAACAACAGTTGAAAGCTACCCATGATAGGAAGAAATCATATGCTGATAAGCATCATAGACCCTTAGAATTCCAAGTTGGAGACAGAGTATACCTCAAGGTCTCACCTTGGAAAGGTATCCTTAGATTTGGAAAGAAGGGGAAGTTAGCTCCTAGATTTATGGGACCTTATCCAATCATTGAGAGGATGGGAAAGGTAGCCTATAAGCTGGAGTTACCATCTGAGTTGCATAGATTGCACCCAGTGTTCCATATTTCCATGACGAGGAAGTGTCATCCTGACACAGAGTTAGTTCTACATCCTGTGGAGGTAGAACTAAATGATGATGTATCTTATGTTGAGGGACCTGTGTTGATTCTTGACAGAAGGATCAAGAAGTTGAAAAAGAAAGACATTTGTCTTGTAAAAGTTCTCTGGCATCACCATGGCATTGAAGAAGCTATGTGGGAGCTGGAGGAAGAGATGAGGATGAAATATCCTTCCCTTTTCTCTTAATGTTTTGATGATTTCGGGGACAAAATCCTTGTAAGGGGTGGATAACTTGTAACATCCCTGACCTGGGTTGTTTTTTAACCCTAGGTGTTTTGTTTAATAAAAGTGATTATATGCTTGCTCTTATCTTTTGAAAAGTAATTAAGGCTCAAGAGGAACTTATATTGCAATTTTAGTCCTTTTTGAATATTGTTGAAATCAATGTTTTGCTTGTTTTAGACTAAAGTGCAAATTACCCAAGTTTAGGGGTTTATTTGCAAATTGTGCATGATAATATGTTCCTTATGTGTTGAAGCATCATGCGATTGAAGATGATATAGAGGTATGGCTTTTGATAGCCTGAATACCAATAAAAAGAGATGATAAAGCAATGTTTGTGCATTAAAACCTAGTTTTGGTGTAATGTGCAATTTACCCAAAACCTAGGGTTCAATATGCAAATTACCACTTCAAAATGGTCCCTACTATTTCTTGGGATCATGTGGAGCAAATACAATGAGAGGGCCGTCTCATTTGTATCTCTTTGAAGGAGAGAGAATCTTGATATTAAAATAATCAAGATTTAAGCATAATGGAAACCCTAGTTCAAATTAATTCAAAAATAAATAAAATAATTGAAGGACCTTCAACCAAAATTGAAATGGTTGAATTCAGATATGTGTGGACGCCATTTTTCTTTTCAAGGGCCACGAAATATATCAAGGAGGTGAAAAACTCACTCACCTTATTATAAGAAAAAGAAATATCCACTTACATATGGATATTAATATAAAAAGGGTTAAGGTGCTTAATTTTCTTTTCTTTAAAACATGGATAATTGAGAGGAATAAGAGGCAATGAGGATAGCCTCGTCTCTAAGGAAGAGAAGGGGGCAAGTGGCAAGGGAGTTGAGGAGATAATTCCTACTTTCTCTCTCTTAATTGAATTTTCAATAAAATTCAAATATAAGCTCATTTATCCATAGAGAAAAAGGGGAATTTCTGATTCACTTCCACCCTTTGCTTGCAAAACGACCAAGGAAGCTTTGAAGGACCAGGTGGATGACCCCCAACCTGTTGGTAAGCTTCTTGACCTTCTTTCATTTTGATTTCATGGTGGAAATCATAAATCAATGCACAATTTCTTCTTTTCTTCACTCCATCTTCAACCCTAGCCAATCTTTTCACTCCAAAACTTGAGGATGAGCCTTGGGGGAGTTGCAAAATCTTCTTCCACCATTGTTTACATGATGCTCCAAGCTTTTAAGCTTAATTGAAGGTGGGTTATATAACTTGAACCCTTAATCATTGTTATTGAACTCAATTTCTCAATTCAATTGATTCAATTGTTCTTCTTGCAATACCTTTGATTAATTGATGCAACTTCCATGGGTGTGGCAGTAGATTTCGTGGGGATGAAGGTTGATGGTGATGACATCATCACAAGCACACATCTCAACAATTTGAGTTGCAAATGGTTTTAGACTTTTGGTCCAAACGGTTTGCAAATCGTTTGATGACTTGGACTCCAAACCGCAAGAGAGGGTTGACCGTTTGGTTAGGTTGACCGTTTGAGGTCTGAACCCAAGTACATGTTGGATGATGATCCAATGGATACAATTGATTGATTCAATGTGGGTACAATCCTTCAATTGGAAACCCTAATCAAGTTGATTGAAGAATCCATGATTGATCCTAACGATTTCAGGATATTTTGGGTCAAACGGTTTTGAAACGGTTTGATCCCAAATGGTCTTGAAACCATTTGGAGGGTTAATGGTTGATTCTTGATTATTGGGTAAAGATCTAATGGTGTTGATTGATGAATCCTTCAATTGCATAATTAATGGTCAGTTCAATGGTGCAAATTACCTTCAATTTGATTGATGAATTATCTAAAGAACCCTTGTGGTTTTGAGACTGGTTTGGCCCAAACAGTCTTGAGACCATTTGAGTCCAAACGGTCTTGAAAATGTTTGGGGTCAAACGGTTTCAAAACCATTTGGTGATGAAACCTCAAAACCGAATGGAGGTCAAATGTGATCCCATCATTTGGAAATTGAGGGTGATGATTGTTCTATTGATCCAATGATTGATAGCAATGATAATCAATGAAGGTACAAAGGTTGAAACCCTAAAAGTACCTAAATGATTAGTACCAATAAAGGGATAAACCCTAATTTCTTATAAGAACAATAAGTTAGTACACTATGTCAATCATCGTTGTATGTACTTGATTGAAGGGTTGATGTAACCTAATCAAGTTGAGAGGAAGATAGAATGGAGTTCATACATGACTATCATTCATGTGGTGATTAAGGGTATGATCCTTAGCAAAGAGATCATGAAACCCTAATCATGAGCAAAAACCCTAATTGACAAGGTTATTGTATCCTAACCCTAATTCAGGGCAATTCTAAGTGAAACCCTAATCTAGGGTAAGGATGTAACCCTAATCTAAGGTGATGATATGTGTAAATCTAATTTAGGGTAATGTAATGCAACACCCTAATTGGGATGAATAAACCCTAATTATGGGTAATGGAACATTAAACCCTAATTGGGATGAATAGTGAACCCTAATTGTGGGTTATTGAATGTAGACCCTATTTTGGGGTGGAATTTATGTGAAACACTAACTGAGGGTGATTTTATGCGAAACCCTGATGTTTGATGTGATGTGAAGCTCAAATCCAGGGTGATACTCTATAATTCCTTATGAAACCCTAATCTTGGGCAATATGGTGATAAACCATAACCTTGATGTGGGTAATGGGATGAATATCCTCAAAAGACATGAAATGGTAAACCCTAATCCTTAGTAAGGGAATAGTGGTTTTACCCTTGAATAATAAATCCATATTGTTTTACATGATACTGATATGCAATTGATATCACTGTTATCATATGTGCTAACCATGCAGGTATTTTGAAATGATGATCATAGCCAGGTATGAGTTATGATGTTTAATTTACTATTGTAATTGGGCCTTGTGTGCCATAATATACCTTGCTTCCTGGTAAGAGGTAACAAGAGAGTTAATGGGCCCCAAGTACCATGAGTGATGCTTGTAATAGCAAGTATCATGTTTACCTTGGTCAGATGACCTGAAGGTGATAGTTACCTAGAAAAGTGGTAACAATGCTCAAAGATGAGCTAAGGGTTTGAATACCCAGAACCATATGACTATGGTAATGAGATTGTGAAGGGATGAGAATTCCCAGTATTGAAATAAGGGACTAAGTTCTCAATGTCTTTTCAAGACTGATAAGTAATTGATGAAAATAGTACATGTCTCTTTATAGCATTGTCATAATAAGTTATGTTTGAGAACTTGGCTGATGCTAAAAGAATATGAAAATGTACTTAATTAATCAAGTGAAATATGTTCATTTAGTGCTCTAACCATAGATCCATCATCGTCAGTAGTTGGTGATGGTGAAATAGGTTTTTCCTATGGAGTTTCCTAGAATTCGCATATTCTGAATATGCGGGGTAAATGGGTGAAAATATCCTTACGTCTTGGTGAAGAGATTGATGGAAGGTAAACATTAAACCTCTCAATACTTCATGTGTCGGGATGGATGTATCACAAATCTCCCGATGGTTGGGATGGATGTATCATTAATCTCCCAATGCTATTTAATGTCGGGTCGATGGAGATAAATATTAATTCTCTCGATTGTCGATGAGAGTGCAGTTGACGTGGTAACTCTATAGAAAAGTTCCAGTATACCCTGGAAAGCTATATTGAGCAGTTGACATAGTCCTGCTTGTGGTCCCGTACTGACCGGGATGTGGGAGGTCATGGGAATCTGACTCTTCCATTGACCTATTTATGGTATCGATTTCGATTTAGCAATGGTCGGTTGGAGTATGAGCGGTATACCTCATCTCCTCAGAGCTTAAGTATGTTTGAAAAATGTAATTAGCCATGTAGCGTATTTGTATAAGATTGAAATACAAGAATCACTGGTTGATGTTATCTGACTTAGTATATCCTAGATGGATAAGTGTTATAAATGTTCTTCAATTCTTTATTGAATATTAGACATGTTGTTTATCAAGTTACAACTAATAAGCTTAAGTGAGAATGTTGCTCTATTCTGCATAGATATTAAATTATCTGCTGTTAAGCTTATGATTCCACTGCTCAGTTTATTTCTATTAAACTGCTACAATAATGCTTTTGGCGGAGAGTTATATCTCCCGCTGGGGCAATTTTTATAATTGTCTCACCCCCGTGGAATCCAACATTTTTAGGTAAATGCATACAAAGCGCAAGAACCTTTGTAGCAGAGGAAGAGCAGCAACAATAGCAAGGACAACAATGATCCATCAGGTGGAGATATTGGTTGTCTAGTTTTGTATAGTTAGTCCTATGAGTCGTCTCTGTACTCTCGGTTCCTAGGAGTTAGTGTTTTTAATAATTCGATCTGAGATTTTGGGCATCAAGCCTTGAGGTTCTTATACTACCTGTGTACAGTTGAGACAGAGTAGTGAATGCTTGTATACCTTGAGAAGCAATGATACATGATATGTATATACGAACCAGGATGTAATGATTTACTTTGATTCTGAATGAAAGAGTTTTCCTGTGAATGGATCTCTTGATAAATGGTTTTTATTTTTAGTGATTTTCAGTAATCCGATGCTAACAAAATGCTTCCGCATTAGTTAAATTAGTTTATCTTGTTTTTATGAGTTGGATGCCACATAAAATCTAAAGAAATCTAGGGTTAAATGATTTAGATTGGTCTCTCAGAGGTATTGGGACTATTTCCTAGTTGTGAGAGGGATCAGAGACAGATGCCATAGAAGAAATCGGGTACTGGTCCTCGACTTGCTTATTTAGGTGCAAGGAACATGATGACTGATGTCCCTAGGATATGAGATCTATGACTCAAATTAAGTGTGTCATCTCCAAAGTAGTCCGATTAGGATTGTCAAATTGTGACATTCAATGTCTATTTCTTGGTTATCCTCTCACATTAGGAAAACTTGTAAAATTTATATCTCTCAAACCCCATTCGCAATTAATCCCAAATTTTAAAGGAAAGTCCATTATGACTTAAGCTACATGTGTGAAAAGTTAGAGACTCAAATTCTAAAGTATGAGAGTCTATTCTTCATAAGTAATTTATCACTTAATAAAGCATATTTTATTCATATTTTCTCAATCTTTCTCTTCTATTTCATTTTTTGGATTCCTTTTACCATTAGAAACCATGTCAATTCGAAACCTAATCAATAAAGGTCATTCATACCACTTTCTTAAGAATCCCACTTAATTCACACCATTATCCCTATTTCTTTTACCTTATAAATATTATGGGATTTCTTTTGTCTTTTCTCACCTTTTTATCATATTGGACTCACTAACTCATTAGGATTCATGAAATTACTCATTTAAAGGAAATATTGCAAAAGAAATCCATTCATTCACATAAATCATACAATTTACATACATATACATCTTATTGGAAAAAATACATTTCAATCATTATAAACCCAAAAATTGGGGTTGTAACATCCTTTCCCTCTTATAGGAATTTTTCCCTCAAAATTCCACCAAACAAGCAAATGACTCATGTTAAGACTATTCCATGTCCATCTTCATCTCTCATGTGGCTTCATCCTATCCACGATGCTTTCAAAGAACCTTTACCATCTCTATCCTTTACTCCTGAGCTCTCCCCCCTTGGAATCTGATACCCTCATAGGTGACCCAGGGTAAGTTAGACTCCCTTGGAGTTTAATAGGTTCAATGATCGGCACATGGATTGGGTACCTCACATAGTTCTATAGATTAGGCACATGGAACACATCATGCATCATATTATCTTGAGGGGGTAAGGCTATAAACAAAAAGCAACTTCACCAATCTGTTCCAAAATCTCAAATGGACCCATGCATTAGGGACTCAACTTTTCTCCATTCTTAGCTATAGCTCAGAGGGGTTAGATTTTAAAAAACACATGCCCACCCATAGTTAACTACAAGTCAGTATGATTCACATCATCAAGCGACTCCCATCAATCATGGGCTTTCTTCAACCATTTCTCAATCAAAGCAGCTTCATCAGCATAATGTGGTTTCTCTGACCTCCACAAGATCCACTCACATACAACACCCAAGTGAAGTGGTGACTGACACAGACTCCCATAAAGAGCTTCACAATTGCTATATTGGATTTGGTAGCTGTTATAACAAACAAACTCGACTAGGGGTAGGTATTGCTCTTGTGATCCACCCCAAACGAGCACATATGCTCTCATCAAACCTTTGAAAGATTGGACCATACTCTCTTAACTATCCATCAGTTAGGGAGTGATATTTTGTTCTAAAATTCAATCTAGTATCGATTTCTTTATGTACCTACTTCCACGACATCAAAGTGAACTTAAGGCCACACTCAATTATATTTGAAGTCGGGTCACCATGTAGTAGAACTAACTCTCTCACATAGTTCAACTATATTTGTCCTACCGGTAATGGTTTCTTTGGTAAGGGGGTCTACCATAGCCCATATTGCACCATGATCTCTCTTAGTCCAGGGAGACCCACCACAATGCCCATGGTGTCCTTCTCCCATTCCACTTGGGAGTATCCAATCATCTATAGCAACTACTAGGTCTCTGGTGTTCATCCTTCACCCAGTAGCATGTATGGCAAGTGTGACAAAGTGGATTTTAGCATAAGAATAAAGTTATTACTCGTTTGACCTCATTATACTCACTCATGGTCTCAAATCATTTTTCTTGGCTTCATAATCATTATTGATACTCAAATATGAAATATGGTGATCAATGTAGTTTTTATACACACCATAACACCTCAAATTGGATTCATTCATCACTTTTTCCAAAGAAACAAAATGGTCAATCAAACTTCATCATGTGGTTCTAAAAACTTTCTAAATATTCTCCACATATTTTTAAAGTTATGGTCCAAATTCCATGTCATTTGGACATTCCTACAGTTGTCTATGAATTTTTGAAGTTTTTCATCTAGAAACCCAATTTGTTGCCTTTTATTTACTCTTTTTTTTTACTTGTCCGAGTCAGCAATCTGTGGCAAGGGATTGGGGGTAGTTTCATCCCTTGGATCTCATTCTCACAGATCAGGGATGGATATTTCATCATCTCCTACCTCTCGCAATCTGAGGGGAGGAGTAAATGAAACCAAGATATGAGATCTCCCGCTTACGACCCCAGTTTGAAAATATGAGTGGATAGAATATCTCCTCTTATGAATTCAAACTCAATGACCCCAACTTTGACCCCCATTAAGGCAATAATCCCCCAATAAAACTTTCCCCTCACCTCCCTTTCTCTTTTCAGCGGCCATGGTTGGAAGCAAGGACCCAATCTAGTCCAAACCCTACCCTAATGCTATATAAACACCCCCAAGGATCGCATACACCACACCAAGATGTGAGACCCTCCCTTGCTCACTCCCTTGGCCTCGAGCTCCCTACTTTTCTCCAACCTCCTTGTTGTTGGTGCAGCCCCCTATGTGAGCCATCCATGCACCTACGTGGTGCATTCTTAGCCACTTGATCGGGTAATCCAACAATTGACTATTTTCTTTTTTAGGTATTTTTGCCCTCTCTCTGATGAATCATCACCAAAATAGTCAAATCTTGCTTTAATCATAGAAAATACATCCTATCTCCAAAAATTATGAACAAGTATTCCATTTTGATCATAAAATACAATGAACCCACCAATAATACTTTTAAAGACTAATTCTTGATATATTTCATTGATATCCCTAAATCTTGTCCCTTTGCTTATACTTTTGTCTAAATGACTCTACTTTGTGAATAATCTCTAGAAACCTTAATATCTGACTTTGATATCTCTATTGAGACTCTAAGAGAATACTTGACCCATTCGTGATCTAGATCCATATTTGTTGACTTGATTCAATATTGAATATGATGATGACATATTAATATTATGTTTGGCCTATATCTTGTGGAATATTTTGATATATTGATCTAAAACTTGATCTCTGATTTACACATTATGCTAATCAGAACTTGATCTAATCTTGAACACCAATGATATCAAGACATGATGATGACCTAAATACTTGATTATGACTTGAGTTTTTATCATGATAATTAGGGTCAACACATATGATCCTAGAAAACCTAGGTAAGTCATTCACACTCAAAAATACTTGACACTTGAAATAATGTTGGATGTATTGAAATATTGGTTGATTATAAGTGAATGACCTAACCCTAAGGTTGGCATAGGAAAAGTGTGATACTTTCTATGTATCTCTTGACTATATACTTAGCTACACAACTTGGTTGATCTATTGTTCCCTATGATTAGTCTTTTATTTTTACCTATATTATATTTTGAGAAAACATGAGAACATAAATGATATTTCCCATTATGACTGCTCGTATATTCATGATGATGATGATGTTGATAATGTTGATATTGAGTGCAAGAAACCTCCTCATTCGGAGGTGGGACTTGTACATTAACCTCCTACCTCATATGAAGATAAGGAGCCTGGTGACCTCCCCCATCACGTTGGGGCGATAGAATCACACAAAATATATAAGCATGCTTCTCGATTACAACATAATGGGAACTTGTAATGAAAATTGAATTGTTTGGAAATAAACATCTTGTCAAATAAATGGATTTGGAAAATCACTTGTTGTACTTTTCTTTAATATAAGTCCTGCCAAGTATACACTTTTTCTATAAACCTTTTTACTTGATTTTGATAGTGTCCCATGCAATTTCTTGATTATGTCTCAATTTTCTTGATTTGAGGTAAAATAAATGGAACATTGACTAGATCGCTTATGCACTCCATATACTGTGATGACAAGGATAAATCAGCTTTATCTCCTATATTGGGTTTGTTTGTTCTTTATATCTCCAATTTTTGAGTTATTATTTCTTATTGTATATGCTAGTGTGTGAGATCCTATCAGACCACTAAGGGACTGGCACTTCAATCCTTTTACCACTGTCTAGGTAGTGGGATTGGGATTGGGGTAAAAATGGTTTCGTGACAGTTTGTATTAGAGCATACACACTCACATATACTTTAAGTAAATAATTTGTCAAGTCTCTTGAACCCTATAACCCCTAATGTCCATAATGGTGAAAATTGAGGAGTCTAGGTTCGGGGTTCTGGCATAATTTCTCCTATCTATCTTCTTGGTGGTTGATATTCCCAACTCTACCTAGCCTTAATTGATCCAAAACTGGACCTAAAGGTTCTTCATTGAAAACCTAGAGAGTCTTTTGGCATCTCATCTCTTCTTTAATGACTACCTAAGCCACGCATGTATATGAAGATTAGGTAGTCTTCTCATCTCCTAATGTGGTCCTTCTCTTGTGACCATTTACCACATGATGTCTTGATTTTGGGTATCTTATAAATGGGAAAGATGAATATTAATAGAAAATGTTGAAGGTTGATATCATGATCTGACCTTAATTTGAAAACTCGATTTTGATCGATGAATCTTGGATTAATTTACTCATGTATGACCCACTAATATCATGCAAACTCATTTTAGCCAAAACTTGACTACATGTTTGCTATGTTTGAGGTAAATATTAATCATTTTGATTCGGTCAAATAAGAAGGACTTATACCTTATACCTCATTGTTGATGAGGTTTCTATTTTATTAAATGTCCATGTTGCATTTTTATTGATTAAACCTCAAACATACTTAAGTAAACTTTTTCCGTATTTAATGCACATCATGACTATGCCATCAAGTGACTAAGTCTAGGACTCCCCAAATAAGGATGTAAGACTATGATACAAAAAGTAGTTTCCTATTGACTATTGATGTCTTTTTAATCTCAATTTTGATATGATGAGCATGGAACTAAATCATGCACCAATTTCCAAATTATATCACTACCTTGATCATGAAAGGAAAGGAATGAAAATCTTGACATTATTGCTCTATTGTCGTGGATTTTGATCTTATGACCCTGATATATACGATTGGATCATTGATACTCTACCTATCTGAATAAGCTCAATGAATAATGACTAATGTCGGTAATGTGCTAGATTAGGGTATTAGTTGACTCATGACTCCCCTAACCTAGGTCACATCACTGTTATGACTACGTCTAAATTTTCATATTTTTGATTATTTAGAGTTTGGAAAGGTATACCCTTTCACCCAATTTGGATTGGTTGACCTAAGATTAATAGGCTAAATTCAGGATGATATTGATACTCAATCTTGAATCTTGATTTAATGAAAATCTTGAAATATGATAATATTGACTATAACTTGTGGTTGACTTCCTAGATATACCTAGGTCTAGATCATTAATCAACCTTGGATACCATGATAATGAAATCTTGATATGTTGCTTGAATATTGCTTAAATATTGTTGCTCAAAATTGAATATAGATGAGTGATCTCCCCCAATGTCTAAATAGGAATATAAACCCTAGCATTGGAATATTTATGCATATGATCTTGATGTCTAAACTTCAACTCGTGATTATTGATGTACAAATTTTGAAACATGATATGGATCTCAAGACCACCCTTGATATATAAATAGTGCCTTTCATAAATCCCAAATCTTGAGATTTTTGAAATGATGACTATTTGACTTTCTCTATGTATGACTTAGGTCTTAGCTCTCATTAGGACTAGGGTGGGACCTCCAATTGATTTTGAGCTCGAAATCATGATATTGAAAGTATGATGTTGTCTTGAAACGTTGAAATATGAAATCTCAAATCATGGATGTGTAACCCCACCTAGGTCAATGTAGAAGCTAGGACCCTGAGATATTGGGGTTGAAAGTTATCTTGTACACTTGATCTAAGAACTCTATTTGTTGACCTAAAATATGATCTCTCCAAATTTGTGATCACTAGGATGCTTTCTATATTGGTGGCTCATATGATGAATTTGAACTATATATATATATATACACATATATATATATATATATATATATATATATATATGAATTGACCTTAACACTCATTGCTTGATGATGAAATGATATTGATACCAAGTTGGTTATGATATGGAACATGAAATACCAATTATGAATATTGGACTATTGAACTTTGAGCACATGATTGCAATTAAATTGTTGAGGATAGGATCTAGATTTTGATAATCCCAATTTTGATGATGTTTTTGAATTTTGGGGAAAAAATTCATTGTTAAGGAGGGAAGGATGTGACAAAGTAGATTTTATCATAAGAATAAATTTATTACTCTTTTGACCTCATTATACTCACTCATGGTCTCAAATCATTTTATTGGCTTCATAATCATTATGGATACTCAAATACGAAATATGAAGATCAATGTAGTTTTTATACACACTATAACACCACAAATTGGATTCATTCATCACTTTGTCCAAAGAACCAAATTGGCCAATCAAATTTCATCATATGGTTCTAAAATTTTTTCTAAATATTCTCCACATATTTTTAAAGCTACAATCCAAATTCCAAGTCATTTGGACATTCCTACTGCTGTCTACAAATTTTTGAAGCTTTGCATCTAAAAACCCATTTTTATTGCCTTTTATTTGCTCTTTTTTTTGACTTGTCCAAGTCAGCGATCTGTGGCAAGGGATCACGCCGCCATTTTCAGCCCTTGGATCTCCTCCCCATAGATTAGGGATGGATCCAATAGTCATTTCATCATCTCCTACCTCTCTCAATTAGTGGGGAGCAGTAAATGAGACTGAGATATGAGATCTACTACTCACGGCCCCAGTTTGAATCTGAGTGGATATAATCAATCATCTCGCAAATTCAAACTCAATGACCCAAATGTTGACCACCATGAAGGCACTAATCCACTAGAAAAACTTTCCCCTCACCTCCCTTTCTCTTTTCAGCGGCCATGGCTGGAAGCAAGGACCCAATCTAGTCCTAACCCTAGCCTAATGCTCTATAACCCCCCAAAGGATCGCATACACCACACCAAGCTACAAGACCCTCCCTTGATCACTCCCTCGGCCCCGAGTGCCCCAATTTTCTTTGTCCTCCTTTCTACTTGTGTAGTACCATCGAGAAGTCGAATTTGGGCATTCCTCTCCCTTGACATCTTGCCTCAATCTACCACCACCATCTAATTCGCAAGGCCCCGATGAGTCTAAAAAGCTACTTCTCATGCCGTGTCGATGTCTCCTTCCCCTAATCCCCCATTTTTTAGTGAGGCTCCTCCACCTCTTCTATGGGCTTGCAAGATAGCCTGCACGTAAGAGAAAGGGGATGAGAACTGCCGATCCAACTAGAACCAACTGGCCCAAATGAACCGCTATTGAGCCAGTAAATCAATGATTGAACCACTCAATCAAGCATTGAACCAACCAAATCAGCACTTGAATAAGACCACTAAGTGAGCCATCTACATGCCTATGTGGTGCATTCTCAGCCACCCAATTAGGTAATCCAACGATTGACTATTTTCCCTTTAAGGTAATTTTGCCTTCTCTCTGATGAATAATCACCAATATAGTCAAATCTTGCTTTAATCGTAGAAAATACATCCTATTTCCAAAAATATGAAAAAGCAATCTATTTTGGTCAGAAAAATCCAGTGAACCCATTAAAAATACTTTTGAAGCCGAATTCTAGATATAATTCACTAATATCCCTAGATTGTGTTCCTTTTCTTATACTTTTACCTAAATGACTACTTTTTTATTAATCTCTAGAAACCTTAGTATCTGACTCTGATGTCTCTATTGAGACTCTAAGAGCATACTTGACCCATTAGTGATCTAGATCTATATTTGTTGACTTGATTCAATCTTGAATATGATGATGACATCTTAATATTATGTTTGACCTGAATCTTGTGGAATATTTTGATCTATTGATCTAAAACTTGACCTTTGATTTACTCATTGTACTAATTAAAACTTGATCTAATCTTGAACATTAATGATGTTAAGACATGATGATGATCTAAAGACTTGATTATGACTTGTGTTTTGATCATGATAATTAGGGTTGACACATATGATCCTAGAAAACCTAGGTAAGTCATTCACACTCGAAAATACTTCACACTTGAAATAATGTTGGATATATTGAAACATTGGTTGATTATAAGTGAATGACCCAACCCTAAGGTTGGAATAGGAAGAGTGTAACCCTAATCTTGAACATTCAAACATGATGTTCTAAACATCATGATATTGACCCTTGATCCAATATTTTGATTTAGGATCTAACTCGAAGGGTTGACCTACTACTTGTTGAGATCTATACTCAAAATCCTCAGTGAAAGGTATGATATTATATATCTTCCTTGGTTGTATTGAAGATACTTTTTATGTATCTCTTGATTGTATACTTGTCTATATAACTTGATTGAGTTGTTGTTCCCTATGATTAGTCTTCCATTTTTCTATATATTATATTTTGAGAAAAACATGAGAACATAAATGATATTGCCTGTTATGACTGCCCATATATTGATGATGATGATGATGTTGATAATGTTTATAATGTTGATATTGAGTGCAAGTGACCTCCACATTCAGAGGTGGGACTTGTACATTGGCCTCCTACCTCATATGGAGAGAAGGAGCCCGGTGACCTCCCCATCATGTTGGGGCGATACAGTCACACAAAATACATTAAGCATGCTTCTTGATTACAACATAATGGGAACTTGTAATAAAAATTGAATTGTTTGAAAATAAACATCTTGTCAAATAAATGGATTTGGAAAATCACTTGTTATACTTTTCTTGAATATAAGTCCTACCAAGTATACTTTTTTGTTATAAACTATTTTACTTGATTTTGATAGCATACCATGCAATTGCATGATTGTGTCTCGATTTTCTTGATTTTAGAAAATAAATGGAACATTGACTAGATCACTTCTAAACTTCATACACTTTGATGAAAAGGATAAATCATCTATATCTCCTATACTGGGTTAGTTTGTTCTTTATATGTCCAATTTTTGAGTTAGTATTTCTTATTATATATGCAATGTGTGGGATCTTATCAGACCACTTAGGGATGGGTGCTTCAATCCTTTTACCACTGTCTAGGAAGTCGGGATTGGGATTGGGGTAAGAATGGTTCCGTGACAACAAGTGGATGCATGCACCTTCTTTTTTCCAGGCCTTCAAGGTACCACTGCAAACCTTAACTATCTTGGTAGTACCATAGTGTACTTAAATCATGAGCTTCTTATATGACATGATTCCTCAAGGGTGAATCCTCAGAAACTCTACAAATATGTAGTAGTGGATTTCACCACCTATTCCTCCTAAGAGGTGTATCTGAGGTTTCTCTAAAAAACCTTTCATCTCATCAAGCTATGGGCTGGTTGATCGGGCAACTACCAATTCAGTCTACAAGTCTGGTCTGGATGTTAGCCCCATAGGTATAATCTTCTAATAGTTGTAGGGCCCACCTAGCAACCTCTCCTAGCCTTCTCCGGTGGCTAAATAAGATAGCTGCACACCTGATTTATTTTATCTATAAGTCTCCTTATGTGCTAGGTGATGATGAAGACATAAACCTTCATATACTCTACTCATCATCTTTGTCCCTGGTTTAGGTCTGTCTGAGTCTGGAAAACTTTGAGCTCTTTCTTCCTTCATCTCAGTTAACAAACCCAAATCTGTAACTCATATATTCCCAACTACTCTAGTTAGGTATGTCCTCATTACCTTTGTTCTTTCAAACCATCTATCCACTATATTCTCCAAAGGGTGTGGCACTTCCTATGATCCTCAATTACCATAAAAAGGTTTCAACTCAAGTATTTACCTCTCGTATCACTTTTATCCTTAGTATTATGGCATACGTTCTATCTGGTCTCTCACACCCATAACAAGATGAAATAAGCATTTGGTTGTAGTCCAAATACAGAGTTCATCATATTCCAGGAGTAAAGATGGTGCATCACACATCACCATTACACTTTCCAGTCTAAGTTGAAACATACTTCTCATGAATCCACACCATGAACATCTCAATTCCATGTTTACACCCATTGGAAGACTTTTCCCATCACTTTCATGTCTTACCATCACTCCTATACACAATCCATATTCATTTCCTCAAGGTGTCAAGTGTGCTGGTACTTTTGGGGTGATCTTACCCTTATGCATCTAAGGAGTGCCTATCACTTTTACCCCTTAGGTCCCATGAACTCCTGAAGGTGGAAAACCTCCTAACCCATGGTCCTCGGGCAAAGGTAGATGTTACCTCCCGACCCTATGGTGTTGTGCATCCAAGGAACAAATAGCTCCTACCTCCATCAGACTTATCCCCCCCTTGACCTTAGTATTGACTTAGATTCTGTCATAGCTCGTGCCTCTCTTGTTGATATTCAAGAACATTCCATCCTTAAATCCTTACCTGAAACTTCATCATCTCTATGAGCACTCATGGTTAACCTTACATTCCTTCATAGGAATCATGACGACCTACCTATCTCGGTCTGGCCCCATACAAGTTACCTCCATGGAAACACATCCTTATGTCCCTTAGAAATTGTCATACATGGGTCTATAGATTCATACTCATACCATGTGCTCCTACAATTATCTCACCAAGCTCTTATAAGTGACCCTTAAGGTTACCTCAAACCTAAACAAGAGTGGGTACTCACTCCTACATGAAGGGTCCTCTCCCAGGATAGGGGAAAACTATCATTTGATACTAATAAAGGTCATAAAACATTCTTGCATCCAAGGTCTATATCATAATGTATATGCATAGCCCTATCATGCTACCTATGCACGTGTCTAGCAAGTAGATAACCTATTAAACCACTTCTACATTCCTTGGTATGTCATACTTGTCCATCATTCCCCCCAAGTTGGGCCAATATCATATGTCATCAACTTGGGTGAGTGGCTCATGAATCATATATCTTAATTCAAGTGGGGTTTCCTTTCGTTCTAATATATGGGGAGGGGTGACATGCTTAATTCCTATGAACTCACTCAGCCTCGTGAGCATTATGTGCACTAGATACTGCTACTTCCTCTCTTTAGTCTAGGGACCCCAGGTTCACCTCTTATGCATCAACTATATAAATTGCATGCTCAGCTGGTCAAACATGAACCAAACCTATACAAGATATGTCATATACTTCTTAACACTCTTCCACGTGAACAACCCTTAGATTCCTACAAAAGGACAACCAAATGGGTGTGAGGCCTCACAACTTGTTACCATACCATACCTCTTCAGGGTCTTTAGAACTCCCTATCATACTCCCAAAAGGTAGGCACCCATACCATCTATATATCCTTACTAAAGCCTCCTTCTCTCTTCTAGGGTTTGGTTCTACTAAAGGAACCTAAGGTACGACAGCCTCTATAGATCATTCATGAAGAAAATTCATACATCTACTCAAGGTCATCTATTTTAGGCCACATCATACCAAACCTTCTTGTTATTCCTAATGTCTCAGAGTCGAGGTTTCCAACCTTCTTTGTCTGGGTCTCACTCTCTCCTGATCTAACCCTCTAATTGGCCAAAAACTAAAGGATACTAAGCTACACATCTATCCTTACCTGGATGAAACGTACTATAAAATCTTATGACTGGCCAAGATCATCACAAAGCACTATGTTTATATCTTTTAGTATACTTATCTCATAAGATAATAGGTATAGCCCCTCTACTTTAGGACCAAAACTTGTTACCAGACATGATGTTTCTCACTTACCTATAGGTGCATGCCTCTTTCCTGCTCATATATGCCTGTTAGGGTTCCTATACAGTCACCACTAACCTTCTGAATGAGGGTGCTATCCCTCATCCCTAATAGGAACGACCCACCCAAGGTCAGATCACTAAAAGGCACTAGGGGTCATGCAACCACACATAGTCTATGTTTCTCATGTGTACTCAAAACCTCTACATAAAGAATGTATGTCTAACCCACTTACATGGATGCATCGGTCAACTATAGTATCCAACTCATCATGGATTCTCTTTCTCTATCCAACAGTTAAGGTTTTGGGTTGAGCATCATCCTCAGAGGATGTGTCAGGTCTCTTCCTTTCCCTAAAGGCTTCTTCCTCCAAGGCTAACCCTCTCCTCATATTCCTATGAGATGGTCTAATCTTAGCATTCTCGCGAGGGGTATCCAAGGGCATAACAACATGGCCATGCCACCTAAGCATGTAACTACTTTAATGTAAGTGTCATCATTAAAAGCATATGTCCATTACATCTTGCTTACATGCTTTTTTTTTACTGTTTGGTGGAGGATTCCTTAATCCTTAGTACTCTTAACCCTCAAACTCAGGAGGAGGTGAAGAGAGAGAAAACCCTAATAACTTACAGTTTCTCTTTGGAAAGGGTAGCGAAGGTATGAACAATAGATGAGAAGACCTGAGGTATCTTATTTCGAGTCAAATCCTTAGATTTTGGCCAGGTAGTCACACAGATTCTAGGAGTCCTCATAAACCTACTAGCGGGGTGGAGGAAAATCTTGCCAACCCCCATATCTTGATTCTTTTCTAGACACCTCCTTATTTGGAAAATCCTCTAATAACTCATGATAACACCCATTTTATGGCTACCAGAGCTTATATCTTATCATCAAAATAGCCTCCAAACCTAACTTCCTCTTCGTTTTATCTTATTTATTGTGAAGAAATTATGCCCACTATGCCCCTGACAATATTTCCCATCTTATGAGGGTTTTTCTTATTTCTTCCATAAAAAGAGCACCAATGGGCCCATCAGCAACAAAGTTTGCATCCCTTCCCGGTAGCTCGCGAGGTTGACCTGCCTCTTTACCCGTCATGGTCGCTGCCTGATACGACAACACTCGATGCAGGTGTGTCATGTGAGAGTCCCTACCTGCTGTAGCTCTCTAATCGATATGGTGCCTAGCTCATCACAATTTACAACCCGATGAGGTCATTGCCCGATATGGCTACCCTCGGCGTCGTAGCTTGATAGGGCTCCAACCCACCACAGTTGTATGCACTGCACTCGCTACCCGACACATTTATGGCCTAACACGTGTGTCAGGTGATAGCCATATCATCACCTCCCAAAGCCTCGAGAATGGAGCATGGATGAATGACACATGGGCCAATAAAAGCTACAACTCCCATCAACTCGCTACCTATAAATACCAGCTACAAGCCTACGATGGGATGAGATGGACCCTACAAGAGCTAACTCTTAGAGCAAGGGAGCTAGTGTGTCGATTTCCAAGGAGTCTATTGGGTGATACAGGTGAGCACACCCCCGACCCGAGAGGGATGGGAGGAGTTCACTTAGAAACCATTCCGGTAGTAGCAAGCAACACCATATGATCCTCAAGGCTACTTCAACAATATTGGGTTCCTATCTGGGCTTCAACCCTAGACAGCTCACCCATCTATACCCGAAACAAAGAATGCAAAGCCTTAAGATAATGTTTACTCGATATGTATCCTAACCCAACACAGTACCCAACCTGATATGGTCTGTACCCATCATGGATGCATCCTGACACGGCCAGCAACCCGACATGGCCATATCAGGTAGAGGTCCTATCTTGATATGACCCTTACCCATCACGGTCCATGACCTGACACGGTCAAGGACTTGACACTGTCATATCCCGATAGGGCCCTTACCCGATACAGGGTTAGCATTATCTTAGATGTATGTTACTATGTACTTTGATCTTCTAAATTAAGGAGACTGGTACCTATCTTCCCTTTATAGTGTTTACTTTCATTTAATTACAACATTGTAACTAAACCTTTATATTTCTTTATGAGTATCAGAATCTGTGGAGTTTATCTCATATCAAACTGTGTATGGCTTTATTTCGTTAGATGATTTCTTTCTGGCATCTGAGTTCTAGTCTCTTCTTTTTAATTCATGCTTTTGACTAGCAATCGAATCATGTTTCTTGTTTTGACTCCTTTGAGAGAGGTATGTCATAAACCCTTGAGCTTGGTTTGATTTGGGTGTACGAGAGTACCTGGGATCAGAGCTGCCCCCGGTCTATCATTCCACTCTAAACCACGCCTGTTATCCTTGAGGGAGGGAACTTAGTGCATGGCTAGTTGGTGTCTTCTTTAAGAGAAGAAGGCACATGATGTAGGTCGCCGCTGCTTGTTATGATTAGGTTTCCTTCATGTTATACTCCAAAGATAGTTTTATCCACTTGGTTTCCTATTTACAAAAACTTCCATAAAAACTGCTAAACCCAAAACTTTTATCTTTCGGGTAACTCCCCTTGGAGATAGGATTTTAGTTCAATTATTTGTAATTATTTCTCAGTTCAACAAACCTTATCCTTCGACTTTTTGACGTGCTTAGACAAGTAAAGCTTGAGTTCCGAAGTGTTATTCTTCCAGTCCCTATGTTTGACCCTAAACTACTTTGACCCCATGCTAGTTGCAGGAGTCTTAAACACTCGGGTATTATAAATTACTAAAGTCCAATGACCTAGACATGTCTCCATTTTTTGACCCATATTTAAGGCTTGTCAACTTTTTGGCACCGTTGTCGAGGATTCGACAATGAATACAATTCTACGAACTCGAGTTTTACTTGCACTTTGCCAAAAACCTTATACATATGCATATAATACTACAAATATTTACTGCACATAGTTTATACAACACACTCACACTTTCACCCTTCTTCTTTTTAGGTACTTCTTCACCTCTTCAAACCCTCCTATACTTGACAAGCCATGGCTGAGCAGACACTCGAAGCTCGGTCCCAGTGTTCTTTTGTCCAAGTCAGGGCAAATGAAGAGAGGAATCTGATGGTGGAGCAACCGCTCAACGTGGCCAACTTTGAGTTGAAGCTGATTTTTCTCCAGTTGTTGTAGCACAATCAGTTTGGAGGGAACACCATCGAAGAGAACCCATAAAACCACCTTACAACGTTCAAGAGGACTTGCAAGACTTCTAAAATCAACAGGGTCCCAATATCTCACATCTTCACCCAGTGCTTTCCCTTCTCCTTGAGAGACAAAGCCCTAGAGTGGTATACAAGTCTCCAAGATGGGAGCCTCCCTGACTGGGAACATCTAGCCAACACATTTATCACCAAGTTCTTCCCTATAGAGAGGACGATCAAATGCCAAAACAAGATAACAAGATACTCATAGAAAGTCTCAGAGAACCTGCATGAAACCTGGGAGAGATTCCAAGGATATTAGAGGGAGTTCTCACACCATGGTTTTTTTAGCCCAAGCTGATCACCAGTTTATATAATAGGTTGTGCGTCAGAGAAAGAAAATTCTTCAATGATGCAGTTGGCTGTGATTTCTTAGGACTCAGCGCCCAAAGAGCTAGGGAGATTATAGACAATATTACCACGAATCAATAGGATAGTGAGTATGGAGAGAGTCAACGAGCCACTCCACCCCTGGAGAATCGAAGGTGATGGAGGCATTGGAGGCTAAGTTGGACAAGATAGTGACTGACGTTCAAGCCTTGAAGGAGCAGGGCTATAAAGTCAAAGTCCAACAAGAAGCAGTTAGAAGTTGTGTCATGTGTGAGGAGCCAGATCACCTGTCTGACTTCTATCTGCACACGACCATGCAGAGCGATCCTGATGAGGACAGTACAGAGAATGTGAGTTATGTCCGGTATCAACGTCCCGACCACCCTAGGTTCTCTTACAGGAACACTAGTGCGAATGAGAATTATCACCAGCTGGTGGGTGGAACATCTTTGGGAGGACCGCAAAATAAGCTATGCCAAGCAGGTTTCCCGTAGTAGAGAAGTTACCAGCAAGGCCATGCACAACGACCGTCAGTGATGACCGAGTTGATGCCCTTTTCTAAGAAATAGAATGATCTAAATGAGAAGCTGCACAAAAGTTTTGTGGATAGCACAACGTTGCTTAGATTGCTGCAACAACATATGGGTTTTTTTTCAGCTCAGTTCGGAGAGCTCCAGTAGCACAACAAATAGATAGACCGGCAGCTAGCAAGCCTAGTCCAGAGTATCAACCATCAAGTAGGGTGATTCCCATCCAGTATTGAGGCGAAACCGTGAGGGAATGAAACCACAAAGATGACCATCTTGAGGTCAGGTGCATTGATACAGTCAGCAGCCAAGAAGAGAGCAACATCAACAACAACACTAGCCAAGGATGTAACCCCAGAGGAATAAGTAGAAGTACCCACAAAACCGAAGAAAGTGACGAAGAAAGGAGTCAATGACACCCCTTCAAAGGAGCTTCTGGATAGGTATGGATCTCGCCTACATTTCCCGTACAAGTTAGTAAAGGTCTAGTTGAAGAAGAGGTATGAGAAGTTCATGGTTGTAGTAAAGAAGTTGCACCTCGACATCATGTTGTTGGATTCTATCAAGGATATGCCCACCTATGCAAAGTTTTTGAAGGACTTGATTTTGAGGAAGAAAAAAAGGAGAAGATGTTGAAACCCTGAAGCTAGCATAAATGTCTAGTTCTTTAGTTAAGGCAAGTATGCCTTCTAAAAAGAAAGACCCTGGATCCTTTTTCATCCCCTTTCAAGTTCTTAATGCCCTTGTCCCTTGCAAAGAGGTTAGGACGTATTGATATAGTAAGTACAAATATGAGAATCCAACTTGCAGACCACACTTTCACAAGACTGGTTGGAGTGGTGGAAGATGTGCCCATTAGGGTTGGGTGGTTTTTTATACCCTGTGACATCATTCTGATCGACTCCTTGGAGGACCCTAGCTGCCCCATGATTTTTAGGTGACCCTTCCTTGCAAATGGCAGAGCTCTCATTGACGTGGAGGTGGGTATGATAACAATGAGAGTTGGAAGAGAGCATATGGACTTCAACATCTGTGATTGTATGAAATCCCCCTCATTTTTTGAGTCCTCTTACTTTGTTGAAAGCTATCAGCAACTCTACGATGAGGTAAGGGAGGAAAAGGCTATGCTGGACCCGCTGATGCGCTTTAGTTGATGACGCACATGTGGTCGAGGACCCGGAAGTGAAAGAACTCTTGGCATTTCTAGATGTTGTAGATCTATCTAAAGTAGATGACCCTATTGAGATCGTGATGTATGCTACATTATGAAGCGATCCTGCCAAAGAAACGGAAGAGAAGACCCCGTCCAAATTAAAGGTTTTTTCGAAAGGTTTGGAGTACCGATTCCTGGACGAAGAAAGGATGAATCCAGTCATCATCAACTTAGAGCTGACTAATAGTCAGAAGGAAAAACTACTGGTGGAGCTGAAGCTACAAAGAAAAGCCCTAGGTTACTCTATTAGAGACCTAAGGAGGACCAGCCCTTCTGTGTGTATGCAAAGTATCCACCTTGAAGAAAATTTGAAGCCCTATGCCCATCCACAAAGAAAGGTGAATGAGAAGTTGCGAGAGGTGGTCATCCAGGAAGTTGTGAAGCTCCATGATGCAGTAATCATATACGCCATTAGTGACAGTATGTGGATGGGTCTCATTCAGGTAGTCCCTAAGAAGGGAGACATAACGTTTTTTGTTGTTGTTCCAAATTCGTAGGGAGACATAACATTGATCAAGGGAGATAACTTAGTTAAAGTTTCAACCAAGACCATCACTGGTTGGCATATGTGCATAGAATATAGAAAGTTAAATGCCACCACCCGCAAAGATCACTTCCATCTCCCATTTATCAACCAGATGCTTGAGCACCTAGCCCACCACTCATACTTTTGCTAGTTGGATGGGTATTCAAGGTTCTATCCCTATTCATCTGGATGACCAAGAGAAGACTCTCTTCATGTGCATCTATGGAACTTTTACTTTTAGAAGAATGCCTTTGGGCTCTACAATGCACCCACAACCTTTCAGTGATGCATGAATGCCATATTCATAGATTTCTATAATCTTATTTAATCAATTGATTTTAGAGAAGGATATAATTTGAAATACCCTGGTATCTTTAAGTTATGATATTAAGGGGGAGCTCACAAAATTCTTGAATATAAGGGGTCAGCGCACATGTGAGGAAGATCCACTCTAATTCTGCCTTGCATGCTGAGCTTGTTGCAGTAGACATAGCTCTGGAGATCGCCACTCGATCTAGAATAGAGAAGGCCTGCATCAAGACTGATTGTAAGGTGCTCGCAGAAATGATACACTCATATGCTAAGGAAAATCCCCGCTTTGTTGTCATGCTCGAGTGAATCCAGCAAAGATTACTCACGCACACACAGTGGGAGGTTATCTATGCACCAATATGTTGCAACAGATTGGCCGACTTCATGGCCAAAAACCATAAAAAACAAACCATGAGTTGCTTTACTTATGTAAGGCCACCAGATTGGCTCTCTGCCATCCTTGTTGAAGTGTATTTTAATGGTAATAGTACTACCAAGTTTATCATTCTTGAAAACTTGTCAGTTTGTAACACATTCCCCTACTGGCTTGCAAGAGGAGGGCAAGATGAATAAATAGTCTCCTAACTTCATTAAAAAAAATGAATTCTCTACACCAATTAGGGCTCAACATCCCTTGTATTTGGTTAGAGATATATTTCAGTATGAACTAAAGTAATCTCATATCATTTTAGGGCTTAACATCCCTTATAAATGGTTGATAAACTAATATAGAAATATATTCATGATCCTAAAGGAATCTCATATCATTTTAGGGCTTAACATCCCTTGCAAATGGTCGAGAATTTATCTTGGTTTTTGAATTGTGGCTAAATTCAATATTCATTTTGAAGTAAACAATTAAGAGGGAGTAATCAATTAAGGGTGAGTCTTATTTACTTACACATATGATTATATGGCTATCTTTTTGAAATGACAAAGGGGGAGAAATAATATAAAGCAAAATAAATGAGTTTCATGTTTTCATGTCTTGACATTAGTTGATGCTACATTCCTTAAGATATGGATACTATGTTCCACATCTCTTTAGGAATAATTAACATACATTTTATGAAAATAAGAAAATACTCTTCATATCAGGTAAATCTCAAGTATGAAACCCATATCTTTTAAATCATTTTGATTATATTTTAGAAATGTTTTTCATCTTCAAAAAGGGGAAGATTGTTTGCTAATTAGGACATTAATATACCTTTTGTTTTGATGATGACAAACATTTCACACATGTGGATCTAATGTTCTACTTGAGTATTTTAGGGTTCAAGGAAATAAGGAGATCATACTAATATTATCAAAACAAATTGAAGATCAAATACACTCAATTTCTTATGTTTTCATGATTGTACTCAAATGTAAATGCTTGTGAAAAGATATAATGTACACGTACTATGCATCATGTAAATCAAGAATTACATTTTCCCTACCCACTTATAACCCTTAGATAGGTTTCCCCCAAAGTTAGAGTCACCAACACACATTCAAACACATACTTAGTAGGTGATTCAAAAGTCTGAAATAGGGACACCCTCGGTCAAAGAACTAATCGACTGAGAGACACTCGATCGAAGTTCTTGTCGACCGAAAACAACCTCGGTCCAAATTGTGAGCACTATTCAGCAACTTGAACTATTATGCTCTTAAATAGTCTTTGGTCAAAAATAATCTTGACAGAGTAAGCAACATTCTAAAGCTTGCAACTGTTAGACTGAGTGGTTGGTAGTTGGGAGTTGGAAATAGACATTGCAATACTTTTGCCTTAAACCCAGGCTCAGTCGAAGAAAATCTCAACTAAAATAGAGTTCGATCAACCAAATTGTGAACCGATTAGGGTTTTGGATTGTTCTTTTCAAGCACGAACAAATTAGCAATTGCTAGCCAACTAATGTACACCTAAAGGCTAATTAAGCACTAAGTACACTCTATACATTAGTACATAAATGAATATTACGTCACATTTGACAGCATCGGTTAATGATAAAATATCGACGCATGTGTACTACTACATTGGCTAAGAAGGACAACTGTCACCTATATGTGAAGGCCGACCAATTTACAAAAAACATGGGCATCGCTTTTTCTTTAATGTCAGTTTGTGACATAAAAAAAACATCTAAAATCACCCGTGAAATACAATTTCCCAACGAAAAAAAATTACCTCCAAAAATTTTCAATTCAGCGTTGGTTGTACTATAACCGACGGCATATGTTTCATGCCAAGCCACCACAATTTTTTTTATCCCTAAGTAGTCGTATGATTTTGACAAGGAACCAATGACTAAACATCCTTCACAGGAAAAATTTATCCCCTCACTTTTTGTCAGTTTTTGTCAAAGAACTGATGAGGATGTGTCTTTGCGCGTTGTCCCCATGAAAATATTGTCCCCTCAATTTGACTATTCAGTGTCAATTTTTTGTTGGCAACTAAAAATTATGATTGTAAGTCATGACCAATTTTTTTGTCATATTATGTGGATAGACGTCAATTTTTGTATCTAAAAACTGACGAAAAACACCCTGACAGGGTGCAAATTTTTTTGTTTAAAGTTGGAGATAGGTATCGATTTTGCTTGTTTGATCGTCACTTGTTGGTTTTAAGCGTTGAATTTTTGTACTAACTGACACCAATAGTTAACTTAATAGCACTCACGCAAACCAGACTCTTCCCCTTATCTGTTTCATTCCTGATTGGTTTCAACCTGCTAGGTCTATGATAATTCCATGTGTGTCGCCGCCTCCACTACTCCATCTGATTGTCTGCCGCATGCCACCGTTCTCTACCGCCTGCTGCTGCAAGCTACCGTGCGAGCTATTGTGCTCCCTCCTGATCGAGGATGCCAGTCGGCGAGCTACTGTGCTCACCGGCTGATTGAGGACACTGACAAGCTTGAGGAGCTTTTGTGCTCAACGCCACCATCGAACGCAGCTGCAGTCATCCACATCCACTCTAGTGGCGACCACTGACCACCACCTTCCTTTAGCTGCAACCTCTATCCGTCATCTACTTCACCTCTAGCCCAACCACCTTCACCTCTAAGCCTTTAGGGACTTTCCCTTAAAATTTGGTATCTATTGGATAACGGGTATGGGAGTTATGATTTTTGCAAAATCTCCTAGAGTGGAAAGAGTAAATGATATATATATAAAGTCACAATTATCTTTTGGGCGCATGGCATGACATTCATTGGATCTAAGATCCAACAGTGTCTGTATTCTCTTCTACCTCAAGTAGGAACAGGAAAGCAAAGCAGTTCTTGGGATTTCCGAATCGATTTTCCTTTTTTGCAATCGATGTGCGAATCTGGAAATCATTTCAATGAAACCGAGAGATGAAACCGATCTGTTTCATCCTAGGTTCTAGTGCCTTTGGAGGGTAATCAGGAAATCCCCTTTTCTAGTATGTTGGTCGGCCACCCTTCATAGACATGGGCTATAAAAGGGGATGTGTCCCTTCTACGAGGCTACATGCCTCTTCGCGGGACAGCGTAACGCTTAAAGGAGCCATCCTTGCCGCCAATTTCCCCTCTCGAACCCCTCCTGTACCTCGAAACTCCCTGGTTTGCCTCCAGGAGACCCCTCATGTCATCTTGGCAACTCTGGCCATGGATGGAGCAACTATGACCGCCGATGAGTTCGGTTGGGTCGGGCAGAGGTGAAGGACCAGCTTTGAGAAAGGAAGGAGGCCTTCCGATGGAAGTCAACACCTGGGTTGACCTTCCATTACTCTGCGTCGAGAAAAGTAGAGGACGAAGATGAGCAAAGGAGAAAAGACTCCCCTACCCTGGCAGCCGTGAGAAGGGATCGGGGGTAGAAGAGTAATCAACCAATATGCGTGGAAAATAAAGTAAGTCTCGCTTGGTCGATGTGTCACTTTCTTATTGGCTTAAAGTATATAACTTGCAAAAATTGTAGGAAAAGATTGGTAGCTCTGATGAAAACAAGTTATACATGAAAGTTGCACAAAAACGTACAAGAAATCCAATAAAAATACTTTTACTGACTAGTTTTTCTTCTAGTTTGAAAACTACACAAATTTAGTAACTTTAATGCTATAAGTGTAATCAAAACCCTAGATGTTGATTAGGGATGAGTTCAATTACTTAAGTTGGTATTATGAATCAACATTTACCCTTTTGGCATAAAATGGATAATATGAATCTGATTTGAGTTAAAAACCCATGATTTGCTTAATTAGGGTGCTATGACTAAGAAAATGCAATAATGGGCCTAAAAGCCCTAATGTTGAGTAATATGACTTTAATGACTTCTATTTCGAGAATATGAATATCTTAAATAGAGATATATTGATCTGAAGTTTAATTAAGAAGCCTTGGAATAGATAACTTAAAGAGACGAAGTTTTAAAAAGGTTGTTTTAAAGTCTCATATGAGTGAAGATATACTTGAAAACCTAGAAACCTTAATATAGGTGTTTATGACTTTAATAAGCTATGTATTGAAATCTTATGTATAAGATGAAGTTAGAACTAATCGTAAGCCAAATTGGTAATGAAAAGGCTTAGATATGAATGACTAAGTAATTATGGTTTTGGAACATGGAAACAATGTTTTAGGGTTTAGTTGACCTAAAAGGTAAAGGTTAAAAGATGAATATAAAGAACATTAAGGAAAACCCTAATTCAATTAGGCACACCCTAAGAGGGAATTCCAATTCCATAAAGTAAGTGCATAATGAACATATGAATAATTAGAGTGCACATGTTTTCCAGGTTTCTTGTTGTGCCTGTTTGATTGGGGTGATTGGTTGTCTGGCTTAGTTGGCTGTTTGATTAATTGGATATTCTGCTTATAATCCTTGAGGCTTCCAAATCAAGTATGTGGTTAATTACGATTAATTGCATTAGTTTTCATAAAGGTTTCCCGGATGGCTAATCGCATTGAATGAAACTAAACAGTTTGGATGTTCATACTACAATTATAAAGTCACTATGGTTATCACAATTAGAAATACATGTGTATTCTCACACCTACATGCCACCCTGATGTATGATGCCAAAAAGGTCAGGCCCAGGAGGGTAGACCAATGGGCACCATGAGAGGTGACCCCAGACACCAAGCTCGGGAATGAGAAGGTGGTGTATGTTGCATGACTATGGGGCACCATGAGAGGTGACCCCCATGCACCAAGCTAGGGATTGAGAAGGTGGCCTTAAGTCAATGGCAAAAGAGAAACCCTAGAGGGGTATTCCAGGGTTAGGGAAAAAGCAGTGGAGAATGACACATTGAAAATGTAAATTGGTTTGCTAAATTACCCTAATTGTGATAATTAAATTGTTAGCCATATTTGCGAAAATTTTGGTTGTCCCCTCATACCGGCATATTCATTTATGCTGACCGATGTTTTGTTTGTCGGCATTTTAGGTACAAGATTGAAAAGGGACAAACAGTAAAGTGGCATATGTGGAATCAAATAAGAATTAAAGTACAAATGAGGATTAGTTAGAATAGACTCCATATGTGGATAGAAGTAGATATCCAAGTTTTTGAAAAAGGTATGCAAAGTTTTATTTTATTATAGCCTTTCAGTATAGTTTGGTAGAATTTGATAATTATCATTGATTATTTGTCGAACCTTTGATCCGGAAATTGGGATAATGGCTCTGACCTCTTGGTCTCCCTTAATTGGGGGTTACCGGGAGGCGGGGTCATTACATTTGGTACCAGAGCATGGGTTCCTCATTTAATCTGTAATAATTATTAAATTTTACAAACTCTATAGAACCCAAGGGAGTTATTAGAGGAATTTCTGAAAGATAGAGGTGTCTAGAAAAGGATCATGCCCGAGGGCTGGCAAGATTTTCCTCGGCACCGCTAGTCAGAATATGAGGACTCCTGGATCCGTGTGACTACCTAGCCAAAGTCTCAGGATTTGACTCAAAATAAGATACTTTTAGGACTCTCTCATCTTGTTCATCCCTTCTCAACTCAACTATTGTTAAGGACCTTAATGATTAGGGTTTTCTCTCTTTTCCTCACCCTCTTGAGGTATGGGTAAGGTTGATAAGGTTTAAGGAATCCTCCACCCAATTAATGAAAAAGCATGTAAATAATATGTCATGGACATAAGCTTAATAGTTTAATCGTAAAATAAAGAATAGATACATACTTAGGTCATATGACATAAGTTGTCATGCTCTCAGGATAAACCTAAGGCTAGACCTTCTTGTCAGGAGGATAAGTAAAGAGAGAGTTAGTCTTGGAGGTAGAGATCTCCATTTCAAGTAGAGACCCGACACATCCTCTAGATGATGTTAACCCTAACCCTAAGTGTTGGTTAGAGAGAGATGACATGATGAGTTAGATGTCATGATAGACCAGACATGAGGGTGGACATGCTTTTGGATGCCCATATGAGCCATGAGAGGTTGGACAACCTAGTACCTTTGGCGAACCAACCTTAGGAAGGGTCGTGCATGTTAGAGTGAAGGATAGCTCCTTCAATGTTGAGGTTAGAGAAGAACATATAGAAACCCTACAGGCTTATGCAAGTAGGGCATAGCATGCACCCAGAATATGACATTAGTGTGAGTAGTATGTAGAAACCCTGGCCAAGGAGTATGTTGGATAGCTGATGAGATAAGCATAAGGAGCTGTGGATAACCTTAAGCAAACATAAGTTGAACCTAGGCTTCACCCACATAGAGGTATGCTTGTGAGCTTGATCCATCTTCATGGAGAGAGGACCTTTAGTATAAGGTTGGTTTTGGAGTTAGCTCTAGAGAGAGAGCAAGACCCATGCAAGAAGGTTGGAAGCCTAGACATTGAGATATGAGGAAAAGTTGGGCGTTGAGGATGATGCGAACTAAGTGGATAATAGTGGTTGCCTCATGCTGATGATATCTTGGTTGCCATTAGAGGAATCAAACCCTAGAGAGAGGATGAGACTATTGGTACCTCTGTACCTAAGTTATAGATGAAAAGAAGAGTTCCTTTAACCATGAAGAGGTTTGGTAACAGGTTGTGAGGCCTTGTACCTTGTTGAATGTCCTTGAGGAGGACTCAACTCTGAAGTGTTGCTCAAATAAAATGATCATGGGAAGCGCATGAAATACCTTGGACATGCTTGGTTCATGGTTAAAGGTGGAGCATGCAGTTGGACAGTTGTGGCATAAAGAAATGAACCTAGGGTTCTTGGGCCTAAGAGGGGAAGTGGTGTACCTGATGATCATGATGAGATTTGAGTTTCTATATATTCAAGCATGGTACTCCTCATGGTTAGAGGAGAGGGAACCCCTTGAGTTTAAGGTATGTTTGATGAACCCCTCACAGCTAAGTTGATGATGTGGGAAGGTATGGTCATGATCTAGTGTTGAGGAAAGAGAACAAGTATGGCCTAGCATGGTTTAGTAGTTGCTGGGTTAAGCATGCTCATGTGTATATAAACCCTAAGGATGTTTGTGACCTTGTTGTCAAGAGTTGTAGTTTCCTCCCATCATGGTAGAGGGACCCTTTGGTAGGATGTATACCAGTTTTGTGGGTTTTGAGGAAACCTGAAGAGGTCTCATAGGATCTAGAGAAGTTAAGTGAAAAGTACATGGTATGAGAATGAACCTGTAGACCCATAGATAACCATCTCTAAAGTGCATATGGATGTTTTACCATGGAGGTAACCAGTGAGGGAGCCTAACTAAGGTAGGCATGTCGCCATGACCCTATGAAAGGATGAAAGTCAACCCATGAATGCAGAGAGAGAGATGATGATGGCTTGGGTAAGGTTCTAAGTTGGACATGTAATATAATAGAATCCTAAGTCTATCTTAGGGTCAAGTAGGGATAAGACCTATGGAAGTAGGAGTTGCCTAATTCCCTAGTTGCACATGACCATAGGGTCGGGAGGTAACAACTATCATTATCTGAGGGCCATGGGTTAGGAGATTGATCACCTTCATTAACTCATGGGACCCAAAGGGTGGATGAGTAGGGCACTCTCTGGATGCATAAGGGAAGAGGGATGGCCCCAAAAGTGCCGGCACCCTATAGACCTAGAGGATATGACCAAGGATTGTGTGGTGACCCATGTAGGTTCAAAATCGGTTTCCATGGAAGTAACCTTGATATCGAGACATAAGTTGCACGTTTCAACTTAGATTTGAAGGTGTACTGGCAAGGTGGGATGTACCATCTCTACTCTTGGAACAGGAAGAACTTTGTATTTGGATTGCAGCCAAATGCTTATTTCCTCTTATTATGGGAGTGAGAGATAGGACAATGCATGTGCCATACACCAAGGATAAAGATGATGCGAGTTGGAACGTTACTATGAGGTATGAGGACAGAGATGATAACATACCCTGGTGGAGTGAATGATATGTGGATAGAAAGATAAGGTAGTCACCTTATGAGGATGTTTTATCATGAACTATGAATTATACAAGGTTGAGTTCGAAAACTAAGAGGATGAGCTCAGAGTTTCTTGATGAAGATTGACTTAGAGCTGAGATGAGATAATAAGTGGAATGCATGGAGGTGTATGTCTTCAACGTTACCTAACACCTAAGTATGTGAAGTGGTTAAGAAGCAGCTGCCTAGTTTAGCTAGAGGATAGAAGAGGTTGTTAGGTTAACCCTTAGATGGAAAAAGAGATAAGTTTGGCTAACACTCAGATGTAATAATATCGGTTGATCAAGTTAATGGTTGTTTGGTTAGATAGCCTAGTCCTTGATGCAATGAAAGGATGGTGGTAGAACCTTAGATGCATTTCTCTGGAAAGGAAGGTGATAAAACCCTACTGAGAGTGGTTTAGAGTTTTTGAGGAATCATGACGTGTAGGAGATCATGATTTAAGTTCATCATATACAGTGGTACTACTAAGATAGTAAGTTGCAGTAGTACTTTGGATGCCTAAGATAATGTTGCATGTGGCATGTTTCCATGCATGATGGGAGGTGAAGGATGAACACCAGTAACCCAATGAGTTGATATAGAGGATGAAGAGTCCCTGAGAGAGAATGGGAGTTCATCACTATGGATTTGTAGTAAGTTTCCCATGGACCATATAAGGTCAAGATGCAATTTTGGGTGATGGTAGATCACCTTACCTATATGACATGAGAAAGAAAGTGTACTGTCAAGAGATGAATCCAGTTGAATTACATATGAGAGAAAGGCAATTCAACTACACCATGATGTGAGTTCAAAAGTTCTTTATAATCTAAAGATTCACTTCCATGCGGTGGAAGTAGGTGCATTAAGAACTCGATGTTAGTACAGTTTATCACCCCTAACTAATGGTTAGTGTAATCTAGACTAGAGGGTCTGATGAGAGTATGTGTGCTCATTTAGGTTGATACCTAGAGACATTCTTGTCCTCTGTAAGATGTGATGATAACCACCATAGCCAATATCGAGATGTAAAGAAGCTCTGTAAGGGAGGTTGTGTCGGTCACCACTTCATTGAGATGATGATTGGTGAAGGGGGCCTCGCGAAGGTCACAAAAGAACCACAGTGTGTGTAGATGAAGTCGCTTTGATCGTGCAATGGATAAAAGAGAGCCCAGGGGTGACATGAGTCGTAAGCTGATGCAAAGAAGACTAACATGCAGTTCACTGTGAGAGAGTATGTGATGTGAAAAATACGACCCCTCTAAGCTACACTTGAGAAAGCTGAGTCCCCGATATATGAGTCCATTTGAGATGGATTGGTGGAGATGGTTGTGTTTAGCCTTACCCCTTAGGATAACATGATGTATAATGTGTTCCATGAGTCTGATCTAGAGCACCATGTGAGGTACCCAAGCCATGTGCGGAGCTCTAAACCTATTCAGCTTTTGGGAGGCTAAAATGTCCTGAGTCACCTATGAGGGTACGATATACTAAGGTAAGAAAGAACTCAGATGGAAGAATGTGAGATGATGAAGGTTCTTGGGAAGCACCATGGAAAGGGTGAAGCCACATGAGAGCCCTAATGGACATAAGAAAGGCTTATCCTGATTTGTTTGTTTGCTTGATGGAATTTTGGGGGCAAAATCCCTATAAGAGGGGAAGGATGTTACAACCCCAACTTTTGGGTTCATTTGGTGAGAAATGTGATTTTCATATTAAACATATTTGAAAAAATAAATATATAATTTGTTTTGAATAAATGGATGTCGTTTACAATATCCTTGATGGTTGTTTTATGGGCTTTATTGGCTATTGGCCCCAATAACAAGGAAGAGACAAAAGGAACTCCATTATTAATAAGAAATGGAGAAAAGAAAAATGTAGAAACCTATAGAAGGCAAAGGAATATAATCCAAAGTTGTATTTCGTGCCTCTTGGGTTCCAAGGAGTCCAAAGTTGCAAAGATAATGCAATAAGAAAAGAAGAGATCAATTAAATATTTTCTTTATTAAGAAAGAAATTGAAAATAATGATAAAATGTGGGAAATAAGTGGAAAGAGGTAAGATTGAGTCATCCTTGATGGAGTTTCGTATCCATAAGGTTTTTAATGGTAAAAGGAATTCAAATAAAGAAAATAGGAAGAAAGGAAAGAGAAAATAGGTGTTTTAATACAAAATATGTGCCTTATAGGTACTTGACTTTCATATGAAGTAAAATGATTTTTCCTTTCAATTTTTGGTCTCAAACTTTGCACACAAGTAGTTTAAGACTTTGGGGACTTTCCCTTAAAATTTGATATCGATTGGATAACCGTTCTGGGAGTTATGATTTTTGCAAAATCTCCTAGAGTGGAAAGAGTAAAGGATATATATATATATATATATATATATATATATATAAAGTCACAATTATCTTTTGGGTGCATGGTATGACAGTCGTTGGATCTGAGATCCAATGATGTCTGTATTTTCTTCTACCTCAAGTAGGAACAGGAAATCAAAGCAGTTCTTGGGAATTTCCGAATCGATTTTCCTTTTGTGCAATCGATGTGCGAATCTGGAAATCATTTCAATGAAACTGAGATAGGAAATCGATCTCTTTCATCCTAGGTTCTAGTGCCTTTGGAGGGTAATCAGGAAATCCCCTTTTCCAGTATGATGGTCGGCCGCCCTTCAAAGCCATGTGCTATAAAAGGGGATGTTCCCCTTCTACGAGGCTACATGCCTCTTCACGGGACATCGTAAGGCTTAAAGGAGCCATCCTTGCCGCCAATTTCCCCTCTCGAACCCCTCATGTACCTCTTAACTCCCTGGCTTGCCGTCGGGAGACCCATCATGTCGTCTCGGCAACTCCGGCCATGGCTGGAGCAACTATGACCACCGATAAGTTCGGTTGGGTCAGGCGGAGGTGAAGGACCAGCTTTGAGAAAGGAAGGAGGCCTTCTGATGGAAGTCAACACCTGGGTTGACCTTCCATTGCTATGTGTCGAGAAAGTAAAGGAGGAAGATGAGCAAGGGAGAAAAGACTCCCCTACCCTGGAAGTCATGACAAGGGATCGGGGGTAGAAGAGTAATCAACCAATATGCGTGGAAAATAAAGTAAGTCTCACTTGGTCGATGTGTCACTTTCTTATTGGCTTAAAAGTAATCAACTTGCGAAAATCATAGGAAAAGATTGGTAGCTCGGATGAAAAAAAGTTATACATGAAAGTTGCACAGACAAGTACAAGGAATCTAATAAAAATACTTTTACTGACTAGTTTTGCTTCTAGTTCGAAAACTACACAAAATTAGTAACTTTAATGCTATAAGTGTAATCAAAACCCTAGATGTTTATTAGGAACGAGTTCAATTACTTAAGTTTGTATTATGAATCAACATTTACCCTTTTGGCATAAAATGGATAATATGAATCCGATTTGTGTTAAAAACCCATGATTTTCTTAATTAGGATGCTATGACTAATAAAGTGCAATAATGGGCCTAAAAGCCCTAATGTTGAGTAATATGACTTTAATGACTTCTATTTTGAGAATATGAATATCTTAAACAGAGATATATTTATTTGAAGTTTAATTAAGAAGCCTTGGAATAGATAACTTAATGAGATGAAGTTTTAAAAAGGATGTTTTAAAGTCTCATATGAGTGAAGATATACTTGAAAACCTAGAAACCTTAATCTAGGTGTTTATGACTTTAATAAGCTATGTTTTGAAATCTTATGTATAAGATGAAGTTAGAACTAATCGTAATCCAGATTGGTAATAAAGAGGCTTAGATATGAATGACTAAGTAATTATGGTTTTGGAACATGAAAATAGTATTTTAGGGTTTAGTTGACCTAAAAGGTAAAGGTTAAAAGACGAATATAAAGAACGTTAAGGAAAACCCTAATTCAACTTAGGCACACCCTAAGAGGGAATTCCAATTCCATAAAGTAAGTGCATAATGAACATATGAATAATTAGATTGCACATGTTTTCTAGGTTTCTTGTTGTGCCTGTTTGATTGGGGTGATTGGTTGCCTGGCTTGGTTGGCTGTTTGATTAATTGGATATTCTGCTTACAATCCTTGAGGCCTCCAAATCAAGTATGTGGTTAATTACGATTAATCACATTAGTTTTCTCGAAGGTTTCCCGGATGGCTAATCACATTGAATGAAACTAAATAGTTTGGATGTTCATACTGCAATTATAAAGTCACTATGGTTATCACAATTATAAATACATGTGTATTCTCACACCTACATGCCACCCTAATGGATGATGCCAAAAAGGTCAGGCCCAGGAGGGTAGACCAATGGGCACCATGAGAGGTGACCCCAGACACCAAGCTTGGTAATGAGAAAGTGGTCTATGTTGCATGACTATGGGGCACCATGAGAGGTGACCCCCATGCACCAAGATAGGGATTGAGAATGTGGCCTTAAGTCAAATGCAAAAGAGAAACCCTAGAGGGGTATTGCAGGGTTAGGGCGAAAGCGTGGAGAATGACACATTGAAAATGTAAATTGGTTTGCTAAATTACCATGATTGTGATAATTAAATTGTTAGCCATATTTGTGAAAACTTTGGTTGTCCCCACATACCGGCATATTCATTTATTTTGACCGATGTTTTGTTTGTCGGCGTTTTAGGTATAAGATTGAAAAAGGACAAACAGTAATGTGGCATATGTGGAATCAAATAAGAATTAAAGTACAAAGGAGGATTAGTTAGAATAGACTCTAGATGTGGATCGAAGTAGATATCCAAGTTTTTTTAAAAATGAATGCAAAGTTTTATTTTATTATAGACTTTCAATATAGTTTGGTAGAATTTGATAATTATTATTGATTATTTGTCAAACCTTTGATCCAGAAATTGGGATAACGACTCTGACCTCTTGGTCTCCCTTAATTGGGGGTTTCCGGGAGGCAGGGTCATTATAGAATTTGTCTGGATACAGTGTCAAAGGATCTAAAGCGTGTCCTATATGTGAAGAGAACATGGATTCAATACAACTAAAACATGGCGGCAAGACAGTATATCTTGTTCAGCGAAGGTTTCTTCCAAAATTCCATTAGTACCGAAGGTTGCACAAAGCGTTCAATGGATGGAACGAGGAACGTAGTGCACCTAAACCTATACTAGGGGAGGTTGTTTATGAAAGAGTAAAAGACTTTGTTAATGAATTTGGTAAGAGATCACAATGTACCATGGCCACACGGAGTGACAAAACTTTATTTTTAAGAAGAAGTCAATATTTTGGAATCTTCTTTATTGGAGTTCTTTGGCAGTCAGGCATTATATTGATGTTATGCATGTTGAGAAACATGTATGTGATAGCATCATTGGTACTATTTTGAATATACCAGGTAAGACTAAAGATGGGATCAAATCTAGAAAGTACCTATGTGAAATGGGAATAAGGATAGAATTAACAAAAGTAGTTAGTAGTGATCGGAGAACATATTTACCTCCTGCTTGTTACACGTTGTCTAGAAAGGAGAAGAAATCTTTTTGTGAGTACTCGGTTAATGTTAAGGTGCCATGGGGTTACTCATCCAACATGCTTAGATTGGTATCAATGAAAGATCTGAAGTTGATAGGTCTTAAATCTCATGATTGTCACACTCTAATGTAACAAATATTGCCCATGTCAAATTGATCTATACTGTCGAAGAATGTATTTGCAATCACCAGACTTTGTTTCTTCTTCAATAGTCTATGCAGCAAAGTTATTGATCTTGAGACTCTGAATAAGCTGCAAATAGAAGTGGTTGTTACCCTATGTCATCTTGAGATGTATTTTCCTCCTTCGTTCTTTGATATCATGGTACATCTTGTTGTCCACTTGACTAGGGAAGTGAAAATATTGGGACCAATTTTCTTACATTGGATGTATCCTTTTGAAAGATACATGAGTGTTTTTAAAGGTGATGCTCAAAATCGTTATCATCCTAAAGCGAGTATTATTGAGAGTTATGTGGTGAGAGAGTTTATGGATTTTTGCAATGACTTTCTAAGTGGTAGTAACGCTCCTGTAAATGACGAGAATATTGAGGAGTATTCAGGCAAAGGGATTTTAGGATCACAGATGAATGTAATCAGCCATGAGTTGTTGGAACAAGCTCACTTGCATATTTTACACAACATCGATGAAGTGAGTTTTTATATTGAGGAACATACCAATTTCATTAAGAAACAATATCCTTGAGCTAATTCAATGTGGCTTTCCAGAGAGCATAACAAGACATTTATTAATTGGTTTGAAGATAAAGTCTTACATCAACTATCTCAAACACCAAATAATCATGCTAAAAATATCAAATGCCTCACCTTTAAACCAAAAATGAATGTTATGTCGTATGAAGGGTTTGACATAAATGGGTTCTCATATTACACAAAGCGTGAAGATGATAAGAGCGTCTTCCAAAATAGTGGGGTCACCCTTCAAGAATCTTCATTGTTTTTTGCTAGTGCAAAGGATAAGAGTTCACGTGAAACTAAAATGTCATATTACGGTGTCATTGAAGACATTTGGGAGTTTGACTATGTGGATTTCAAAATTCCGCTCTTTAAATGTAATTAGGTTGATAACACCAAAGGAGTTATAGTGGATAAATTAGGTTTCACATTAGTGAACTTTGAAAAAATTGGTGAGAAGGGTGAACCATTCATATTGGCATCACAGGAGAAACAAGTATTTTATATCAATGATCCTACAAATGAAAAACTGTCAGTTGTTCTTCATGGTAAGAGACAGCTCATTGAAGATCCTATAGATGAAGAAGAATACTATGATAAATATGATGACTCGAGTCCATTCTCAGTTGGGTTGCCAACACCAAATATTGAAGCTAACGATGACTTATGTGTGTGTGGAGATCACACCGAAGGAATGTTAATTGATAAAAGATCACAATATTAGAGGCATGTTTTTATTTTGAATATGTTTTTTATCTTCTAGTTATGTTAATTATTCTTTACAATGTTATATTATCTTCTAGCTATGTCAAATGTTAAATGTATGCTTTTTAATGACATTTTTAGATGGATGACCATGAGTATGGTGATTGTAATGATGATTACTGTGAGGGTGAGGATATCAATGAGGCTCCGCCTCACAATGGAAGTTTTAAAATATATCCTATATTTCTATCTATATGTCCATTTATAAATTATATCCTATAAGTTTTTTTTGTCAATTTTTAGGTTGAGGATGTACCCGCTGAAAACCTTGTGACACTAGTTGAGAAGCAAAAAACAAATTGAAAAAGCAAGGGGCATCACTATGATGAACAAGTTACTACAACAAAGGGGCAATAGACCAAAATTGATTGTGCATTTTGATCATGCAAGAAATCTAGCTAGAGTGAACCGCAACTCGTTTATTTCATATCTTGGGGTTTTTACTCATAGCCATTGTAGTCCTCATTTAGAATGTTCTTGGCATAATCTTCCTAAAGGTAAGAAAGACTTAATATGGAAAGAAGTATGTGCGAGTTATTATCATTTGCAATTCTATTTTGCAGAATACTATTTTTTAGGATATACTAGTCTATTAAATATATGACATTTTGCAGAGTATATTTGAACTGGATGAAAGCCTACAACATAAAAAGGTGATGCAGTGTTGTGGGAGGGTCCTAAGGAACTATAGGACAAATATCACCCGACTATACATTAGAGATGCTGAGAACAGGAAGATGTCAGCCACTGAGAAGTGGAACTACCTGGAACCAAAGGATTGGGAGGCGTTTGTTTCCAAGAGAAATATCAATGAATTCGAGGTATTAACCAATTCTTATGAATTCACCTATTCACAATTGACCTTTAGTGTTACTAAACAATTCAATGTGCTTACTAACAAGGCTATTAGTGATGCTCAAAGAGCAAGGCGTGCACTGAATGTGCAAGACCACACGATGGGTCCAAGTGGCTATGTAGGTGTTTGCCAAAAACTACTAGTTGTTGCTGCTACTCAAGAGACTGGTGAGTCCTCTACTATTACTCCCACACCTCTGCCTCGCCATGATGTGTGGATAGATGGGAGGCAAAACAAGAAAGGAGATATAACCAAGCCCACAACTACTAAGGTGGCTGCAAAAATGGCAAAGTTCAACTCTCAAAGCATTCGATATTTAAGATTGATATGTTTACTTACCAATTTCTATGATGGAAACTAGCAGGATCTTTACGAGTAGAGTAAGAAAGGAAAGTTCATCCCTGAGGATACAAGGGATGAATTGACAGTTTCTCTTGGTAACCCAAAGCATCTTGGACATGTTAGGGCTGTAGGTGCTGGTGTGGGCATAAAAGTGTTCTTTGGGCCATCACAGTGCAAACATGACCCAAAAGTGGGATTTTCAAAAGCTGAGGTAACTTATTATTTCTTAGAATGTTATTGCAAAGGGAATTCAATAATCAAAAGCTAGCATTTCCTTTGTCCATGTATAGGTAAATGAGTTAATTGATAGGAGAGTCGGGGAAGCACTTGATAAGAGACTCCATGAAGCAATGAGCAAGTGACAGGTGTCTCAGGCTACCACTCAGACAGTACATGTGCCATGCCACTCTTCCCCTATGATAGAGGTGGTTGGCAGTAATCTTGTTGACCCACCACCTAGCACGTCTAATTTAAGTATTTCTATGGCATAGTAGCTAGTCTTTTCAAGATGATATGTTTATGTATATATGTATATATAACATAGTTTATGTAAATTTATAGGGGTTGAGTTCATGTTGTCTAAGATTCAAAGAATTTGTTGTTGTAGAGGCCGAGTCTTACCCACACCTTCCAGGGCACACAATTCATGACATGCCAGTACCTGATGGTTATGTTCGTGTGAGCCTGAGGCTTGTGTTCCCTCATTGGAGGCAGCATCCATTGACATATGCCCACCCAGATGCTGACATGATTGGTGAAGTGGAAGGTAGAGTGATATTGTGGCCCAAAACGGATGCCGTCTATACTAATCATGTATGGTAAATTTCACATTACGTTAATTTGTTGGTGTGTATATACAAGTCAATTGATATGAAATTATATATATATAGGAGAAAAGGAAGAAACCCACTATAGCTCAGCCTCCACCTCCTCCTGCAGTACCTAGTTGGCTTCCAAAGGGCCTATACGACTCGATAGGTCCTAATTGTTGGGGTATGGAAATATGGATAGGTGAACATAACAAACTGTATCCTATAAATGTTTATATTCCGGAGGATGTTGTAGGCCAATCATACGATAACACTATATTTATACAAGATATTTTGGAGTTGTTTACATATGATTGGTTGAATACATCTATGATATATATATATATATATATATATATATATATATGCTGAGATCTTGTTTATATATCTATATACATTGTTTTATATATGGTGATCTGGTTTCTTATATATTAATGCATACATAATATATGTTTTGCAACCACCTACACAAGATATTAAAAGACCCAACAGCAGTTGCCTTATACTTCTCTGTCACTTTTGAATATTTTGATAAAAAAACAAGAGAGTGATAATATCTCCATTCAATGTTAAGTAAGTTTACTTTGCTTATAATTTGGACTTAAGAAAATTACATTTTATTGTGGATTTTGAGTTATATATTTTTAAATTTATTATCTCTAGTGGTAAGCATTGGGAGTTACTTTTTATTGTCCCCAAGACGTTCACTATTTATTATCTAGATCCTGAGGGGAAGAAATTAGAAATACATTGACACGTAATGAAAAGGCCATTATTCACGTGAGAATTTTTTCATATTTATATCAGTTAACATCTATTATTACATTACTATTTGGTAATGCAATTTAATGCGTTACATTAACATGTAGGGCTTTAAAAGATTTCAAAAAATTTGGAGGAAACCTGTGCAAGACAAAGAATAAACTATTTCTTTGGGAGAATGTGAAAGTAGTTTCCTGACTCCAATGTGTATATTATTTATGTGAACTATGCTTGTTTTTATTTATTAACATTTTGTATGTTGAAATTTATAGTGTGCTAAACAAGACAACATTCGGGCATGTGCATACTACGTGATGCGATATATGGACTTAATTGTCAGATATGCTGCACTAGATTTCGATAACATGCAACATGTATTATATAGTCTCATTAGATAATATGAAATATATCAATCTTATTAATTATATATATTATGTATTCTCATTAGATATTATGAAGTATATCAATCTTATTAATTATATATATGAATCATTCTCTTTGTAGGTGCTTAAAACTAGTGACTTCATTACAGGTGAAAAGCAATTAGAGGTACATAGTCCCTATACGATGGAACAATTAGTTGATATAAGAGAACAATGGGCAAAAGCCTTAGAAGCACTGGAAATTTTTTATTATCACTGTAGTACTGATGACGACGATGATGATAAAGAATGACATTTCTAAACTTTGATGTCATTTTTTCTGCATTTGATGACATATTAAACTTTGAAAGACACACGTATATATACATGTCTGAATGAATTTTGAATTGTCTTATCTATATACATGTGTGTGAATGTGCTTCTACATGTGTGTGAATGTGAAAAGAGATGAATGAATAGATGTGCTTCTACACGTGTGTGAATGTGAAAAGAGATGAATGAATGGAAATGCAGGTTGCTACATGTGTGTGAATATGAAATGGAGGAATGAATGGAACTACAGGTTTCTACATGCGTGTGAATCATATGAATGAATTAAATGTGCTTATACATGTGTGAATCATTTAATCTATATATATAATATTGTCCATCTTATTAATATTGCATGTTTATGGCATGTTGTTGGTTGAAATAAGAGGATATGTAAACCTACAGTTTAGAACTATAGGTTTTGCATCCTACTCACCATCCAGACAGCAGGCCTACAAGCTGATAAGAAGAAAAAAAACAAAATATAGTCGTTGGTTAAATGAAAAAATCCCACAATGAGTGTCCAAGTCATTGGTTAATTATAGTAAATCGACGCCTTTTGTCCTAATGGTGTCAGTTATTTTTGAGTTATCAAAAAAACTGTCAATAAAGGAGGTCAATGGAGTCAGTTATTTATACACAACTAAAAACTATGGTCTAACCCGAGGCCAATTTGTTTTTTGTTTAGGAATGGAGAATGGCGTCGGTTTTGTATGAATAACTGATGCCTATGGTCCCATTGTTGGTGGTTCTTTTCTTGGTTGCAATTGGGTACTGGTCTATGTCATCAGTTTTGTGACTGACGCTTAAGACATCTACTTTTAGTGTCACCTACTTAGGTGTCGCTTGGAAATTGAAGTCAAAAGGCTTATTTAACTGACATCAAAGGTGATATCTATACTAGTAAGACTCTCCCTACAATGTCCCTAATCACTTGTAAACCACACTTATAAATAAGAGAGGCCTTAGAACACCCAAATCACCACTTGCATACACAATACACAAGCTACACTAGAGCATTCACTATTGAGAGCAACAATGCTAAAATTCACTTGCCATCTTCTTCCTTGTAATCTAGAATTGTGTGGTTTAGTTAGAATCTCCTAGCCACCACACATACCCACATTCATCTTAAGTGGATAGGAGATCTAAATACTTGATATAGGATCAAAGCATTGCACTTCATTGGATAAGTGTTTTCTTCCTTCCAATCTATTTCTTCTATATTATATTTTGTTCTCCTTGACTATTCCTATAGTTGGAGGTTGTTGAAAGGAGGTTGCTTGGTGCTACTTCAACAAAGTGAAGGTTTCTCCAAGGTGTTCTTGAGATTAGTTCAAGAAGCTTGCTTTAAAGGAGGTTGGAGCTACTTCTAGGTGAAGGCTATCTCAAGGTGGTGGAGCTACTTCAAGGTGGTGAAGGCTGCTCCAAGGATTGCTCATGGTTACTTCAAAAAGGCTACTTCAAGGGGGTTGAGGCTACTTTGAGTGGAAGGTGATTGTATTTTATGTAACATCCTTACGAGGTAATGAAATAAACCACTTTCAATATCCCAATTGGAAACAATTGGATAGTGGACTGACAACCTTTGATTCAAAGGATGGAACCATTCTAAACCAATGTGTCTTCCTTGTTTCCCCCTCCTTCTTTGGTTGAGTTCTTTAATTGTTTCAATTAACTTTAAATTATCCAAAAATCTCTATTCACCCCCTCTAAATCTTTCAAATGAGATCCATATGTCTAGGATTTCTCTTCCCTTGATGCACATCATTTCCAAATAATGCAAAGTCCCATACTGCCACATTATAAGGAAATAATGACATCTTAGGTCTTACTATACAACAAGCACTAGTATAGACCTAGTTCTCAAACATCTAGGTTCTAACCTAGAGTCTAGGTCAGATCTAGTCTCTAAAGGATGACTAATCTACCCCTAATGATGTTCAAGTTCAAGTTTTTTCTTTAGTTTTAAGTTTCATAATTAGCAAATGTCAGACTTCACTATTGTTCATGCTCTGATACCACATGAGACATCTCCAAATTTTCTAAAACTTAATATAATGTGTGACATCCAAATTGAAACCTCATCTTAGCGAGAATCCAAATTTGAACACCACACACTAGGCTAAGAAGAAGAAAATTAGAGGAAGTCAGAAGGAAACAATAGTAGCTCATGCACATGAACAATAATAAAACCATACAACACATGTTCACCATTAAACATATAGTTACATAATGAATTTCTACGACATTTGATATTACATATTGAATAGTAAACATTTACATATTCATGAACTACCACTAAACTACAAGATCTTAAGACAACAATTCTACATGTACATCAGCTCACCACACAACTCTCAACTATCACAGTTCTTCAAAAGCATATGTCCACAACCTAAACAAAAGATTCCATGTGGTACATGTCAGCACAATATTCAAGAATATTGTACTGAGTATGCCTAAATATCTTTTTATATACCTCTCATTACTAAGACTTACTAATAAGATAAAACTGACATTTGGCAACATTAAACAAATATATGAAAAGACATATACTTGAACAAAGATGTTTATTAACAAAAAATAACACATATTTTAAGCACATTTTCCATTATATCATCCATGCATTTACTACCTGAGAGTTGAATGCATAAGGCCATTATGATCTAATACCAAAGATTTGGATCATTTCACAATGTGATCTACTACCAAAGAGTTGGATCACTTCCAAGTACCTTACTACCAAAGAGTTGAAGTACTTTACTTTCCATCACTTTACTACCAAAGAGTTGAAGTTCTTGGATATAATGGAGTAGATATATTATGTTTCATGTTTTTATGGCCATAAGTATGGAAAATCAAGCAAGATATCATACTAGAATGATAATTTCATCCAGTATCATATGCCAAGTGTTTTACTACACATATAATCATATTGTATAATAAGCCAAGTAAGAGGTAATGGTGTACCTTGATCACAGATATACTAATCATCACATATTCCTCATGTCAACTATAACTGGGTCAAACCTGATGAAGACAAGATCATACATGTCACCATCAGGTTCTCATCATCAACACTAGTCAATTCATTAGGGTTTGCTTAGCTCATTGAGATATTCCCACTTTTACTTGTCTTATATTCTTGTAAATAGGTTAATGGTCTTATATTCCAGATTAATTTTGATAATTTGATTACATATGATTATGTGCATCTATTAGCCCTAGGTTACATACATTAACCCAAACTAGGGTTTTCTCATCATCTTAGGATCATTTAACATGTAACATGATTCATGAGCATATTATTGATCTCAGATTTACATATCACCTTCCAATTACTGATATGAGCTTACTCTATAATTTCTAGTATTTCTTGAGCATATTTGTAATTATTGCACATTAATTAGGGTTATTAGCCCTAATTAGCCATATGGAGCAAATTACATGATTTTGTGCATCAACATCATAATTACTGATCTCATATGGATTATACTTATGAAAATGAGTTTACTAACATATTTTCATAATTTTAGGCCATCGTTTGATATTTATTATCCATAAAATGAGTATAATATTGTTAGATAGTCTATTTTATTATGCTATTGGTAGATTTGTTATATGGGCCTAAGTGTCTTGGCCAATTAGGGTTTAATTGTGTCTTGTATGCTTCCCTATTCTCCTATATATAAGAGTAGGGTTTCTCCTATCTAATACAACACATATCTGTCTTTTACTTTCTAAGATGGTATCAGAGCAGCCGTCCTAGGGACCAAAACCCTACGAGAGAGATAGAGAGCAAGAACCAAAGGAGCGCCCCCCTTTGCGGGCAGCCTCTGCCCTTGGCGGTGCTTGGCTGCCCACATGGAATTCCTCTCCTAGTTCCCTGCCACTTTGGTTTTTGGTATTCCCCTACTACTGTGTCGCTCCCACTCGCCCACTTCTACCCTACCGCTAAAGCTACCACACAGTCCATACTCTACCTCCTGCCCAGCACTGCCGCCACCCTGTTGTTGCTCGTCATTGTTGCCACCTTGTTGTTGCTGCCTAGCCATGGTGCTACTTTTGCGCCACTAGCTCTTGCTTCCTTTTGCGTCGCATGCTTCCACCCAACCACTATCTAGCCTCCGTAGGATTCTAAGCACCACCTCATACCATGTCCCCTTGTGCCGCTACTACTCCATGCCTTGCTGCCTCTGCCGCTAAATATCTCATCCATCCTCCTAACTGGCCACCAGCTATTGGCCCTACTGCGCCCCATCCTCCATGATGCTCCTGCCTCATGCTGTAGCTATACTACCCGCCGCTTGTCCCTCTACCACCACCAAGCTGCCACTGATGTCTGTCATCTTGCGGCTGCAACTATTGCCTGATCACAGCCAGTCACCTACCTCTACTACTGCCGCACCTACGCACGCCTCCACCCTGCCTTCACACTACCGGATCTGCTGCCTACGGCCTAGCCACTGACCACCCTACTCCTTCCGCACCACTAGCCTCTTAGCCACTCCCTACCACCTCTAATTGTGCCACCAAACAACCCAATTTTTTATATCCCTCAATATTTTCTATTGCCCCCCCATATACACTAAAATATTTGTGTTATCGGGCCAAACAAATCCCCTTTTTGGGTCGGAGAAAGATCCATTTATTTTTCTATCTGGATCTTCCTATTCGGGTCATTTTTCACCTTGACTCGCATTATTGGCTACTTCCTCCACATATTTTCCTATGCTAAACCTTACCTCTACCATTGTTTTTTACTCTCCACACCAACCACTCCTTTACTCTTTTTGTGCTTGGTGTGAGGGTGAGAATAGAGGATAGAGAGTAGAGGGAAGAGACGATATGGAGGAGATATGAAGAAAAAAAAGAGAAGAATTATGTTATGTTGCTTCATGCCACATTTACTACTGATATATGGACTCTTCTACTCCTATTTAGTGTTTTTTGCTGCTATTATTGTTTATTCATCATCTACCTTGATTGTCGTGCTTTACTTGAACATTGACTTTCTACTTTGTGGACCATCACTCTCTGGAATTTGATGTCTGCTACTGTGATGGATACTGTATGTGAGGGAAGATGATGAAGACCTTTTTGTTGCTGACTTTACACGGAGCTTCATCTACTGGAGTTATTTATTTTCTTGCTATTATGCCTACTGGTCTTCTATCTGCCTATGTCGTCGACTCTCTACTGCTGTGTGCCAGCACTCTCTGGCATGTCTGTGTTTTGGCACATCAACTTTCAGCTACTGTGATCCAACACTCTCTGGCTACTACGACGATGACTTGGATGAAGACCTTGGTACCTATTAGCTATTCCATATTTTGCTCTAGATGATTATGATGTTGCTTATTTCTGCTCCAGATGATCGAGAAGCTTCTGTAACCTACCTGCTTGCTTGGAGTATCTACTTGAGGGGGAGTTTCTGAGTGTTTGAGTGCTTTCATGTAATATTGAGGGGGAGAAAATTTTGTTTGGGCTTGGTTTATCTTTTTTTGTTTTGTTTCTTTGTTTTCTAGTTTGACTCTCTATTTGCAAGCTGATTTGGGATTCTCCCAACTTCAGCTTGAGGGGGAGTGTTAGAGAGTCTATTTTATTATGCTATTAATAGCTTTGTTATATGGCCCTAAGTGTCTTGGCCCACTAGGGTTTAATTGTGTCTTGTACGCTTCCATGTTCTCCTATATATAGGAGCAGGGTTTCTCCTATCTAATATAACACATATCCATCTTTTAGTTTCTAAGAAATATATCTTGCGTGATACCAACATATTTTATTCATCAAAAGATAGATATTAGGGTTCCATGTGGTTCTACTCATTTTTCTAAGAATTTTGGTAATTTTTTTGTATTTTCTAGTGCTCGATCTAATTACTATGAATTATGCAAGATCTATGTAAATTGTGAGATATTTACCTCTAGTGGCCAATCGAATTGTGACACGTGTCTGTGAGGGGGCATTGCTCCAGGCTTCCTCAGCTTTGTTGAGTCGTCTAGTTCACTGGTTGGGCACCTAGTTTTATAATGATTTGTCACTTAACCAAGTTGAGCTGCCTGATCACTCATTCTTTCTCCTCGAGTGAAGGTGATCTGTGCCTCGTAGTTCTCTGGGGGTAAATTTCCATAGTCGCAGGTGTCTCCTCTGACGAGGAGTTGATAATGGTCAGTGCAACCTCATTCTGATCTAGAACTCCCATCAGACTTAGCTTGAGGGATTGTCCCTCTATAGCTGGTCCAATCTGGGCTGGCGACTCCATAGCCCAGTGGCGTGTGCTCACCACCGCAAGCAGTCACTACTACGAAGCAATGAATGAAAATGTCTATGATTATCCTCATATAGATTTGAGATCACGAATATGAGTGTGAGGCATCCAAAAATTCAATTGATACCTCTATTCTCAGTGAAAAGTTCTTCTCTTACACCCCCAAACTCACTCTTATTCTCCAATGAGATGGACCTCACTGGCCAAGGAAGACTCCATGACAGACCAATCTTTTCCATGGTTTCCACTCCCCAGGCCTTCAGCTTCCTTTTCCTCCCCTTCTATTGCTTCAAACTGCCTTCTACCTCCCTTCTCTACTTCTGTCCATGACCTTCACAATGGGGTCAAGAGGTAATTGGAAATGAGAGCTCATTCTTCCTAGTTCCTTACTCGCTATCCTCAAGAAAGGGGTTGAATGGAAGCCACAAACAATTCAAATCTAACTCCTCAGTATTCAACTTCTCTCTTTGCATGATCTTGATGATTGGAGGTGAGGACGATCGTGGAAACAACTTCCCCCATTACCATGTTCTAACCGTAAGGTTGAAGATGCAATCATGGTTGTTCATTTCTCATGTGCGGCTACGATGGAGCTTACACCATCCAAAATCTATGGCTCTTCACCTGAGCTACTAAAGGGTGTGTGACATTCATCTAAATCAGAACTTAGGCTAAACATAAATATCTTGGTCAATAATACACATTATTTCATTAAATGCAGACCTAAATAACTCCCTCTAGGATACGCCAATTGCTACCAAATTTTAACCATATCTTTGATACCCCTCAAGCTACATTTTACTCAAATTTAGTGACAAAGCTCATCTATTAGATCATCTAATTAAATACTCCATGAAGGCATGAACTTAAGGGCCTTAATCATGATATCAACATCAATCAACACTCAAACTTTACAAAAATTCCTAAAACTCTCAAGATAACTCAACATATGAATTCCAATATGTTATTGGAGATGAAAGGTTTCAAAAGATAACTATATCACAGCTTTGGTCCTATAAAACACCTAGCCCGCCTTGGTATAGGTCACAACGCTAGAAAATAGGGTATATAACCCAATCACTGAGGTAAAATTGCAGTTTCCCTCTATCACATCATATCACATTCTCATCACTAGGATTCGACTGCAGTTATTCTCAAAACACTTGGGATCAAGATTTCAAGGACACATAGTCACTTACACCTCGCATACTCAACAATACGCGCTCTAGGTTTCCCTTAGGAATACATGTTTCACCATCAAACAAGTAACTGATGCTCAATATGGATCTATGGAACATGGCACCTACATGATTAGGATTTCACTTGATTATTTATGCCAATTGGGTATTTTGAATATCAATCAAGTTACATTGTATTAACCCTAAATAGATTCTACAAGGATATGGGTATGTTACAACTCTATAAGATATGAAATGTACGAAGGGTACATGCATATGATTGACCAAAGAGATGACCTAGGTCGAAGACCACTAGTTTGAAGAGAATCTTGGTCAAATACAAACAGGTCGAAGGCCATACCAGCGACCGAAGGACATCCCTTACTAGCTCAACGACCGAAGAGCAAGGGTAAACCAAACACTCAAATCAAGTGAAAACCTTCTCAACCACCATCCACTTCACCAAGCATGCAACCACTTAGAACATAGAATGAAGAACATATAAGAGAGAAAAATACTCTAAAAACATGATCAAACAAGTAATTATAAATTTTCAAACCTAAACCTCAAAGGAGGAAAATGTAAGAGACTAAACATGTTCAAAACCCTAGAATCATGCACCACATGTAATCAACATGAAATCCATACGTTGAGGGATGAAAACCCAAGATTAAGTACATGAAGACAGAACCAAACTCCACATCTTGCAAGGTATCTAAACCAAGAAGCAAGATAACAAATCCAAGTTTTGTTTCATATAAAACCTTCATCATCTCCACCATCTACATTTCAGGCACATGAATTAGGGTTTAGGTAAAGGAACAAGTACATGTAAGATCATTATAGAAATGCATCCCTAACCAATATATCATTATTAATAGCAAGAAATCACATTTTAGAAAGAGTTGCATGTAGGTTTAAAGTGCAATAATAGTAGGGAGAGAGAGTTATATTACCCTCCTTAGATGATTGTGGAACTTCCTCCAAATAATGATCTCCAAAGCAATAAAGAATCCTAGTCTAGATATTCACCACAAACAATCCAACCACCACCTCGAAATTATAGAAGAAGATCCCTAGGTTAAAGTGAAATAAAGGGAACCAAAATCTCAAGGCCAAAAAAGAACAAGAAGGAAGACAAAGGCAGAAGATCTTCATCTCACTCAGGTACTACCATGGAGAACCATGGATTTTGACCTCTATGGAGAGAAGTTTCTCCAAAGACCACCATGGAAAACCATGGATTTGTACAAGAGAAGGATAAAGAGGTAGGGATTTGTAAAGAAAGGAAACCGAGAGATGGATTACTTACCAAGGATTAAAGATCACCAAGGAAGAGTAGCTTCCAAACATGGTTCACCACATGCAAGGGATCTTGACCACCTTGCACCAGGATGGGCTCCGTCACACCACCATGTAAACTAGGTTGAACAAAAGGTGGAAGGGATAAGGAGGAAGGCTGAAAAGAGATACTTGCATGTGTAGGACAGACTTTATATACTTAAGAGTAGGCGGGATATGAAAGGGGCTAGGTGTCAAGATATTTAGGGGTTCCTCACGACACTTGTCCACCAAATAAAAAACATGTATCCACTAAAACCATGACAACCACTTAGGTAGTGAAAAATGAGAAAGTCCAATGACCTCACTTGGTCCTACATGACCATCGGTCGAAGGAAACACATGGTCACAAGGGCTCATGGTTGCAGAGAAACCAAGCTACACAAGGCATACAAAACCCTACGTCAAGCAACCCAAGAGAGAGCTCTACACCTCTACAACCATAGGGATTTCAAAGAAACATCAAAACTTCATTCGACTACAGAGAAAACACCAAGGAACATCAAGGATGGTCATTGAAAAACTCAAAACTCAAACGATAAACATCAACATAGGGCATTAAAGCAAACCCTAGAAACCACTCTCGACATATTACCACCTCTTTCCTCATTAAACCAAGGCACAACAATGTGCAAAGAACCATCCTCTCTATCTCTCTCTCATGATGACAAGGTATCAAAGGTACAACATACATGTGATAAGTTGTAAAATAGCCCTTTAAAATGGGTAAATTGCAATTTGGTCCAAACAAGCACATATATAGCAAAGATGGTTCACACGTAAATCAAAATGGACCAAGCTAAAAACATAAGCATGTCACATGATATTAAAGAATCTCAAGAGATTAGATTAAGGTCCAACCATATAATTAAGCAAAGCAAGAACATCAAGCACTAAGCTAGGTCAGGGATCTTACAACCATACAACCCTAATAAGGATTTTGCCCCCAAAATCCTACGTAAAAAGAGATGGGTACTACCTACACATGTCCTCCTCAAGCTCCCACATGGCTTCCTCGACGGCATGATGATCCCACAAAACCTTAACTAACATGATGTCTGTTATAACCTCAATTTTCATAAGTTTGGGTTGAAATGTATTTTTCCATTAAAGATATATGAATATGAAAATTGTATGATTTGAGTTCTTTGTGTGGATTTCTTTGCTAAATGTCTTATATATGTGCGGCTTCGTGAGCCTTATTGCTTGATAAGTCCAATATCAAAAAGGAAATAAAGGATGAAAAAAATTCCTTGATAAAGGAAATTGAAATAATGTTAATGAAGGTTGTAGAAACACCTAGAAGGCTAAGAGTTTGTTCATCATGAGAGGATTTTGAATCCCTAATATTGCTCGAGTTACAAGAAATACAAATAAAGAAGATAAAGGTGAAAGAGAGAGAAAATATGAATAAACTATGCCTTAATAAGTGTTAACTTGTATGTGAAGAAAATCCCTCTTTCCTTCAGGGATTGGGACTCAAACTTGCTACACGAGTAGATAATGTCAATACAAAGTTTCCCTTAAAATTTCGATGAAAAGGGATAAATGAATAAGCAGTTTTGGACTTTATAAGATTCCTAAAGTGAAAGTATAATCTTTTGAATAGATTAAATGTCATGATTTAATTGGGAATAGAAATTCAGTTTATTTATATATGGACAATTTGGATTGCGGATCTCTTGATCCGATGTCACTGGGTCATCATCTAGATCCCAATTTGAGAAGGAAACTAGTGTAGGTTAATTTTGATCTTTCTCGATCCCTGATGCACGAGAGAGGTTGGAAACTTGACCATCAAGTTCAGGAGCCTTTCCCGAATTGAACAACCCTTGGGGGACTCTTGAGGAGGGACCGTGTTTTCCCCAATTAGGATTCTCACTTCAACCCTACCTATATAAGGAGGGGGGGGTACTCTGCAGTACCAGCAACTCTGCAAACCCACCCCACATGTTTGGAAGGAATCAAAGAACCTGTTGCTAATGCCAATTTGAGAATCTACCCTAACATACACCCTTGTCTCAAAGCACCTATCGCCAGAGGGATAGCAGTGTCATCCCGACAGTGGATAGCAGTGGACGAGGAATTGGTGAGGTTGTTGAGTTCGAAGGAGCATGGAGGTGTTGTGGGTAGTCTTGGTTAGAGCACAGAGGGAGTGGAGCTTAGAGTCAACGTGTGTGTTGACCATCACACTGCTGAGGGGTGAGGCACCAAGGTAGAAGATGACGCTCGAGAAAAGAACCTTTTTGCTCCGCCAATCCTTCGTAACAGGTAAGGGAATCTTCATCCTTTCATTTTGTTTCATCTTGCGCGAGGCGCGCTACTTCGTGGGCCAGGGTGCTGATGTGGTGTGAGCCGATTGGCTCAAGTCTGGCACCACTGGCACTACTCAAAGGAGTCGAAAGGGATGCGTGGCTATCCCTGATTGGCCAGAAAATGGTTAATTAGTAAAATTCATATCTAATTAATGGTAGATTGTATGAGAACATGTAAAATATGAAACTTTATTAGAAAAGTGCAAGGAATTCAATAAAAATGGTTTTACGTCATGAATCTAATCATAGTTTGAAAAGTGATTAAAGTTGCTAACCTGAATGCTTTATAATGAGGAAAAACCCTAATTTGATGTTATGTGAAATTGGAATGGTTAATATGGATAATCTATTGGCATATTAACCTATTGTTAATAAAAGGATGTTTTGATGTCTAAGTAGATGATACATGTACTAAATTTCTTAATTTAGGGTTTTATATATCAATGGGCATTAAAGGGCTTACAAACCCTAATTTAGGGTTAATGATTGATAATGAGATAGACTTCAAAAATCCTTTGTTTAAAAGTGATAATAGGATGAACATAACCCTATTAGGTGATAGGAAGATAATAATATGATTAAGTTGGATAATTAGGGTTTTGCACCTAGAACTTCTATTTTAGGGTTTTGTGGATATAAAAGATGAAAGTTGTAAATAGATCTAAAGGAACCATAATGAAACCCTAATTTGGATTAAAAACCCTAGAAAGAGATTCCAAGTCAATAAAATAGATTCTTGATGACTGTGTAGTAAATAGGTTGTACATGCTTTTCATGATTATGTGCTTTTGTGTGCTTGCTTGGATTGGATTGCCTAATTGATTGGTCTGTGCTTATTTCTTATGAAAACTCCTAAATCAGGTATGCGGTTAATTATGAGTACACACTATTAGTTTCTCAGATGTTTCATGATGTTTTATCGATTGCAATGAAAATAATTGTTTGGTTACTTTTATTTCTAAAATATTTAAAGTGAATATGAATTTGACAATTTAAGTATATATGTGACTATCTCATACCTACATACCATCTCTGAATGTATGATGTAATACCAAGCCCCGGAGGGAAGGTCTGAAGTGGTCAAGCTCAGGAGGGAAGACCACTAGGCACCTAGAGAGGTGACCCCATGTACCAAGCTCAGGATGGAGAAGGTAGCCTTAATGTCCCTTGCAAGGACTAAATCCTTATAGAGGGTATCTCAGAGTATGAGTAAAAGTGGTTGGGAAGTCACATTGAAAATTTAATTGTGCATTGTTAACAACTACTTGATATGATTAGGTTGTTAGAGATTATGTGTAATATTTTGTTTGTTCCCACACACCAATATATTCATTTATACTGACTGACATTTTGTTTGTCGGCATTTTAGGAAATATCTGAAATTGGATGAATAATAAAGTGGAACAACTGAAGTTTAAAGTTAAAAGTATAAAAGAGGATTTAGGTAGATAGAATTCTACTATAGGTAGATGTTCCAGTTACCTATTTTTGAAGGTATGTTAAAAGTAGATTTTCATTCCAATTCCCAATTTAGTATTTGGTAGAATTTATTAATTATTTTTTATTATTTGCAATTCAACTTCTTAATCTTTGTATCTAGGATCAACACAAGACCTTCCACATAAGACACATGCTCATCTAGCTCAAATTCTATAGGTTGCAAAACCAACTCAGTGTCAGGGTGACACTTCCTCAACATTGAAACATGGAACACTGGATGCAACCTATGAAACTCAGGTGGAATATCCAACTTATAGGTCACCTTTCCAACACATGGCATCTTTGGGTAAGGTCCCATATATCTAGGAGCCAACTTACCCTTCTTTCCAAACCACAAAACACCTTTCCAAGGGGAGACCTTGAGATACACTCTCATTCCCACTTGGGACTCCAATGACCTACATCAGTTGTCTGCATACAACTTTTGTCTGTCTTATGTCGCCTTCAGCTATTGTTGTATCATCTTTATCTTCTCTATCGTCTGATGTATAAGATCAAGACCCAATAGTTGATATTCATTGATCGCATACCAACATAAATGAGATCTACAACGTCTCCCATACAAAGCCTCATACGGTGACATACCAATACTCCTATGACAACTATTATTATATGCAAACTCTATATGACATGATGGTAGTTGGGATATCATGCAAATGAACAATCTCATCAACATATATCTATGCAAGCTTCTCTGTTGTGTGTTTCGTCTTCACCAAAAGGAAAGTGAAATGTCTTTGTCAACCTATCAACAATCACCCATATGGAGTGATGATGTTTAGATGTCCTTGGAAGACCAACCAAAAAGTCCATTGTAACATGATCCCACTTCCACTATGGTATAGGTAGAGGTTGCAAAGTCTCTACAGGTTGTTGATGCTCTATCTTAACCTGCTAACACACTACACACGTAACCACAAACTCATCTATGTCACGCTTCAAACTAGGCCACCAATACAAGTCTTTCAGATTGTGATACATCTTGGTGTTTCCTGAATGCATAGCGCACATCAAGGAGTGAGCCTCCTCCAAGACCATATGTCATGGAACTGTTTGTTACCCTAAGTCCACACTCCTAATGGCTACAAATCCAAAGGTGAGTGGACTTGGGTGTCCATCCCTAGAATGGATCACATAACATATGCATGAATAAAACCACAAACAAGAACAAGGTAAGAGATAACAAGACATTAAACATGGAGATAAGAGACATGTACCCATTTTTAGATTTAAGTATACCCATTGGTGTTTCATTTTTTATCTTAGAGTCTTGAGTGCAGTAGATATCCATTTGGCAACTACAAAATTCGATAAAAAAACATATTCATGCTAAAGCATTAAGTATGTTATGAAAGGCAAGCAAGTAGTTTATGAGTGGTATACAATTTTCTTGGCTAGAAACATCATATAAGAAAGAAAAAGAAATAAGGCGTGAACATTTAGCAACAATCTTTTATAAAAAGAGTCTTGTAAGTGTATTTTCCATTATACTCAACAACATATCATGGCCATTGACCAACTTTTTCATTGGAAGGGTTTGTAAGGGTGCTCAAGATTATCCAACCCTTTTTTCGACATGATCCACCTTATCTTGACATCTCAAGTAAGGTGTTTAACCTTGTTCCCATACCCCTAAAATATGGACAGGTACACGAGGTTTGTATAATGGACAAGTCCAATTATGTTCAAGGTATGTTCAACATATATCAAGTAGAACGAACGTACTAATCATAGGGAACAAGTAGCTCAAACAAGTAATTAACTAACCAAGCATTCATACGAGCATGCATACAATCAAGCCAATACCATAGTAGGGTCAAGAGAGTAAGTGTACCTTGCGAGTAGAGTACAAGATTAAGCATTGGTTTGCGAGAACCATAACTAGCACTTGATTAGATCTTAGAAATAGAGTCAACATAGAGATCCTGACATTTTAAAGGAGTGCACTTGGATTAACATCATCAAGACAAGGTATAATTAATTATCATAATAATGGTTGGATGTGTCGCCTAGATCTAGGTATCATTTCCTTCAACATTATTTTCAATATCTCAAACTAGTCATGCATAGGTATTATCAAGCAACATAGTACATCATGGGTTCATTAATAATTAGAGTGAAACATCAAAACTAGATTAGGGATAGATATTAGAGTCCAATATCTTAAAATGGATCAACCATAAGATTTGAGCAAGTTTAGTCAACTTAAGCATCAATATTGGTATAACTAGTCATATTGAGTCACAATCATACAAGATTGTAAACATTAGATTATAAGTTAGATCAAGTCATACTTGGAGCCACAAAAGTAATAAATCTACTTATTTGAAGTATTAAAGTAGCATATTCATCACTAGAGTAAGATTCATGCAAGGTTAGGTACATAGTCATCAACATGCAACTAGCACACATTTTCAAGTTAAGATTAGGGCATTTAGTACATAAGTGCACAAGAATACTCCACAAGGCATATAGGGATACAAGGAATTTAAGGTTATTGATTTAGGAGTACACATTATCATCTTGGACATATAAGACCCCTATGTGAGTTAGGTTCAACATCAATGTATCCATATGAGGCATGTTTTAATATTTTAAGTACGTATTCAAGTCAACTTAGGATTCTAGCATGGAAAAGTTCTAATCTTAGTTCAACTTACATAAGAAGTTATTGATTTAGGTCAAACACGGGGATTTGAGAAACACTCCACAAGGTTAAGCATTAAAGAAGTAGTATTTAGCATTAAAAGCCCATTTTTGGTCATATATGCAACATGAGACCATTTAAGGGTGTAAGGATAGGTAAACTTCAAATATTTATGCATATGGATGTTCACGTTTCTGAATTTATGCTATCAACACATTTTGGTACACAAAAGGATTAAGATCGTGTATTTGAATAGGATAACATCTTAAAAAGTCTTCAAAATCATGACTTTAGGGGTATCATAAGAAAATAAAGAAGATTCAGGTTATGAAACTAGTTCCATTGGATAGATCTCGTTGAGAGGATTAAAATTCATATATCATATGTCATATTTGGGAAAAGGATGTGGAAGATATCATTTTGAACACGTATTAAAACATTATGGAATCAAAATCAAGAACTATAGAGCATAGGGAAGCTGTTACATTTTGATTTGGCAGTGTATTAAAACCACAGATCATATATATGATGGTGCCTACACACACCTCAGCCATCAGGTCATGGAACAAACATGAGCCATCCATTTTGACCGCCACCAAGGGGTCATCTACCGCTCGCCACCACCCAATACATGGTGCTGGACTCGAGGCCTCTGTCGCATGACCCGTCGCTTCTCTGCTGCACCAGTAGCTCATCAGAGAAAGCACCAAGGTGAGGATGAAAGGCACCCAAGCTCTAGAAAAGGTGGCATTTGACCTTGCTAGGGCCCCGTAATGTTGGTCGTGTCCTTTCTTAACTGCAAGAGGAGTCGAGGCTAGAACCCCTAAACTGAGATTCCATGGCGGCGTTGGCGAGTGGGTGAAAGAGGGAAATATGAAGAAGGAATAGAGGGGGGAAAAAGAATGATTGTCTAGGGTTTTCGACCCCTCACGAGTCCAGCGGAGCCTTAGATACAGCCCATCGTGGCCAGTGATGGTAGCACCAAGCTCGCCGGAGATGGAGCAACCATGGATGGCGGTGAGCTCCAAGGGGGATGAAACAAGTGTTGTTTCTCATGGAAAAAGGGTGGAAAGTAAAGGGGTAGGGGAAATGAATATGAGTGGTATATAAACTCGAAGAAAGTTGGCTCAGATTGGCTACGTAAAAGGGGAGTTGGTAGGTTGCGGTACCTTGTCTGACACAAGGTAGAAGACAACCAAGGGCCATTGGATTCGGGTCCATCATAGACCATGAGTTGATCCTAGGACATGGAGAATGTATCCATGTATTCAAAATAAAGCATTCTCATTGATTGAGAGGGAGTTTCATGGATAGTTGAGTTGTTTAAGTCAACTTCACTTTGTGTTTATTTGACCACCTTGTAAAGATCATATCTCTAAAATCATAACTCCAATTGACATGAAATTTTCACCATTGGTTCACAAATTTCTTCTAGTTCTTATATCAAAAGTTTGGTTCCAATATTATAACATTGAGGGTACTCAATTTTTAAAAAATACTCTCAATAGTAATATTATGCATTCAACTATAGTCAAAATAAGCATGATGTGACATTTATTCATTTTAATTTTGCCAATTGGGTACAATGTGATTCCAAACCATATAATTGGGTGAGAGGGAGGTTAATAACACAATAGGAAGTCTAATGAGTAAAGTGTGCATTAATTGAACAAGAGTGGAAATTCAATTTATCACATCCTCCCCACCTTTATAGGAATTTTGTCCCCAGAATTAAATCAATTCATCAATCGAGATTTCATATTTCATATTCAATATCATAATCACTTTGTATTCCCTTATATTCAACACTGTTTCACAATAATGAAATTGAGTATAGTCTTATCGATCATTTAATTGGGAAGATCATCATACAAGTCACAAATCAGGAGAGATCATCATATAGATCACAAATTTGGAGAGATCACATTTTAGGTCAAAGGATAGATCTCTTTGATTTAAGAGTAAAGAATGACTTTTACTCCCAATATTTAGGGTCCTAGATTCTACATTGGTCTGGATGGTGTTATACATCCATGATCGAGAATTGATATACATCACATTTCAACATTGTAATTTCGTGCTCAAAATCAATGGAAGGTCCCACCTTAATACACATGGAGCTCACCCTTAAGTCATAGATCGAGTGAAACAACATAGTAATAATTTCAAATTTCCAATATTTGGTAACACAATAGTCATTAGTCATATATCGAAGGTGATCTCAAGATACAAATAGGGTGATCATAGGATTCTAATCAAGATCATTAATCATGAGTCAAAATTTCATACATCACTATCGAGAGTCAAGTTTGGACATCAAAGTCATAAGCCCAAACATTTCAAAGCTAGGGTTTAGATTCCTATTTAGACCTTAGGGATAATCATTCATCCATATCATTTAAATATAGCAACAATCAATCAACATTTCAAACAACATTCGAGATACAAGCAACATTTTGAGATATCCACTTTTATTATCGTGGTATTCGAGGTTGATGAATGATTTGCACCTAGGTCTTTCTAGAAATTTAACCACTAACTATAGTCAACATCATCATATTTCAAGACAATCATCAAATTAAGATTTCAAGATCGAGTATCAATATCATCTTAAATTTGACCTATTAGGGAAATAGGTCAAAGAGTCAAAATTGGCGGGATGGGGTTGCCTTTCCAAACACTAAATAATCAACATGATGAAAATCTAGAGGAAATCATAATAGATATGTGACCTAAGTTAGGGGAGCCATAAGTCAACTACCACCCTAATCTAGCACATTAATCATGAGTCATAAAGCATATCCAAATAGGGTGAGTATCATCTACCAAATTTTGTTTCATAAGATCATGAGCTCAACATCAAGATCGTAATAGAGAAGTCATATTTCAAGATTTAGCAATATCAAGGTCGTAATAGAGAAACCTTATTTCAAGATTTGAAATATTAAGGTCATAATCGTGTTCCCTTCCTTTCATGACAAAGGTAAGGGTATGTTTTAGAAATTGAGAAGTAAAGTTGGGCAGTCCAAGAGTAGAGAATAATAGTGTAAGAGTGAGATACATGTTCATCCTAATTCAAAATTAGGATCACCAAGAGGTGTAGAAATCAATAGGGAAGATTCCTTTTCCGTCAAAGTCTTTCATCATGATTTTGAGAGTCCAAGGGCTTAGTCATTCCAAGGCATAATCTTGTGTACATCCAATAGGGAAACATTTTGCTTAACATTATCTAAGGTTTAGTCAATAATAGGGCATCATGGATTAAATAAAATAGGGACCTCACCAACTTGAGGTATAAAGTACAAATCCTCCTTATCTTGTCATATCAAGATCATTATCATTTTACCCCAAACATAGAAAGCATGTAGTATAGATTTGGTAAGATTGAGAAAACATGATCTGAGAGGTCATACATGTGTACTTCACTATAAGAGTATTTTCATCAGTTCTAATTGAGTTTTTCATTTAAGGTCAGATCATGGCATCATCATTATGTTGCACAAATTTTACCATTCATTCAAATTTTAATCTTTCCCCTTACATAAGCTTCCCATAATTGAGAGATCATGTGATTGATGGTCGTGTGTAGAAGAATCACATGAGGAGATGAGAATCTAACTAATCATGTAATGGGTTGCTTAGGGTTTCCCTTAAAGAAGAGATGAGATTCTGGAAGACTCTCTAAGGTATGGGGAATTGGGTTGTTAAACATGCATAGAGGATATGTGATTACTCTCATACCATTTGTCACAAAATCATTTGTTACCCTAATTCCACACTCTTAATGGCTACAAAGCCAAAGGCGAGTGGACCTGGGCATCTATCCCTAGAATGTATCACATAACATATGCATGAATAAAACCAAAAAAAATTAAAAGGTAAGAGATAATAAGATACTAAACATGGAGATAATATACATGTACCCATTTTTAGATTTAAGTATACCCATTCATGTTTCATTTCTGATCTTAGAGTGTTGAGTGTTGCAGATCTCCATTTGGCAACTACAAATTTGATAAACAAAACATATTAATGTTAAAGCATTAAGTACACTATGAAAGGAAAGTAGTTTATGAGTAGTATAAAATTTTCTTAGCTAGAAACATTGTGTAAGAAAGAAAAAGAAACAAGCCTTGAACATTTAGCATCAATCTTTTATACAAAGCATCTTTTAAGTGTATTTTCCATTATACTCAACCACATATCATTGCCATTGACTAGATCCCTACTGGAAGGGTCCGTAAGAATGCTCAAGATTAGCCAACCCTTTTATTTACATGGTCCACCTTATCTTGACATCTCAAGTAAGGAACCCAACCTTGTGCCCTTACCCTGAGAATATAGGTAGGTACACGAGGTTTGTATAATGGACAAGTCCAATTATGTTTGAGGTTTGTTCAACATATATCAAGCAAAATAAACATACTAATCATAGGGAACAAGTAGCTCAAACAAGTAATTAACTAGCCAACCATTCATATGAGCATACATACAATCAAGCCAATATCGTAGTAGGGTCAAGAGAGTAAGCCTACCTTGTGAGTAGAGTACAAGATTAAGCATTGATTTGAGAGAACCATAACTAGCACTTGATTAGATCTTAGCAATAGAGTCAACATAGATATCCTAAAATTTTAAAGGAGTGCACTTGGATTAACATCAGCAATACAAGGTATCATTAATCATCATAATAATGGTTGGATGTGTCAGCTAGATCTAGGTATCGTTTCCTACAACATTATTTTCAATATCTCAAACTAGTCATGCATAGGCATTATCAAGCAACATAGTATATCATGGGTTCAATTGTAATTAGGGTGACACATCAAAACTAGATCAAGGATAGATTTAGAGTTCAATATCTTAAAATGGAGCAACCATAAGATTTGAGCAAGTTTAGTCAACATAAGCATCAATATTGGTATAACTAGTCATATTGAGTCACAATCATACAAGACTGTAACCATTAGAGTATAAGTTAGATCAAGTCAAACTTGGAGCCATAAAAGTCATAAATATACTAATTTGAAGTATTAAAGTAGCATATATCACCACTAGAGTAATATTCATGCAAGGTTAGGGACATAGTCATCAACATGCAACTAGAACATATTTTCAAGTTAAGATTAGGACATTTACTATAGAGGTGCACAAAAATACTCCAAAAGGCATATAGGGATACAAGGCATTTAGGGTTACTGGTTTAGTAGTTCACATGACCATCTTGGACATAAAAGACCCATATTTGAGTTGGGTTCCACATCAATGTATCCATATGAGGCATGTTTCAAGGTTTTAAGTACATCATCAAGTCAACTTAGGATTCTAGCATGGACAAGTTTGAATCTTAGTTCAGCTTGCATAAAAAGTTATTGATTTGGGTCAAACATGGGGATTTGAGAAACATTCCACAAGGTTAAGCATTAAAGAAGTAGTATTTAGCATTAAAAGCCCATTTTTGGTCATATATGGACATGATACTATTTAAGGGTGTAAGGATAGGCAAACTTCAAATATTTAAGAATATGGATGTTCAAGTTACAGAATTTAGGCTATCAACACATTTTGGTACACAAAAGGATTCATAATGTGTATTTGAATAGGATAAAATCTTAAAAAGACTTAGAAGCATGCTTTTAGGAGTATCAAAAGAAAAGCAAGAAGATCCAAGTTATTAAACTAGTTCCATTGGATATATTGCGTTGAGAGTATTAAAACTCATATATCATATGCCATATTTGGCAAAAGGATGTGGAAGATATCATTTTTTGAACATATGTATTAAAACATTATGGAATAAAAATCAAGAACTATAGAGCAAAGGGGGTCTGTTACATTTTGATTTGGCAGTGGATTAGAACCACAAATCGTAGATCTGACGATGCCTGCACGTGTCTCAGCCATCAGGTCATGGACCAAATGCGACCCATCCATCCTGACCATCACTAAGGAGTCATCAAGTGCTCGCCACCGCCCAATACCTGGTGTTGGACTCAAGGCCTCTCCCACATGACTTATCACTACTCTACTACACCAACAACTTGTCGGAGTAAGCAACAAGGTGAGGAAGAAAGGCACCCAAGTTCAAGAAAAGGTGATGTTCGACCTCTCCAGGGCCTCACGAGGCTGGTCATGTCCTTAACCGCGAGGGGGGTCAAGGCGAGAACCCCTAAACTGAGCTTCCATGGTGGCACCGGTGAGTGGGTGAAAGGGAAAGATGAATAAGGATTGGAGGGGGGGAGAATGGCCATCCGAGGTTGTCGACCCCTCACGAGACTAGGGGAAGCCTTAGATACATCCCATCATGGTCGGTGATGGCAGCGTCAAGCTCTTCGGCGATGGAGCAACCATGGATGACAGTGAGCTCAAAGTGGGATGAAATGGGTGTCATTTCTCATGGAGAAGGGGTGGAAACAAAAGGGGTAGGGGAAACAAAGTTGAGGGGTATATATACTCAAATCAAGGTGGCTCAGATTGGCTAAGTAAAAGGGGAGTTGGTAGGTTGTAGTACCTTGTCTGACACAAAGTAGAAGACAACCAAGGGCCATTGGATTTGGGTCCATCATGGACTATGAGTTGATCCAAGGACCTGGAGCATGTATCCATGTATTCAAAATGAAGCATTCTCATTGGTTGAGAGGGAGTGCTACGGATCACTGAGTTGTTTAAGTTAGCTTCACTTTGTGTTTCTTTGACAACCTTGCAATGCTCATATCTCTCAAACCGTAACTCCAATTGACATGAAATTTTCACCGTTTGTTCACAAATTTCCACTAGTTCTTATATCAAAAGTTTGGTTCCAGAATTATAACGTTGAGGGTACTCCATATTGAAAACATACTCTCAATAGTGAAATTTTTCATTCTACTATAGTCAAAATAAGCATGATGTGACATTTATTCATTTCAATTTTATCAATTGAGTACAATGTGATTCCAAACCATATAATTGGGTGTGAGATAAGTTGTTAAACACACTAGAATGTCTAATGAGTCAAGTGTGCATTAATTCAATGAGAATGGAAATTTAGGTTATCTCACCATATTCCTCAGATCAGCCACATCTGGAACCATTGCTTTACCATTTTAACACAATGTCCCATCATCTGACTCATGGAAGAAGTCACGCTTTTCACTGTTAAACTCTAATTGAATCTTTTATAACACAATATCATCACATTTTGCATCTCTAATCTGCTACCTCAATGTAGGCATCACCTGTAACTACACTAACAGTCCTGCTAACAAGGACACTTCCAACTTCACATTCATCTGACGCAAGGAGACAACATGTCTTTATTATGGCACACAAAAGAGCATAATTATGCCTTATCCATTTATGATGATGAAGACTTCCCGCTCAGAGCATCTACCACCAGGTTCACCTTCCCTGGGTGGTAATCTATAGTGTAACCAATGTTCTTGATTAACTCCATCTAGCAAGGCCTCATATTCATCTCCTCTTATGAAAAGATGTACTTAAGGTTCTTGTGGTCAGTGAAGATATGTATCTTCTCACCATAAAGGTAGTGTCTACATATGTTGTAGTCATGCACCACCACTATAAGCTCCATATCATGTGTTGGGTAGCTCTCCTCATGTTTCTTAAGCTGTTGCGAAGCAAAAGAAATCACGTTCTTATCTTGCATCAGCACGCAACCCAAACCATTCTTTGATGCATCACAAAAAACTATGTATCTTTTCCCTTGCTCCGACAACACTAGCACTAGTACACTAGTTAGCTTTTACTTTTCCAACTAGAAAGAATATTGACACTTGTCATCCCAGACAAAAAGCACATATTTTCTCATCAACTTTGTCAGGGGAAACACCACTATGCTGAAGTTCTTATTGAACCTTCTGTAATAGCCTGCCAAACCCAGAAAACTTCAAACTTCTATTGGTGTCTTTGGATGTTCCCATTTTAACACATACTAAACCTTCTTGGTATCCACATGCACACCTTCAGTAGATATTACATGTCTAAGAAAAGACACATCCTTCAGTTACAACTCACACTTGTTGAACTAAGTGTATAACTTGTATTGTCTCAACAAGATCAACTCTTGTCATAGATCTTGCTCATGTTGTTGGATGTCACGAGAGTAGATCAGGATGTCATCAATGAACACCACTACAAACTGATCAAGATAAGTTCGAAACACTTTGTTCATCAAATCCATAAACATTGTTGGTGCATTGGTTAGCCCTAATGGCATAACCACAAACTCATAGTGACCATACCCTGTCCTAAAAATTGACTTTGGTATGTCATCCTCCTTGATCTAAAATTGGTGATATTCCTATCTCAGGTCTATCTTTGAAAACACCATGGAACCTCGCAATTGGTCAAACAGATCATCAATCTACGGCAAGGAATACTTGTTCTTTATCGTCACTTTTTTAAGTTATCTATAATTGATGCACAGCCTCATCGATCCATCCTTCTTTTTCACAAACAACATGGGAGCACCCCAAGGTGAAATGCTTAGTCTGATAAAGCCTTTCTCAAGAAACTCTAATAATTGCTTCTTTAACTTTGACATCTCATCCAGTTCCATCTTGTACGGTGTATTCACTATCGATTGCGTGCCCGGGACTAGGTTGATCTTAAAATCAATCTCTCTAACTGGGGGAATACCTAGAAACTCATATGGGAACACATATTCCAACTCACAAACAACTGACACCTCCTGGATACTCGGCCTCCTCGCCTTGGTATCCACCACATGTGCCAAGAACGCATCACATCCCTACCCCGTGAAGTTCTCTGCCACCATTCTCGACACCAAATAGGTTGGAAGAATCTTCCTATCTCTAAAGTATCCATACAAGACCACTCCATACTTCTCTAAAGTATCCATTCCAAGGATCACATCGAATCCATGCATGTCAAGTGGTATGATATTGACTTGAATGTTGTGTCCTAAAAAAGAAAATGACACATGAAGGACACACATCCCGCAACTCAACAAAATTGACCAAGGAGGTTTCTAAATGAAGACTATCATGTCTACGACTAACAGGCAAGGAAAAACTAGGAATCACTTCTCTAGTGATAAAAGAGTGTCTTGCACTCAAGTTAACCAAAACAAATATAAAATAAGAAGAAGACAAGTCAGAATGAAATAACTCCATGTTACCAGTCGCAAATCATGGGTTGACCACTCCTTTTGACTGGCTCATCATGTAGAATTGAGCCATTCCATGTTGTCATCCCATTCCTCTATAGACTTGCCCAAATGAACCAGGTGGCAATGCCAGACTGTGTCCTCTACCACTACTGAACTGCTATCACTGTTGTGACCCTTCTGACTCTATCACGGCTATTGGGTGACCTCTTCATCCTTCATCGGGAAGAACCACTTTGTATGCCCAACCTGTCCACACTCGTACCAGGTCTTTCTCTCATACCATGGCCTGGATCGCCCTGCCACTGACATTGTTGCAACACTAAGGGTTCCTACTGGTGAAAGCTACAACCTTTGCCTCTGCTTGGTGGCCACTTTGACTGACGCCCCGATCTCTGTTGTGACGGAATTGTTGAAAAACTAGGCTTCTTAAAGCCTCCAGACGACTGCCCTTGATATTGCACATGCCTCTTCTTGGCCTTTGTCTCATGCTTCTCCACCACTAATCCCTCCTGACTGACTCCACAATGTGGTGAACTTCTCTTTGTTCTCTAGATATGATACTAGAGTCATCAACTCTATGCTCAAACCATCTGATCCTCTCCTTGTATGTAGCTGGAATATGCGGGAAAAAACTTAAAATCTCCATGAACATAGATTCATACTCGTTGACTGACATAGATCCATGTCGGATATTCTCATCCATATAGGTTTCTGGGAAGTACCGACTCACCAACTCCCATCAGAACTCTTCCCAACTGATCACATCTCCAGTCCTTTTCTCCTCTTATATGGCCCACCAATGACCAGTACTCCCCTTCAATAGGTACATTGCATGCTTCACTTTATCCTCTTGATGGATGTTGAGGATCTTGAAGGCCTTCTCTAGCTCGATTAACCATAGATATGCATTTTTTGGGTCTATCCTACCTACATATTCAACTGCCCCTACGTGACTCAACCATTCAAAGGTCTTTCTAGAACCCAAATATTCTACATTGAGGACTATTTCTCTCACTTGTGGTGGAGGCATTTTGTCTGCCATATGCATCATCATGGCCATCAACTGTCCAAACATAGACTGAAAAGTAGGATTGGCCACCATAATTGGGTCAAACTAGGGCATCTCAGGCACAACGTCCACCCTCTCTTTCCTCCTAGAAACACTACTCTCAGTAGCATGTTCCTCATGTTCTCCAGCCATATTCTCTTCTCTTCTCTTCTCTTCTTCTTCTTCTTCTTCTATTGCATAAGTAGAAGTTACCATAAGATATAATGGAGGACACTAGACTAGACACAACCATAGTCCTATGTCCCTATAGACGCAGCTAACCTAAAGCTCTAATACCAACCAAATTGTGACACCCTGTGCAACACAGAAGCGAGATTACTCAAAACAAAATGCATAACTAGTACTAATCAACTAGGTAACACAGGAAATTAAAACTGATTTCACATAGGCACAAAAAAATAAACTTATCACATATGAGTCCACATGAAGCCACATGTATTACATATCTCATGCCAAAAGATTATTACATGATACTTTTCACTGGCTCGCTAGCCACAACTTATTACAAGAGGTAACTTGTTCATGTGCATACATGTCATATCTGTCCAACAAAGGCATATAGCCAAAAACCTCATATCAATGTACAAACTACAAAAACCTCCCCAAGGACCTGAGAGTATAGGGACAAGGTACATAGGACTCTACTACAAAACACTATCACCATGCCCAATGTTTCAATAGCTATTGCTCCTCTTACTTCTCAACCTCAATTGCACAATCTCTACCTCATTGTGCATCACCACCTAAAAGATGTGGAAACCCACAAGGTGAGACCAAACATCCCAGCAAGAGATATAACTCTCCATCACAACTATTATAAGAACATATAAACTTAAATCAACAAGATAACATATATTATTTGGTTGAGCAAATTCAACTAAATGATATGAATTAAGCCATTAACATTGTCTAAGAAATTCAGGCATCTACAACTGAGCAGTAGAACATCTTATATTTTAAGAAGGAATATGAATAATATGCGTAAAAGTTGATTTATCTTACTATATTATTTCAAGAAATCAATACAAGGATAGGGCATATAGTCATGCAATGTGAATCATGTTTAACCCTAAGAAAGTTTACTACACGGTTATGTTACCTCTTTTGTTTTCCCTAAGGATTTAAGGCATACCACACAAATAGAAACGACCACTGTTAACTCGAAATCGATTTCATAAAGATCAATGGAAGAGCCAAAATCCATGATCTTCTCTTACACTACTCGGTCAGTTTGAGTCTGCACAATAGTGACATATAGTCAAACTACAAAAATAGCAACTTATAGTCACAACTATAGTCATGTAGAGAGAGCAACTCATAGTCAAAGTTGTGATCCTGTAAAACACCTAGCCTACTATGGTACAGGTCACGACACTAGAAAATATGATATATAACCCAATCGCTGAGGTAGAGTGAGGCAAACGAATTGCCAAAACGAGACCAACGAATGCGGAAGCAGTTTATTAGCAGCGGAATACGAAAAATCACTAAAAATTAAAACTTTTTAAGAAAAGATCTTTAAATCATAAAACTCCTTTATAAGAAACAAGATAACCAGTTTACATCATGTTCTAACATTACATATCTGTTAAATCACCTCTTGAGTGATTATATACATCCAGATACAAAATCTCGAGGCTAAAAGCCAAAATCTCAGACCTATTGACTCCTAGGACCTGAGAGTACAGAGACGACATAAGACATACTAACTACAGGACTTGACAGTCAGTATCTCCACCTGAGATTCACTGTTGCCCTTGGTGTTGTTGCTGCTGATACTGCTCACCCGTAGATTGGTTCCTTCATCCTCGGCGACCACCTAAAAAGTTGAAATCTATGGGGTAATACAATTTTAAATAATTGTCCCAACAAGAGTTATAACTCTCTGCCAGGAGCTTTGTTGTAGCAATTAAGGAATAACATAAGCAAAGTAACTTAAATTATTCATCAACAGGTTTGATAATAAGTAAAGCAACTTCTACTTAAGCAATCACTTCATTAAGGAATATGAAGAACATGTATACTAGATACTTTGAATAGTATATTAATATAAATAATGTAACACCAATCATTGATTCTCGTAGTTCAACCTAAGCAGATATGCTATGCGGTTGATTATGTTTTACAAACATTATTATGCCCTACAGAGATGAGGTATACCGCTCATACTCCAACCGATCACTACTAAGTCGCATTGGTATCATACATAGGTCATCAAAAGAGCCGAATTCTTATGACCTCATCTTCCTCAGTCAGTGTGAGGATCAACATGCAGGGCATCTCGTGTCTCTGCTAAGATAGCTTTCCAGGGTATTCTGGCAACTTCTCTATCAGAGTCACAGTGGCGTTCTGTACTCTCTTCGCCATCGAAAGATCTCTTGTTTATCTCTCATCGATGCGGCATTAAAGATTTCGTTGGGAGATTAGTGAAACATCACCCTGGCATAAACATATAGTGAAGGGTTGATGGATTAAGGTACATCTTACATCAATTCCTACACTAGGACGTAAGGATATTCACATCCATAATCCCCACATACTCAAAAGTATGTGATCCAGGAGTTCCCTTAGGAAAACCTATTTCACCATCATTTATCTTCTGACAATGATGGATCTATGATCAGGGCTCTACATGGTATGATTGTACTTGATTATTTAGGTACATTTCAGTATTCTTTTAACATCAAGCATGTTTCCAAGCATTTAACTATTAAAACACTGCTATAAAAGAAGAATACTAAATGTATGAAGTTTAACTCACATCAGTTATCATATGAATATCAATTTTTAAACATTTTATTACTATGATTCAAGAATAGGGGTGTTCAAACCCTTAATTCATCATAAGTCATCTAATCAGCATGACCTTGATGTTACTCATGGCTCTTACAGCCCATTAATCTCATATATTGCCACTTAAGTTTAGGCAACATAGCATATATCACTATTCATAAAGCCTATAGTATGCTTTCAGTGAATATGATATCATAACCCTTACCTGGCCATGATCATTCCCTTATAAGGACATGCATGGTCAATTCAACTGATTATAATAAACAATTCATTTCTAGATCAACAGTTTATAAAGCATGAATAACCTTTCAATTCAAGGGTTGTACCTTCATGCCTTCATTAAGGTTAGGTTCCCTTTATTTACATCAATTAGGGTTATTCAATTCCTTACATTATGATTAGGAATAATGATTCTCATCTCATACTTTAATCATGAAGATTCATGGTTAAAAGCATAACCTGGAATTAAGGTTTATTGTACATTTCATCACATCACCCTCAATTAGGGTTTACTATTCACATTACATGTTATTACCCTAAAATTAGGGTTTACTATTCACTTCATAGTGAATTGAGCTCATAGCATCATCATGTATGGAGATTATTATCATTGATGCCCTCAAATTAGGTTAAGATTCATCAATTATCATAATTAGGGTTTCCATGATCTCACTTTGGTGGATCATACCCTAATCATGTACATTCATTCATATTGAAGGTATTTTATTTGACTTTCATTCATATTAGGAGCCTTCTCTCTCCTCTCACTAATAGATGGTGATTACATCACTCTAGATTAGGTTAGGTCAAGTCAACTTTGATTAACATAAGTCAAGTCATCACCATCATGTCATTAGGGTTTACTTTGTCTACTTGAACCCTTCATGAGTGCCTTGATAATGTTCACCATTATCCATAACATGGGTCAATCAACTAATTACTTAACCACTTAATGTCTTTAGGTATCATTAGGGTTTAGATTAATCAAACATTGAACCATCTAAGCCTTCAAGGCATTAAGCATTCTTAACCCTAAAAGTCCCCAAACGGTTTCACACTTCAACCTCCAAACGGTTTTGAAACCGCATGGAGGGGTTGACCGTTTGGAACCTTTGACCTTCAAGACCGCATGGACATGTTCACACTCAAGACTATTTGCCCTTAAACGGTCTTGAAACCGTTTGATCACGTTGACCGTTAGGCCAAGGTTGACTTTGAAACCGTTTGATCAAATTAACCTTGAAACCGCATGACCTTAAACGGTTTGGAAACTGCATGGGTCCAAATGGTTTTGAAACTGTTTGGGCAAACAGTCTTGAGACCATTTTCCCCCAAACGGTCTTGAGACCATTTGCCCCCAAACGGTCTTGAGACCGTTTGGTCCAAATGTCTCAAAACTGCATGGACCTAAAAAGTGCATCAACACTTACAATTGATTAGGGTTTTCAATGTTGAACCCCTCAATTGGTCTAATACATGTTAACCACTTATCAATTGAGCCAATTAGGTTTATCCTTAACCAATTTGACACTCAATTGACTCTCAATTGGCCATCAATTAGGGTTATGACCAATTGGATTAGGATTTATAATCGATCAACCATCAACATCCATCAACATGAGTCTAATTGAAGTTAAACCCATCAACTATCACCCAATTGGGCCATGACCTGACTCCAAACGGTCTTGGGATCATTTGGACATCCTCCAAACGGTCTTGAGACCATTTTCCCAAAGTCACACCAAAAACTAAGTCAATTTGTTAAGGGTGGAACCCTAATTAGGTCACCAAATCAGCACTTTGATTGTTTCAACAATCTATTATGATTGGACCTTCAATTGATCCAATTCCCTTAACCCTAGACCTCCAAACGGTCTTGGGTGATCACCAAACGGTCTTGAGACCGTTTGGGTGATCCCCAAATGGTTTTGAAACCGTTTGGGCCACTCAACCCAAACTTCAACATAATTGGACCATAAAATCAGCAATTGAACCCGATTAGGGTTTAGGTGATTAAAGTGCCTTCAACTTGAGATTTATTTGCAATTAGATGATGATTCTTTGTAGGTGATTAATTCACAATGTGTCCAGCAAACCCTAAAATGGTCAACGCTTGGTCAAACCTCCCAAATGGTTTTGAAACTATTTGAATCAAAACGGTCTTGCAAATCACATGAGTCCAAACGGTTTTGAAACCGTTTGGTCCCAAATGGTTTTGCAAACCATTTAGACCAAAGGTGGGAGAACGTTTGATAAAGTTACCTTGGTAATCACGCCCATCATCTTCTACCTTGAGACTAAGGTTTTTTCTTCACGGTTTTGCTTGCAAGAGTGCAAGGGGAGATAGGGAAAAGAAGAACTAGCAACTATCACATAGAAAAAGAGAAGCATAACAAAGCATAAGGGTTTAGAGTTATAAAACCCGCCTTAAAGTCAGTCCTAGAGCTCCAAGATTCCAAGCTTTAATGGATTCTTGAGCTCCACAGGTCGGCTAAGGTCGTTTCTCCAAGAATTGGTTGGAAGGGATGGCTAGAAAGAAGAATCAAGTAAGAAAAGACCATAAAACCAACCTTGTAACCTGACTTCCTCCATGAATCCGAGCAAGACGATAACCAAACCTTACCTAGAACTCCTTAGCCATTCTCCTCTGTTCTAGAGCTCTGCTCTTAGTCAGTCCAAGCAAGGGGATAAGAAGGGAAGTGAAGGAAACGGTTCCTTGGTTTACTAAGAAAGAAGCATATATACTTTGGGTAAAGTTTCATCATAAGGACAACTATTTTCTTCATTCTCATCTAGGTCCCTCCCTTCCTTTAGGCACGTCCCTACTCCTATTCTTGAGTAAAACTTATCTTAAACCCAAGGTCTAGAGGTAAAGAAAGCCAACTTCTTACTAAGTTGCACATATAAAAGGGCCTTATACTTACAACTTGATTATTGTATTTTCAAGAATTATCCTTCTTATCTGATTATTCAAGTGAAGCTCCCTCTTCATAATTTTAATCTAAATGATGTCAAGAGTCATAAAAGATACTCTAGAAGGTGCATTTTACATGTTGCATCCCATGTTTTGGGTAAATTGCACTTTACTCCAAAATTAGGGTTTTAAGCACAAGGATTGCTCCACAAACTGCATCTTGATGCCCAAACTTGGAGAATCCATCATACTTCATTATATACATTCTTATGATGTCTCAACACCAAAGGAACATCCAATCATGTACAAATTGCAAGTTAACCCCTCTAGTTGGGTAATTTTCACATAGGTCCCTGTATTACAAAACAATACTACAACATTGTTTAAAAAGGACAGAAATAGAAATATATGTTCCTCAGAAGCTTTAATTACATACCAAAAGATAATCAGAAGCATCTAATTACATGATTAAGCAAAACACCTAGGGTTAGTTCATAACCCAGGTCAAGGATGTTACATAAAGCCACTCACATACTCATCACTGAGACCCAACTACAGTCCTTCTCCAAACACTTGGGATCAATATGTCAAGGACACATAGTCACTTGCACCTCACATACTCAACATTATGCGCTACGGGTTTCCCTGGGGAATACAAGTTTCACCATCCAGCAAGGTACTAACGCTGAAGTTGGATCGATGGTGCAAGGCACCTACATGATTAGGGTTTCACTTGATTAGTTAAGCCAATCGGGTATCTTTTAGCATCAATCAAGTTATAATGTATGAGCCCTAAACAGATTCTACAAATATAAGGGTATGTTACAACTCCAGAAGATACAAAATGTATGAAGTAAGAACTTGTTACATCATCACATGTTACAACTTCCTTACAAGGTCATCAACATCATCACATCACTAGGGGATTTCAATCCATCATCACAACACTGGAGGATATCTTCTCAAATTAGGCATTGAGCCTCTTCTAGTTCATAGGACCCAATCACATAATCCCTATGTCATATAATCATATCTCATCATGCCTAATTAGGGATCACAATCATTAGCCTGTATCACATAAGCATCACCATAGGAATCACTAGCTATGACTTCCAATCACCTACAAGATTAGGTTTTACAAGTAGGATAGAGAAAATTTCATCACAATGCCAGTTACTTCAAGCAAGTTAAATAAGTACATCATACACTTGGGATTAGGGTTTACATCTAACCACTATCATAAAACCCTAGGCATATTATCTTCCCACATTCTTGGAACATATAGGTTAACCATCATCATACTAGGTAATCACTCAACAGAACTATGTATTCATGGATCACCTTCAGTTGAAGAAAACATTAGGTCACAATATCCAAGAAACCAAAGAGAAAGACTCAACCCATCAATGGTTAAACACATCACCCAAGGTCAACTACCAAGACCAACAGCCATAACTATCAAAACATGTCAAATAGACAAAGGAAATTATCCCAGGAGGATACGTGTATATATTCAACCAAAGAGATGACCTAGGTCGATACGTGTATATATTCAACCAAAGAGATGACCTAGGTCGAAGGGAATCATGGTCAAAGGCCATACCAGTGACCAACGGACTTTCCTCACCATATCAAATGACTGCAATCAAGGGTAAACCAAGCAATCAAATCAAGGGAAAACTATAATGACTCGTTTTAAAATTAATCATCTAATCTTGATTTACTTGGATGATTGCATGCTTAATCAGATTGATCATTTTTAAAAGCTATTAATGATGGTAGTTTAATTTGATGTTTTAAATCTAATGAGAAGCTTTAATAATACATTGATTTGAATAATTGGGGTTTAGTAATTGGAAACTGAGTTGGCCCAAATTAGTTTTTTATGGTATATGAATACAAAATTTGATAAATATATTAACTTTCTTTAGACCTGTTTGTCGGTCGAGTTACACCATTCATTCATATTGAAATATAGCAGTGTGGTAACTGAATTTTATCTTTTTATTGGTGCATCCAATTGATCTCACATTTTAAATTCAGTTGGGAAACTATATTATAGGCATACTATTAGTTTTGTGTAATTTTTGGATGATTTTTTATCTCTACAAAAAGGGGTGATAGTCGAGTTCTACCAAGGACAAACTTGACCGACCATGTTATTGACTACAATACATAAGTCTAGTATTTTATTTTAATTTATTTATTGGTAACTCTTCATGATATGAAATTTTAATTGTAGATATTAAAGTCAATTATAAACAACATTTTAATTTATCATAATTTTCAAAGATGTTTGTCCTATGAAATAAACAATTTATAGTAACATTTGAATAATAGAAAATTCAGCTAAAATAAGAAAAAGTATCGTGAGGGGCCAATGTGAAAATTACCTATGCACCTCAATTTCTCTATATGATCAACCTATCACACTAGGATCTCTCATAATTCATGATTCAAACTAGTGAGATGAAATCCTAGAGAGAGAGGGAGAGTTAGGGTATGAGAGGAGAAAGTGGTGGAATGGTAGATCTTGGATTTTATTATCTGAGATATGATGAAATCAAGAAAGTTTAGCATCTTTGCATAGATTTTCATGGTAATTATTCTATCACATGTCATAATTCTATCCCTCCTATGATTCGATTCAAACTTCAAATCATCCCCTTTTCTAACTCTTTATCTTCTAATCTCCATTTCTAGGGTTTCCAAGTTGATAGGAGAAATAAATGGATTATGTTGCTAGGGTTTGATTGGTTTTCAAAAAAACTTAAAGTTTGATCTAGGTTTCTAAGGTTCTTGTCACCTTAGGTGAGTTTTTTCTCCCTCCTAAGCTATGTATTCATGTTTAAAGTCGAATTGTACCAGGCTAAAATAATCAAAAACCTTGCTTATAAATATATGTGATTGGGAATTGATTTGAAAAAATGTTAGGGAATCAAATTCTATTGATTTTGATTATTTATCATTTATTGGAACTTTCTTAGTTCCTAATATATTGATTGAGGATTTATGGAGAATCCTATGGATATATGAATATGCTATTCAATGTGAGTATTTCCTAAAATTGTCCCAATGGCTGGTATGCTTCAGAATTGAATTGACATGTATATAATCATACTTGAATTGTATTAAAATGAATTATATAAGTGTTTTAGTGAGTCTTACTAAAACTAAATGTGATATACACATTAGGATTAGTATGAGGTGGAGATATTCCCTATCTAGGGTTTGTGTGGAGGGATTGAATCAAATAAGCTAATGAGTCAATGTATACTTATGATTGATGAATGAAATATGTGAAAATGGAAACTAGGGTTTCCATGTGTGTGAATAGCCCTAATGAATCCTTGTGCTTCGTGGTGAGATTACTGAATGATATGATTCTTATGATGTGTTGATCTAAGGATCACTTCTTGAAAACCCTAGAAATTTTTTTTAGATGAGTATGAGTGATAAAGCTTGAACTTGTATTGAATGTTGTAAATGTGATGACATGTTGAAGTATAAGTGTTACAAACCCAGTTTTGGGTTCATTTGGTGGGAAATGTGATTTATCATATTAAAGAAATTTGAAAAAATAAAGATATAATTTGTTTTGAATAAATGGATTTCGTTTACAATAGCCTTGATAATTGTTTTGTGGGCTTTATTGGCTATTAGGCCCAATAACAAGGAAGAGACAAAAGGAACTCCATTATTAATAAGAAATGGAGAAAATAAAAATGTAGAAACCTCTAGAAGGCTGAAATATATAATCCAAAGGTGGATTTCGTGCCTCTTGGGTTCCTTGGGTTCCAAGGAGTCCAAAGTTGCAAAAAGAAAGCAATAAGAAAAGAAAAGATCAATTAAATATTTCTTTATTAAGAAAGAAATTGAAAATAATGATAAAATGTGGAAAATAAGTGAAAAGATGTATAATTGAGTTATCCTTGATGGATTTTCATATCCAAAGGATTTCTAATGTTAAAAGGAATGCCAATGAGGAAAATAAAAAGAAATATAAAGAGAAATCCTCAAAAAGAGATATTTTAGTAAGAAATAAACAAGATAATGTGAAATAATGAATATAGATGCATCTAGAAGGATAATAAGTATCCTTAAAAAGGAATTTCAAAATCAAGGAGTTCCAATGAATAAGAAGAAAGAGAAAATGCAAAATAAGACAAAATAAGAGGATAGTGTGATACATAATTAATGAATTTTTGGTATGATCAAAAGAGGTACTTTCTATTATAAGGAAATATAATCAATGTCTCTCTGGATTTGACAATTATGTAAACATGTTAATATTAATCAGATTGTCATGACACAAGAGAGATATAGAGGATGAAAGGGTTCCTTGTTAATCAAGGAACATGTTTAAGGAAAATACTTGATAAAGGATATATTACACGCCAAGAAAGGATACCAAATCTTTGCAGATAGTAGGACTCATTTCCTCATTGATAAATAGACTCTTGTGTACGCTTAATACCTTTATCCTCGGCTATATAAAGGCTTGGACTGGTGCCTCGCACCCAGGGAGTTCACAGACGTCATGCATCTCTCTCTTCCAGACCTTTCATCCCTTTCTTCCCACGATGGAAGGGGAGGTGCAATCCCAGAGGTGGTGCTGAGCCAAGGAGGGAGTTTGAGAGGGGAACAATACCCTCCTGCTGGGTTGGGCGGCGAAGAGGTTATGTGATCCGAGGGTTATCCACCTTGGCCATCGGCCTTACGTCTGCTAGGAGGTCGCTATTCACATTCTTGTTCTCATGCACCCAACTACCACTGTCGCGACCCAAGGGCACCTTTCGATGCGTGGAGGCATGGTGGAGGTAGGGGAACCACCCCTGGTGGTCATCGAGATCCAAGGAGAAGTGGACAGGCCGCGTTCAATCCCTAACCTAACGGCAACAGAGGGGCAGCCGCGAGGAAGGAGATGAGCAGGGCTTTAGATGAGTTTTCCCTTCTGAGTTGTGAAGAGCCCAAGAGCCGCCCGGGGGTATAAATGACATTTTGAAATGTCTTCAAACTAGCCAGGCTACATTGCATGGAAAGAATGACGTGGCGCGCTCTGATTGGCTAAAGTAAGTCAATTTTGCAAAATTCGTATCTAATTAACCGTAGCTTAGATGGATACACATAATATATTAATTTTGTACAATAGAACACGAGGAATGCAATAAAAATATAATTGAAGCCTTTTTCTAATTGTAATTCGAAAAGTAATGGAAGTTATCAATTTTAATGCTTAAATGATTAAGAAACCCTATTTTGAGATGATTTATCTATTTAGAAGGGTTTTATGGATTATTAAAGTTGATATTAACTTGTTAATTGCAAAAAGGTACATTAAGAAAAAAAGGATGAACTTTGCATGTAATTAGTTTAATTTAGAGTTTCATGTGCATACATGTGCTTTAATGGGCCTTGAAACCCTAATAATGGTAATTATGACTCTTAATAACTTTAATTGTTCAAAATCATGATTAAAGTCGAAATATGATAATTCTAAGCTATTTCGAGTATAAAAGTTCCTACTTGTGGATAAATACCCTTAATATAGAAATTAGGGTTTTCTAATGAATAAAGGAAGAAATAATGACAAGTAAAGTTCGTATGTGAATTAGACCATAATGAACTATGAATTAATGATAAATGAGCATAGTGATCTTGTCACGGATTAAAAGGATAAAAATGGTAGCTTTAATGTAAAAGAGGCTTAATGGAGTTAATTGATGGTTAATTATGCTTTTTCTGATTTCAGGGTTATATGTGGTTAAAAGATAACCTTAGTATCGTTCATGAAGAATAGATGATATACTTAGGGTTTATGAGTAATTGTATAAAATTAGGGCTTAAAATAGTAAAAGATGAAGGGAAACCCTAATTACAATGGAAACCCTAAAAGTGGACTAGAAACCCTAGGAAGCGAGTTAAGTTTAATAGATATTGATGGTATGATTAATAATAGGAAATTGTATGCATATTTTAGGATCTCATAATGTGCTTGCTTATTTGGATTTCTTGATTGAATTATTCTATCTCCAATTAGCCTGACAGGTATGTGGTTACGCTTATGAATAATCGCTTTAGTTTCACGGTGATTCTCGAACGATTTTATCGATTGCTTCAAAATAACTGTTGGATGTCTTTTATTACATGCAACTATAGATTAACTATGACTATCACTATAAATACATATATAACTGGCTTAGATCCGGGTCCTCCTCTGTGGATTTACAAAGGCTAAAAAGGGTAACCTAGAGCAAGGTCTAGGCTATCATGACTTAGAAATTGGGCTACCTACGTGTAGTGCCATGAGACTCTTAGCATACCATGAGTTAAGGAGTGGACTACCTACAGGAAGTGCCATGTGACTCAACCCTAGAAATGGATTCACCTATTAGGTGGGATCATGAGGGGTTTAATGGGGATCTACCATAAGGAAGGTAGCATCCAGGTCCACGACAGGGACAGCGCAGAGGATAGGATATGTGTGGATCGCGCAGTTATATTTAAAATGTAAAGTTGGTTGTTAAACTGAAATTGATGACAATATGTTGTTATTAGTTGCATGATTATTGCTTCCCCCATATACCATCTTTATGCTGACCGACGTTTTGTTTGTCGGCATTTTAGGTACGAGTGTAAAGAACCAACAGTAAAGTGGCATATGTGGAATTAAATATGAATTAAAGTTCAAAGGAGGATTAGTTAGAATAGACTCCATGTGGATAGAAGTAGATATACAAGTTTTAAAAAAGGATATGAAAAGTTTAATTTTATTACAGCCTTTCAGTTTAGTTTAGTAGAATTTGATGATTATTATTGATTATTTGTTGAACCTTTGATTCGGGAATTGGGATAACGGCGCTGACCTCTTGGTCTCCCATAATTGGGGGTTACTGGGAGGCGGAGTCATTACATTTGGTATCAGAGCATAGGTTCCTCATTTTATCTTTAATAATTATTAAATTTTACAAACTTTGTAGAACCCAAGGGAGTTATTAGAGGAATTTTTGAAAGACAGAGGTGTCTAGAAAAGGATCACGTCCGGGGGCTGGCAAGATTTTCCTCCGCACCACTAGTCGGAATATGAGGACTCCCGGATTAGTGTGACTGCCTGGCCAATGTCTCAGGATTTGACTCGAAATAAGACACCTTTAGGACTCTCTCATCTTATTCATCCCTCCTCAACTCAAATGTTGTTAAGGACCTTAAGGATTAGGGTTTTCTCTCTCTTTTCCTCACCCTCTTGAGGTATGGGTAAGGTTGATAAGGTTTAAGGAATCCTCCACCAAATTAATGAAAAGCATGTAAATAAGATGTCATGGACATAATCTTAATAGATTAAGCATAAACTAAAGAATAGATACATGCTTAGGTCATATGAAATAAGTTGTCATGCCCTCAGGAGAGACCTGAAGCTAGACCTTCTTGTCAGGAGGATAAGTAAAGAGAGTTAGACTTGGAAGTAGAGATCTCCATTTCAAGTAGAGACCTAGCACATCCTCTGGATGATGTTAACCCTAACCCTAAGTGTTGGTTAGAGAGAGATGACATGATGAGTTAGATGTCATGATAGACCAGGCGTGAGGGTGGACATGCTTTTGGATGCCCATATGAGCCATGAGAGGTTGGATGACCTAGTACCTTTGGCGACCCAACCTTGGGAAGGGTCATGCATGTTAGAGTGAAGGATAGCTCCTTCAATGTTGAGGTTAGAGAAGAACCTATGGAAACCATACAGACTTATGCAAGTAGGGCATATCATGCACCCAGAATATGACAGTAGTGTGAGCAGTATGTTGAAACCCTAGCCAAGAGAGTATGTTGGATAGTTGATGAGATAGGCATAAGGAGTTGTGGATAACCTTGAGCAAACATAAATTGAACATAGGCTTCACCCACATAGAGGTATGCTTGTGAGATTGATCCATCTTCATGGAGAAAGGACCTTTTAAGGTTGGTTGTGGAGTTAGCTCTAGAGAAAGAGAGAAGGACTCAAGCAAGAAGGTTGGAAGCCTAGACTCCGAGATATGGGGAAAAGTGGGGAGTTGAGGATGATGCGACCTAAGTGGATGTTTGTGGTTGAATCATGCTTGATCCCTAGAGGTTGATGATGTCTCGGTTGCCACGAGAAACCCTAGAGAGAGGATGAGTCTGCTGGTACCACTGTATCTATGGTATAGATGGGGAAGATGAGTTCCTTAAACCATAAAGAGGTTTAGTAATAGCTTGTAAGGCTTATACCTGGTTGGTTGTCCTTGAGGAGGACTCCACTCTGAAGTGTTGCTCGAGTAGGAGGATGACAGGAAGTGCATGTCATACCTTGTACATGTTTGGATCATAGTTAAGAGGTTGAGCAGACAGTGGACATCAGAGAAGTGAACCTAGGGTTCCTAGGCCTAGGAGGGGAAGTGGTGTACCTGATGCTCATGATAAGGTTTGAGTTCTATAGATCCGAGCATGGTACTCCTCATGTTTAGAGGAAAGGGAAACCCCTTAAGTTTAAGGTATGTTTGATGAACCCCTCACAGCGAAGTTGATGACATGGGAAGGTATGATCTTAATCCAGCATTGAGAAAAGAGAACAAGTATGATCTAGCATGGTTTAGTAGGTGGTCTTCTTGTGCCTTGGTAGCATCTGGGTTGAGCATGCTCATATGGATGTAAACCATAAGGATGTTTGTGACCTTGTTGTCAAGAGATAGTTTCCTCCCATCCTAGGAAGAGGGACCCTTTTGTAAGGTGTACACCAGTTTATGTTGGTTTTGAAGTAACCTAAGGAGGTCTCATAAGATCTTGAAAAGTACCTAGTATGAGAGTGAACCTGTAGACCCATAGATAACCATCTCTAAATGCATGTGGATGTGTTACCATGGAGATAACCGGTATGGGGCCTGACCAAGGTAGGCATGTTGCCATGACCCCTATGAAAGGATGAAAGTCAGCCCATGAATGCAGAGAGAGAGAGAGATGATGAAGGCTAGGGTAAGGTTCTAAGCTGGACATGTACTATAAAAGAATCCTAAGTCTAATCCTAGAGTCAGGTAGGGATAAGACCGATGGAAGTAGGAGTTGCCTAATTCCCTAGTTGCACATGACCATAGGGTTGGGAGGTAACAACTATCATTGTCTGAGGGCCATGGGTTAGGAGATTGATCACCTTCATGAACTCATGGGACCCAAAGGGCAGATGAGTAGGGCACTCTCTGGATGCATAAGGGAAGAGGGATGACCCCAAAAGTGTCGACACCTTATATACCTAGAGGAGATGACCAAGGATTGTGTGTGGATCCAAGTATGTTCGAAACCATTTTTCCATGGAAGTAACTTTGATATCAAGATGCTTGTGATGTATAGACATATGTGGCACGTTTCAACTTAGATTTAAAGGTGTACTGGCAAGGTGGGATGTACCATCTCTACTCTTGGAACAGGAAGAACTCTATTTTTGGATTGCAGCCAAATGCTTATTTCCTCTTGTTATGGGGGTGAGAGATAGGACAATACGCATGCCATACACCAAGATAAAAGATGATGTGAGTTGGAACGTCGCTATGAGGTATGAGGATAGAGATGATAACATACCCTGGTAGAGTGAACGATACATGGATGGTTTACAAACACTAAGAGGAATAATGTAGTCATCTTATGAGGATGTTGTTATCATGAGCTATGAGTTTGAAAAACCAAGAGAATAAGCTCAGAGTTTTCTTGATGAATATAGACTTAGAGCTGAGATGAGATAATAAGTGGAATACATGGAGGTGTATGTCTTCAACTTTACCTAACACATAAGGATGAGAAGTGGTAATGGATGCTCTAGATGAGAGACAACTGCCTAGTTTAGATGGAGGCTGGAAGAGGTTGTTAGGTTAACCCTCAGTTGGAAAAGAGATAAGTTTGGCTAACACACAGATGTAACAATATCAGTTGATCAAGATAAAGGTTGTTTGGTTAGCCAGCCTAGTCCCTGATGCAATGAAAGGAAGGTTGTAAACCTCAAAAGGAAGTGATGAAACCCCGACTAGAGTGGTTTAGTGTTTCTGAGGAATTGATCTTGAGGAATCATGACATATAGGAGATCATGATTTAAGATCATCATATAACATTGTACTACCAAGATAATAAGTGACAATAGTACTTTGGATGCCTAAGATGAAGTTGCATGTGGTGTGTTGACATGCAATCCAGGAGGTGAAGGAAGAACACCAGTAACCCAATGTATTGACATAGAGGATAAAGAGTCTATGAGAGGGAATGAGAGTTCATCACTATGGATGTTGTAAGTCTCCCCTAGACCAAGGAAGGTCGAGATGCAATATGGTTTATGGTAGATCGCCTTACCTATATGACATGAGAAAGAAAGAGTATTGTCAAGGGACAGATCTGGTTGAACTACATATTAAAGAGATGGTTCAACTACACCATGATGCGAGTTCAAAAGTTCTTGAGTATAACCTAAAGATACACTTTCATAAGGTGGAAGTAGGTACATGAAGAACTCGATGTTAGTACCGCTTATCACCCCTAACTAATGGTTAGTATGATCCAGACTAGAGGGTTTGATGAGAGCATGTGTGCTCATTCAGGGTGATATTTGGAGACAGTTTTTGTCTTCGGTAGATGTGATGATAACCACCATAGCCGGTATTGGGATGTAAAGAAGCTCTACAAGGGAGGTTGCGTCGGTCACCACTTCATTAAGATGATTTTGGTGAAGGGACCTCGTGAAGGTCAAGAAAAGGACCACAGTGTGTGCAGATGAAGTCGCTTTGATCATGCAATGGCTAAAAGGAGCCCAAGGATGACATAAGTTGTAAGCTGATGCAAAGTAGACTGACATGCAGTTCACGGTGGGGGAATATGTGACATGAAAATCCAACCCCTCTAAGTTATAGCTAAGAGAGTTGAGTTATCGATGCATGGGTTCTTTTGACATGGTTTGGTGGAGAAGGTTAAGTTTTCCCTTACCCCTCAGAATTATGTGATGTGTGATGAGTTTCATGTGTCCAATTTAGAGCACTATGTGAGGTACCCGGACCATGTGTGGATCAATGAACCTAGTGAGCCCCAAGGGAGGCTGTAATGACCTGAGTCACCTATGAGGTTTATAGATGCTAAGGTGAAAGAACTCAGAGAAAGGAATATGTGATGATAAATGTTCTTTGGAAGCACCATGGATAGGGCAAAGCCACATTGGGGCCAATGATGGACATGTAAAAGTCTTATCCTGAATTGTTTGTTTGCTTTATGGAATTTTGAGGACAAAATTCCTATAAGATGGGAAGGATGTTACAACCCCAGTTTTGGGTTCATTTGGTGGGAAATGTGATTTCTCATATTAAAGATATTTGAACAAATAAAGATATAATTTGTTTTGAATAAATGGATTTCGTTTACAATAGCCTTGATGATTGTTTTGTGGGCTTTATTGGCTATTGGGCCCAATAACAAGGAAGAGACAAAAGGAACTCCATTATTAATAAGAAATGGAGAAAATAAAAATGTATAAACCTCTAGAAGGCTGAAATATATAATCCAAAGGTGGATTTCGTGCCTCTTGGGTTCCTTGGGTTCCAAGGAGTCCAAAGTTGCAAAAAGAAAGCAATAAGAAAAGAAAAGATCAATTAAATATTTCTTTATTAAGAACGAAATTGAAAATAATGATAAAATATGGAAAATAAGTGAAAAGAGGTATAATTGAGTTATCCTTGATGGATTTTCGTATCCAAAGGATTCCTAATGTTAAAAGGAATGCCAATGAGGAAAATAAAAAGAAAGATAAAGAGAAATCCTCAAAAAGTTATATTTTAATAAGAAATAAACAAGATAATGTGAAATAATGAATATAGATGCATCTAGAAGGATAATAAGTATCCTTAAAAAGGAATTTCAAAATCAAGGAGTTCCAATGAATAAGAAGAAAGAGAAAATGAAAATAAGACAAAATAAGAGGATAATGTGATACATAATTAATGAATTTTTGGTATGATCAAAAGAGGTACTTTCTATTATAAGGAAATATAATCAATGTCTCTCTGGTTTTGACAATTATGTAAACACATTAATATTAATCAGATTGTCATGACACGAGAGAGATATAGAGGATGAAAGGGTCCCTTGTTAATCAAGGAACGTATTTAAGGCAAATACTTGATTAAGGATATATTACACACCAAGAAAGGATACCAAATCTTTGTGGATAGTAGTACTCATTTCCTCATTTATAAATATACTCTTGTGTATGCTAAATCCCTTTATCCTCAGCTATATAAAGGCTTGGATTGGTGCCTCACATCCAGGGAGTTCACAGACATCATGCGTCTCTCTCTTCCAGACCTTTCATCCCTTTCTGCCCACGACGGAAGGGGAGGTGCAATACCAGAGGTGGTGCTGAGCCAAGGAGGGAGTTCGAGAGGGGAACAAGACCCTCCTGTAGGGTTTGGCGACGATGAGGTTATGTGATCCGAGGGTTGTCCACCTTGGTCGTCGACCTTACGTCTGCCAGTAGGTCACTATTCCCGGACATGTTCTCATGTGCCTAGCTACCACTGTCGTGACCCAAGGGCACCTTCCTGTGCGTGGAGGCATGGCGGAGGTAGGGGACCACCCCTGGTGGTCTTCGAGGTCCAAGGAGTAGTGGTCGGGCCACGTTCAATCCCTAACCTAACGACAACAGAGGGGCAGACGCGAGGAAGGAGACGATCAGGGATTTGGATGAGTTTGCCCTTCCAAGTTGTGAAGAGCCCAGGAGTCGCGCGGGGGTATAAATGAAATTTTGAAATGTCTTCAAACTAGTCAGGCTACGTTGCATGGAACGAGCGACGTGGCACGCTCTGATTGGCCAAAGTAAGTTAATTTGCAAAATTAATATCTAATTAACCGTAACTCGGATGCATATGCATAATATATGAATTTTGAACAACAGAACATGAGGAATGCAATAAAAATATAATTGAAGCCTTTTTCTAATTGAAATTCCAAAAGTAATGGAAGTTATCCATTTTAATGCTTAAATGATTAAGAAACCCTATTTTGAGATGATTAATCTATTTAGAAGGGTTTTATGGATGATTAAAGTTGATATTAACATGTTAATTGCAAAAAGGTACATTAAGAACAAAAAGGATGAACTTTGCACGTAATTAGTTTAATTTAGAGTTTCATGTGCATAAATATGTTTTAATGGGCCTTGAAACCCTAATAATGGTAATTATGACTCTTAATAGATTTAATTATTCAAAATCATGATTTAAGTCGAAATATGATAATTCTAAGCTATTTCAAGTATAAAAGTTGTGAATTGTGGATAAATACCCTTAATATATAAATTAGGGTTTTCTAATGAATAAAGGAAGAAATAATGACAAGTAAAGTTCGTATGTGAATTAGACCATAATGAACTATGAATTAATGATAAATGAGCATAGTGATCTTGTCACAGATTAAAAGGATAAAAATGGTAGCTTTAATGTAAAAGAGGCTTAATGGACTTAATTGATGGTTAATTATGCTTTTTCTGACATCAGGGTTATATGTGGTTAAAAGATAACCTTAGTATCTTTCATGAAGAATAGATGATATAATTAGGGTTTATGAGTAATTGTATAAAATAGGGTTTAAAATAGTAAAAGATGAAGGGAAACCCTAATTACAATGGAAACCCTAAAAGTGGACTCGAAACCCTAGAAAGCGAGCTAAGTTTAATAGATCTTGATAGTATGATTAATAATCGGAAATTGTATGCATATTTCAGGATCTCATAATGTGCTTGCTTATTTGGATTTCTTGATTGGATTATTCTATCTCCAATCATCCTGACATGTATGTGGCTACGCTTATGAATAATCACTTTAGTTTCACGGCGATCCCCGAACGATTTTATCGGTTGCTTGAAAATAACTATTGGATGCCTTTTATTACATGCAACTATAGAGTGACTATGACTATCACTATAAATACAAATATAACTGGCTTAGATCTGGGTCCTCCTCTGTGGATTTTCAAAGGCTAAAAAGGGTAACCTAGAGCAAGGTCTAGGCTATCATGAGTTAGAAATTGTGCTACCTACGTGTAGTGCCATGAGACTCTTAGCATACCATGAGTTAAGGAGTGGACTACCTACGGGTAGTGCCATGTGACTCAACCCTAGAAACCGATTCACCTGTTAGGTGGGATCATGAGGGGTTTAATGGGGATCTACCATAAGGAAGGTAGTGTCCAGGTCCACTGTAGGGACATCGCAGAGGATATGATATGTGTGGATCGCGCAATTATATTTAAAACGTAAAGTTGGTTGTTAAACTATAATTGACGACAATATGTTGTTATTAGTTGCATGATTATTGTTTCCCCCATATACCAGCTTTATTCTGACCGATGTTTTGTTTGTCGCCATTTTAGGTACAAGTGAAAAGAACCAACAGTAAGGTGGCATATGTGGAATTAAATATGAATTAAAGTTCAAAGGAGGATTAGTTAGAATAGACTCCATGTGGATAGAAGTAGATATCCAAGTTTTAAAAAAAGTTATGAAAAGTTTAATTTTATTACAGCCTTTCAGTTTAGTTTAGTAGAATTTGATAATTATTATTGTTTATTTGTTGAACCTTTGATCCGAGAAATGGGATAACGACTCTGACCTCTTGGTCTCCCATAATTGGGGGTTACTGGGAGGCGGGGTCATTACAATAAGTATTAATACTTGAATTGAATATGATGAGTCTTACTAATATGATCTACATTTAAAATTTTAGATCATTATGAATTACAAATAAACATATAAAAATCAAATACTAGACTGATATATTGCAGTCTGCAGCATGGTCAGTCGAGTTTATCCTGGGCAGAACTCGATCGACACCCCTTTCTGTAGAGATCAAACATCATCCAAGAATTATAAAAATTTAATATTATTTCTATAAAAGAGTTTCCCAACTATATTTAAAATTTTAGATCAATTGGATACACCAATAAAAAGATAAAATTCAATTATAAAACTACTATATTTCAATATGAATGAATGGTCGGTCTAGTTTGAAACTCGACCGACAAATAGTTATGAAGATAGTTAAAAATTCTAAAATCTTACAAGAACATAATTGAATTTTAAAAATGATATTCAAATTTCAACCAAATCAAAGTTATAGATAAAATATTAAAAATCATTTAGTACACCATTATATTTATCAAATTTTCTATTCATATGCCATCAAAACCTAATTTGGGCCGATTAGGGTTTCTAATTCTTAAAGCCTATTATGTGAATCAAAACATGATTAAATCCTCTCATTATATTTAGACATCAAAATCAAACTACCATCATTGTTTAAACTTTTTAAAAAATGATCAATCTGATTAAGCATGCAATCATCCAAGTAAAATATGACTAGATGAATAGTAGGCCTTTACAAATTCTCCCCTCCTTATATAATTTCATCCTAAAATCCAAAAAAAATGCATAAGAATATCACATCACCTAATCATTCATCTCTCTCGACATCAAGTTAGAAGTACTTCTATTTTATATTTCTTTCATATGATATCCCTTTTTATATGGATATTTCATCCTTTGTCATCATCATATCTCTCCTTGAGTATTACAAACATTGACTTTACAAATATTAGTAATACATCATTTATCAATAAGTGTTTCACATCACCTTTCATATTTTTTTTAAATTTTATTAGGTATATCATAGATCATGATTATAACTCATTCTATATTATCATCCACATCCATCACTTTCCTAAATAAAAAATATCACTTAGTATGCATCTTACCTCATAGATTTTTCTCGCTCTTTCAAATTTCATACCCAGATTCAAACTCATTAGAGATTGTCTTCATAATCCATTAGACTTTCATCTTTCTTATATGAAATTTTATGCTTGTCATAGGTTCCATATTGAATTATAAATCTTTTTCTCTTTCACCAATTGATCACCATTCTTTTCTTTCACCATTCATTTATTATACTACCAATTTGTGTTCATTTGGATACTTGGTCAGGGCATCCAGAAGAAGTACAGTCAGCAGTTCTATACTAACTTATCTCAACACCCAAATACTTGACCAGAGCATCTGGATACTAAGTTCAGTCAGTATGCACATCATTCAAGTTATATTCAACATCCACATTTTTATTTATTCCTAAATCCTATTGTCCCTACTGACTCATCTAACCTAGGCTCTGATACCATATTGTTGGGTCTTCTCCTTCGATCAACATAGCTACCAACCATTAGAGAGAATCCCTAAACCTAATCTAAATTATGAAGAAAATAATGAATTATCAACAAAAGCGATTAAAATAGTATATGAAGGTCATAGGTAATTTTTTTCTTTTTCTTTCTCATAAAACCTATAAAATAATGTCATGTCATGGACCTCACATTCAGATATCACAAATCACATTCAATTTTATCAAATCTAAAATCAAATTTTACTACTTACACGCAGTTCAGTTTACATCTCATAGATGTACATGAAACACAAACTCATTATACTACCCAACCTGGGAAAGAGAATGTACAGGGACAATCTAATCTATCTAGATTATTCTGATTATATCTTCTTTGTCATGACCTCTCCACTGGATAGCATTATACCAAAAAACATTTGAAACAATCTCATGAGGCTCTAATAGATCCCTAGTGAGTCGGTACCTCCCACTCAAGATGAATACATGCATTAGCATTATATTAAGTATAATGAACTTAAAATAAACTTGTAGATAAGGAAAAGACTAGAAAATAGTTCTAGAATATAGTTAAATTCAGTTTACAATGATAGTCTAATCAAAGAGATAAGGTAATCACTTAAACCAAGTCCAACTTTAAAATATATTTTAGAGCATGTCTATGAACAAATCTGTCGATGCTTCTTAGTTTAGGTTAACAATACTTGAATATGGATAACAAGTCAGGATCTAAACATTCTGAATCTATACATAAGAATAACATCATCCTGATGATACCCCACCAGCCAGACCAGGAACACATCATGTAGTCCTAAAGCTGAAGTACAATGCATCTATTTTAGTATGACTATGAAATTATGAGTAGCCGTCACATGAATGTGGGTCCTTTTATACAATCCACATAATAATGAATTGTGAAGGATGATTAGAGATTATGGTGTAAGAAGATGTAACCCAAATTTATTCTTTATAAGCTAATGTGAGTAGCATAATAAAGAATGATCATTATTGTTTATGGGAATGACATTATATGTCAATGGAATGGTACACTTACCTAAATATAAGAAATAATATGAAGAAAAATGTAACGAATGGTGATGGAAAGTTAAAGATAAAACTAATGAACTTATTATGATGAACTCTTTAATCTTTTATTTTAACTACATGTGGCTTAACCCAAATTGAATGAACTATACCAAACCTAGACTTTGATGGATGCCAATGAGAAGATAAGCTTTCTATATCAAGTGAATTAAGAATGATTGGTTCCAATAATGTAATGAACATGACATGAAAGAAGTTGAGACTAATTAATATGGAATGAAGGAAAAATATTAGAATTAATAGACAGATATAAGAACCTAAGTCTAGTTCTGAAATCATGAGTTAGATGATGCTATTGAATAACAATCTCAAATGAGGGATTAAGGAATGCACATAAATGTAGTTGAATTCAATTAAAAGATGAGGTTCAAGTATCTAAGTTGATTTACAAAAATGTATTCTTGGATTGTGATTATTTGATAGAATAGTTTTACTTTGAAGATGGACTATTTTGATGGATTCAAATGATACTCAATGTGTGTTGATGAGTAACCCTATCTGAAGAATGTGAAATAAAAGAAGAAAAGAACTAAGTGTGCTATGCATGTATATGCATGCAATTTATTTGCATCCATTGAAATTGGATGGAATAAGTATATGTTGTATGCCAAATCAATTCTGAGTATTATGAATGATACAAGATATCTATATGCTTTCATTTTTGCTAGTTCTAATGCCTCTGTGAATATTTGTTAGAACTCTGATATAGAATGAACTAATAACAAATATGTTGAAATTGAATTTAATATGCACTGCTTACATTTAAGAACTGATGAGGGTAAATGTAGCACAATGAGATTATTTTCCAGGCTAAAAGTCCAATGATGATGATAAAATCCTAATAGGGTATATATTGTAGAATGAGTTTATGTCTCGGGCTAAAAACCCACTGATGATGATAAAACCCTAATGGGGTATATGTTGGACAAAAAGATTATGTCTCGGGCTCAAAGACCACTATTGATGATTGCTATGAGATGATGTAGAAGATAGAAATAATCATGTGTGTTGCAATCTAGAGATTTATTGTGTTTCTTGCATTAATCATTGTCTTTCTTGCTAAGATTAATCCATTTCATGTTATTCTAGTTATGCGAGAATATACAAATATGATATATGATGTTTTGAATTCTTTTAAGATGAGTAGAAGAGATTAATAACAAGTGAATGATGAAACATCTAGTTAGGTGCCTCGAACACCGTGAGTTTCCCCTGAGGACCACACTGGGGAAACAAAATAGGTTTCCTAGTAGTAATTGATGAATTATGAGGAGGATTTTCAAAGTGTGGATCGATACCTTAAAGATTAGACCACCAGGGTTTAGGAGTGATTCATCTAGGGTGGATCTGGCCCTAAATCCTTGTTGTGAATGTCTATATCCATGAGGAATAGACTCTGATGAAATGAAATATGTGAAATGTTATGATATTTGATATACTATTTTTTTTGTTCCTATATCGTGTACCCGAGATCACAACGTGAGCCACTTTAGGCAACCCTGAGGTGGCTAGGGTCTGTTGTTGATATCTTAGGGTGGCCGACTAGACCCTAAGATAGTAAGAGTGAGTCATTGATACGAGAATCAGGCGTGGAAACTTCTACTTGATGAGGTACAAGTCAAGTAATTTCAGGAAAAATGAAAAAAAATTTTGGAAAGCCGTGTAGAATATGATTTGAATATTTGTTACATTCCTTTTAATTCTAGATGATAATTTTCTATTGTTGATTATGTTTCATGTTGTAGAAAATAATCATTCTATAATAGGGATTATCTGTTTCATATTTTTATCTATCTTGTTGACAAGTAGCGAATGTTGGGATTATATCCACTTTGAATATGATTTGGATTGCTTGTCATTTGATAGTATTGTTTGGTAGACATGCATCTTATATAGATCAATATATAGTCGTTTAATTAGATATATTAGTTGATTCATGTGATAAGGAAACAAATAGCAAGTTGATGATATTGCCTTGTATGGAGTATTATTACATTCGCCATACGTGTATACACTAGTAGGAAATATGATAGGGCATCCTACCTAAGTTATTACATATCCAAGATTTACTTTTTGCTTTTTGTTGTCAACTAATATATACATTAAAGTCTATGACATAAGGTATGTATGATTCATCCAGCTGTAGCAATTTCTTTGATGTTTCATGATCATTACCTTGGGCAAGTCTTGAATGTAGTGGAGAGGGTGATTTAGACTCCCTCCCTCTATCTTGATCATCCTTTACATGAATGTAGGTGTATGAGGAGGTTTCATGGAGTGAGTAGGAATCTTAGATCAACACTAGGCCTGTGATGGAGTGGACTTCTAGAATCTTTAAATGTCCAATGACATAATGTTAGTACTTGAAGTGTGTTTTGATCATATGAGTGTATTCCAATTATTTTAGACTAAGTTGGTGTGACTTTCAATGTCACGTGGGGTGCTTACATATAAAAGCAGCATATCGTTCACTAGATGCATGATGGCTTTGGGCGAACAGGAAGAGCCACAGACCTGGTTCCACCTCAGCCACATGAGGACTCAATAGTTCAGGTTGTATGTTCTACCCTGTAGTTATCAATATTCGTGATCAGGGGTGAAAGGAATTGACGAGTCTCAACTAAGCCCACGTCAGGGTTGTGGCACTATGCAAGGAGGTATGGGTAGTTTCCATAGCCTGTTCCCATAAGTGCAGTTCAAGCCGCATTTGGGACGTGAGGGTGAGTGCAGTCTTCAGTTTCTCATCCTCTCCTCCAGCAGGGAAGACGAAGAAGAATGAACCAGAGAGAGGGAGAATGAGAGTCTTGTTTGTGGTGGTTGACCATTGAGAAACCTGTGCCGGACCACGACGAAGTTGGAGGGAGGTCCATCTTGCATCGAGGACATAGCTAGGCGGGATGATGAACTCTAGTTGAGAGAAGCTTGTTCGATCATATTTAGGGGATCTATGCTTAACCAGGAGATCTGGATGGATGGGGAAGGTTTGTTGAGGACCAATGCATCTCCAGTGCCTTTGGGTACCCAAGGAAGACAAAGCTTCTTTTTTCCCCAACCCCTTGCTCTTCTATGCGGTTGTACGGTGGCATCTGGAAGTGAAGAATAGGCAGAGCTCTAGATCAGCCGCTGCAGACCCCGACAGGTCCCTCCAAGTGTGTGGAGGTCCTTCACACTGCAATTGGGAGTCCAGGTAGGTGCTTTGAGGTTAGATGTCACAAGTGATATCTCCGCATCAGAAGAGGATGAGAGAAGCTTCTGGCGATGGTTCCTCGTCGTGGCCTAATCCAGTGGTGGCGCCGACCTCCATGAACACCACAAAGAGCCTCCACCAGTGAAGCCATCCGGCCGACAGCCTGGATGGAGAGAGGCCGAAGCACAGGATGGATTAGGTCCTACTTGAGGAGAATGGGAGGATAGTTGATAGTGTTAGATAAATGACTTTTGTTGTTACTGTAGAAACACGTAATTATTGTAGCAAGTAATTACTGTAGTGTTGTTACTGTAGCAAAGCATTTATTTAGCATGGGTTAAGCCCAATGTAGTGCAGCAAGTACATGTGAGAATGTTGTGTTGTTTCAAGTGCAAATGGCAAAGAAGTTTTATCCCATATTGCTCACACCTAGAACTTTTGTGGTCCTCATATGTAGGATCACATGGGGCACTAGTGTCCAAAGAAGTCCTAGGAAGGAGGTATGCTCACCTCCTTGGTGGGTGGGATTTCCACATCACAACGCACGCATGCACGCGCACGCGCGCACGCCACGCCACGCCTCGCCTCGCCTGGCCGGGTCGGGCTCGGGCTTGTGGCTTGTGGCTTGTGGATTGTGGAGAATGTCTTCCGTCTTCCGTCTTCTTTTTGCACTAGGATACAACTAAGTAATTAATTACTCGTGTAATTAATTGTTGCTTTCATATTCGGATTTCTTAAATCCTAATTAGAAAGTGTTTCTCTTTTATGGTTTATTCCATATTGTGTACAAGAGCAATCGAGTGTTGCGTCTCACTGGGAATAGGATTAGGGACGTGCGTGGCTATATATATGTGTCCAGTCATTAGGGTTAAACACACCAAAAATAGTCTTCTGCCACCGTGTGTTTTGAGAGCCCTAATCCCGAGTGCGAGAGTAGTCATCCCTGGAGTCGCTTTGCAGAGTTGTACTCCTATGCGAAGTGTGAATCAACCTTCCTATCTCTGAGACGTAGCTGTCAGGCGGTGGTACCTGTAGTTGATGTGCTGCACTAGTAGCAGTGCAACGTGTGCGAGAAAGACGTGCAACAATCCAGGTTCATGCTGGATCAAGACTGGGAGAACGGTGCTTATCCGCAAGGATTGTCGGGCACTGATTTCTTTAAGTAACACGTTCGTTTCTCAACGAACGATCTGGTTTGCGAATCTAACTCCTATTTTCTATTCTCCTGCTTCATTTGTTCTTTGATTCTTATTTTGGATCTACCTAGACTGTTAATTATATTGCACCTATCACTGTTGCATGAACGACAATAACCAACATTAACAACAGTCTTAAAGAAATCATATTTCTATCGTTAAATTAGCAATGGCCGGTCATGGTAGTTCGAGATGTAAGATTGATACAACCAATATGCCTGAAAAGTTTACGGGTACGAACTTTGCCCGTTGGCAGAGTCGTATGGAAATTTGGTTGAATATTGCAGGTTATGATCAGTATTTAATTGAAACTGAACCTGTATCTGATGAATCAATTCCTGATAATGCAAACATTATTGCTAATTGGAAGAAGGGTGATAAAATGTGCCGCAGGTTTGATTCTGTTTGGTTTAAATAACAAATTGTATGATTCTTACTCAAAGCCGCCAGTCACTACGTCCAAGGTTTTATGGGAATTGTTAATTAAGAATTTTAGCACTGAAAATCAAGGTGTTGAAAAATACTGCGTGTCTAAATTTCTTAAGTTTCAGATGGTTGAGGGTAAGTCAGTTTCTGATCAAACACACGATCTACAACTCCTAGTTCATGAACTCTCAGATGCCAAGATAGTTTTTCCTGAGAAATTCGTTGTTATGTCTATCATAGAAAAATTCCCTAACTCTTGGGAATCGTTTGGTATGTCTCTAAAGCATCGCAAAGGGACACACACCATGGATGAATTAATGATGGATATTAATATACAAGAAGAACACTTAAAGGAGAAAGGGGTCAAGGTGCCTACTGATGCAAATCCAACTGTTAATCTTACTTCTACGAAAAACACCAAAGATACGAAATCTAAGAATGCACATAAACCCAAGGCAAAGATCCAAAAGAAACCGAAGAACAAACCTTGTTGGACTTGTGGACAGGTTGGCCACTGGAACAAGGATTGTCCTACTAAGAAGGCAAAGAAAGCTACCACATCTGCAAGTGAGGAGGCTGTGGTCAATATGATGACTACATCCTTGAGCCTCAATGATGGGTACGTTTCTATTAAACCTGAAATTCTTTCTATATTTGAACCACTTTATTGGATAATTGACACTGGGGCTAATGTACATGTGTGTGCTGATAAATCCTTGTTTGTGTCTTATCAAGCCTCTCGAGGTCGATCCGTGACTTTGGGTGATTCCAGCTCTGCAGAAGTCAAAGGCGAAGGACGGGTGGACTTGAAGTTCCCTTCGGGGAAGGTTTTGACTCTTAACAGGGTCAAAAATGTTCCAACCATTCGACGCAATATCCTTAGTGGCGTCATATTAGTTAGAGAAGGTTATAGAGTAGACTGTAAATGTAATAAGGCTATTATTACATGCCTTCGTGATTCTTTGTTTTTCGGCAAGGGGTACTTATGTGATGTGGAGAACTTGTTTAAGATTCATGTTGAACCTGTTTCAAATTCCGTTTTAAATTTGAATGATTATAGTTCTGTTTGCATGAATCTTGTTTCATTCGATGTATGGCATTCACGTTTGGGACATGTTAATGTTGCCTCAATGAAGAGTATGATGAATCTAGATTTGATCCCTAAATCTAAAGTTAGCAACAATAAATGTGAAATATGTGTACAAGCTAAATTGCCTAGGAAGCCTTTTCATTCTGTGAATAGGAATTCGGAAATTTTGGATTTAGTTCATACAGATATCTGTGAATTTAATGGTGTTTCTACGAGAGATCAAAAATGTTATTTTATAACTTTTATTGACGATGTGAGTAGATACTGTTATGTCTATTTACTTAGAAGTAAAGATGAGGCATTGGATAAATTTCAAATTTATAAGAAAGAAGCTGAAACTCAAACCGGTAAAGTACTTAAGTGATTAAGGTCTGATAGGGGAGGAGAGTATACCTCGAATTTGTTTTTGGAATTTTGCCAATTACATGGTATAGTTCATGAGGTAACTGCTCCTTATTCACCAAAATCAAATGGAATAGCTGAACGTAAAAACCAAACCTTAATAGATATGGTAAATACCTTACTCCAAACATCTGGATTACCCAACTTTATGTGGGGGGAAGCTTTGAATACAGCTTGCCATATTCTGAATAGAGTTCCCCATAAACATTCATAGAGTAGTCCGTTTGAGTTGTGGAGAGGAAGGAAACCAAGTCTTAAATATCTTCGAGTGTGGGGGTGCCTTGCAAAGGTACTTGTCCCTGAACACAAAAGGAAGAAATTAGGACCGAAAACGGTTGATGCATTATTCTTAGGTTATTTAGAGACAAGCTATGCTTATAGATTTTTGATTGTAAAATCAGATATCTCTGGCATTGAGGTCAATACAATTGTGGAATTACGTGATGCAACATTCTTTGAGGATGTGTTTCCTATGAAAACTGGTGTGCCCAATGAAGTTTCTCAAGAAGATTCATTTACCACAGGTTCCATTCCCGAGCACGTGGAAAGGATGACAAATGTTGGGGGTGACTCAGAACATGCTATTTCTGAATCTGATTATTCTGAAGAAATAGTTGAACCAAGGAGAAGTAAACGGCCTAGGACATCCAACGACTTTGGAAGTGAGTTTCTCACTTACAATGTTGAGGATGATCCTATTACTTTCAAACAAGCTATGGACTCTCCAGAAGCTAAGCTTTGGAAAGAAGCCGTTCAATTCTCTCGAATGGAACTTGGGAATTGGTGGATTTGCCTCCTGGTTGTTCTGTAGTTGGTTGCAAATGGATTTTTAAGAAGAAACTTAATGCAGACGGGACAATCAATAAGTATAAGGCTAGGTTAGTTGCTAAGGGTTACACACAAAGGGAAGGAATAGATTATTTTGATACATATTCACCTATTTTCCATATGACCACAATCTGAGTGCTCTTAGCATTGGCTTCCATCTATAATCTCTATATCCACCAGATGGATGTGAAGACCGCATTCTTACAAGGTGATCTTCAAGAAGAGATATATATGGAACAACCTGAGGGATTTGTGGGTCGGGGGAATGAGTCCAAAGTGTGTAAACTTGTTAACTCATTATATGGATTGAAACAAGCCCCTAAGCTATGGCATGAGAAGTTTGATTTTGTGATATCATCGTTTGGCTTTATTTCCAATGAATTTGATAAGTGTCTCTACTGCAAGATTGTCGATAATGGATTCATTTTGTTATGCTTATACGTGGATGATATCCTGCTTTTTGGTTCCGATATGAAAGTAGTAAAAGAGACAAAGTCATTCTTGTGTAGCAGGTTTGAGATGAAAGATATGGGTGTCCCTGATGTGATTTTAGGGCTTAAAATCCTAAGGTCTACTGATGGTATAACTCTCTCTCAGTCTCACTATGTTGAGAAGATACTGGAGAGGTTTGAGTACACATCACGTAAACCTGTTAAGACTCCATATGATTCATCCAAGCCCTTGTTCAAGAATGAGACTGGGGTTCCAGTGTCTCAATTACGATACTCTCAGATTATTGGAAGTTTGATGTATCTTATGAACTGTACACGTCCAGACATTGCATTTTCCGTGAACAAGTTAAGTAGATACACCAGTTGTCCCGACAAGAACCATTGGGAAGCTCTTGACAGAATTCTGAGGTATATCAAAGGAACACGTTCCCTTGGGCTGCATTATGGTAAACATCCTTCCGTAGTCAAAGGATATAGTGATGCAAGATGGATTGCCGTGAATTCTGGGAGTAATGGTGTCTCAGGATATGTATTCCTGTTGCGAGGAGGAGCTGTTTCCTGGAGGTCTAAGAAACAGACCATATTGTCTCGGTCCACTTTTGAGGTAGAGTTGTGTGCTTTAGATGAAACTGGATTGGAAGCTGAATGGCTACATGGACTTATGTCTAGTTTACATATGGTAATGAAGCCGCTTCCTACAATTTCAGTTCACTGTGATAGCACTACAACTATTGCTAAGATAAAGAGTTCCAAGTACAATAAAAAACAGCATAGACACATCCAAGTCAGATTGAAATCTGTAAGGGAGTTAGTGTCTAATGGGGTCGTGGCTGTGGACTACGTCGGTACCAAGGATAATACAGCTGATCCTTTCACTAAAGGTCTTACCTTAGCTTTAGTGGAAAAATCCAGGTTGGGGATGGGACTGAAACCCCTATAGATTTGCAGGCAGTAGCAACCCAACCCAAAAGAGTGGAGATCCCACAAATTGGGTTCAATGTGGTAATAACAAGTTGTTGGGTAAATTGGATGACACTATGTATTCTTGTTTGATGCTTCTAGCATATGTGTGTCTATCTCCTGGAAACCTGTTAGTGTCATGACTGCAAGTTAGTAAGAGAGTAGTCTCTTAATGGTGTCAAGTTTTAGGACAAGATGTTAGCATTACATCCTTGGAGACTCCAACTAAGTGATTGATGTTGTGTAGGCCGCAACAGGAGAATTGGGTTGTTCTCTGTTATCAATCATGATATAATATTTTGTATGCATGGCCTTAATGCATTGTTTTTCTTTACTACCATGTCTTTATTGTGTTGTTACCAACCTATACTCTTGTACCCAAGGTTCAGGTTCAAGACTTTTGTTCACCTAGTTCCTACAGGGGTCACAGTTGGATAACTCAGGTAGATTCAAACCGAAAGGTATCTGCTGAAAGCACAGTATGGATGATTGAATGGTAGAGCACACTACACATTGGACTTTGTGGGGGATTGTTAGATAAATGAATTTTACTGTTACTGTAGCAACACGTAATTACTATAGCAAGTAATTACTGTAGTGTCATTACTGTAGCAAAGCATTTATTTAGCATGGGTTAAGCCCAATGTAGTGCAGCAAGTACATGTGAGAATGTTGTGTTGTTTCTAGTGCAAATGGCAAAGAAGTTTTATCCCATATTGCTCACACCTAGAACTTTTATGGTCCTCATATGTAGGATCACATGGGGCACTAGTGTCCAAAGGAGTCCTAGGAAGGAGGTATGCTCACCTCCTTGGTGGGTGGGATTTCCACATCACAACGCACGCACGCACGCACGCACGCACACGCGCGCGCCACGCCTCACCTGGCCTGGCCGGGCTCGTGCTTGTGGCTTGTGGCTTGTGGATTGTGGAGAATGTCTTCCGTCTTCCGTCTTCTTTTTGCACTAGGATACAACTAAGTAATTAATTACTCGTGTAATTAATTGTTGCTTTCTTATTCGGATTTCTTAAATCCTAATTAGAAAGTGTTTCTCTTTTACGGTTTATTCCATATTGTGTACAAGAGCAACCGAGTGTTGCATCTCACTGGGAATAGGATTAGGGACATGCGTGGCTATATATACGTGCCCGGTCATTAGGGTTAAACACACCGAAAATAGTCTTCTGCCGCCGTGTGTTTTGAGAGCCCTAATCCCTAGTGCGAGAGTAGTCGTCCCTAGAGTCGCTTTGCAGAGTTGTCCTCCTGTGCGAAGCGCGACTCAACCTTCATGTCTCTGAGACATAGCTGTCAGGCGGTGGTACCTGCAGTTGATGTGCTGCACTGGTAGCAGTGCAACGTGCGCGAGCAAGATGTGCAACAATCCAGGTTCGTGCCAGATCAAGACTGGGAGAACGGTGCCTATCCGCAAGGATTGTCGGGCACTGATTTCTTTAAGTAACACGTTCGTTTCTCAATTAACGATCTGGTTTGCGAATCTAACTCATGTTTTCTGTTCTCCTGCTTTGTTTGTTCTTTGATTCTTATTTTGGATCTGCCTGGACTGTTAATTATATTGCACTTGTCGCTATTGCATGAACGACAATAACCAACATTAACAACAGATAGCTCGCTGGATGACCATCCACGGCGGCAGTTGTTTCCTGGAGATCTCGAATAGGTCGGGCAGAGAACGAGCGTGTGGGGTGTTTTTCTAGTGTGGACCAGAGAAGAGAGGATAGACCGGGTTCAATCCCTCAGGCTGACTGGCCCAATGCTGAACCAGACAACCCTGAACCAGATAGCTCATGCCAGGGTGGGTCACCTTGACCAAAGAAGAGCTGCACCAGCTTTGGAGAACCACGTGGCATCATCCGATTGCCAGAAAAGGTCGATGATTTAGTAAATGCTCAGAACTTCAATAATCGTAGAAATTAGCCCGTTTATCCGAAAATTACATATAATATACCAAAATTCTTAAAAAATGTTTAGAACAACATAGAACCATAATATCAAGCTTTTGATGTACTAATAATAGTGATATCATGTAAGATGTATTATGCTTATATCATGTGTTATAAATAACAAATAATGGCCTAAAATTATGAGAATATGTCAGTAAATCAATATTCATGCTTATAATCCAGTGGATATCAGTAATTATGATGTTGATGCACGAAATCATGTAATTGTCTTTATATGGCTATTTAGGTTTAATAATCCTAAAGAAAATGTAGTAAATACATACATGCTCAATAAATGATGAAATTTATAGAAAACCCTCATATCAGTAACTGGAAGATAATATGTAAATCTGAGATTAGTTTTATACATGAAAGTCATGTTATATGAAGACCACCCTTAATACATGTGATGTAACCCTGATATGGGTAATGAAAGTGACATAATGTTAAATATGTTCACATAATAATGTGACACATGAGTATATCCAGTTGATGAACTATAATCAGGAATATGACATCAATAAGATAATTATAAGACAAGAATGCAAGTGATATGAAAATATACAAAAGAGATAAGGCAAACCCTAAAATGGATATAAATAAGGTTAAGATGATGGGAACCTGATGGTGATATATGATCGTCTTAACCAGGGTTTGACCAAGGATATAGATGACATCAGGAATATAGTTTAGAATGTCTCTTTTCAAGGTACGCCATTACCTCTTACTTGGCTATACAATATGCTTGTGTTATGTAGTTATAAATACTTGGCATATGGTATTGGTTGAAATGATTGTTCTTGTATGATATGTTGGTTGATTTTCTATACGAACTTCTATGAACACATCAAACATAATATATCTATTCTATTATATGAAAGCACCAACTCTTTGGCAGTGTGCTTGGAAGTGACCAAACTCTTTGGTAGTGGGAACATTGTACATATGGAAGCACCAACTCTTTGGTAGTGTGCTTGGACCCAACTCTTTGGTAGTGGTCACATTGTACATATGATCCAACTCATTGGTAGTGATCATAAAGGCCTTAATGCATTCAACTCCTTGGTAGTAATGCATGGATGATATAATGGAAAATATGCTTAAAAGATATGTGTTCTCTTTTGTTAATAAACATTCTTGTTCAAGTATACGCTTTTCTTATATTCTTCTGTTACTGCCAAGTATTAATTTTATCTTATTGCCAAGATATGATGAGAGGTATATAAAAGACACATAGGCGTACTCAGTATAATATTCTTGAATATTTTGCTAACGTGTACCACATGTAATCTTTTGTTTAGGTTGTGGTTATGCTCTTGAAGATTTAGGATAGTTGAGAGTTGTGTAGCGACCTGATGTACAGGTGGACCTGTTGTTTTAAGATCATGTAGTTTAGTAGTAGTACATGTATATGTATAAGTTTTTTGTTCAATATGTAATATCAAATGTTGTAACAATTCATGTTGTAATTATATGTTGAATGGTGAACATGTGTTGTATAGTTTTGTTATTGTTCATGTGCATGTGCTACTATTGTTTCCTTCTGACTCCCTTGATTTTCTTTTCCTTAGCCTAGTGTGGGGTGTTTAAATTGGGATTCTCGTTGAGGTGATGTTTCAATTTTGACGTCACACATCAGATTAAGTTTTAGAAAATCCGGGGATGTCACAAGGCCAAATTAGATAAGTCTAGGAAGAAGTCAAGTTGCTAAAAGAGGTTGTTTTCGTATGGTGGTGGTGCAAGTAGAGCAAACTGTGCCTTGGCAGGAGGTGGCATAGCTGCTCATTGTCAAGGTTGTAGGGTGGTATTGAAGGTGGTTATGGCACTGTATGGTTTAAGGGGAGGTGATTGCATTGAAGGCTCTTTGTGATCCCAATTGGGGGGAGATGCCACATGACACCTACTTACTAAGAAATGGCCAATAGGTTACTTAATGATATATTGAAGGAATAATTACAAGGGAAAGGAGGAATGGTGATTCCTAGGCCATGGATGTGGATAGTAGAGTTTTAGATGAAGTAATGATATTATTCTATAATTGTTTGGTTTCTAGAAGAGATGTCAGAAGCCACCAATTGTAGGTGGAGACACCTTATGGTTGTCATGCTGAAAGTGGTTCCACCGACAGGGGAGAAGGGGTGACTACAAGGTTCATGGACCATGATCCATGGAGGGTAGGTTTTACTCATAAAGGAGGATATTTTTTGTGGCTATTTGGTGGCCACAGGAGTCAGAGGTGGTGCTCAGCTACCTTCTTCAATGGTGCAAGGGAAAGGGATTAGGCCGGATAGGATTATTTTGGAGGGGAGAGGAATGAGAGGTAAGAGGATAAATAGGAAGAAGAGGGAAGAGAGGAAGAGGGAGTAGGAATAGAAGAGAAAAGAAGGGAAGATGCAACATTCACTAGTTGTTGAGACACTGCTCCCAACACCAGGGATGTGCGTCTGAAGGGTTGTGGGTGGGATTAATAGGGAAGAGTGAAATCAACCCAATTTGATAAGGTGAGGAGAGACCATTTCTGGGACAATCACCATCGAGCCTATTAATAGGACAAACCCCATTGAGCCCATTGTTGGGTTTAAGTAAATCAAAGGCTAAAACTAGGGAATAGAAACAAAAAAACCCCTAAAAAGTGAACAAATGTGTATACAAAGATGGGTATACATATACTCATCAGCCTTCCATTGTGTAATATACATGATAACCTTGTTCAACCAAGTGTGGGCACGCTCAACGTGGTTCCTGGTCTATCCTAGAAAAGTGTGATAATTAGTATGTGGGTCCACTCAGTTGGATGCATATCTTATTGTACTGACCCTTGGGTTGGACTTGAATAGGTGATCATAATAGGATTAAGTAATTGAAGGCATAAATATGGTGCATAATCATATGATGGATTGTTGACAATGGATTGTGAAACAATCTATCCAACAATTGCATTGGATGCAATTGGCAATTATTACCTATCTAAATGGTTAAGTTATGAGTGGTCAACCATTGTTGAACCATGACTTAATGTATCATATAGGTGAGGGTGATTAATTTGAATAAAATAGTGGAAGCATATATAATTAGAGTCCAAATTAATTAAGTCAAAACAAATTTTATAAAACAAATTAATTTTTCAAATCAACTTTTTGATACGTGCAAATTATTCTAAGTAGATCAAAGGGCAAACATAAATGACAATTGTCTTCATTGTAATCATTCATTGAGAAAGAAAAATTAAATTTAGAATAACTTCAGTGACTTGTTTAGGACAGAGAATTATTCTCACACATGCATGTAGATTTTATATGTTGGAGACACTAGCTGTAAAGAATGGGACCCAAAAGGGGATCAATTACTTAATTAATTAAGGAATAAAACAATCCAAATTAAAAAATACGACATAGTATGAAGGAAAATGAGGTATCTATTTTTATTTCTCAAATGTTATGCATTAAAGATAAAAATGATTAATAAGTTCCAGAAATATAACTATGTACAAGGTTAGGAGGCCAGTGGCAAAGGGAAATTTGACATGCCTAGATATCCTCAACTCCAAACACCTAGAGTGATCTTCATGAATTATTTCTTCTAAAGAACCTACACCTGGGTGGTTTCAAACAACAACTAGAAAAAGGAAAGTAAAGGTTTGGGTCTGTAAACACTGAGTTTGTGGACGATAAACATATTTGAGCATTATTAGGTGTGTAAGAAGAAATACAGACGTTCCTAATATGATGAGGGATTTAGCATCATGTAGGTAAGTTTTATAGGATATAGTTTAAGGTAACTAACAAAAGAATGACGCAATTAAATTTATGAGATTAAAATTATAATCATTTCAAAGATCTTGCCTAATAAGTCACAAATATAATAAAACATGCATGCATGTTAGACTAAGTCAACCTATTGCATGTCTGAGATACCGCAAGACCTCAAGCCATAGGGGACGGGGGTATGATTCTCTAAGGTAAGGAGGACTATACACTGAGAAATAGGGGGTTAAAAACTCGATGCCCAATATTAAAGAAGGTGGGACACGTGTCCAATATTTATGGTTGTACAAAAGTACTGCTACATGAGAATACTAGTCTAATAGGAACGGAATATGGTATGGAAAGATGAATTGATTTGATAAGCAACATATTCAACAATATAAAGATGGAAAAAGGGGTAATAAACTAAACATGAAGGATAATTACACATTTTAGAATCATTAAAAGAAATATAATTCCATGAGGTACAAAAAAGTGTTGAGATGGAGTATTACTTTAAAAATGCATTATTATGGGATAATGTATTTATGATAATGTAATCTCTCAAGACCAATTAGATACTTCACATATCTAAATATGACAACTAACCCTTGCTCTAGGAATGAACTTTGTAGTTCGTTCTTCTCAACATAAAAGTGTATTATACACCCATTACTCCACATTTACCAAATTATAATCAAAAGTAAATTGAAGAGTATTGGTTTTCTAGTGTGGAGTTAAGGTTTTTAAAATCATGGAAATACACATATATAGGGAAAGGGATGTGAATAATTTTTATTTATCAATATACACTCACTAGGAATTCCTAAGGTGTAGTATGACATCTTTATATATATTAGTCATAAACTCATTCTTACATTTTGATATGCATATGAATACAAGTAAGTATTGTAAGGTCATGTGAAATACAAGTATATTCAAAAATATGATCCAAACTATCATATAATATAGAGTGAGATCACCAAGACATTAAATCATCCATACTCCAATTCATCAACCACATTTGTCATTGGTCTATAGTTCTTAGATACTAACTTGTTCAAAATAGATCGATCTATATAAAAATATTTTCCAAATTTGTTTTATATATCTAAATACCACTACATGTATGTATATACATATGTAAATAAGGTTTACATACAACACACATGCATGCATGTGCGCCACACCTCACCTGGATTGGCAGGGCCAGGCTCGGGCTTGTGGCTTGTGGCTTGTGGAACACATCTCAAACAAACATCAACCATCTCATTTATGTTTTACAAGCCCTAAAAGAGAGCTTTATGCCATTTCTCCCAAGTTGCTTCGTGGATGTTTTCCTCCTATGCAAAGTGAGTGCCTTTCTCCCTTTTGAGATGTGATATCTCATGCAGTAGTTCCTACAATCATTGAGCCTACAATCACTGAGCTACACTAGTGGTTGTTCATTTACATTGTTCGTTGTCAACACGAGTGAGATGTTCTCTTCATCATGTTCATGACCAAGTTAACTAGAAGAATAGAGCCTATCCAGAAGGATTGTAGGCTAGTGATTTCTTTAAGTAACACATCCACGATCTGGTCTAAGTTGCCAACTTCATTTTTATTTTCTCTTGCACTATTTATTCTTCTACTTCTTATCTGAATCTCATTGAACATGTTAATCTATTGCACCAAATGTTGTTGCGTTTAATGAGGTAAACCTAAAATTCACAATAGTCTTAAAGAAATCAATCTTTTTGTCATTAATTAATTATAGCCAGTCTTGGTGGTTTTGGGAATAAAATTGATACTAACACTATGCCTGAGAAATTTACTAGTACTAAATTTGCTCGTTGGTATACAAATGCAAAATTTGGCTTAATATTGTCGGTTTTGATAAGTACATAGAAGAGGATGAACCTAAATCTGATGACATTATCCCTGATAGTGCATTAACTATTACAAAGTGGAAGAAGGGTTATAAGTCATGTCGAGTGTTGATTTTTTTGGTTTAAATAACTAATTGTATGATTCATACTCAAAACCTCCTGTTACTACTTCCAAAGTTTTGTGGGAAGCATTAGTTAAGAATTTTAGTACTAAAAACTAGGGTGCTAAAAAGTACTGCATGTTTGAATTTCTTAAGTTTCAAATAGTTTAGGGTAAGTCTGTTTCTCATGAAACACACGACTTTTGTCTCTTGTGTCATGAGCTCTCTGATGCAAAAATATATTTTCTTGAGAAATTTGTAGTTATTTCTATCATAAAAAAAATCCTAAATCCTGGGAATTGTTTGTCATGACTCTTAAGCACCACAAAGGACATTTTTCAATGGATGATCTAATGAGGGATGTAAATATACAAGAAGAACACCTCAAATAGAAGTCTATCAATGTGCCTATTGATGCAAACCCTAGTGTCAATCTTACTACAACTAAAACCAAAGATAACAAAAAAAAGAATATGCATAAACCTAAGGTCAAGATTCAAAAGAAATTGAAGAACAAACTTTGTTGGACTTGCTGGACGGGTTGGCCACTGGAACAAGAATTGTCCTTCAAAGAAGGCAAAGAAAGTTGTCGCATCAACAACTGAGGAGGTTGTAGTCAACATGATGACTGCATTCTTAAACCTCAATGATGGATATGTGTCAATTAGACCTGAAGTTATTTCTATTTTTGAACCACTATATCCGATAATAGACAGTGGGACTAATGTACATGTGTGTATTGACAAGTCATGTTTATGTTGTACTAGGCCTTCAAAGGTCTATCAGTGACTTAGGGTGATTCCAACATTATAGAATTAAAAGAGAAAGGATGGAAGGACTTGAAGTTTCCTTTAGGAAAGGTCCTGACACTCCATAGAGTCATACATGTTCCATCAATTTGACGCAACATTCTTAGTGGCATAATTTTAGTTAGAGATGGTTTTAGAATAGACTGCAAGTGTAATAAGGATATTATTACTAGCCTTCGTGACTCTTTATTTTTTGGGAAGGGGTGCCTATGTGATATGGAGAACTTGTTTAAGATTCTTGTTGGGCCTATTTCAAATACATTTAAAATTTGAATGATAATATTCATGTATGCTTGAATCTTATAATCTGATGTTTGTCATTCACGTTTGGGACTCATTAATGTTGGCTTAATGAAAAGTATGATGAATTTGAATTTAATTCCAAAATCTAAAATTAGCAATAATAAATGTGAGATCTATGTGCAAACTAAATTACCTAGGAAACATTGTCATGTTGTGAATAGGAATTCATAAATATTTGATTTAGTGCATACTGATATCTATGAATTTAATGGGATTGCTATTAGGGATCAAAAACATTATTTCATAACATTGTTTGACAACTAGTAGATAATGTTATGTCTATTTACTCAAAAGTAAATATGAGGCATTGGATAAATTCATAATTTATAAGAAAGAAACTGAGACTCACACTAGTAAAGTACTAAAGTGATTACTGTCTAATAGGGGAGGAGAATATACAATGAACTTAATTTTGTCAATTCTATGGTATAGTTCATGAGGTTATCTCTAACCTTATTCACCATAGTATAATGGGATTGCCAAATGTAAAATCCAAACCCTTATAGATATGGTTAATTATTTACTTCAAACCTCAGGTTTACCCAACTTCATGTGGGGGGAAGCTTTGAATATGATTTGCCGTATTCTGAATAGATTTCCCCAGAAATATGTAGAAAGTAGTCTATTTGAGTTATGCAGAGGAACAAAACGAACTCTCAAATATCTTCAGGTGTGGGGTACCTTGCTAAGGTACTTGTCCCTAAACACTAAAAGAAGAAATTGGGACCAAAAATAGTTGATGTCATATTCTTGGATTATGTAGAGACAAGTTATGCCTATAGATTCTTGATTATGAAATCTAATATCTTAGGCATTTATGTCTATACAATTGAGGAATTACATGATGCTACATTCCTTGAGGATGTGTTGCCCATAAAATCTGGTGTTCCCAATGAAGTATTTCAAGAGGATTCATAAACCACAGTTTCCATTCCTTAACACATGGAAAGTATGACAAATATGGGGTGCGACTCAGAACAATCTATTTTTGAATCTGATGATTCTTAAGAAATGGTTGAACCAAGGAGAAGTAAATGGTTTATGTAAGGCCCCTAAACTTGTTTAAAATGTTGAAAAATATTAATTACCATAATTGAATTCTTATAACCATAATATAACCTTCTTATATGCTTTGGAATCATAATTCAAGATTAAGCTTCAAATTTGGTCCAATTTGGACATTGTTTGTGCAAGTTATACAACTTTATGTACATTGGACTTTTCTACAATTTATCCAATTTAGGGATTTTCTTTGAAAATTGTTCCATCAATTATGTTCCTTATATGTTTTCTCATCATTCTTGAGCTTTGTTATCCATGGGATGCTCAATTGTACCTTGAATTGGAAGAAATTTCATTCTATGTTGAATTAGGGTTTACCCCCCTCCCCCCATGGATGAGCCACCTTCAAGGCTATGAACTGATAGATCCACTTGCTTGGGAATTATACGGTGGCAAAAAACTAATGGAACATACAGTGGTCATCCCTATCAGGCCCTAGGTTGATGGTTCAAGCTGGTTTGGTTCACTTATGGACATGATCAACTGATGGTTCACCCATCTTTAGACCTAAACCATGATCAAAAGAAGGTAACCTTCGACCAACACCCGGTGGCTGGCCTGAGAGACCATCAAGTGATGGCCCAAAAGTTTCCAACATCTGGTGGACCTACTTCTTGCTCACCCATGCAAGCTTTAAGCCATGGACACATGGAGAGCTTCTTGTACACCTCATGCTTCTTTTCAACCTTGTCCCCCAAGCTTTATATACTTATCCTTAGCCCCCAAAACGAAGATTTTTCTCTCTACTACTTCCTCCCTACTAAGATCCTTTTTCTCTCTCTATTCTTTTGTGGAAAACCTATCCAAGGTAGAAGAAGAAGGTGATCTTCTTGGAAGAAGCATATATTGTTCCAATTTGCTTCCTTCTAGGGTTTCTAAAGCTTCTTCTTGGTGAACTTGACCTAAATGAGTAAGTAGTTCCTTTTTTATTCCATTTCCTTCTCTGTTATTATTCCCCCTACCTCTCTCTAGGTCGTAACCTTGTTGTTCCATTGTAAAAGTTTCTCTAGAACTTAAGAACCTACCTTTTCTTGCTTTTTCTTCTAGGGTTTTACTTTCTTGTGGAGAAGGGTGCCTACTTGGCCAAGTTCAGATATGAAACTTGGGTTTCCTTGCCTTCTTTGATTGAGATCCTAGATTCTATAAGTATTTTCTTATCCATATAAGCAAGTTTTATAACTTTCTTCACCTATATTGCTTACTCTAAGCGTATTTGCTTATGTTCTTGCTAAAAATGAAGATCCTTGCATATTGAAGCTATGCTTGCTAAGTTTTCAGATGTTTATGGTGTTCCCTATTCTATTCGAATTCTAAAATGATCCTATGAATAGGTGTACGACCTTCCTAAGGTATAGTATGGTCTAGGGAAGGTTAGTAGCTCAACCGATGGTGTTAAGCACCTAAGAATCGATATATTAGACTAGGGTTTTCAAGCCTATTTCCTTCACTACTACATCACCCGCTGGTGACACCATGTCAACTAATGGTGACACCATGAACATCAATGGTGGAACCATGAAAACTGATGGTGGTGACCAATGGGGTCAACCGATGGTGACAATCGATGATCACCTCTTAGGTCAATTTTTGGTTCAATTAGACTTAATGATAAATAGTTAGTGCCTTAATGGTGGTATCAACCAATGGTGATAATAATGTAACATCCGATGGTGAGAAATGATAGTAGTGATGATCCTATCAATAAATGGTGGCCCAAAATGTCAAAATCTATGGTGTATCATGTTACCACAATCAGTGGTGAGTCAAGCTCTTAAATGTATGTTCAACTCATCCCTAAACCAATGATCACTTGGTTCAATGGATCTAATGGTTGGACTTATACCCTAATTGATGACTTTGAACAATGAACCTGATCCAATGGATGAGTTTGGATGCTTCAACATCCAATGGATTATAATGAATCCCATAGTGTCATATGTGGGTCTTAGTGATGAGAATTTGATGATTCAATGCCTTTAATTAGTAGTCTTACCTTTGCCATCGCATGAATATATCTGATAAATCCCCATAACATGTAGATGTGTAACCTTAATGATACTTGGCTTGTTATACCAACTCTAATATGATTAGTTGGTGGTGATTGGTTATAATTACACCTATTGAATTATTAATTTGTTAATGTATTATGTTTTTCTTGTGTTGAAACCACAATGTAGTACCAATTGAATATTATTGTGCCTTGCCACATTTAACCTATGGGATACATATGTGTTGATGATCTTTTGAGCCTTGTTTAAGGCCTAGAATGATAATGATGATCTTGTAGATATTAATGTGATGGTCTTCATGACCTTTTGGCATGTTTGAGCCATGATTGAGGAGATATCATCTTCATGGTCCAATAAGGTTGAACCCTTGGATCCTGTGATAAGTAATTGGTACCTTGTAATGGTATGATGACAAGTATGGTCCATTAATTTGGAATGAATGATAGAATGTGGTAATTTGATCAAGATTTATACCTCAATTGCTTTATATCTTCTAAAGTTGCAATACTTATACACTTGATATAAACGAATTAGGGTTTGTATGTCCATTTGTTTGATGCAACCTTAATTCACCCAATTGACAATAACTAACCAAGTGAAATCCTAATCATGTAGTGTCCTATGCCTTAAAGCCATCTTCAATGTTAGAACTTTCTGGATGGTGAAACAAGTATTCCTAATGGAAACTGAGAGATCATACTATTGATTATGTAGGGGTGGCAAGTTGAGGATATATCTTTATCATCCACAAATGCATGTTATGGAGGATGGCTATGGTCATGCCTCAATTATTTAATGTGATTAAGGATAGTTGTAGTTGTAACTCAGATGAAAGGGTTTTGTATACCTTGGTTTCTAGTGTCGTAACTTGTACCAAGTATGGACTAGTCGTTATCAGTTTAACTATATGTCATTGTTGGTAGTTTGACTGGTATGACACTGTAGTTTACTCATACTTACCGATGGGAAGAGATCATAGGATATCAGAACTCCTAGATCTTTTATGAAACTAAATAGCACTTCGTAGTGGCTAGTTGGACTTAGAGCAGTACAACCCCAACTCCCCAGGACATAATAAAAGATGTAATATAAGTTGTGTAGTATATTTTCTAGGGTTAAGTACGTCTCACATTGGTTCAGTAGCCCTTGTCTTACCTTTATACTACATAGTTCATATATCATGTAGACTTATGAAATTTGAATAATTATACTTGATGTTAAAGCTTATTTTCTTATCTTCTTAGTATGCTTAAAATGTTCAATCTGCTCAAATTGCTTATTTCATACTTTAATTGCCTAGTTATTTATTGTTAATTAATATGTTGTAATCAATATATGTTGGAGAGAGTTATATCTCTCACTAGAACTGGGTCTCACCCGTGGGTCACCACATCTTTTTAGGTGGTCATGGGCAATGAGGTCAAGGTCGTGTTATGGAAGAGAATCAACCTGGTGATCAATATATTCAAAAGGTTGGTCAGAGATATATATTAGTAGTAGAGTCCTAGTGTCATCCATGTACTCTTAGGTATGGGTATGGGAGGTGTTTTCTAGATAAGATATTTGTATCGACATGAAATTTTAGTAGTAGGCCAGTGTATGTTGATATGTCATTTACATGTAAATGCTTCTTTTGTACATAGGATGTGGCTAAAGCCATTGATCATAGATGTAAATTTCTATTATAATATATGAGAATGGAAAAGATTGACCTTTATGTAAATGTTTTAGAACTTGTTCATGATGTGAATTTTGGTTTTAATTATTCCACATTTTTTTTACTATGTGATTAATGAGAAGTTGATCATACTTTATGTTTTGAGTAATATTGTTTAGTGTGACAAGGTGTCACAATTAAGATATCATAGATTTAGGTTCATTGAGTGTACATGGACATAGGACTTAGGTTTGAATTTGTCCTTATGAATCCAACATATCTGATCATAGATTATGTTTATGTAGATATGTATAGAGGACATGAATAACGTGCTAAGAGTAGTTATGTTGCACCCATAGGAGGTATATGGAGGAAGGCAGACGATGTGAGAGTGCCAGAGATGGGGCCAGAGCAACTTGCAATGCCTCAGATGGACCCGACAGTGATGGCCAATCCTGAGTTTTAGTCTATATTTAAACATATGATGGCCACAATTACACATGTAGATGATAGAATGCTAGCACCTCAAGCTAGGACAGTTGTCCCTAATGTGGAGTCTCGGGAATTCAGAAAGACGTTTGAACATCTTAGATGTGTTGGGGTGATTGAGTATGAGGGTACATCTGACCCAATAGACATCGATATGTGGCTTATGGAGATAGAGAAGGTGTTCAAGATCCTAAACATCCCTGAAGAGGACAAAGTTAAGCATGATGTCTACATTTTGAAGGGTAGTGTTGGCCATTGGTGGGTCGTAGAAGGGGAGAAAAGGCTAGGAGTGGTGATAGGTTGGGAGGAATTTCAGAGGGAGTTTGTCAGATGATACTTCCTAGAGACATACCTAGATGAGAAAATTTCTCAGTTTGAGAAGATTCGTCAAAGAGCTATGACTATTAATGACTAAAATTCAAGTTCATGCAACTTCTGAGGTTTTTCCCTCACATGGTAGCCACTGACAAGGAAAGGATCTGTAAGTTTGAGAAGGGCCTAAATACAGAGTTGACTACAATGACAACAGTTTTGGAGAATTGGGAAATGTTTTTCAGCTTTTTAGAATCTGTAAGGAGGATTCAGAGGTCTACCATAGAGAAGTGTGAAGCAAATGCTAATAAATTACTGACTCAATTCCAAGGACAAGCATCTGCAGGTTTTATGAAGCCTAGGTTTACTCCACCACAGTCGCAGCAGAGGTCGACTTTTAGTGAACAAAGGTCTTTTGCTCCTTCCTAGTGGACCCTGAGTAGGAGTAGAGGTCACAGTTTTTCACCTATAGGAGATCATAGTACCACATCAGTTTCAGTGATAGGACCGCCTAGGCCATATTATGACACTAGAACATGTTACAAGTGTGGGTAGGTGAGGCATACAAGACCGGATTGCCCTATGAAGAATGAGGAAGTGACTTAGTAGCCAAGCCAGAGTCAACAGGGCTCATAATAATGACAATTTGGTTCTGGTAGTGGTAGAGGATGTGGGCATGCGTCATAAATAGGCTCCTTTGTACAAGATAGAAGAGGACATGGATAAAAGTAGGCGACAGCTAGATTCTATCCCATGAGCCATCCAAAAGCAATGGTTAATCCATGAGTCATGATAGATCAGATGGAATTATTTCATTTTGAGTTATCTACTTCTTATTTATATGAGTTCTAGTAGACCCAGGTGTAATGCACTCCTTTATCACCAGAGAGGTGATAAATAGTTCTTATTTTCCTGTTAGTCGTAGATATGATAGCATGTGTCTAGAAACTCCTTTGGTTGGTTCTACCAAGTTGTGTGAAGTGTGTTCTTCATGTGTTCTTTCTTTTTCTAGGATACAACATTCAAGTGGATCTCTTACCACTTGGCATGCATGGTTTTGATGTGATCCTAAGAATGGATACCTTATAAAAGTACAAGATAGTCTTGGACTGTAGTACTAAGGTGGCAACATTCCATGATGGAGAGGTACAATGGGTTTTCCAAGGTGATAGGAAGATTCTTCCTACCTATTTGATGTCAGCTATGATAGAGGAATAGTTGATGAGACAAGGATGTGAAGCTTTCTTAGCCTATGTTGTGGATACCAAGGTGAGAGGTCCTAGTATCCAGGAGGTACCAGTGGTACAAGAATTTGAAGATATTTTTCCTAATGAGTTTCCAAGAGTTCCCCCTCCTAGAGAGATTGACTTTGAGATCAATATTGTTCCTAGAACACAACCCATAGCAGAATCACCATACAGAATGACACCAACAGAGATGTAGGAGTTAAAGAAATAGTTGCAAGAGCTATTAGAGAAGGGTTTCACTAGGTCGAGCATGTCCCCTTGGTGTGCTCCCATGTTGTTTGTCAAAAATAAGAACAATTCAATTTGGTTATGTATAGACTACAAACAATTGAATAAGGTGGCAATAAAGAATAAGTATCCTTTGCCAAGGATTGATGATCTTTTTGATCATTTGATAGGTGCCACTGTTCTTTCAAAGATAGACCTTAGCTCAGGTTACCATCAGTTGAGAGTTATGGGAGATGGCATACCTATGTCAGCTTTTAGTACTAGGTATGGTTATTATGGGTTCATGGTTATGCCATTTGGGCTAGCCAACACACCTACAACTTTTATAGACCTAATGAATAGGGTGTTTAGTCCTTATCTTGATAAGTGTGTGGTCATTTATAAATATGACATCCTGATATATTCTAAGGATATTTAGTAGCATGAGCAACACCTTCACCAAGCGTTAACATTGTTGAGGCAACACAAATTATTTTCTAAGTTCAGCAAGTATGAATTCTAGTTGTCAGAAGTATCTTTCCTAGGACATGTCATGTCTGCTAAGGGCATTTGAGTAGACCCTAATAAGGTAGAGTCTATTCTAGAATGGGAACAGCCTGAGACACCGACAGAGATATGTTGTTCTTAGGTTTGGCAGGCTACTATAATAGGTTCATCAAGGACTTCACATCTGTGTGTTACCCCTAACTAGGTTAACCAGGAAGGATGTTCCTTTTGCTTAGAATGACAAATTTTAATGTTGTTTTCAGATGTTGAAAGAAATGTTGACCAGTGCACCAATATTAGTGCTTCCAGAGCAAGGGAAAGGCTACTTTGTCTTCTATGATGCTTAAAACAATGGGTTGGGATGCGTGTTGATGTAAGAAAAAATGTGATTTCTTTAGTTTCATGACATCTTAATAAACACGAGGAGAATTACCCAACACATGATTTGGAGCTTACAATGGTGGTCCATGCCTTAAAGATTTGGAGACACTACCTGTATGGAGAAAAGTACCAGATCTTCACCGACCACAAGAATCTGTAGTATATCTTCTCAAAGAAGTAGCTGAATATGAGGTAGAGGAGATGGATGAAATTGATTAATGATTATGATTTCACAATAGACTATCATCCAGACAAAGAAAATGTGGTAGTTGATGCATTAAGGAGGAATTCATCTGTATAATAAATGGTAAACAATGCACAATTATATTCCTTGGTTTGCCACAAGAGGGATATGCTAGTGTCTCTTTGCTAGATGAATGTACAAATGGAAGTTTCCTTGATGGAAGGTATGTTGGAACATTTACAGGTTAAACCTACTTTGGGACAGTAGATTCAAGATGCATAATAGAATGATATTGTGATATAGAATATCCAATCATAGTTAGGCAGTGAGAAACATGATGGCTTCTGTGAGGATGATGATGGTACAATTTGTTTCCATAACAGGATAGTAGTGTTTGATGTTGATGGGTTGAGGAAGATGGTAATTGAGGATGCTCACTCCTCCATGTATGCAATACATCCTGGAAGTACCAAGATGTATCAGAACTTGAAGGACTTGTATTGGTGGCCAGGTTTAAAGCTTGATGTGATGGAGTTCATTGCCAGATGTCTAGTTTGTTAGATGATGAAGGTTGAGCACCAGAAGCGACATTACAACCTTTGCCAATACCACATGTTAAATGGGATCATATTACCATGGAGTTTGTGGTTGGTCTTCCTAGGATAGACAAAGGTCATGATTCCATATGGATGATAGTTGATAGATTTATTACGTCATCCCACTTCTTGCCAGTCAAGATGATGTTTACAGCATATAAGTTGGAATAAGTATATGTTGATGAGATAGTATGTCTACATGGAATTCCAATGGCTATAATTTCCTAAACATGTCCATAGTTCACAAGTCATTTTTTGGGAACATCTACATGCAACAATGGGAACACAGCTGAGGTTCAACACAGCTTTCCATCCACAAATAGATGGCCAGTCTAAAAGGACTATTCAGACTTTAGAGGATCTTTTGAGGACATGTGTTTTACAGTATCTTGGGAGTTGGGATATACATCTCAGTTTGATAGAGTTTTCTTATAATAATAGTTATCAAAGAATCTTAGATATGGATCCTTATGAGGCTCTATATGGGATACATTTTTGGTCTCCTCTTTGCTAGTATGAGACAGGTGAATATCAACTCTTTGGTCCTGAGCTTGTACAACTAACTATTGAGAAGATTAAAATAATACAACAATAATTGAAATAAGTCCAAGATAGATAGAAGTCTTATGCAGATAACCGATGCAGACCACTTGAGTTCCAAGTGGGATATAGAGTATATCTCAAGGTCTCTCCTTGGAAAGGTGTGCTAAGGTTTGGAAAGAAGGGTAAGTTGGCTCCTAGACTTATGGGATTATACCCTATCTTAACTTGTGTTGGAAAGGTGGCATACAAGTTGGAGTTAACACAACAACTAAAAAGGTTACATAATGTTTTTCACTTCTCTATGCTAAGGAAGTATCATCCATATACAGAGAAGACAATTCAGCCAGTAGAGGTTGAGTTAGATGAAGATATCTCTTATGTTGAAGGTCCAGTGTTGATCCTAGACATGTGAGTGAAGAAGCTAAAGAAGAAAGATATAGTGTTAGTGAAGGTTTTATGTCACTATCATGGTGTATAGGAAGCCACATGGGATCTATAGGATGAGATGCATAGGAAGTACACATCTCTCTTTGTGTAGGATTTCAGAGCGAAATCCTTTTTAGGGGTTTATAGTTTTAAAGTCCCTAAACTTGCTTAAAATGTTAAACAAGATTAATTACCACAATTCAATACTTAGAACCTAACTTTGACCTTCTGATATTCTTTTGAATCATTATACAAGCTTAAGTTTCAAATTTGGTCCAATTTGGACACTGTTTGAGCAAGTTATGCAATTTCATGTACATTTTGGAGTTTTCTACAATTTACCCAATTGAGGGATTTTCTTTGCAAATTGTTCATCAATTATGTTCCTTATATGTTTTATAATCATTATTGATCGTTTTTGTTAATGGGATGCTCAATTGTACCTTGAATTGTAAGACATTTTAGTCTATGTTGAATTAGGGTTTACCCCCCCCCCCCATGGATGAGCCACCTTCAAGGCTATCAACCGATGGCTCAACTTTATTGGGCATCAGCCAGTGGCCAACATCCAGTGTTTATCATGACTAGGCCCTAGGTCGATGGTTCAAGTTTGTTTGGTACACTTAAACCCAGGGTTCACTTATGGACATGATCAACCCATGGTTCACCCATCTTTAGACCTAAACAATGATCAAATGAAGGTAAACTTCGACCAATAGTTGGTGGATGGCCTAGGGGACCATCAACTGATGGACCAGTAGTCCCCAACAGTTGGTGGACCTACTTATTGCTCGTCCATGCAAGTTTTAAGCCATGTACACATGGACAACTGCTTGCACACCTCATGCTTCTTCTCAACCTTATCCCCCAAGCTTTATATACATACTCATATCCCCCAAAATGAAGCATTTTCTCTCTACTAATTCCCTCCTTCTAAGAGCCTCATTATCTCTCTATTCTTCTGTGGAAAACCTATCCAAGGTAGAAGAAGAAGGCGATCTTCTTGGAAGAAGTATCTAGGGTTCTGATTTGCTTCCTTCTAGGGTTTTTAAAGCTTCTTCTTAGTAAACTTGACCTAAACAAGTGAGTAGTTCCTTCTCTCTTCCATTTCCTTCTCTATTATTCTTCCTCCTACCTCTCTCTAGGTCAAAACCTTGTTTTTTCATGGTATAAGTTGCTCTAGAACTTAAGAACCTACCTTTTCTTTCTTTTTCTTCTAGAGTTTTGCTTCCTTGTGGAGAAGAGTGCCTACTTGGATGAGGTTATATCTGAAACTTGGGTTTCCTTGCCTTCTTTGCTCGATGTCCTTAATGCTAGAAATCTATTCTTATCAATGGAGGTGATTTGTATAACTTTCTTCACCTATATTTCTTACTCCAAGATTATTTGCTTATATTCTTGCTTAGAAACAAAGATCCTTGCATATATGCTTGTTAGGGTTTTGGATTGTTATGATGTTCCCTATTCTGTTCTAGTTCTAAAATGAACCTATAAATAGGTGTAAGACGTTCCTAAGGTATATTATGGTCTAGGGAAGGTAGTATCCTAATAGGTGGTACTAAGAACTGAAGAATCGATGGATTAAACTAGGGTTTTCAAGCCTTTTTCCTTCACTACTACATCACCCGATGGTGACACCATGTCAACCGCTCGTGATACCATGACAACCAATGGTGGCACCATGACTACCTATGGTGGTGACCAAGTGTGTCAGCCGATGGTGACAACTGATGGTCACCCCTTAGGTCAAGTTTTGGTTCAATTAGATATAATGATAAATAGTTAGTGGTGTAATGGAGGTATCAACCAATGGTGATAATAATGTAACATCCGATGGTGAGAAATGATAATAGTGATGATCATCTCAATCAATAGTGGCCCAAGATGTCAAAATTGATGGTGGATCAGGTCACCACAATCGATTATGAGTCAAGCTCTTAAATGTAGCTTCAATTCAGCCCTAAACCAATGATCACTTATAATATTGGCGTTCCAGTGTCTCAATTATGATACTCTCATATTATTGGAAATTTGATGTATCTTATGAACTGTACATGTCCATACATTGTGCTTCTTGTGAGAAAGTTAAGTAGATACACCAGTTGTCCCAACAAGACCCATTGGAAAACTCTTAACATAATTTAAAGGTATATCAAGGGAACTTGTTCTCTTGGGCTGTATTATGGTAAATATCCTTCTATAGTCAAAGGATATAGTGATGCAAGATGGATTGTCATGAACTATGGGATTAATGGTGTATTAGGATATGTATTCCTATTGGGATGAGTTGTTTCTTGGAGGTCTGAGAAACAAACCATATTGTCTCGATCTACTTTTGAGGTAGAGTTGTATGCTTTAGATGAAACTGGATTGGAAGTTGAATGGTACATGGATTTATGTCTAGTTTACCTATGATAAAGAAGCCACTTCCTGCAATTTCAGTTCACTATGATAGAACTACAACTATTGCTAAGATAAAGATTTCTAAGTACTATCAAAAATAGCATACACACATCCAAGTCAAACTCAAGTCTGTAAGGGAGTTAGTGTCTAATGGGGTCGTGGTTGTGAACTACATCAGTACCAAAAATAATACACTTGATCCTTTCACTAAAGGTCATACGCTAGATTTAGTGGAGAAATCCAGGTTGGGGATGGGACTGAAACCCCTTTAGATTCATAGGTAGTAGCAACACAACCCAAAAGAGTGTAGATTCCACATATTTGGTTCAATGTGGTAATAACAAGTTGTCTGGTGAATTAGATGATGCTATTTAAGTCTTTGATGCTTCTTGCAATAGTGTGTCTATCCCCTGGGAAACATATTAGTGTCGTGACTGCAAGTTAGTAAGAGATTAGTCCATGAATGGTGTCAATTCTTAGAACATGATGATAGCATTACATCCTTGGAGATTCCAACTAAATAATTGAAATTGTGTAGGCTGCAACATGGGAATTGGATTCTTCCCTTATCTCAATCATGATATTTTCTTTGATGCATGGCATTAATGTATCAAATTTCTTTTCTAACATGTCTTTATTGTTTTTTTACCAACCTATACTCTTTCACCCAAGGTTCAAGTTCAAGAGTTTTGTTCACCTAGTTCTTGCAGGGGGCACCGTTAGATAACTCAGGTAGATTCAAATTGATAGGTATCTATTGAAAGCACAGTATGGAGGATTGATTGGAAGATCACACTACGCATTGAACTTTGTGGGGTATAGGTAGGTATATGGTAGCCAGCCATCTATTTAGCATGGGTTAAGCCCAATGCAGTGCAACTAGTACATGCATGGAAGAAATGTAGTTTTGTGTCTAGTACAAATGATGAAGAAATTTATCCCACGTTGCTCACTCCTAGAACTTTTATGGTCCTTATATGTAGGATCACATGTGACACTAGTGTTCAAAGGGTCCTAGGGGAGAGTATGCTCACCTCCTTGTTGGGTATGGTGACCATAACACATATGAGCATACATGCATGCCACACCACAACTCGCCTCACCTCACCTGGATGGACCGGACACAGGCTCGGGCTCGGGCTTGTGGGTTGTGGGAATTATCTTCTGTCTACTTTTTACACTAGGATACAACTATGTAACTAATTAATTATTAATTTAATTAATTATTTCTTTCTAAAATGGATTTGTTAATCATAATTGGAAAGTATTTTCCTTGTCATTTTTTTCTACAAACGTATACAAGAGTGATTGAGTGATCACATCTTAATGGGAATAGGATGTCAGTACGTGTAAGGCTATAAATAAGCATATGGTCATTAGGATTAAACAATCTCAAACAAACATTAGCTGTCATCCATTTTGTTCATATTTTACAAATTCTAAAGGAGAATTTTCTGTCGTCACTCCCGAGTTGCTTCATGGAGGTTTTCCTCCTATGTGAAGTGAGTGTCTTTCTCCCTTCCAAGACAAAATCTATCAAGTGGTTTTTCCTACGATCACTGAGCTGCACTAGTGGTGCATCTCATCATTCATCTGCATCATTTGTTGTCAATACGAGTGAGACATTCTCTTCATCAAGTTTGTGATTGGGTCGATTAGAAGAACAACGTCTATCCGAAAGGATTGCAGGATGCTGATTTCTTTAAGTAACACTTTTATTTTTCAACAAACAATCTGGTCTAAGTTCCTAACTTTGTTGTTTTTCTCGTGCTCTATTTATTCTTCTACTTCTCATCTGGATGTGGCCTAAACCTATTAATCTATTGCACATTTGTTGTTGCATGTAACACATAATATAAAATTTGCAACAGGCCACACAATTAAAAGTTGTGACATTGGTTTTTGGCTTAATTTTGAGGATGAAATATCTTTTAAGGTGTGTAGGATATGATGGAGTGGACTTTTGGAATCCTTAAATGTCCAATGACATAAGTGAAGTCAGGCATGTTGAGTTGTTTGAGAGTCCTAAGTGTTTTGGTAAAGCTTGAGTGTCGATTGAGGTTGATATCATAATTAAGATCCCTTAACTTCGTGGCCTTTTGAGGTATTTTATTGATTGGTCATATAATTGAGTTTTGGCACCAAAGTTGGGTGGCAAGTAGCTTGGATGATAATAAAGATATGGTTAAATTTTGGTTATAGTTGGAGTTTTCTAGATGGTTTTATTTAGGTTTGAATTCTATGTAATAATGTGATTTTTGGTGTATATGCTTACCAAGCTTTGATTATTTAGCTTAGGTCTCGTTGTGCTTGGATGTGTCACGCACCCTTTGGGAAGTTGATTCCTTTTGTTTGAGGAGGCCACATATTAGGATTTCACAGCCCTTAGATGATGCATATCGGATGGCAGACAAATCTTGTCCTACCTCCAATGATAACATAGAACGTGGGGGTGGAAGTTCTACTCGCGAAAGATCACCGCGACATCAAGGATCGTGGGTCTGAATAAGCCCTCACTTGAGGCAAACTGTCACCCACATAGAGAGAACAGAGCAACCTCTGACACACTCTCTCCACCATAACTCACAGACCATGGGTGGGAGAAGGAGTCAGAGGTAGAAGGTTGTTCAAAAGGTAATGAGCATAGGAAATCGAAGTTCGAGGTTACCGGAGTCATAGACGATAGGTTCTATGGACCCAAGTGCCTATTTTGATGGCCGACGAGGTGGATCTTGACCAGATTTGAAGTCAGAGCTCGGGGGTGGTCAGCAAGATGTGACTGACGTTGTTTGAGAACAAAGACGAGTTCCTTGAGGAGTTGTGAAGCTTTCTGGAGCTTCAGATAGGTACGGAAGGAACAGAGGAACTTCTCCTCTTCTCTCTACCACCGCCAGCCTAGGAGGCAGTGCCCTAGCAGAGAACCAGCCCCAACGACTAATGAAGCTCCTTGAGGAGTCGGGATGGTGTGGATCAGCTTCTCAAACCTTTTAACTGTGGTTCTGGTTGACAAGGAGGGAGACGTGTTGCTCCAATCACATGTTAGAGTATAGTCCCAGGCGGCAGCTACATCATAGAAGTAGAAGTCCCGTTGTGGACTCGACGTGTGAGAGAGGGGAGGCAAGCGGCCATCCACAAGTCAGCAGACCAACCGGGTCCAATTACCCTGAACCGGCCAATCTAGTCAAACTTGGGAATGAGCCAACTGAACCGGACAAGTTAGAGACCAGGAATCGGCCAGTTGAGCAAGGTATGCACCAGTCTTAGTGGCCACGTGGCGGGTCCTGAGTGGCCGAAAGAGGTAAATAGTTTAGTAATGCCCAAATCTAACAAAATTCATAGTGAATGCATCCCTTGTCGGAAAATTACAAATAATATGCCAATATGTTCAGAAAAATGAGTAGAACAACATGGAACCATATTTTCAGTCTTTTGATGCTTTATTAATAGTGACATCATGTGAGACATGTTACACTTGTTTCATGAGTTATAAATATCAAATAATGGCAAAACATTTTGAGAATGCATCAATAACTATTAAATGTGTTTTAGAATCAATGTGACATCATATATGATCATTTTATGACACATAATCATGTAACTTGCTGATAATGTATTTTTAGGGCTAATAACCCTAAATAAAATGCAATAAATGCATATGTGCTCAATAAATGATGAAATTCATAGAAAACCCTCATATCAGTAACTGGAAGAAGATAATATGTAAATATGATATCAGTTTTATACACAGAATTCATGTTATATGAAGATGACCTTTAATAGCTGTGATTAAACCCTGATTTGAGTAATGCATGTAACCTAGGGTTAATATGTATAAATAATAACATAGAACCTGATGTTCAGATTATGTATCCTAATCTAGAATATAACATCAGTAACATAAATCCCACTTAAGGATGAAGATAAGACAAATAATGATGTACATATCATAATGATCTAAGTGAAACCCTAAAATGAACACGACTAGGGTTGAGATGATGAGAACCTGATGATAGTATATGATCTTGTCTTGATTAGGTTTAGCAAAGATATAGTTGACATCAAGAATGTGGTATAGATTGTGATATCTCTTTGGAAGGTATGCCATTACCTCTTACTTGGCTTATTATACAATATGCTTGTGTTATAAGTGTAGTAAAATACATGGCATATGGTATTGGATAAAATGATTGCTCTTGTATGATATGTTGCTTGATGTTTCTCATACTTATATGGCTATGAACACATGAAACATAAGATGTCTGATCCATCATATGATAGCACTAAACTCTTTGGTAGTACAATGCATTGAGGTGATCTAACTCTTTGGTAGGAGATCACATTGTATACATGATCCAACTCTTTGGCAGGAGATCATAAGGCCTAAAAGCATCTATCCCTTTGGTGGTAGATGTACTAGATATATCATGGAGATAAGCTTAAAACATGTGTTCTCTTTTGTTAATGAATATCTTTGTGCAAGCATATGCTTTTTCTTATATTTGTTTAATGCTACCAAGTATTAGTTTTTTCTTATGGCCAAGATATGATGAGAGATATATAAAAGACACATAGTGTGACGTCCCCGGATTTTCTAAAACTTAATCTGATGTGTGACATCCAAATTGAAACCCTCACCTCGGCGAGAATCCCAATTTAAACACCACACACTAGGCTAAGAAGAAGAAAATCAAAGGAGTCAGAAGGAAATAATCAGTAGCACATGTACATGAACAATAATAAAACCATACACACATGTTCATCATTCAACATATAATTACAACATGAATTGTTACAACATTTGATATTACACATTGAACAACAAACTTATATATATATATATATATATGTACTACTACTAAACAACAGGATCTTAAGACAACATGTCCACCTGTACATCAGCTCACTACACAACTCTCAACTATGCTGGATCTTCAAGAGAAACCACAACCTAAACAAAAAGATTACATGCGATACACGTCAGCACAATATTCAAGAATATTTTACTGAGTACGCCTACGTGTCTTTTATATACCTCTCATCATATCTTGGCAACAAGATAAAACTAATACTTGGCAGCATTAAACAAAATATAAGAAAATCATATACTTGCACAAAGATGTTCATCAACAAAAGAGAACACATATTTTAAGCACATTTTCCATTATATCATCCATGCATTTACTACTTGAGAGTTGAATGCATTAAGGCCTTTATGATCTACTACCAAAGAGTTGGATCATTTCACAATGTGATCTACTACCAAAGAGTTGGATCACTTCCAAGTACTTTACTACCAAAGAGTTGAAGTACTTATTTCCAGCACTTTACTACCAAAGAGTTGAAGTGCTTAGATATAATGGAACATATATATTATGTTTCATGTGTTCATAGCCATAATTATGGAAAATCATGCAACATATCATACAAGAACAATCATTTCAATCAATACCATATGCCAAGTCTTTACTACCATATAACACAAGCATATTGTATAATAAGCCAAGTAAGAGGTAATGGCATACCTTCCAAAGAGATAGATCATTCTACTCACATGTTCCTCATGTCATCTATTTCTTTGTTAAACCTGATTAAGACAAGATCATATATTACCATCAGATTCTCATCATCTTACATCTCATCTTAACCCTAATCGTGTTCATATTAGGGTTTGCTTACTCATTTGGATATGTGCACCATTACTTGTATTCTTGTCTTATAATTATCTCACTGATGTCATTGTCCAGAGTACATATCATTATCAAAGTTCATCATCTGAACATTAGGTTCCATATCCTTTTTGTTCACATATTAACCCTAGGTTACATCATTAACCTAGATTAGGGTTTTAATCCATGTATTAAGGTTCATATTCATATAATATAGATTTTGTTCATCATGATGATCTCATAATTAAATCTGAGGTTCAATATACTGATATGAGATTATTTTGTAATTTTCACCATTTATTGACCATGTATGCATTTAATACATTTTATTTAGGGTTATTAGCCCTAATTAGCTATATGAAGTAATTTACATGCTTTCATGCATCAACCTAGACATATCTGACATCATATGGATTCTATACATAATTATGGACTTACAGATATTTTTCCATGATTTTATGTCATCATTTGCTATTTATTATCCATTAAATAAGCATTACACATCTTACATGATATCAACTATATTAGTTACTCAAAATCTTGATATTAGACTTTCATCTTGTTCTACACATTTTTCTGAACATTTTGGTATATTGTTTGTATTTTTTCGGTAAACGAGCTATTTACTACAAATTATACAAGATCTAGAAATATTATGATATTATTACCTTTTTCGACGAATCATAGGCCGCCATGTGTCCATATTGGGTGTGCGGCTCCTTTCTCCTACTTGCTGGTGGAGCCGGCCGGTTCAAGGGCACTTGGACTTGGTTCATGGTTGGGTTTTGGGCGACTAAAACGGGGTTCACCCCCCCCACCTCTTCTCCTCCTCGCGCGGTCAGGGAGTCTGTGGGACTCTATTTCACGGAGCCGCCGCCGCACGGATTGGCTCTGGCGAGCAACCCCAGAAGATTCACAGCTCCTCGATGTCGCCTAGGGCCATGATCAGATTTGGTTGCCTATTCCGGATGCCCACGGCTACTCCACTCTTAGGGTTCACCTCTGGAGCTCCATGTCCACGAGCTCGCTGGCCATGGCGGCCACCGCGATGCTAGGGAAAGGGGAAAAAGTCCCCCCGTCCTCAAATCTTGTGGAAGAGGCACTAAAAAGCTTTGTTGGAGCTTCAAGGACCTGAAGGGACACTTGGATTGCATTGTAGAGCCTTGGGTCGACGTCCCTAACTCCATCTTCATCTCTGGCAAGGTGCTCTTCGGCCACCATTAAAACCACCACGATAGTCCACCGGAACTGTGGGGTTTGACTCCCCTAAACTCATGCTTGCTTTAGTCATTCTTAGCTCCAGTCATCATCCACTCTAACTCCATTCCTTTCCTCTGGTCACCACCTGCTAGACGTAATGGAGAGGTACAAGGAACCGGGTAGCTGCTCTCCCTCGTAACTCAGTCTCTACTCTCGACTGAGGGGTCATCGGCCTCGTCTTATCAAGACCAAACTGCCCACACGGTCAGATGCACATCTTAAGTCCACATCCACGACGTGCAAAGATGGGGAGGCTGAGGTGTTTACGGGGCTCTATTGCCTTGCTGTAACTGAAAGGTGAAGGATAACCAGAAGTTGTCTGATCTACATCTAAGGGTCAGGATCAACACTCCTCAGGGCCGATCCGTGGCTTTGCTCCTTGTGACTGTCTGCAACCACAAGATCAGAGATCTAGGGCACATAAGAGGCCACGCAGCCCGCCACTTAAAAAGGGGCACGTGACACAGCCAAACTAGGGCATGGATATTAAACTTTGGTCCATCAAACATCAAAAGGCACATTATTTCTCAAATATCAAACCTTACTAACTCCCTCTAGGATCCTCCGATTGCCACCAAATTTTAACCATAGCTTCTCTACCTCTCAAGGTACATTCTAATCCAATTTGGTGACCAAACTCATCTATTAGACTATTTAATTAAATTCTTCAAAAATGCATAAAAAGAGAAATCTTAACCATGATATCAACATCACATCAACACACCTACTTTGTCAAAACCTTAGAACTCTCAATATTATTCAACCTTATGATTTCACTTATGTCATTGGATGATTAAGGACTCCAAAAGTCCACTCCATCACATCCTACACACCTTAAAAGAAATTCCGTCCTCGGAATTAAAGCAAAACCCACTTTGTCACATCATATACATCTTAAAAGAACTTTCATCCTCGAAAGTAAACCATACTCATGCTTCCAGGGAAAACTTATCTTTCCTTCATCCATATGTAGACACTATTCTATGTGTAACATATCCACAAAGGTTACCTAGAATCATGTATACAAAGCACTATTAGGGGGTTTTACAACCATCTTAGTGCACAAACACTCCATTCACAGTTAAACTCAGGGTTTAGAAACTTTGGTTATGTCATGACATATTTCACATCTTAGGTTTGCATCCTTATCCTTACCCATGCATTAGTGTTGCCACATCATATTACCATCTTCTAAAGGAGTTAACTAAGATTAACTCATACATCAAGGTTTCATCAACATTTTATTGAGGTAATTGTTAGAACATGCTCAACATTAACATATGTCTTTTAGGAGGGAATTAACTATAGTTAACCCACTTTATCCATCTAGATCACATGAAGGTGTCATAATCGTTATGTTGTGCTAATTTTCAAACTATATTTTTCATCTTTATTAAGCACTAAGGTAATACCTCATATAACATGTTTCATTAATATGATCTTCTTTCATTGCTCGTAACAAATTGCAACATTTATTAATGATTGCATCACAAGGTTAACCATCTTTAATGTATCATCATTACTCATTTACATGGTTAACCATATATACTCAGATATCTATTAAGCCATTTTTATATTTCCTTCATGTCATGTTCATGTGTCAAATCTCAAGATTAGATCACATTCTTACATATATTATATCATGATTGTGATAAAGAAACTTATATGAGTGGCTTGGGAAACATGTATCAAACTTTATATAGTCTAAATGAGGTTCTCCCAACCCTGATCACGAAGATAGTACATTGCTTAGTCTCTCTGAGCTAACTCAACTGTATGAGTATCTCATACGCATATACTTTATCTTTCCTCTCTTCGTCTAGGGTTCTCGGATTACCTCATTGGCACTAGCTGATTGCTTTATGAGCTCTAGCCACATAGGCACAACCATAACATGGTATGCTATACTCTTCATAGGTTCTCTAACCATGAGACATGCTATACCCAAAGCTCTCTTATATACACCACTAGATTCCTATGTGGGAAACCACCAACCCGAGCATGAGGCTTCACAGAACTAACATAGCTACCTCCTCCAGGGTCTTGGGCTCTCTCCCGCACCCAGATGGTAGGTTCTCATATTCTTATCCACATATGCACATATATAACCATCCTCTCGTTGACTCTATGGTTTGGTCCTTTCAAGGACATCTAGGGTTCAACACGACTATAGGAATCATGCATAAAGTGACTCAACTCGATTACTCAGGAGTAGTCTAGTTTAGGACATATCATAATACATATTTCTCATCTTTCTCATATCTTGGAGTTTAGGTTCTCTGACCTTCTCCAAGTGGGTCTCACTCTCTCTGGAGCTAACCCTGAAATTGGTCCTAACACTAAAGGTCCTCCTTCATAAAAGAGCTTGAGGCTCATGCTGACTCACAACCTGTCTTAACTTAACATATCTTATCTCATAAAAGCCTATTTACTTGCATCATAAAAACTTATCTCAAAACCTCAAATCTAAACTTAGGTCCTCAAAGACAAACATAGATCATCATAACCATGTTGTGTCATCTATGTAAGACTTACATCATATCATCAAAACATATATCATCTATTCCATCTATCATATATTCCAAACAAGGCTCTAGACATCTAATCTAGAACTAATCTCTCTTCTAGACTGATGTCATTCACTTCCACTTAGGTTGCATGACCACCTCCTACTCGTACATGTGTGGGGACATATTTTTGTAATACATGTACATAATAAAATATTATATAGTTTTTCTCCGATAAAACAAGCGTCAGAGAAAACTATCACAGTTCGATCCAGTTGGAATCCAAAACCAAATCCTCAAAATGAGTGTCCCACGCATAGTAGAGAGTACAATGTCATGAAAACTAAGGAAAGGGGTGAGAACATGGTGTAGACTAGTGTATCTACTCTAGACAACAAGTGCTATATGTCTAGGGTTTCTCTTCCCTTGATGCACGTCATTTCCAAATAGTGCAACGTCCCATACCGCTGCACTAGAAGGAAAGAACGACATCTAAGGACTTGCTATGCCACAAGCACTAGTCTATACCTAGTTCTCGGACATCTAGGTGCTAACCTAGAGGCTAGGTCAGATTTAGTCTCTAAAAGACGACTAATCTAACCCTTAAAGATTATTAAAGTTCAAGGTTCTTTAGTTTGAGTTGCATAATGAGAAAATGTCAGGCTTTGCTATTGTTCATGCTCTGATACCACCTGTGACGTCCCCGAATTTTCTAAAACTTAATCCGATGTGTGACGTCCAAATTGAAACCCTCACCTCAGAGAAAATCCCAATTTAAACACCACACACTAGGCTAAGAAGAAGAAAATCAAAGGAGTCAGAAGGAAATAATCAGTAGCACATGTACATGAACAATAATAAAACCATACACACATGTTCATCATTCAACATATAATTACAACATGAATTGTTACAACATTTGATATTACACATTGAACAACAAACTTATACATATACATGTACTACTACTAAACAACAGGATCTTAAGACAACAGGTCCACCTGTACATCAACTCGCTACACAACTCTCAACTATCCTGGATCTTCAAGAGAAACCACAACCTAAACAAAAAGATTACATGCAGTACACGTCAGCACAATATTCAAGAATATTGTATTGAGTACGCCTACGTGTCTTTTATATACCTCTCATCATATATTGGAAATAAGATAAAACTAATACTTGGCAGCATTAAACAAAATACAACAAAATCATATACTTGCACAAAGATGTTCATCAACAAAAGAGAACACATATTTTAAGCACATTTTCCATTATATCATCCATGCATTTACTACTTGAGAGTTGAATGCATTAAGGCCTTTATGATCTACTACCAAAGAGTTGGATCATTTCACAATGTGATCTACTACCAAAGAGTTGGATCACTTCCAAGTACTTTACTACCAAAGAGTTGAAGTACTTATTTCCAGCACTTTACTACCAAAGAGTTGAAGTGCTTAGATATAATGGAACAGATATATTATGTTTCATTTGTTCATATCCATAAGTATGGAAAATCATGCAACATATCATACAAGAACAATCATTTCAATCAATACCATATGCCAAGTCTTTACTACCATATAACACAAGCATATTGTATAATAAGTCAAGTAAGAGGTAATGGTGTACCTTCCAAAGAGATAGATCATTCTAATCACATGTTCCTTATGTCATCTATTTCTTTGTTAAACCTGATTAACACAAGATCATATACTACCATCAGATTCTCATCATCTTACATCTCATCTTAACCCTAATCGTGTTCATATTAGGGTTTGCTTACTCATTTGGATATGTGCACCATTACTTGTATTCTTGTCTTATAATTATCTCACTGATGTCATTTTCCATATTACATATTGTTATCAAAGTTCATCATCTGAACATTAGGTTCCATATCCTTTTTGTGCACATATTAACCCTAGGTTACATCATTAACCTAGATTAGGGTTTTAATCCATGTATTAAGGTTCATATTCATATAATGTAGATTTTGTTCATCATGATGATCTCATAATTAAATCTGAGGTTCAATATACTGATATGTGATTACTCTGTAATTTTCACCATTTATTGACCATGTATACATTTAATACATTTTATTTAGGGTTATTAGCTCTAATTAGCCATATGAAGTAATTTACATGCTTTCGTGCATCAACCAGGACATATGTGACATCATATGGATTCTATACATAATTATGGACTTACAGATATTTTTCCATGATTTTATGTCATCATTTGCTATTTATTATCTATTAAATAAGCATTACACATCTTACATGATATCAACTATATTAGTTACTCAAAATCCTGATATTATACTTACATCTTGTTCTACGCATTTTTCTAAACATTTTGGTATATTGTTTGTATTTTTCTGATAAACGAGCTATTTACTACAAATTATACAAGATCTAGAAATATTATGAGATTATTACCTTTTTCGACGAATCAGAGGCCACCACATGTCCATATTGGGGGTGCGGCTCCTTGCTCCTGCTTGCGGGTGGAGCCGGCCTGTTCAAGGGCACTTGGACCTGGTTCATGGCTGGGTTTTGGGTGACTAAACCAGGGTTCACCCCCCCTTCTCCTCCTCGCGCTGTCAGGGAGTCTGTGGGACTCTATTTCACGGAGTCGCCGCCGCACGGATTGGCTTCGGCGAGCAACCCTAGAAGCTTCACAGCTCCTCGATGTCGCCTAGGGCCACGATCAGATTCAGTTTCCTATTCTGGATGCCCACGGCTAGTCCACTCCTAGGGTTCGCCTCTGGAGCTCCATGTCCACGAGCTCGCTGGCCATGGCGGCCACCGCGACGCTAGGGAAAGAGGAAAAAGGCTCCCTGTCCTCGAATCTCATGGAAGAGGCACTAAAAAGCTTCGTCGGAGCTTCAAGGACCTAAAGGGACTCTTGGATTGCATTGCAGAGCCTTGGGTCGACGTCCCCAACTCCGTCTTCATCTCCGGCAAGGTGCTCTTCGGCCACCATCAAAACCAAGATGATAGTCCACTGGAACTGCAGGGTTTGACTCCCCTGAACTCGTGCTTGCTTCATTTGTTCTTAGCTCCAGTCATCATCCACTCTAGCTCCATTCCTTTCCTATGGTCACCACCTGCTAGACGTAATGGAGAGGTACAAGGAACCGGGTAGCTGCTCTCCCTCGTAACTCAGTCTCTACTCTCGACTTAGGGGTCATCAGCCTCGTCTTATCAAGACCAAACTGCCCACACGGTTAGATGCACGTCTTAAGTCCACGTCCATGACGTGCAAAGATGGGGAGGCTGAGGTGTTTACGGGGCTCTATTGCCTTGCTGTAACCGAAAGGTGGAGGATAACCAGAAGTTGTCCGATCTACATCTAAGGGTCAGGATCAACACTCCTCAGGGCCGATCTGTGGCTTTGCTCCTTATGACTGTCTGCAACCACAAGATCAGAGATCTAGGGAATGTAAGAGGCCACACAGCCCGTCACTTAAAAAGGGGCATGTGACACAGCCAAACTAGGGCATGGATATTAAACTTTGGTCCATCAAACACCAAAAGGCACATTATTTCTCAAATATCAAACCTTACTAACTCCCTCTAGGATCCTCCAATTGCCACCAAATTTTAACCATAGATTCTATACCTCTCAAGGTATATTCTACTCCAGTTTGGTGACCAAACTCATCTATTAGACTATTTAATAAAATTCTTCAAAAAGGCATAAAAAGAGAAATCTTAACCATGATATCAACATCACATCAACACACCTACTTTGTCAAAACCTTGGAACTCTCAATATTATTCAACCTTATGATTTCACTTATGTCATTGGGTGATTAAGGACTCTAAAAGTCCACTCCATCACATCCTACACACCTTAAAAGAAATTCCATCCTCGGAATTAAAGCAAAACCCACTTGGTCACACATAGGCATATTCAATACAATATTCTTGAATATTGTGCTAACATGTACCACATGTAATCTTTTGTTTAGGTTATTGTTATACTCTTGAAGATCTGGGATAGTGAGAGTTGTGTGGTGAGATGATGTACATGTGGACCTATTGTCTTAAGATCTTGTTGTTTAGTAGTAGTACATGTATATGTAAAAGTTTGCTATTCAATATGTAATATCAAATGTTATAACAATTCATGTTGTGATTATATGTTGAATAGTGAACATGTGTGTATGGTTTTATTATTTTTCATGTGCATGTGCTACTGTTTGTTTCCTTCTGACTCCCTCAATTTTCTTCTTAGCCTAGTGTGGGGTGTTTAAATTGAGATTCTCACTGAAGTGGGGGTTTCAATTTGGACGTCACACATTAGATTAAGTTTTAGAAAATCTGGGGACATCACAGGTGGTATCAGAGCATGAACAATAGAAAAACCTGGCATTTGCTCATTATGAAACTCAAAATCAAGAACCTTGAACTTCAAAAATCTTTAGGGTTAGATTAGTCATCTTTAAGAGACTAGATCTGACCTAGCCTCTAGGTTAGCACCTAGATGTCTGAGAACTAGGTCTAGACTGGTACTTGTTGTATAGCCAATACTTATATGTCGTCTTTTCCTTATAATGCAGTGGTATGGGACATTGCATTATTTGGAAATAATGTGCATCAAGGGAAGAGAAATCCTAGACATATAGAGCTCATTGTCTAGGGTAGCTACACTAGTCTACACCATGTTCTCACCCTTTTCACTAGTTTTAATGACATTGTACTCTCTAATATGTGTGGGACACTTGTTTCAGGATTTGGTTTTTGATTCCAATCGAATCGAACCTCAATAGTTTTCTCCGACACATGTTTTATTAGAGAAAAACTATATAATATTTTATTATGTATATGTATTACAAAAATGTGTCCCCACACATATATGAGTAAGAGGTGGTCATGCAACCTAAGTGAAAGTGAATGACATCATTCTAGAAGAGAGAGTAGTTCGAGATGAGATGTCTAGATCCTTGTTGGAATATATGATAGATGAGATAAGTTTTAATGATATGATCTAAGTTATATAGAGATGATATAAGATAGTTTATGATGATATATGTTTGTCTTTGAGGACTTAATTTCAATCTTGAGGATGCAAGATGAGTTTTGATGATGCAAGTAACTAGGATTTTATATGATAAGACATGATAAGTTAAGACACATATGTGAATCAGCAAAGGCCTCAATCTCTTTTACAAAGGAGGACCTCTACTGTTAGGATCAGTTTTAGGGTTAACTCCAGAGAGAGTGAGACCCAGAGGGAGAAGGTCATAGAACCTAAACTCTAAGATATGAGAATGATGAGAAATATGTGATATGATATGTCCTAAACTAGAATACTCATGAGTGATTGAGTTTGGTCACTTTATGCATGATTCCTATAGTCTTGTTGAACCCTAGATGTCCTTGGGAAGACCAAACCCTAGAGTTAGAGAGAGGTTGGATATATGTGCATATGTGAATAAGGAAATATGAGTACCTACTATCTGGGTGAGGGAGAGAGAGTCCCAAGACCCTAGAGGAACTATGTTTTAGTTTCTTTGAAGCCTCATGGTCGGGTTGGTGGTTTCCCACATAGGAATCTAGTGGTGTATATAAGAGAGTTTTGAGATATAACATGTCTCATGGGTAGATACCTATGAAGATTATGTCATATCATGTTTTGATTTGTGCCGATGTGGCTAGAGTTTATAGAGATAATCACCAGTGCCAATGAGGTAGACCTGGTAACCCTAGACCAAAGAGGGAAAACAAAGTTTGTGCATATGAGATACTCATTGATTTGAGTTAGTGTAGAGAGTTTGAGCATGACACTACCCTCAGGATAAGGGTTGGGAGAACCTCAATTGGGAAAGATAAAGTTTTGGTATATGTTTCACAAGCCATTCACATAAGTTGTTTAGCACAACCATGATATAATATATGTAAGGATGTTATCTAATCTTGAGATGTTATACATGATGGTAATGTGATGGGAATTTTAGAGATGGTTTTATAGATATGAAGGTATAAATGGTTAACCTTATACATGAATGATGATGATAATGTGATACTACTGGTTAATATTAGTGTTGAATAAAGATGAAAAATATAGTTTGACGGTTAACAAAACATAATGTTTATGACACCTTGATATGATCTAGATGGTTTAAGTGGGTTAACTTTAGTTAACTCCTTTAGAACATGTTAATATGATGATGGGTAAAGATAAGGATGAAACCCTAACATATGAGATATGTCATGACTGAACATGAGTTTCCAAACCCTTTTGAAGGGGTAGTTCACCCTAGATGCTTTAATAGCCTCCTAGGAGTGGTACATATATGTTCTGGACATGATGTTTATGGGAATGTTGCACCTAGAGTAGTGCCCTAGTTGTGTATGAAGACCTTTTGTTTTTTTTTTCTTGGAGTATGAGAATTGCTTGATTTTGAGGACAAAAATTCTTTTTAGATGTATATGATGTGACAACGTGGATTTTGGCTTAATTTCGAGGAAAAAATATCTTTTAAGGTGAGTAGGATGTGATGTAGTGGACTTTTAGAATCCTTAAATGTCCAATGACATAAGTGAATTCAGGTATGTTGAGTTGTTTGAGAGTCCTAAGTGTTTTGGTAAAGCTTGAGTGTCGATTGAGGTTGATATCATAATTAAGATCCCTTAACTTTATGGCCTTTTGAGGTATTTTATTGATTGGTCATATAATTGAGTTTTAGCACCAAAGTTGGGTGGTAGGTAGCTTGGATTATAGTAAAGATATGGTTAAAGTTTGGTGGCAGTTGGAGTTTTCTAGATGGTTTTATTTAGGTTTGAATACCATGTAATAATGTGATTTTTGGTGTATATGCTTACCAAGCTTTGATTATTTAGCTTAGGTCTCATTGTGCTTGGATGTGTCACGTACACTTTGGGTAGTTGATTCCTTTTGTTTTAGGAGGACACAAATTAGGATTTCATAGCCCTTAGATGATGCAGATCGGATGGCAGACAGATCTCGTCCTACCTCTGATCACAGCATAGAACGTGGCGGTGGAAGTTCTACATGTGAGGGATAACCGTCACATCCAAGATCATGGGTCAATCGCGAGATCATGCCTCCAGTACACCTTGGTTCATCAAGATAGTCTGAATAAGCCCTCTCTTAAGGAAAATTGTCATCCACACAGAGAGAACAAAGCAACCTCCAACACAGTCTCTCCACCATAACTCACACACCATGGGTGGGAGAAGGAGTCGGAGGTAGAAGGTAGTTCAAAAGGTAATGAACATAAGAAATCAAAGGTCGAGGTCACGAGAGTCAAAGAAGATAGGTTCTATGGACCCAAGTGCCCGTTTTAATGGTCGACGAGGTGGATCTTGGCCAAATTTGAAGTCAGAGCTCAGGGGTGGTCTGCAAGACGTGGCTGACGTTGTTTGTGAACAAAGACAAGTTTCTTGAGGTGTTGCGAAGCTTTTTGGAGCTTCGGATGGGTGTGGGGAGGAACAGAAGAACTTTTCATCTTCTCTCTGCTGTAGCCAGCCTAGGAAGAGAACCGACCCCAACGACTGAGGAAGCTCCTTGAGGATACAGGATGGTGTGGATCGGATTCTCGAACCTTTTGACTATGGTTTTAGTTGACAAGGAGGGAGACGCATTGCTCCAATCACATGCTGGAGTAGAGTCCCAGGTGGCGGCTACATCACGGAAGTAGAAGTCCCATTGTAGACTTGATGCGTGAGAGAGGGGAGGCAAGCGGGCATATAAAAGTTAGCAGACCAACCAGGTCCAATCACCCTGAACCGACCAATCTAGTCAAACTTGGGAACAAGCCAACTGAACCAGACAAGTTAGAGATGAGGAACCGGTCAGTTGAGCAAGGGTTGTACCAGCCTTAGTGGCCACGTGGCAGGTCTTGAGTGGCTGAAAGAGGTAAATAGTTTAGTAATGTCCAGATCTTACAAAATTCATAGTAAATGCATCCATTGTCAGAAAATTACAAATAATATGCCAATATGTTTAGAAAAATCAATAGAACAACATGGAACCATCTTTTCAATATTTTGATGCTTTAATAATAGTGATATCATGTGAGACATGTTACACTTCTTTCATGAGTAATAAATATCAAATAATGAAAAAAAAATAAGAGAGTGCATCAATAACTCTTAAATGTGTTTTAGAATCCATGTGACATCATATATGATCATGTTATGACACAAAATTGTGTAATTTGTTGATAATGTCTATTTAGGGATGATAACCCTAAATAAAAAGGAATAAATGCATATGCACTCAATAAATGATGAAATTCACAGAAAACCCTCATATAAGTAACTGGAAGAAGATAATATGTAAATATGATATCAGTTTTATACACAAAATTCATGTTATATGAAGATGACCCTTAATACATGTGATAAAACCGTAATTTGAGTAATGCATGTAACCTAGGGTTAATATGTATAAATAACAATATAGAACCTGATATTCAGATTATGTATCCTAATCTGGAATATAACATCAGTAACATAAATCCCACATAAGGATGAAGATAAGACAAATAATGTTGTACATATCATAATGATCTAAGTGAAACCCTAAAATGAACACGACTAGGGTTGAGATGATGAGAACCTGATGATAGTATATGATCTTGTCTTGATCAGGTTTAGCAAAGATATAGTTTACATCAAGAATGTGGTATAGATTGTGATATCTCTTTGGAAGGTACGCCATTACCTCTTACTTGGCTTATTATACAATATGCTTGTATTATAAGTGTAGTAAAATACATGGCATATGGTATTGGATGAAATGATTGTTCTTGTATGATATGTTGCTTGATGTTTTTCATACTTATATGGCTATGAACACATGAAACATAAGATATATGATCCATCATATGATAGAACTAAACTCTTTGGTAGTACAGTGCATTGAGGTGATCTAACTCTTTGGTAGGAGGTCACATTGTATACATGATCTAACTCTTTGGCAGGAGATCATAAGGCCTAAAAGAATCTATCCCTTTGGTGGTAGATGTACTAGATATATCATGGAGATAAGCTTAAAACATGTGTTCTCTTTTGTTAATGAATATCTTTGTGCACGCATATGCTTTTTCTTATATTTGTTTAATGCTACCAAGTAGTAGTTTTTTCTTCTGGCCAAGATATGATGAGAGGTATATAAAAGACACATAGGCATACTCAGTATAATATTCTTGAATATTGTGCTAACATGTACCACATGTAATCTTTTGTTTAGGTTATTGTTATGCTCTTGAAGATCCAGGATAGTGAGAGTTGTGTGGCGAGCTGATGTACATGTGGACATGTTGTCTTAAGATCCTATTGTTTAGTAGTATTACATGTATATGTACAAGTTTTCTATTCATTATGTAATATCAAATGTTGTAACAATTCATGTTGTGATTATATGTTGAATGGTGAACAAGTGTGTATGGTTTTATTATTGTTCATGTGCATGTGCTACTGATTGTTTCCTTCTGACTCCCTTGATTTTCTTCTTCTTAGCCTAGTGTGGGGTGTTTAAATTGGGATTCTCACTGAAGTGAGGGTTTCAATTTGTACGTCACACATCAGATTAAGTTTTAGAAAATCTGGGGACGTCACAAAAGTCATAACATACACTAATCAATAGATACAACTAGTGTGCGGTGGTTTAACAAGTGGAATCTTAACGTACACAGATACAATTTGACGATTAAAGAGAGATTGTTTTCTTTCTTCTGCATGTACATGAGCAAGTAAAACTCTCATTATATATACCAGAATAATGTTGATGAGAGATTCACTTGTTGGATAGTTGGATAGTGTTGGACGAGAAAGAAAGTTTCCTTGTGGTGCAAGTGTTAAGGAGAATTCTAATGAAGAACTGAATTTCAAAATGTAAGAAGAGAATTGTAAGCTAAGTTTACATATTGAGTCATTTGGCATCTGTTACCAACAAGATAAGGTTGGTACACACCCTTTTCGATGAAACTTTGAGTGATCAAAGGTTTTTTTAGTCTTTGCTTCACATGCTCAATGGATGGAATTGGATTGAATTAGATGGATAACTCATCTGTGTACGTGGTTTACGATGAGGACATTATAGATTCACGTTTCCTCAGAAGAAATTCAATATATCATTGAAATTATTTTTGAAAATATTTTATCAGTTACAACGGTAAGGGAAAGTGAGGTAAATGGGCTGCAACTTGGGAAAACAAAGGACTAAACATGTATTAGAGCATACACACTCCCATATACTTTAAGTAAATAATTTATCAAGTCTCTTGAATTATGTAACCCCTAATGTCCATAATGGTGAAAATTGAGGTGTCTAGGCTTGGGGTTCTGGCATAATTTCTCCTATCTGTCTTCTTGGTGGTTGAGATTCCCAACTCTACCTGGCCTTAATTGATCCAAAACTAGACCTAAAGGTTCTTCATTGAAAACTTAGAGAGTCTTATGGCATCTCATCTCTTCTTTAATGACTACCTAAGCCACCCATGTATATGAAGATTAGGTAGTCTTCTCATCTCGTAATGTGGTCCTTCTCTTGTGACCATTTACCACATGATGTCTTGATTTTGGGTAGCTTATGCATGGGAAAAATGAATATTAATAGAAAATTTTGAAGGTTGATATCATGATCTGACCTTAATTTGAAAACTCGATTTTGATCGATAAATCTTGGATTATAATACTCATGTATGACCCACTAATATCATGCAAACTCATTTTAGCCAAAACTTGACTACATGTTTTCTACGTTTGAGGTAAATATTAATCATTTTGATTTGGTGAAATAAGAAAGACTTATACCTTATACCTCATTGTTGATGAGGTTTCTATTTTATTAAATGTCCATGTTGCATTTTTATTGATTAAACCTCAAACATACTTAAGTAAAAATTTTCCCTATTTAATGCACATCATGACTATGCCATCAAGTGACTAAGTCTAGGACTCCCCAAATAAGGATGTAATACTATGATACAAAAAGTAGTTTCCTATTGACTATTGATGTCTTTTTAATCTCGATTTTGATATGATGAGCATGGACCTAAATCATGCACCAATTTCCAAATTATATCACTACCTTGATCATGAAAGGAAAGGAATGAAAATCTTGACATTATTGCTCTATTGTCGTGGATTTTGACCTTATGACCCTGATATATACGATTGGATCATTGATACTCTACCTATCTGAATAAACTCAATGAATAATGACTAATGTAGGTAATGTGCTAGATTCGGGTATTAGTTGACTCATGACTCCCCTAACCTAGGTCACATCACTGTTATGACTACGTCTACATTTGCTGATTATTTAGAGTTTGGAAAGGTATACCCTTGCACCCAATTTGGATTAGTTGACCTAAGATTAATAGGCTAAATTCAGGATGATATTGATACTCAATCTTGAATCTTGATTTAATGACAATCTTGAAATATGATAATATTGACTATAGCTTGTGGTTGACTTCCTAGATATACCTAGGTCTAGATCATTAATCAACCTTGGATACCATGATAATGAAATCTTGATATGTTTCTCGAATATTGTTGCATAAAATTGAATATAGATGAGTGATCTCCCCCAATGTCTAAATAGAAATATAAACCCTAGCATTGGAATATTTATACATATGATCTTGATGTCTAAACTTCAACTCTTGATTATTGATGTACAAATTTTGAAACATGATATGGATCTCAAGACCACCCTTGATATATAAATAGTGCCTTTCATAAATCCCAAAATCTTGAGATTTTTGAAATGATGACTATTTTGACTTTCTCTGTGTATGACTTAGGTCTTAGCTCTCATTAGGACTAGGGTGGGACCTCCAATTGATTTTGAGCTCAAAATCATGATATTTAAAGTATGATGTTGTCTGGAAATGTTGAAATATGAAATATCAAATCATGGATGTGTAACCCCACCTAGGTCAATGTAGAAGCTAGGACCCTGAGATATTGGGGTTGAAAGTCACCTTGTACACTTGATCTAAGAACTCTATTTGTTGACCTAAAATATGATCTCTCCAAATTTGTGATCACTAGGATGCTTTCCATATTGGTGGCTCATATGATGAATTTGAACTATATATATATATATATATATATATATATATATATATATATATATATATATGACTTGACCTTGACACTCATTTCTTGATGATGAAATGATATTGATACCAAGTTGGTTATGATATGGAACATGAAATACCAATTATGATTATTGGACTATTGAACTTTGAGCACATGATTGCGATTAAATAGTTGAGGATAATTCAGTACTTGAGGATAGGATCTGGATTTTGATAATCCCAATTTTGATGATGTTTTTGAATTTTGGGGACAAAATTCATTGTTAAGGAGGGAAGAATGTGACAAAGTAGATTTTATCATAAGAATAAAGTTATTACTCTTTTGACCTCATTATACTCACTCATGTCTCAAATCATTTTTATTGGCTTCATAATCATTATGGATACTCAAATATGAAATATGGTGATCAATGTAGTTTTTATACACACTATAACACCACAAATTGGATTCATTCATCACTTTGTCCAAAGAACCAAATTGGTCAATCAAACTTTATAATATGGTTCTAAAACTTTTTCTAAATATTCTTCACATATTTTTAAAGCTATGATCCAAATTCCAAGTCATTTGGACATTCCTACAACTATCTACAAATCTTTGAAGTTTTGCATCTAAAAACCCCTTTTTATTGCCTTTTATTTGCTCTTTTTTTTACTTGTCCAAGTCAGCGATCCTTGGCAAGGGATCGTGTGCCATTTTCAGCCCTTGGATCTCCTCCCCACATAGTCAATTCATCATCTCCTACCTCTCGCAATTAGTGGGGAGCAGTAAATGAGACTGAGATATGAGATCTACTATTGATGGCCCCAATTTGAATCTGAGTGGATAGAATCAATCATCTCACAAATTCAAACTCAATGACCCAAATGTTGACCACCATTAAGGCACTAATGCGCCAGAAAAACTTTCCCCTCACCTCCCTTTCTCTTTTCGGCGGCCATGGCTGGAAGCAAGGACCCAATCTAGTCCTAACCCTAGCCTAATTCTATATAACCCCCCCCAAATGATCGCATACACCACACCAAGCTACGAAACCCTCCCTTGCTCACTCCCTCGGCCCCGAGTGCCCCAAATTTCTCTATCCTCCTTGCTACTTGTGTAGTACCATCGAGCAACCGAATTCGGGCATTCCTCTCCCTTGACACCTTGCCTCAATCTGCCACCATCATCCAATTCGCAAGGCCCCGACGAGTCTAAATGGCTACTTCTCATGTTGTGCCGATGTCTCCTGCCCCTAATCCCCCATTTGTTAGTGAGGCTCCTTTCACCTCTTCTATGGGATTGCAAGATAGCCTGCACGCAAGAGAAAGGGGTTGAGAACTGCCGATCCAACCAGAACCAACCGGCCCAAATGAACCGCTATTGAGCCAGTAAATCAATGATTGAACCACTCAATCAAGCGTTGAACCAACCAAATCAGCACTTGAACAGGACCACTAAGTGAGCCATCTGCATGCCTATGTGGTGCATTCTCAGCCACCCGATTAGGTAATCCAACGATCGACTATTTTCCCTTTAAGGTAATTTTCATGTCTCTCTGATGAATAATCACCAATATAGTCAAATCTTGCTTTAATCGTAGAAAATACATCCTATTTCCAAAAATACAATCAACCAGTCTATTTTGGTTAGAAAAAATCCAGTGAACCCATTAAAAATACTTTTGAAGCCGAATTCTTGATATATTTCACTGATATCCCTAGATTGTGTTCCTTTTCTTATACTTTTATCTAAATGACTCTACTTTTTGATTAATCTCTAGAAACCTTAGTATTTGACTTTGATGTCTCTATTGAGACTCTAAGAGCATACTTGACCCATTAGTGATCTAGATCTATATTTTTTGACTTGATTCAATCTTGAATATGATGATGACATCTTAATATTATGTTTGACCTGAATCTTGTGGAATATGTTGATCTATTGATCTAAAACTTGACCTTTGATTTACTCATTATACTGATCAAAACTTGATCTAATCTTGAACACTAATGATGTTAAGACATGATGATGATCTAAAAGACTTGATTATGACTTGTGTTTTGATCATGATAATTAGGGTTGACACATATGATCCTAGAAAACCTAGGTAAGTCATTCACACTCGAAAATACTTGACACTTGAAATAATGTTGGATATATTGAAACATTGGTTGATTATAAGTCAATGACCCAACCCTAAGGTTGGCATAGGAAGAGTGTAACCCTAATCTCTATCATTGAAACATGATGTTCTAAAAAACATGATATTGACCCTTGATCCAATATTTTTATTTAGGATCTAACTCGAAGGGTTGACCTACTACTTGTTGAATACTCAAAATCCTCGGTGAAAGGTACACTATTATATCTCTTCCTTGGTTGTATTGAAGATACTTTTTATGTATCTCTTGACTGTATACTTGGCTATATAACTTTATTGAGTTGTTGTTCCCTATGATTAGTCTTCCAATTTTCTATATATTATATTTTGAGAAAAACATGAGAACGTAAATGATATTTCCCATTATGACTGCATGTATATTGATGATGATGATGATGATGTTCATAATGTTTATATTGCTGATATTGAGTGCAAGTGACCTCCACATTCAAAGGTGGGACTTGTACATTGGCCTCCTACCTCATATGGAGAGAAGGAGCCTGGTGACCTCCCCCATCATGTTGGGGCGATACAGTCACACAAAATATATTAAGCATGCTTCTTGATTACAACATAATGGGAACTTGTAATAAAAATTGAATTGTTTGAAAATAAACATCTTGTCGAATAAATGGATTTGGAAAATCACTTGTTATACTTTTCTTAAATATAAGTCCTACCAAGTATACTTTTTTTTATAAACTATTTTACTTGATTTGGATAGCGTACCATGCAATTGCATGATTGTGTCTTGATTTTCTTGATTTTATAAAATAAATGGAACATTGACTAGATCACTTCTGCACTTCATACACTTTGATGACAAGGATAAATCAGCTATATCTTCTATACGGGGTTAGTTTGTTCTCTATATATCCAATTTTTGAGTTAGTATTTCTTATTGTATATGAGGTGTGTGGGATCCTATCAGACCACTCAGGGACGGGTGCTTCAATCCTTTTACCACTGTCTAGGCAGTCGGGATTAGGATTGGGGTTAGAATGGTTCCATGATAGCCAGTGGATGCATGCACCTTCTTTTTTCCAGGCCTTAAAGGTACCACTACAAACCTTAACCATCTTGGTAGTACCATAGTGTACTTAAATCATGAGCTTCTTACATGACATGATTCCTCAAGGGAGAATCCTCAGAAACTCTAAAAATCAGTAGTAGTGGATTTCACCACCTATTCCTCCTGAGAGGTGTATCTGAGGTTTCTCTAACAAACCTTTCATCTCGTCAAGCTATGGGCTGGTTAATCGGGCAACTACCAATTCAGTCTACAAGTCTGGTCTGGATGTTAGCCCCATAGGTCTAATCTTCTAATAGTTGTAGGGCCCACCTAGCAACCTCTCCCAACCTTCTCCAGTGGCTAAACAAGATAGTTGCACACCTGATTTATTCTGGCTATAAGTTTCCTTATGAGTTAGGTGATGGTGAAGACATAAACCTTCATATACTCTACTCATCATCTTTGTCCCTGGTTTAGGTCTGTCTGAGTTCAGAAAACTTTGAGCTCTTTCTTCCTTCATCTCAGTTAACAAACCCAAATCTATAACTCATATATTTCCAACTACTCTCATTAGGTATGTCCTCATATTACCTTTGTTCTTTCAAACCATCTATCCACTATATTCTCCAAAGGGTGTGGCACTTCTTATGATCCTCAATTACCATAAAAAGGTTTCAACTCAAGTATTTACCTCTCATATCACTTTTATCCTTAGTATTATGTCATACATTCTATCTGGTCTCTCACACCCATAACAAGATGAAATACGCATTTGGTTGTAGTCCAAATACAGAGTTCATCCTATTCCAGGAGTAAAGATGGTGGATCACACATCACCATTACACTTTCCAGTCTAAGTTGAAATGTACTTCTCATGAATCCACACCATGAACATCTCAATTCCATGTTTACACCCATGGGAAGACTTTTCCCATCACTTTCAGGTCTTACCATCACTCCTATACACAATCCTTATTTCCTCAAGGTGTCAAGTGTGCTGGTACTTTTGGGGTGATCTTACCCTTATGCATCTAGGGAGTGCCTATCACTTTTACCCCTTAGGCCCCATGAACTCCTGAAGGTGGAAAACCTCCTAATCCATGGTCCTCGAGCAAAGGTAGATGTTGCCTCCCGACCCTATGGTCTTGTACATCCATGGAACAAACAACTCCTACCTCCATCAGACTTACCCCCACTTGACCTTAGTATTGACTTAGATTCTGTCATAGCTCGTGCCTCTCTTGTTGATATTCAAGAACATTCCATCCTTGAATCCTTACTTGAAACTTCATCATCTCTATGAGCACTCATGGTTAAGCTTACATTCCTTCATAGGAATCATGATGACCTACCTATCTCGCTCTGGCTTTATACAAGTTACCTCCATGGAAACACATCCTTATGTCCCTTAGAAATTGTCGTACATGGGTCTCTAGATTCATACTCATACCATGTGCTCCTACACTTATCTCACCAAGCTCTTATAAGTGACCCTTAAGGTTACCTCAAACCTAAACAAGAGTGGGTACTCACTCCTACATGAAGGGTCCTCTCCCAGGACAGGGGTAAACTATCACTTGATACTAATAAAGGTCACAAAACGTTCTTGCATCCAAGATCTATATCATAATGTATATTCATAGCCCTATCATGCTACCTATGCACGTGTCTAGCAAGTAGACAACCTATTAAATCACTTCTAAGTTCCTTGGTATTTCATACTTGTCCATCATTCCCCCCAAGTTGGGCCAATATCATATGTCATCAACTTGGGTGAGTGGCTCATGAATCATATATCTTAGTTCAAGTGGGGTTTCCTTCCATTCTAATATATGGGGAGGGGTGCCATGCTTAATTCCTATGAACTCACTTAGCCTCGTGAGCATTATGTGCACTAGATACTGCTACTTCCCCTCTTTAGTCTAGTAACCCCAGGTTCACCTCTTATGCATCAGCTATCTAAAGTGCATGCTCAGGCAGTCAAACATGAACCAAACCTATACAAGATATGACATATACTTCCTAACACTCTTCCACGTGAACAACCCTTAGATTCCTACAAAAGGACAACCAACTGGGTGTGAGGCCTCACAACTTGTTACCATACCATACCTCTTCAGGGTCTTTAGAACTCCCTATCCTACTCCCAAAAGGTAGGTACCCATACCATTTGTATATCCTTACTAAAGCCTCCTTCTCCCTTCTAGGGTTTGGTTCTACTAAGGCACCTAAGGTACGACAACCTCTATAGATCATTCATGAAGAAACTCCATACATCTACTCAATGTCATCTATTTTAGGCCACATCATACCAAACCTTCTTGTTATTCCTAATGTCTCAGAGTCGAGGTTTCCAACCTTCTTTGTCTCGGTCTCACTCTCTACTAATCTAACCCTCTAATTGGCCAAAAACTAAAGGATACTAAGTTACACATCTATCCTTACCTGGATGAAACGTACTATCAAATCTTATGTCTGGCCAAGATCATCACAAAGCATTGTGCTTATATCGTTTAGTATGCTTATCTCATAAACTAATAGGTATAGCCCCTCTAGTTTAGAACCAAAACATGTTACCATACATGATGTTTCTCACTTACCTATAGGTGCATGCCTCTTTCCTGCTCATATATTCCTATTAGGGTTCCTATATAGTCACCACTAACCTTCTGAATGAGGGTGCTATCCCTCATCCCTAATAGGAACGACCCACCCAAGGTCGGATCACCAAAAGGCACTAAGGGTCATGAAACCACACATAGTCTATGTTTCTCATGTGTACTCAAAACCTCTACATAAAGAATGTATGCTGAACCCACTTACATGGATGCATTGGTCAACTATGGTATCCAACTCATCGTGTCTTCTCTTTCTCTATCCAACACTTAAGGTTTTGGGTTCAACATCATCCTCAGAGGATGTGTCAGGTCTCTTCCTCTCCCTAAAAGCTTCTTCCTCCAAGGTTAACCCTCTCCTCATATTCCTACAAGATGGTCTAATCTCAGCATTCTCTTGAGGGGTATCCAAGGGCACAACAACATGCCCATGCCACCTAAGCATGTAACTACCTCAATGTAAGTTTCATCATTAAAAGAATATGTCCATTACATCTTGCTTACATGCTTTTTTTACTATTTGGTGGAGGATTCCTTAATCCTTAGTACTCTTAACCCTCAAACTCAAGAGGAGGTGAAGAGAGAGAAAACCCTAAGAACTTACAATTTCTCTTTGGAAAGGGTAGAGAAGGTATGAAAATAGATGAGAAGACCTAAGGTATCTTATATCGAGTCAAATCCTTAGATTTTGTCCAGGTAGTCACACAGATTCTGGGAGTCCTCGTAAACCTACTAGTGGGGTGGAGGAAAATCTTGCCAACCCCCAGATCTTGATTATTTTCTAGACACCTCCTTATTTGGAAAATCCTCTAATAACTCTTGATAACACCCATTTTATGGCTACCAGAGCTTATATTTTATCATAAAAATAGCCTCCAAACCTAACTTCCTCTTTGCATTATCTTATTTATTGTGAAGAAATTATGCCCACTATGCCCTTGACAATTTTTCCCATCTTATGCAGGGTTATTCTTATTTCTTCCACAAAAAGAGCACCAATGGGCCCATCAGGCCCATCAGCAACAAAGTTTGCGTCCCTTCCCAGTAGCTCACAAGGCCGACATGCCTCTTTACCCATCATGGTCACTGCCCGATACGACAGCACCCGATGCAGGCGTGTCATGCGAGAGTCCCTACCTGCTGCAACTCTCTAATCAATATGGTGCCTAGCTTGTCACGATTTACAACCCGACGAGGTCATTTCCCGATATAGGATTTTAGTTCAATTCTTTTTAATTCTTTCTCATTTCAACAAACCTTATCCTTCGACTTTTTGGCATGCTTAGACAAGTAAAACTTGAGTTCCAAAGTATTATTCTTCCATTCCCTATGTTTGACCCTGAACTACTTTGACCCTGTGCTAGTTGCAGGAGTCTTAAACAATCGGGTATTATAAATTACTAAAGTCCAATGACCTAGACATGTCTCCATTTTTGGACCCATGTTTATGGCTTGTCAACTTTTTGGCACCGTTTTTGGGGATTCGACAATGAGTACCATTCTACGAACTCGAGTTTTACTTGCACTTTGCCAAAAACCTTGTACATATGCATATAATACTACACATATTTACTGCACATTGTTTATACAACACATTCACACTTTCACCCTTCTTCTTTTTAGGTACTTTTTTACCTCTTCAAACCCTCCTATACTTGACAAGCCATGGCTAAGAAGACACTCGAAGCTCGGTCCCTATGTTCTTTTGTCCAAGTCAGGGAAAATGAAGAGAGGAATCTGATGGTGGAGCAACCGCTCAATGTGGCCAGCTTTGAGTTGAAGTTGACTTTTCTCCAGTTGTTGTAGCACAATCGGTTTGGAGGGAACACCATCGAAGAGAACCCGTACAACCACCTTACAATGTTTAAGAGGACTTGCAAGACTTCTAAAATCAACAGGATCCCAATATCTCACATCTACACTCAGTGCTTCCCTTCTCCCTGAGAGACAAAGCCCTGGAGTGGTATACAAGTCTCCAAGATGGGAGCCTCCCCGACTGGGAACATCTAGCCAACACATTTATCGCCAAGTTCTTCCCTATAGAGAGGACAATCAAATGCCAAAAAAAGATAACAAGATACTCATAGAAAGTCTCAGAGAACCTGCATGAAACCTGGGAGAGATTCTAAGGATATTACAGGGAGTTCCCACACCATGGTTTTTCTGAGCCCAAGCTGATCACAACTTTCTATAATGGGTTGTGCGTCAGAGAAAGAAAATTCTTGAATGTTGCAGATGGATGTGATTTCTTAGGACTCAGCGCCCAAAGAGCCAGGGAGATTATAGACAATATGGCCATGAATCAGTAGGATAGTGAGTATAGCAGAGAGTTAATGAGCCACTCCACCCCTGGAGAAATGAAGGTGATGGAGGCACTAGAGGCTAAGTTGGACAAGATAGTGACTGATGTTCAAGCCTTGAAGGAGCAGGGCTATAAAGGCAAAGTCCAACAAGAAGCAGTTAGAAGTTGCATCACGTGTGAGGAGCCAGATCACCTGTCTGATTTATATCTGCACACGGCCGTGCAGAGCGATCCTGATGAGGACAATACAGAGAATGTGAGTTATGTCCAGTATCAGCGTCCCAACCACCCTAGGTTCTCCTATAGGAACACCAGTGCGAATGAGAATTCTCACCAACTGGTGGGCAGAACTTCTTCGGGAGGACCGCAAAATAAGCCATGCCAAGCAGGTTTCCCACAGTAGAGAAGTTACCAGCAAGGCCATGCATAGCGACTGTCGGTGATGACCGAGTTGATGCCCTTTGCTAAGAAACAAAATGATCTGAATGAGAAGTTGCAAAAAAGTTCTGTGGATAGCACAATGTTGCTCAGATTGCTGCAACAACAGATGGGGTTTTTTTCAGCTCAGTTTGGAGAGCTCCAACAGCACAACAAACAAATAGACCAGGAGCTAGCAAGCCTAGCCTACAGTATCAACCATCAAGTAGGGTGATTCCCATCCTGTACTGAGGCAAACCTGTGAGGGAATGAAACCACAAAGATGGCCATCTTGAGTTCAGGTGCAGTGATACATTCAGCAGCCGAGAAGAGAGAAAAAACAACAACAACACTAGCTAAGGATGTAACCCCAGAGGAATCAGTAGAAGTACCCACGAAACCGAAGAAAGTTATGAAGAAAGGAGTCAACGACACCCCTTCAAAGGAGCTTCCGGATAGGTATGCATCTCGCCTACCTTTCCTGTACAAGTTAGTAAAGGCCCAGTTGAAGAAGAGGTATGAGAAGTTCATGGCTGCAGTAAAGAAGTTGCACCTCAACATCCCATTCTTGGATTCTATCAAGGATATGCCCACCTATGCAAAGTTTCTGAAGGACTTGATTTCGAGGAAGAAAAGAGGAGAAGATGTTGAAACCATGAAGCTAGAATAAATGTCTAGTTCTTTAGTTAAGACAAGTATGCCTTCTAAGAAGAAAGACCTTGGATCCTTTGTCATCCCCTTTCAAGTTGGAGACAACATGACCCGTAAAGGTCTAGCAGACCTGGGAGCAAGTATTAGCTTAATGCCCTTATCCCTTGCAAAGAGGTTAGGACTTACTGATATAATAAGTACAAATATGAGAATCCAACTTGTAGACCACACTTTCACAAGACTGGTTGGAGTGGTGGAAGATGTGTCCATTAGGGTTGAGTGGTTCTTTATACCCTATGACATCATTCTAATCGACACCTTGGAGGACCCTAGCTGCCCATGATTTTCAGGTGACCCTTCCTTGCAACTAGTAGAGATCTCATTGACGTAGAGGTGGGTATGATAACAATTAGAGTTGGAAGAGATCATATGGACTTCAACATCTGTGATTGTATGAAATACCCCTCATTTTTTTAGTCCTCTTACTTCGTTGAAAGCTATCAACAACTCTGCAATGAGGTAAGGGAGGAAAAGTCTATGCTGGACCCGTTGATGCACTTTAGTTGGTGTCGCACAGGTGGTCGAGGACCCAGAAGTGAAAGAACTCTTGGCATTTCTAGATGTTGTAGATCTATCTAAAGTAGATGACCCTATTGAGATGGTGATGTATGCTACATTACAAATCAATCCTACCAAAAAACTGGAAGAGATGACCCCGTCCGAATTAAAGGTTTTTTCAAAAGGTTTGGAGTACTGATTCTTGGATGAAGAAAGGATGAATCCAGTCATCATCAACTCATAGCTGACTGAAAGTCAAAAGGAACAGTTGTTGGTGGAGATGAAGCTACAAAGAAAAGCCCTAGGTTGCTCTATTGGAGACCTAAGGGGGACCAACCCTTTTGTGTGTATGCACATTATCCACCTTGAAGAAAATTTCAAGCCCTATGCCCAACCACAAAGAAAGTTGAATGAGAAGTTGTGAGAGGTGGTCAGCAAGGAAGTTGTGAAGCTCCATGATGCAGGAATCATATACGCCATTAGTGACAGTACATGGGTGAGTTTCATTCAGGTAGTCCCTAAGAAGGGAGACATAACGTTTTTTCTTGTTGTTCTAAATTCGTAGGGAGACATAAAGTTGATCAAGGGAGATAACTTAATTATAGTTTCAACCAAGACCATCACTGGTTGGTAGATGTGCATATACTATAGAAAGTTAAATGCCTCCACCCGCAAAGATCACTTCCATCTCCCATTTATCAACCAGATGCTTGAGCACTTGGCCCACCACTCATACTTTTGTTGGTTGGATGGGTATTCGAGGTTCTATCCCTATTCATCCAGACGACCATGAGAAGACTCTCTTCATGTGCATCTATGGAACTTTTACTTTTAGAAGAATGCCTTTGGGCTCTACAATGCACTCACAACCTTCCAGCGGTGCATGAATGCCATATTCGCATATTTCTACAATCTTACTTAATCAATTGATTTTAGAGAAGGATATAATTTGAAATATCTTAGTATCTTTAAGTTATGAGATTAAGGGGGAGCTCACAAAATTCTTGAATATAATGTATAACTTTCTCTTAATTGAATTCTCTACACCAATTAGGGCTCAACATCCCTTGTATTTGTTTAGAGATATATTCCAGTATGAACTAAAGGAATCTCATATCATTTTTGGGCTTAACATCCCTTATAAATGGTTGAGAAACTAATATAGAAATATATTCATGATCCTAAAGGAATCTCATATAATTTTAGGGCTTAACATCCCTTGCAAATGGTCGAGAAATTTATCTTGGTTTTTGAATTGTGGCTAAATTTGATATTCTTTTTGAAGTAAACAATTAAGGGGGAGTAATCAATTAAGGGTGAGTCTTATTGACTTACACATATGATTATATGGCTATCTTTTTTAAATGACAAAGGGGGAGATATATTTAAAGCAAAATAAATGAGTTTCATGTTTTCATGTCTTGACATTAGTTGATGCTACATTCTTTAAGAGATGGACACTATGTTCCACATCTCATTAGGAATAATTAACATATGTTTTATGAAAATAAGAAAATACTCTTCATCTCAGGTAAATCTCAGGTATGAAACCCATCTCTTTTAAATCATTTTGATTATATTTTAGAAATGTTTTTTTATCTTCAAAAAGGGGGAGATTGTTGGCTAATTTGGACATTAATATACCTTATGTTTTGATGATGACAAACATTTCACACATGTGGATCTAACGTGCTACATGAGTATTTTAAGGTTCAAGGAAATAAGGAGATCATACTAATAGTATCAACACAAATTGAAGATAAAATATGCTCAATTGCTTATGTTTTTATGATTGTACTCAAATGTAAATGTGTGTGCAAAGATATAATGTACAAGTACTATGCATCATGTAAATCAAGAATTACATTTTCCCTACCCACTTATAACTCTTAGATAGGTTTCCCCCAAAGTTAGAGTCACCAACACACATTCAAACACATACTTAGTAGGTGATTCAAAAGTCTAAAATAGGGACACTCTCGGTCAAAGAACTAGTCGACCGAGACACACTCGATCGAAGTTTTTGTCAACCGAGAACCACCTCGGTCCAAATTGTGAGCACTATTCAGCAACTTGAACTATTGTGCTCTTAAATAGTCTTTGGTCAAAAATAATCTTGACTAAGTAAGAAACAGTCTAAACCTTGCGACCGTTAGACTGAGTGGTTGGTAGTTGGGAGTTGGAAATATACGTTGCAATAATTTTTCCTTAAACCCAGGCTCAGTCGAATAAAATCTCGACTAAAACAAAGTTCGATCAACCAAATTGTGAACCGATCAGGGTTTTGGATTGTTCTTTTCAAGCAAGAACAAATTAGCAATTGCTAACCAACTAATGTACACCTAAAGGCTAATTGAGCACTAAGAACACTCTATACACTAGTACATAAATGGCATATTACGTCACATTTGACAGTGTCGGTTAACGATAAAAAAATGATGCATGTATACTACGACGTTAGCTTAGAAGGACAACTGTCACCTATATGTGAAGGCCGGCCGATTTACAAAAGACACGGGCATCACTTTTTCTTTAATGTCAGTTTGTTGACATAAAAAACAACATCAAAAATCACCCGTGAAATACAATTTCCCAAGGAAAAAAATTACCTCCAAAAATTTTCAATTCAACGTCAATTGTACTATAACCGATGGCATATGTTTCGTGCCAATCCGCCACAAATTTTTTTATCCCTAAGTAGTCATCTGATTTTGACAAAGAACCAACGACTAAACATCCTTCACCGGCAAAATTTATCCCCTCACTTTTTGTCAGTTTTTGTCAAAGAACCGATGAGGATGTGTCTTCGCGCGTTGTCTCCATGAAAATATTGTCCCCTCAATTTGCCTATTCGGTGTCAATTTTTTTTTGGCAACCGACAATTATGATCGTAAGTCACGACCAATTTTTTTGTCATGTTATGTGGATAGACGTCGATTTTTGTATCTAGAAACTGACAAAAAACACCCTGATAGGGTGCAAAATTTTTTGTTTAAAGTTGGATATAGGTGTCGATTTTGCTTGTTTGACCGTCACCTAATGGTTTTAAGCATTGAATTGTTGTAGTAACCGACGTCGATAGTTAACTTAATAGCACTCACGCAAACCAGACTCTTCCCCTTCTCTGTTTCATTCCCGATCAGTTTCAGCCTGCTAGGTCTCTGACAATTACATGCGTGTCACTACCTCCACTACTCCATCTGATCGTCTGCTGCATGCCACCATTCTCCACTGCCTGCCGCTGCAAGCTACCATGCAAGCTGTTGTGATCCCTCCTGATCAAGGATGCCATTCGGTGAGCTACTGTGCTCACCGCTTGATTGAGGACGCTGACAATCTTGAGGAGCTGATGCGCTCCACGCCACCACCGAACGCAGCTGCAGTCATCCGTAGCCGCTCTTGTGGCGACCACCAGCCACCGCCTTCCTCTAGCCGCAACCTCAAGCCATCATCTACTTCACCTCTAGCCCGACCACCTTCACCTCCATCCTGGCCACCTCCAACTCTGCCCGCCACCACCACAGTCTACTCCACCAATGCAGTGAGTGGTTAATTAGTAGTAGATTCTTAATGGTTAATGATGCCACCATATTGATTAATATGATTAATTAGGGTTAATGATGCCACCATAGCCTGCTCCACCTATAGTTGATTAATATTGATTAATCAGGGTTAATGATGCATGAATGAATTTAATTAATTAGATTTGAACTTAGTTTCTCTAAGATTGTGTAGTTGATTAATATTGATTAATAAGGATTAATGATGCATGAATGAATCTAATTAATTGATATTGCTTTCTTTCTCTCTTGTTAGTGATTGATTTAACTTAGTTCAATAATTGTTGTTCAAGATTATGTAGTTGATTAATAATGAATAGCTAGGGTTAATGATGAATGAATGAACTTACCCAAATGGAAGAATGTATTGAATTAAATGATGTTACATAAAACCTAGGATATAAATGATGAAACTAGGATTGTAGGTATAGGAATGACAACATACATGTATTTTTTTGGCCTAGAAACATGTTTGAGATTTACTCATTATGAGTAAATCTTGGATTGTCCCCAGTTTGGGACTGTTCATGAACATTTAATCTCACTTAGGATGTAAGTGTATAATGTATATTCTATTTTCATGATGTTTCATCAGCACTTCCCCGTTTGTTCTCTAAGTACATATGTTGATGGGCATTTGCCCATTTACATCGATGTACTTGGAGAACTGCGAGGAAATGTTGTTGAAATTTTCTTGAAAATTAAATACACATTATACACTTACTAGTGAGATTAGGTGATCAAGAATGGGATAGTTGTACACATTTATTATATATAAGACCCTAAACCCTAATATTTTAACCCTAAACCCTAATCTTTTAACCCTAAAGCCTAATATATATTTATTTTCTCTTTGATCATAGAATGGATAGATCATGGACGTCCACTCCAAATCACTGCACCTCAGAGTTTATTTATGGTCTTGATCAGTTTATTAGATTTGTGAAGAAACATAGGAAACAACATGGAGATAGGTTCTACTTTCCATGTAGTCATTGCGGTAACAACTTGAAAGTCAACACTAGTGACGAAATCAAAAGTTATGTCATGTGCAATGGGATTGTACAAGGCTTTATAGAATGCTACTGGCATGGGGGGATTTCAAACCTGGAATCAGTAGATGTCAATAGAAGTTCTTATGTGGAAGGAGAAATTGCCTCTAATGATGTAGATGTAAACGAACTAGTTCCAGTAGACATCATTGATGAGATGTTAGATAGTCGTGGGGTAGAGCACACCAATCCACCTCCGATGTATAAGAACATTGTGCATGATGCTGAGAGATAGTTATACATAGGTTGACACTAAGTTTATGAAGCTTAGTGCTGTGTTGAGATTGTATAAGTTGAAGGCTAACAATAGATGGAGCGATAAAAGCTTCACATCATTGTTGTCTTTGTTGAAAGAAATTCTTCTTGAAGGAAACGAGTTGCCAATCTCAACATATGAGTTAAAGAAATTGTTGTGCCCGGGAATGGAGGCCAAGAAGATACACGCATGCCCGAATGATTGTGTATTATTTCAAAAGGACTATGTGGATTTGAAAGATTGTCCAAAATGTGGTGTGTCAAGGTATAAAATGATGACTTTGGAGAAGTCCAAAACTGGTTCTCCTTCCAAGGTGATATGGTATCTACCTATAATATCACGATTTCAACACTTGTTTGCCAATCTGATAGATGGTGAAGAATTTGAGGTGGCATGCAGAGGTTAAGAAAAATAATGATGGGATCCTACGACATGTGTCTGATTTCCCATAGTGGAAGAAGATTGATTTATTGTACCCTAAATTTGGTGAATAAGTGAGGAATCTAAGACTTGGGCTTTGTACTGATGGGGTGAATCCGTATGGGACATTGAGCAGCCAACATAGCACTTGGCATGTTGTTCTTGTTATATATAATCTTCCTCTCTGGTTGTGTATGAAAAATAAGTACGTTATGCTATCGTTGTTGATATCAGGCCCTAAACAACCTAGAAATGATATTGGTGTGTATCTTGAACATCTGATTGATGACTTAAAGAAACTCTAGGGTGAACGTGTGATGGCCTATGATGCTTCACATAGAGAGACATTTTGTTTGCATGCTATGTTGTTTTGCATTGTTAATGACTTTCCAACATATAGGACTTTGTCAGGATACAGTGTTAAAGGATCTAAAGCGTGTCCTATATGTGAAGAAAACATTGATTCAATACAACTAAAACATGGCGGCAAGACAGTATATCTTGTTCATCGAAGGTTTCTTCCAAAATTCCATTAGTCCTGAAGGTTGCACAAAGCGTTCAATGGATGGAATGAGAACGGAGTGCACCTAAACCTATACCAGGGGAGGTTGTTTATGAAAGAGTGAAAGACTTTGTTAATGAATTTGGTAAGAGATCACAATGTACCATGGCCACACTAAGTGATAAAACTTTATTTAAGAAGAAGTCAATATTTTGGGATCTTCTTTATTGGAGTTCTTTGGCAGTCAGGCATTATATCAATGTCATGCATGTTGAGAAACATGTATGTGATAGCATCATTAGTACTATGTTGAATATAACAGGTAAGACTAAAGATGGGATCAAATCTAGAATGGACCTACATGAAATGGGAATAAGGACAAAATTAACAAAAGTAGTTAGTAGTGATCGGAGAACATATTTACCTCATGCTTGTTACACATTGTCTAAAAAGGAGAAGAAATCTTTTTGTGATTACTTGGTTAATGTTAAGGTGTCATAGGGTTACTCATCCAACATCCTTAGATTGGTATCAATGAAAGATCTGAAGCTGATAGGTCTTAAATCTCATGATTGTCACACTCTAATGCAACAAATATTGCCCGTGGTAATTTGATCTATACTGTCGAAGCATTTATTTTCAATCACCAGACTTTGTTTCTTCTTTAACAGTCTGTGCAGCAAAGTTATTGATCCTGAGACTCTCAATAAGTTGCAAATAGAAGTGGTTGTTACCCTATTTTAGCTTGAGATGTATTTTCCTCCTTCGTTCTTTGATATCATGGTACATCTTGTTGTCCACTTGACTAGGGAAGTGAAAATGTTGGGACCAATCTTCTTACATTGGATGTATCCTTTTGAACGATACATGAGTGTTTTTAAAGGTGATGTTTGAAATCGTTATCATCCTGAAGCAAGTATTATTGAGAGTTATGTGGTGAGAGAGTTTATGAATTTTCGCAATGATTTTCTGAGTGGTAATGACGCTCCTGTAAATGAAAAGAATATTGAGGAGTATTCAGGCAAAGGGATTTTAGGATCATGAATGGAAGTAATCAGCCATGAGTTGTTGGAACAAGCTCACTTGCATATTTTACACAACATCTATGAAGTGAGTGTTTATATTGAGGAACATACCAATTTCATTAAGAAACAATATCCTTGAGCCAATTCAATGTGGATTTCTAGAGAGCATAACAAGATATTTATTAAGTGGTTTGAAGATAAAGTCTTACATCAACTATATCAAACACCAAATAATCTTGCTAAAAATATCAAATGCCTCACCTTTAAACCAAAAATGAATGTTATGTCTTATGAAGGGTTTGACATAAATGGGTTCTCATATTACACAAAGCGTCAAGATGATAAGAGTGTCTTCCAAAATAGTGGGGTCACCCTTCAAGCATCTTCATTTTTTTTGCCAGTGCAAAGGATAAGAGTCCACGTGAAGCTAAAATGTCATATTACGGTGTCATTGAAGACATTTGGGAGTTTGACTATGTAGATTTCAAAATTCCGCTCTTTAAATGTAATTAGGTTGATAACACCAAAGGCGTTATAGTGGATAAATTGGGTTTCACATTAGTGAACTTTGAAAAGATTGGTGAGAAGGGTGAACCATTCATATTGGCATCACAGGAGAAATAAGTATTTTATATCGATGATCCTGCAAATGAAAAATTGTCAGTTGTTCTTCATGGTAAAAGATAGCTCATTGAAGATCCTATAGATGAAGAAGAGTACTATGATAAGTAAGATGACTCGAGTTCATTCTCAGTTGGGTTGCCAACACCAAATATTGAAGCTAACGATGACTTATATGTGTGCGAAGATCACACCGAAGGAATGTTAATTGATAAAAGATCAAAATATTAGAGGCATGTTGTCACACCCCAAATTTCATATATAATTTAAAATATATAATGGGACTTTTCCCAAATAATAAATAATTGAGGGGTTTGATACAAAAAGGCCATGAAAATACCCCTTTAGAAGAATAAAGTGAGAAAAACGGAAATAAGACTATAAATATACTTTCTCTCATATGCATTCTATAATGAATTTCAATTAACACAAAATGTTGAATATATGTTTTCCTTTTCACCTTTTCTCTCTCCTATCTATTATGAGGATTAAAGAAAAAGTTAAAAAAAATATAAAATACTTGAGATATGAATTTATCACCTTGAGATGGTCCTTCTTGGCCAATAAGCACCCTCTTTCCTTATATAGCTTTTAATAAGAAGGAGTAATCGATAATCCATTTTCTCTCTCTTCCAAGTGAGTTGTTCAAAAAGGTGTGAAATTAATAAGCAATGACGTTTCAATGGTTAGTAATTACACATCACTATTTGTAGACTCAAAGAAACGAGTATGGGAAGACATTGCACTTTTTTTCACCCATTTATATGCATAAAATAAGGAAAATCACTTTTAATAAATTAATGGGCATTAATGGCCAAAATGGAAAACTAGGTATATGGAAAGAGTCTAGACACCATTATGAACGTATGGTTCAAATTTGGTGTTCTTTTGACTTAGTTTGACCCCTCAAATCTTGTTGGAAAGGTTTTCTTAGAGTTTAATTAGATTTTTGGCTTGAATTTCATTTATTGCGTCGAATTGGCCTATAGTCTGGGATTATTCGCTGTCACGCCCATTGATTTTAAAACGCGTCACTGTCCACCATTCGATCGGGTTTTAGTGGTGGATTCATCATCTTCCTCCTCTGTTTTTCCCGTACACAGGAGCCGTTTCACAGGCTATTGCTCCCCGATCCCGTGCTCTCTCATCTTTCAACCGTTTTCCAAAATTTCTTCTCCATTACGTTTGTGAGACGATCCCGAATCCAACGAGCCATTACTCGCTCTCCATCTCTCTCTATTGAAGAAACACCCAATTAGGGCAGGTATCCCCCTCGCCGCCTCAGTTTTGCAGAGATGGTCTCAGGCGCCCCCATGCCTATATAACTATCCTAAAAGGTCTGCCGCCCCTCTCACTCCTCTCTCCCCCAGACAATTTCACCTCTAGTGCCTCAGACAAGCCCAACCTACTCGACCTACAATTCCAGTGATGGCGAATGTGTCCTCACCACTCCGGCCTCCCCATTTCGATTGTGGTCGCGGTGAGTATCCTCGTCTCACCTGCTTTGATTCCGACTTGTTGGTTTGCCCTGGGCACTTCCCAGCTGTTGGTTCTTGTAGGCCACCGTATGAGCCTCAGTCGGAGACCCTTTCCATGGCAGGCAAGTGGTCACCCTACCGTGTTGAGGCATCGGGCGAAGTCGCTTGGGATCGCTGAAGGTTTTCTGACCTCCAGTTTGTATTTTTTTCCTAGCCTCTCTCTATGGTTTTGCCCTCCGACTTTCGCCCTTGTTCTACCTCGTGATTCTCTGTTTCTCGCCATCACGCTCTGTCCTTTGGCCACGATGGTCCTCGTTTGATGATAGTAGTCTTTTCAACTCTCTCGAACTTCCCCGATCGCCCTCCAATGATTCCGCCCTCATCGTGGCATTTTCTCGGCACCAGTTCATGGCTTTGCCGTGCCGCCATGACCAAGGAGCTTCTCGAGCTCCAGTTCACGCATGAGCCCATGAAAGGGCTAGGTGTTGCCGTCATGGGTTGGCGAGCTCATTGGCAGCTTCGAGTCCTTGAGAGGAACCCAGATCCTCAACCTGGATCGCGGATGAACCTCCGCTTCTTGCTCCTGGAGCCAGGCTCGAGCCATGGCTCGCGTGGTATAGGCGAGGAGCAATCCAGGTCTTGAAATGACCTTAGTGCCCCTGTCCTTTATTCATTCAACGATTTCCACCGTGAGGGTATTTCAGGGAGTTCACCTATCCACCCTGGTTTGATCGCGAGCCCTCAGAGGTGATCCTCGTTGCTAAGTTGGCCAAGCCTGGTTGGTCCAACTCAGACCTGGCCCACTATCTTGGGTCGAGTTTTATCCACATGGCTTTTTCCTAAATTCCCATTGGCCAGAATTTCAAAAATTCATAGTAATTCAACCGTTTGTCAGAAAATTATAAATAAATAGTTGTTGGATTTGGTTTTTTGAGCAGAATACGATTTTAAGATTTTCAGACCATGTTTTGATCTCCTATTCTGATGTTTTGTTAGAAACCATGTTTGGACTCATAAAACCCTAATCATGCATCAATTTGATTTATGTGACCTTGGTCAACCTAGGTTTTCTTAATATAATAATGTTGATTCATGAGACTGATCTGAATACACTCAAGCCCTAAATCACCTAATATCAATACTATGTATTGATTCTTTATGTTTAAGTGATTATGAACAGGTTGTAGAGCTAAGTCAAGGGAAGGTTTGACCTAGATTTAATTCAAGGATCATCCTTGCTCCAAGGTAAACGGGCCATGCTGCTGAGCACAAATATTTATGATTGCTTGCATGTTAGATATAAAATAGACATTATTGTCTCAAGTTTAATGTTATAATCATGTTCAATATATCATTGCTTGTTGATTTCCACATGATATGTCTTATGTTATAATGCTCACGATGATTATTGTTATTATTAAAGAATCATGGATATCATGTTAATAATCAAGTGGGAGAAATCCCATCATGTTTAAAATATCATGTTAGTGGGGATAAATCCCTTCATGTTATGATTAAAGAATCATGATTTATGTTAATGTCAACTTCATGCTAATGGTCAAGTAATTGGAATTGAAATAGTCTTGTTATGCTCCCGATCATGGACCTCAAAAGGGTCATTAAGGGCTTTCCTAGCATCAAGGGCTTTCCTAGCAATCATGTGCTCCTAAGGGGGCGTCACAGAGGGATGCATAAAATTTCTTTTCAATTCTTTATGTTAATAATGATGATTCGAGAATGCTTAAAGTTAATTCATGTCAATTCCCTTACATGTCAAGTATATTTATTTTGTTCATTTTATAAAGTGCCAGTACCGTTTACTGATGTATTGTTTTTCCCTTTGCATGGCTGGGGACATGATGTCCCCAGGATTTGGATCAAGTAAGGACTCAAGAAGGCAAGCCAAGACTAGAAGACATCCAAGAGCTATCTGGTGGGGTGCCATCCATTCTAGGCGATCCAATCATATAGAGTTGCTCATTGTTATGGTTAGTTTCCCATGTTGAGGGATGAATAGAATTCTAGACTTGTTGTTGTAGTTTCCTATTCATATATTAATGTATGAATCTCAATGGTGAATTATTTGTTTATTTGCAATGATTACTTTTTGTGACAACCCTCCCTAAAAATGCCAAGTACCCCACATTATGGATAATGTTGGGGATTAGGCTGTGCTTCCGCTGGTTATGTATGTAACCCTAGGGAGGGGTGTTACACATGTTTTTATTTTTAATATATTTTTTATCTTCTAGTTATGTTAATTGTTCTTTACAATGTTATATTATCTTCTAGTTATGTCAAATGTTAAATGTATGCTTTTTTAATGACATTTTTAGATGGTTGGCCATGAGTATGGTGATTGTAATGATGATTACTGTGAGGGTGAGGATATCAATGAGGCTCTGCCTCACAATGTAAGTTTTAAAATATATCCTATATTTTTATCTATATGTCCAATTATAAATTATATCCTATAAGTTTTTTTGTCAATTTTTAGGTTGAGGATGTACCCGTTGAAAACCTTATGACACTTGTTGAGAAGCAAAAAACAAATTGAAAAAGCAAGGGGCATCACTATGATGAACAAGTTACTACAACAAAGGGGCAATGGACCAAAATTGGTTGTGGATTTTGATCATGCAAGAAATCGAGCTGGAGTGAACCGCAACTTGTTTATTTCATATCTTGGGGTTCTTACTCGTAGCCATTGTAGTCCTCATTTAGAATGTTCTTGGCATAATGTTCCTAAAGGTAAGAAAGACTTAATATGGAAAGAACTATGTACGAGTTATTATCATTTGCAATTCTATTTTGCATAATACTAATTTTTACGGTGTACTAGTCTATTAAATATATGACATTTTGCAGAGTATATTTGAACTGGATGAAAGCCTACAACATAAAAAGGTGATGCAGTGTTGTGGGAGGGTCCTAAGGAACTATAGGACAAATATCACCTGACTATACATTAGAGATGCTAAGAACAGGAAGAAGTCAGTCACTGAGTAATGGAACTACCTGGAACCGAAGGATTGGGAGGCATTTGTTTCCAGGAGAAATATCAATGAATTCGAGGTATTAACCAATTCTTATGAATTCACCTATTCACAATTGACCTTTAGTGTTACTAACCAATTCAATGTGCTTACTAACAAGGCTATCAGTGATGCTCAAAGAGCAAGGTGTGCAATGAATGTGCAAGACCACACTATGAGTTCAAGTGTCTATGCAGGCGTTTTCCAAAAACTACTAGTTGTTGCTACTACTAAGTTTACTACTACTCAGGATACTAGTGAGTCCTCTATTGTTACTCCCGCACCTCTGCCTCACCATGTTGTGTGGATAGATGGGAGGAAAAACAAGAAAAGAGATATAACCAAGCCCACAACTACTGAGGTGGCTTCAAAAATGGTAAAGTTCAACTCTTAAAGCATTCAATATTTATGATTGATATGTTTACTTACCAATTTCTATTGATGGCAATTAGCATGATCTTTACGAGTAGAGGAAGAAAGTAAAGTTCATCCCTGAGGGTACTAGGGATGAATTGACAGTTTCTCTTGGTAACCCAAAGCATCCTGTACATGTCAGGGTTGTAGGTGCTGGTGTGGGCATAAAAGTGTTCTTTGGGCCATCACAATGCAAACATGTCCTAAAAGTGGGATTTTCAAAAGCTGAGGTAACTTATTCTTTTTTTAGAATGTTATTGCAAAGGGAATTCAATAATAAAAAAGCTAGCATTTCCTTTGTCCATGTATAGGTAAATGAGTTAATTGATAGGAGAGTCAAGGAAGCACTTGATAAGAGACTCCATGAAGCAATGAGCAAGTGGAAGGCGTCTTAGGCTGCCACTCACACAGTACCTATGTCGTGCCACTCTTCCCCTATGATAGAGGTGGTTGGTAGTAATCATGTTGACCCACCCCTAGAACGTCTGATGTAAGTATTTATATGACATAGTAGCTAGTCTTTTCAAGATGATATGTTTATGTATATATGTATATATAACATAGTCTATGTAAATTTGTAGGGGTTGAGGTCATGCTATCTAAGATTCAAAGAATTTGTCATTGTAGAGGCTGAGTCTTACCCACACCTTCCAGGGCACACAATTCATGACACTCCAGTACCCGATGGTTATGTTCATGTGAGCCTGAGGCTTGTGTTCCCTCATTGGAGGCAGCATCCATTGACATATGCCCACCCAGATGCTGACACGATTGGTGAAGTGGAAGGAGGAGTGATATTGTGGCCCAAAATGGATGTCGTATATACTAATCATGTATGGTAAATTTAAAATTATGTTAATTTGTTAGTTTGTATATACAATTCAATTGATATTGTCCGGCCATAGTAGCCCAGGTGGTAAGAGCTCGGTAAGTCCCAATGAAGGACCCGGGTTCAAACCTCACCGAAGGCACTTTGCGAACGGTAATTCACATTGATTAGGCGCGGGAGGGGGTGACCGGACCACACCCTCTCATGCCTCGAGAGTTTACCATGTCGGCTTCACCCGGGATGGGTTCTCTCGGTCATCAAAAAAAAATTCAATTGATATGAAATTATATATACAGGAAAAAAGGAAGAAACCCACTACAGCTCCACCTCCACATCCTCCTATAATACCTAGTTGGCTTCCAAAGGACCTATACGACTCGATAGGTCCTAATTGTTGGGGTATGGCAATATCGATAGGTGAACATAACAAACTGTATCCTATAAATGTTTATATTCTGGAGGATGTTGCAAGCTAATCATACGATAACACTATATTTATACAAGATATTTTGGAGTTGTTTAGGTATGATTGGCTGAATACATCTATGATAGAGCTATGGATATGCTGAGATCTTATTTATATATCTATATACCTTGTTTTATATATGGTGATCTGGTTTCTTATATATTAATGAATATGTAATATATGTTTTGCAGCCACCTACATAAGATCTGTAAAGAATTTTCATTTACCCATGTGGGGTTTCTAATTCCATCTTTGATCAATCTTATAGATAAAGACCCAACAACAGTTACCTTATACTTCTCTGACACTTTTGAATATTTTGATAAAAAACAACAGAGTGATAATATCTCCATTCAATGTTAAGTAAGTTTACTTTGCTTATAATTTGGACTTAAGAAAATTACATTTTATTGTGGATTTTGGGTTATATATTTTTTAACTTTCTTATCTCTAGTGGTAAGCATTGGGAGTTACTTTTTATAGTCCCCAAGACGTTCACTATTTATTATCTAGATCCTGAGGGGAAGAAATTAGACATACATGGACACGTAATGAAAAGGCCATTATTCATGTGAGAATTTTTTCATATTTATATCAGTTAACATCTATTATTACATTACTATTTGGTAAAGCAATTTAATGTGTTACATTAACATGTAGGGCTTTAAAAGATTTCAAAAAAGCTGGAGGAAACCTGTGCAAGACAAAGAATAAACTATTTCTTTGGGAGAATGTGAAAGTAGTTTCCTGACTCCAATGTGTATATTATTTATGTGAACTATGCTTGTTTTTATTTATTAACATTTTGTATGTTGAAATTTATAGTGTGCTAAAAAAGACAACAGTCGTCCATGTGCATACTACGTGATACGATATATGGACTTAATTGTCAGATATGCTACACTGGATTTCAATAACATGCAACATGTATTATATAGTCTCATTAGATAATATGAAATATATCAATCTTATTAATTATATATATTATATAGTCTCATTAGATATTATGAAATATATCAATCTTATTAATTATATATATGTCATTCTCTTTGTAGGTGCTTAAAACTAGTGACTTTATTATAGGTGAAAAGTAATTAGATGTACATAGTCCCTATACGATGGAACAATTAGATGATATAAGAGAACAATGGGAAAAAGCCTTAGAAGCACTGGGAATTTTTTATTATCACTGGAGTACTGATGACGATTATGATGATAAAGAATGACATTTCTAAACTTTGATGTCATTTTTTCTGTATTTGATGACATGTTAAACTTTGAAAGATACACTTATATATACATGTCTGAATGAATTTTGAATTGTCTTATCTATATACATGTGTGAGAATGTGCTTCTACATGTGTGTGAATGTGAAAAGAGATGAATGAATAGATGTGCTTCTACATGTGTGTGAATGTGAAAAGAGATGAATGAATGAAAATGCAGGTTGCTACATGTGTGTGAATACGAAATGGAGGAATGAATGGAACTATAGGTTTCTACATGCGTGTGAATCATATGAATGAATTAAATGTGCTTATACATGTGTGAATCATATGGTCTATATATATAATATTGTCCATCTTGTTAATATTGCATGTTTGTGGCCTGTTTTTGGTTGAAATCAGAGGATATTGTAAACCTACAGTTCAGAACTACAGGTTCTGCATCCTACTGACCATCCAGACAGCAGGCCTACATGCTGATAAGAAGTAAAAAAACAAAATATAGTCGTTGGTTAAATGAAAAAAGCCCACAATGAGTGTCCAACTCATTGGTTAATTATAGTAAATTGACACCTTTTGTCCTAATGGTGTCAGTTATTTTTGAGTTATCAAAAAAACCATCAATAAAGGAGGTCAATGGAGTCAGTTATTTATACACAACTGACAACTATGGTCTAACCCGGGGCCAGTTTTTTTTGTTTAGGAATGGAGAATGGTGTCGGTTTTGTATTAATAACCAATGCCTATGGTCCCATTGATGGTTGTTCTTTTCTTGGTTGCAATTGGGTACTGGTCTATGTCATCGGTTTTGTAACTGACGCTTAAGACATCTACTTTTAGTGTCACCTACTTAGGTGTCGCTTGGAAATTGAAGTCAAAAGGCTTATTTAACTGACGTCAAAGGTGATATCTGTACTAGTAAGACTCTCCATACAATGTCCCTAATCACTTGTAAACCAAACCTATAAATAGGAGAGGCCTTAGGACACCCAAATCACCACTTGCATACACAATACACAAGCTACACTAGAGCATTCACTATTGAGAGCAACAACACTAGAATTCACTTGCCATCTTCTTCCTTGTAATCTAGAATTGTGTGCTTTAGTTAGAATCTCCTATCCACCACACATACCCACATCCATCTTAAGTGGATAGGAGGTCTAAATGCTTGATATAGGATCAAAGCACCGTACTTCATTGGATAAGTGTTTTCTTTCTTCCAATCTATTTCTTGTATATTGTATTTTGTTCTCCTTGACTATTCCTACAGTTGGAGGTTGTTGAAAGGATGTTTCTTGGTGCTACTTCAACAAAGTGAAGGTTGCTCCAAGGTTTTCTTGAGATTAGTTCAAGAATCTTGCTTCAAAGGAGGTTGGAGCTACTTCTAGGTGAAGGCTATCTCAAGGTGGTGGAGCTACTTCAAGGTGGTGAAGGCTGCTCCAAGGATTGCTCGTGGTTAATTCAAAAAGGCTACTTCAAGGGGGTTGAGGCTACCTCAAGGTGAAGGCTACTTTGAGTGGAAGGTGATTGTATTTTATGTAACATCCTTGTGAGGTAATGAAATAAACCGCTTTCAAAATCCCAATTGGAAACAATTGGATAGTGGATTGACAACCTTTGATTCAAAGGCTGGAACCACTCTAAAACAAAGTGTCTTCCTTGTTTCCCCCTCCTTCTTTGGTTGAGTTCTTTAATTGTTTCAATTAACTTTAAATTATCCAAAAATATCTATTCACCCCCTCTAAATCTTTCAAATGAGAGCCATATGTCTAGGATTTCTCTTCCCTTGATGCACATAATTTCCAAATAATGCAAAGTCACATACCGCCACATTATAAGGAAATAATGACATCTTAGGTCTTGTTGTACAAAAAGCACTAGTATAGACCTAGTTCTCAAACATCTAGGTTCTAACCTAGAGTCTAGGTCAGATCAAGTCTCTAAAAGATGACTAATATACCCAAATGATGTTCAAGCTCAAGGTTTTTCTTTAGTTTTAAGTTTCATAATTAGCAAATGTCAGACTTCGCTATTGTTCATGCTCTGATACCACCTGTGACATCTTTGGATTTTCTAAAACTTAATCTAATGTGTGACATCCAAATTGAAACCTCATCTTAGTGAGAATCCAAATTTGAACACCACACACTAGGCTAAGAAGAAGAAAATCAGAGGAAGTTAGAAGGAAACAATAGTAGCGCATGCACATGAACAATAATAAAACCATACAACACATGTTCACCATTAAACATATAGTTACGTAATGAATTTCTATGACATTTGATATTACATATTGAATAGTAAACATTTACATATTCATGAACTACCACTAAACTACAAGATATTAAGACAACAGTTCTACCTGTACATCAGCTCGCCACACAACTCTCAACTATCACAGTTCTTCAAAAGTATATGTCTACAACCTAAACAAAAGATTCCATGCGGTACATGTCAGCACAATATTCAAGAATATTGTACTGAGTATGCCTACATGTCTTTTTATATACCTCTCATTACTAAGACTTGGCAATTAGATAAAACTGACATTTGGCAACATTAAACAAATATATGAAAAGATATATACTTGAACAAAAATGTTTATTAACAAAAAAGAACACATATTTTAAGCACATTTTCCATTATATCATCCATGCATTTACGACCTGAGAGTTGAATGCATAAGTCCATTATGATCTAATACCAAAGATTTGGATCATTTCACAATGTGATCTACTACCAAAGAGTTGGATCACTTCCAAGTACCTTACTACCAAAGAGTTGAAGTACTTTACTTTCCAGCACTTTACTACCAAAGAGTTGAAGTGCTTGGATATAATGGAGTAGATATATTATGTTTCATGTGTTTATGGCCATAAGTATGGAAAATCAAGCAAGATATCATACAAGAATGATGATTTCATCCAGTATCATATGCCAAGTGTTTTACTACACATATAATCATATTGTCTAATAAGCCAAGTAAGAGGTAATGGTGTACCTTGATCACAGATATACTAATCATCAAATATTCCTCATGTCAACTATAATTGGGTCAAACCTGATTAAGGCAAGATCATACATGTCACCATCAGGTTCTCATCATCAACCCTAGTCAATTCATTAGGGTTTTCTTAGCTCGTTGAGATATTCCCACTTTTACTTGTCTTATATTCTTGTAATTAGGTTACTGGTCTTATATTCCAGATTAATTTTGATTATTTGATTACATATGATTATGTGCAGCCCTTGGTTACATACATTAACCCAAACTAGGGTTTTCTCATCATCTTAGGATCATTTAACATGTAACATGATTCATGAGCATATTATTGATCTCAAATTTACATATCACATTCCAATTACTAATATGAGCTTACTCTATAATTTCTAGGATTTCTTGAGAATATTTGTAATTATTGCACATTAATTAGGGTTATTAGCCCTAATTAGCCATATGGAGGAAATTACATGATTTTGTGCATCAACATCATAATTAGTGACATCATATGTATTATACTTATGAAAATGAGTTTACTAACATATTGTCATAATTTTAGGCCATCGTTTGATATTTATTATCCATAAAATGAGTATAATATTGTTAGAGAGTCTGTTTTATTATGTTATTGGTAGCTTTGTTATATGGGCCTAAGTGTCAGGCCCATTAGGGTTTAATTGTGTCTTGTATGCTTCCATGTTCTCCTATATATAAGAGCAGGGTTTCTCCTATCTAATACAATACATATCCGTATTTTACTTTCTAAGATGGTATCATAGCATCCGTCCTAGGGACCAAAACCCTACGAGAGAGAGAGCAAGAACCAAAGGAGTGCCCCCCCTTACGGGAAGCTTCCTCCCTTGGCGGTGCTTGGCTGCCCGCATGGAATTCCTCTCCTTGTTCCCTGCCACTTTGGTTTTTGGCATTCCCCTGCTACTGTGTCGCTCCCACTCACCCACTTCTACGCTGCCGCTAAAGCTGCCGCATGGTCCATACTCTGCTTCCTTCCCAGTGCTGCCGCCACCTTACTATTGCTCATCATTATTGCCACCTTGCTGTTGTTGCTGCCTAGCCACAGTGTTGCTTTTGTGCCACCAGCTCTTGCTACCTTCTGCATCGCACACTGCCACCCAACCACTGTCTAGCCGTCGTTGGATTCTAAGCACAACCTCTTGCCATGTCCCCTTGTGTTGTTGTTGCTGCATGCCTTGCTACCACCACTTTTAAATATCTCCTCCATCCTCCTGACTGGCCGCCAGCTACTGGCCCTACTGCGCCCCATCCTCCATGCTGCTCCTATCTCCTGTTGCGGCTATACTACCCGCCGCTTGTCCCTCTGCCGCCACTACGATATGTCATCTTGTGGCTGCAACTATTGCCTTATCATAGCCAGTCACCAACCTCTACTACTGTCGCACCTACACATGCCTCCACCATGACTTCACACTTCCAGATCTGCTGCCTACGGCCTAGCCACTGACCACCCTACTCCTGTCATGCCACCAGCCCCTTATCCACTCCCTACTGCCTCTAATCGTGCCACCAAACAACCCAATTTTTTATATCCCCCAATATTTTCTACTGCCCCCCCTCCCATATACACTGAAATAGTTGTGCTATCGGGCCAAACAAATCCCCTTTTTCGGTCGGAGAAAGATCCATTTGTTTTTCTATCTAGATCTGCCTATTCGGGTCATTTTGCACCTTGACTCGCATTAATGGTTACTTCCTCCACATATTTTCCTACACTAAACCTTTCCTCTACCATTGTTTTTGACTCTCCATACCAACCACTCCTTTACTCTTTTTGTGCTTAGCGTGAGGGGGAGAATAGAGGAGAAAGAGTAGAGGGAGGAGACGAGATGGAGGAGAGATGAAGAAAAAAAAGAGAAGAATTATGTTATGTTGATTCATGCCACTTTTACTACTGATATATGGACTCTTCTACTGCTATTTAGTGCTTTTTGCTTCTATTATTGTTTATTCATCATCTACCTCGACTGTTGTTGTGAAGTTGCATACTTGGACATCATCTTTGCTACTTGTGCTATGAGTAGCACACTTTACCTGTTGCTTTGTGATTTTGCACTTTCTGCTTTCCGTGCTTTACTTGCATGTTGACTTTCTACTCTGTAGACTAGCACTCTCTAGACTTTGACGTCTTCTACTGTGATGGATACTGTATGAGAGGGAAGATGATGAAGACCTTTCTGTTGCTGACTTTACATGGACCTTCATCTACTGGAGTTATTTATTTTCTTACTACTGTTCCTATTGGTCTTCTATCTGCCTACGTCATCGACTCTCTACTGATGTGTGCCAGCACTCTCTGGCATGTCTGTGCTTTGGCACGTCAACTTTCTGCTACTGTGATCTAGCACTCTCTGGGCTCTGCTACTGTGATCCATCACTCTCTGGCTACTACGACGATGACTTTGATGAAGACCTTGGTTCCTATTAGCTATTCCATCTTTTGCTCTAGATGATTGTGATGTTGCTTATTTCTGCTCCAGATGATCGAGAAGCTTTTGCGACCTACCTTCTTGCTTAGATTATCTATTTGAGGGGAAGTTTTTGAGTGTTTAAGTGCTTTAATGTAATATTGAGGGGGAGAAAAATTTCGTATGGGTTTGGTTTATCTTTTTTTGTTTTGTTTCTTTGTTTTCTAGTTTGACTCTTTGTTTGCAAGCTGATTTGGGATTCTCCCAACTTCATCTTGAGGGGGAGTGCTAGAGAGTCTATTTTATTATACTATTGGTAGCTTTGTTATATGGCCCTAAGTGTCTTGGCCCATTAGGGTTTAATTGTGTCTTGTATGCTTCCCTATTCTCCTATATATAAGAGTAGGGTTTCTCCTATCTAATACAACACATAGACATCTTTTACTTTCTAAGAAATATATGTTGTGTGATACCAACATATTTTATTCATCAAAAGATAGATATTAGGGTTCCATGTGGTTCTACTCATTTTTCTAAGAAGTTTGGTACTTTATTTGTATTTTTTATGATGCTCGATCTAATTACTATGAATTATGCAAGATCTGTGTAATTTTTGAGATATTTACCTCCAGTGGCCAATCGAATTGTGACACGTGTTCGTGAGGGGGCATTGCTCCAGGCTTCCTGAACTTTGTTGAGTCGTCTGGTTCATTGCTTGGGCGCCTAATTTTCTAATGATTTGTCACTTAACCAAGTTGATCTACCTGATCACTCATTCTTTCTCCTCGAGTGGGTGATTCGTGCTTGATAGTTCTCTGGGGGTAAACTTCCATAGCCGCAGGTGTCTCCTCTGATGAGGAGTTGACAATGGTCGGTGCAACCTCATTCTGATCTAGAACTCCCATCATACTCAGCTTGAGGGATTGTCCCTCTGCAGCTGGTCCAATCTGGGCTGGCGACTCCATAGCCCAGTGATGTGTGCTCACCACCGTAGGAAGTCACTACTATGAAACAATGAGCGAAAATGTCTATGATTATCCTTATATAGATTTGAGATCACAAATATGAGTGTGAGGCATCTAGGAATTCAACTGGTACCTCTATTCTCAGTGAGAAGTTCTTCTCTTACACCCCCAAACTAACTCTTATTCTCCAATGAGATGGACTTTGCTGGTCAAGGAAGACTCCATGACAGACCAATCTTTTCCATGGTTTCCACTCCCCAGGCCTTCATCTTCCTTTTCCTCCCCTTCTATTGCTTCAAACTGCCTTCTACCTCCCTTCTCTACTTCTGTCCATGACCTTCACAATGGGGTGAAGAGGTAATTGGAAATGAAAGCTCATTCTTCCTAGTTCCTTACTCTATATCCTCAAGAAAGGGGTTGAATGGAAGCCACGAACAATTCAAATCTAACTGCTCAGTTTTCAACTTCTCACTTTGCATGATCTTGATGATTGGAGGTGAGGACGGTCGTGGAAACAACTTCTCCCCTTACCCTATTCTAACCATAAGATTGAAGATGCAATCATGGTTGTTCATTTCTCATGTGTGATTACGATGGAGCCTACACCATCCAAAATCTATGGCTCTTCACCTGAGCTACTAAAGGACGTGTGACATTCATCTAAATCAGAACTTAGGCTAAACACAAATATCTTGGTCAATAATACACATTATTTCATTAAATGCAGACCTAAATAACTCCCTCTAGGATACTCCAATTGCCACCAAATTTTAACCATATCTTTGATACCCCTCAAGCTACATTTTACTCAAATTTAGTGACAAAACTCATCTATTTGATCATCTAATTAAATACTCCAAGAAGGCATGAACTTAAGGGCCTTAATCATGATATCAACATCAATAAACACTCAAACTTTACAAAAACACTTAAAACTCCCAAGATAACTCAACATATGAATTACAATATGTTATTGGAAATTAAAGATTTCAAAAGAGAACTATATCACAACTATGGTCCTATAAAACAACTAGCTCTCCTTGGTATAGGTCACAACGCTACAAAATAGGGTATATAACCCAATCATTGAGGTACAACTGCAGTTGTCCTCTATCACATCATATCACATTCTCATCACTGGGACTTGACTACAGTCATTCTCAAAACACTTGGGATCAAGATTTCAAGGACACATAGTCACTTACACCTCACATACTCAACAATACGTGCTCTGGGTTTCCCTTGGGAATACCTGTTTCACCATCCAACAAGTAACTGATGCTCAAGATGGATCTATGGAACATGGCACCTACATGAATAGGATTTCACTTGATTATTTATGCCAATTAGGTATTTTGAATATCAATCAAGTTACATCGTATTAACCCTAAATAGATTCTACAAGGATATGGGTATGTTACAACTATGTAAGATATGAAATGTACGAAGGGTACATGCATATGATTGAACGAAGAGATGACCTGGGTCGAAGAACACTAGTTTGAAGAGAATCTTAGTCAAATACAAATAGGTCAAAGGCCATACCAGTGACCAAAGGACATCCCGCACTAGCTTAACGACCGAAGATCAAGGATAAACCAAACACTCAAATCAAGGGAAAACCTTCTCAACAACCATCCACTTCACCAAGCATGCAACCACTTAGAACATAGCATGAAGAACATATAAGAAGAAAAATACTCTCAAAACATGATCAAACGAGTGATTATCAATTTTCAAACCTAAACCTTAAAGGAGGAAAATGTAAGAGATTAAACATGTTCAAAACCCTAGAATCAAGAACCACATGCGATCAACATGTAATCCATGTGTTGAGGGATGAAAACCCAAGATTAAGTACATGAATACAGAACCAAACTCCACATCTTGTAAGGTATCCGAACCAAGAAGCAAGATAACAAAATTCAAGTTGTGTTTCATGCAAAACCTTCATCATCTCCATCATATAGATTTTAGGCACATGAATTAGGGTTTAGGTAAAGGAACAAGTACATGTAAGATCATTATAGAAATGCATCCCTAATCAAGATATCATTATCAATAGCAAGAAATAACATTTTAGAAAGAGTTGCATGTAGGGTTAAAGTGCAATAATAGTAGGGAGAGAGAGTTATATTACCCTCCTTAGATGATTGTGAAACTTCCTCCAAATAACGATCTCCAAAGCAATAAAGAATCCTAGTCTAGATATTCACCACAAACAATCCAACCACCACCTAAAAATTATAGAAGAAGATCCCTAGGTTAAAGTGAAATAAAGGGAACCAAAATCTCAAGGCCAAAAAAGAACAAGAAGGAAGACAAAGGGAGAAGATCTTCATCTCACTCAGGTACTACCATGGAGAACCATGGATTTTGACCTCTATGGAGAGAAGTTTCTCCAAAGACCACCATGGAAAACCATGGATTTGTACAAGAGAAGGATAAAGAGGTAGGTATTTGTAAAGAAAGGAAATCAAGAGATGGATTACTTACCAAGGATCAAAGATCACCAAGGAAGAGTAGCTTCCAAACATGGTTCACCACATGCGATGGACCTTGACCACCTTGCACCAAGGATGGGCTTCGTCACACCACCAAGGACACTAGGTTGAACTCAAGGTGGAAGGGATAAGGAGGAAGGCTGAAAAGAGATACTTGCATGTGTAGGACAGACATTATATACTTAAGAGTAGGCAGGATATGAAAGGGGCTAGGTGTCAAGATATTTAGGGGTTCCTCACGACACTTGTCCACCAAATAAAAAACATGTATCCACTAAAACCATGAAAACCACTTAGGTAGTGAAAAATAAGAAAGTCCAGTGACCTCACTTGGTCCTACATGACCATTGGTCGAAGGAAATGTATGGTCAAAAGGGCTCATGGTTGCAGAGAAACCAAGCTACACAAGGCATACAAAGCCCTACGTCAAGCAACCCAAGAGAGAGAACTACACCTCTGTGATGATAGGGATTTTAAAGAAACATCAAAACTTCATTCAAATATAGAGAAAACACCAATGAACATCAAGGATGGTCATTGAAAAACTCAAAACTCAAACAATAAACATCAACATAGGGCATTAAAGCAAACCCTAGAAACCACTCTCGACATATTACCACTTCTTTCCTCATTAAACCAAGGCACAACAAGGTGCAAAGAACCATACTCTCTATCTCTCTCTCATGATGACAAGGTATCAAAGGTACAACATACATGTGATAAGTTGTAAGATAGCCCTCTAACATGGGTAAATTGCAATTTGGTCCAAACAAGCACATATATAGCAAAGATGGTTCGAACATCAATCAAAATGGACCAAACTAAAAACATAATCATGTCACATGATATTAAAGAATCTCAAGAGATTAGATTAAGGTGCAACCATATAATTAAGCAAAGCAAGAATATCAAGCACTAAGCTAGGTCAGGGATCTTACAACCATACAACCCTAATAAGAATTTTGCCCCCAAAATCCTATGTAAAAAGAGATGGGTACTACCTACACATGTCCTCCTCAAGCTCTCACATGGCTTCCTCGATGACATGATGATCCCACAAAACCTTAACTAACATGATGTTTGTTATAACCTCAATTTTCATAAGTTTGGATTGAAATGTAATTTTTCCATTAAAGATATATGAATATGAAAATTGTATGATTTGAGTTCTTTGTATGGATTTCTTTGCTAAATGTCTTATATATGTGTGGCTTCGTGGGCCTTGTTGCTTGATGAGCCCAATATCAAAAAGGAAATAAAAGATGAAAAGAATTCCTTGATAAAGGAAATTGAAATAATGTTAATGAAGGTTGTAGAAACACCTAGAAGGCTAAGATTTTATTCATCATGAGAGGATTTTCAATCCCTAATATTGCTTGAGTTATAAGAAATACAAATAAAGAAGATAAAGGTGAAAGAAAGAGAAAATATGAATAAAATATGCCTTAATAAGTGTTAACTTGTATGTGAAGAAAACCCCTCTTTCCTTCTGAGATTGGGACTCAAACTTGCTACATGAGTAGATAATTTCAATACAAAGTTTCCCTTAAATTTTGGATGAAAAGGGATAAAAGAATAAGCAGTTATGGATTTTATAAGATTCCTAAAGTGAAAGTATAATCTTTTCAATAGATTAAATGTCATGATTTAATTGGGAATAGAAATTCGGTTTATTTATATATGGATGATCTGGATCGTGGATCTCTTGATCCGATGACAGTGGGTCATCATCTAGATCCCAATCTGAGAAGGAAACCAATGTAGGTTCCTTTCGATCTTTCTCGATCCCTGATGCACGAGAGAGGTTGGAAACTTGACCATCAAGTTCAGGAGCCTTTCCCGATTTGAACAAACCTGACTTTGGGGGACTCTTGAGGAGGGATCGTGTTTTCCCCAATTAGGATTCTCATGTCAACCATGCCTATATAAGGAGGGGGTACTCTACGGTACCAGCAACTCTGCAAGCCCACCCTGCATGTTTGGAAGGAATCAACGAACCTGTTGTTAATGCCAATTTGAGAATCTACCCTGAACTACACCCTCGTCTCAGAGCAACTATCACTAGAGGGATAGTAGTGTCATCCTGACAGTGGATAGCAGTGGACGAGGAATTGGTGAGGTCGTTGAGTTTGGAGGAGCATGGAGGTGTTGTGGGCAGTCTTGGTTAGAGTGAAGAGGGAGTGGAGCTCGGAGTCAACGTGTGTGTTGACCATCACACTGTTGAGGGGCGAGGCACCAAGGTTGAAGATGACGCTCAAGCAAAGTACCTTTTTGCCCCGCCGGTCCTTCATAATAGGCAAGGGAATCTTCATCCTTTCATTTTGTTTCATCTTGTGCGAGGCGCGCTACTTCGGGGGCATGGGTGCTGATGTGGTGTGAGCCGATTGGCTCAAGCCTGGCGCCACTGGCACTACTCAAAGGAGTTAAAAGGGATGCATGGCAATCCCTGATTGGCTAGAAAATGGTTAATTAGTATAATTCATATCTAATTAATGGTAGATCGTATAAGAACATGTAAAATATGAAAATTTATTAGAAAAATACAAGGAATTCAATAAAATGGTTTTAGATCATGAATCTAATCATAGTTCAATAAGTGATTAAAGTTGCTAACCTAAATGCTTTATAATGAGGAAAACCCCTAATTTGATGTTATGTGAAATTGGAATGGTTAATATGGATAATCTATTGGCCTATTAACCTATTGTTAATAAAAGGACGTTTTGATGTCTAAGTAGATGATCCATGTGCTAAATAGATTAATTTAGGGTTTGATATATCAATGGGCATTAAAGGGCTTACAAACCCTAATTTAGGGTTAATGATTGATAATGAGATAGAATTCAAAAATCCTTTGTTTAAAAGTGATAATAGGATGACCATAAGCCTATTAGGTGATAGGAAGATAATAATATGATTAAGTTGGATAATTAGGGTTTTGCACCTAGAACTTCTATTTTAGGGTTTTGTGGATATAAAAGATGAAAGTTGTAAATAGATCTAAAGGAACCATAATGAAACCCTAATTTGGATTAGAAACCCTAGAAAGAGATTCCAAGTCAATAAAATGGATTCTTGATGAGTGTGTAGTAAATAGGTTGTACATGTTTTTCATGATTATGTGCTTTTGTGTGCTTTCTTGGATTGGATTGCCTAATTGATTGGTCTGTGCTTATTTCTTATGAAAACTCCTAAATCAGGTATGAGGTTAATTATGAGTACACTCTATTAGTTTCTCAGATGTTTCATGATGTTTTATAGATTGCATTGAAAATAATTGTTTGGTTGCTTTTATTTCTAAAATATTGAAAGTGAATATGACTTTCACAATTTAAGTATATATGTGACTATCTCATACCTACATACCATCTCTGAATCTATGATGCAAGACCAATCCCCAGAGGGAAGGTCTGAAGTGGTCAAGCCCAGGAGGGAAGACCACTAGGCACCCAGAGAGGTAACCCCATTTACCAAGCTCATGATGGAGAAGGTAGCCTTAATGTCCCTTGCAAGGACTAAATCCTTAGAGAGGGTATCTCAGAGTATGAGTAAAAGTGGTTGGGAAGTCACATTGAAAATTTAATTGTGCATTGTTAACAACTACTTGATATGATTAGGTTGTTAGAGCTTATGTGCAATATTTTGTTTGTTCCCACACACCAATATATTCATTTATACTGACTGACATTTTGTTTGTCGGGATTTTAGGAAATATCTGAAATTGGATGAATAATAAAGTGGAACCTGTGAAGTTTAAAGTTAAAAGTATAAAGGAGGATTTAGGTAGATAGAATTCTACTATAGGTAGATGTTCCAGTTACCTATTTTTTAAGGATGTTAAAAGTAAATTTTCATTCCAATTCCCAATTTAGTCTTTGGTAGAATTTATTAAAAAAAAATTTATTTGTAAAACCATTGATCCTATTTTCTGATAACGTCTTTGACTTCTTGGTCTTCCTTAATTGGAGGTTACCAGGAAGCGGGTTGTTACAATGTCCTTCTTCAACTTCTTGATCCTTGTATCTAGGATCAACACAAGACCTTCCACATAAGACACATGCTCATCTAGCTCAACTTCTATAGGTTGCAAAACCAACTCAGTGTCAGGGTGACACTTCCTCAACATTGAAACATGGAACAATGGATGCAACCTATGAAACTCAGGTGACATATCCAACTTATAGGCCACCTTTCCAACATGTCCCATCTTTGGGTAAGGTCCCATACATCTAGTAGCCAACTTACCCTTCTTTCCAAACCACAAAACACCTATCCAAGGAGAGACCTTGAGATACACTCTCTCTCCCACTTGGGACTCCAACGGCCTACATCAGTTGTCTGCATACAACTTCTGTATGTCTTATGCCACCTTCAACTATTGTTGTATCATCTTTATCTTCTCTATTGTCTGATGTATAAGCTCAAGACCCAAAAGCTGATATTCATTGATCGCATACCAACATAAAGGAGATCTACAACGTCTCCCATACAAAGCCTCATACGGTTTCATATCAATACTCCTCTGACAACTATTATTGTATGCAAACTATATATGACATGATGCAAACTCTATATCATGCAAATGAACGATCTCATCAGCATATATTTGTGTAAGCTTCTCTATTGTGTGCGCCATCTTCACCAGAAGGAAAGTGCAATGTCTTTGTCAACCTATCAGCAATCACCCATATGGAGTGATGGTGTTTAGATGTCCTTGGAAGACCAACCACAAAGTCCATTGTGACATGATCCCACTTCCACTATGGTATAGGTAGTGGTTGCAAAGTCTCTACAGGTTTCTGATGCTCTGTCTTAACCTGCTAACACACTACAAACTTAACCACAAACTCATCTATGTCATTCTTCAAACTAGGCCACCAATACAAGTCTTTCATATTGTGATACATCTTGGTGTTTTCTGAATGCATAGCGTACATCGAGGAGTGAGCCTCCTCCAAGACCATATGTCATGGAACTATTTGTTACCCTAAGTCCACACTCCTAATGGCTACAAATACAAAGATGAGTGGACCTGGGTGTCCGTCCCTAGAATGGATCACATAACATATGCATGAATAAAACCACAAACAAGAACAAGGTAAGAGATAACAAGACACTAAACATGGAGATAAGAGACATGTAACCATTTTTAGATTTAAGTATACCCATTGGTGTTTCATTTTTTATCTTAGAGTCTTGAGTTCAGTAGATCTCCATTTGGCAGCTACAAAATTCGATAAACAAAACATAGTAATGCTAAAGCATTAAGTATGTTATGAAAGGCAAGCAAGTAGTTTATCAGTGGTATAAAATGTGCTTGTTTAGAAACATAATATAAGAAAGAAAAAGAAATAAGGCGTGAACATTTAGCAACAATCTTTTATACAAAGAGTCTTGTAAGTGTATTTCCCATTATACTCAACAACATATAATGGCCATTGGCCAAATTTTTCATTGGAAGGTTTTGTAAGGGTGCTTAAGATTATCCAACCCTCTTGTCGACATGATACACCTTATCTTGACATCTCAAGTAAGGTGCCCAACCTTGTTCCCTTGCCCCAAAAATATGGACAGGTACACAAGGCTTGTATAATGGACAAGTCCAATTATGTTCGAGGTTTGTTCAACATATATCAAGTAGAACGAACGTACTAATCATAGGGAACAAGTAGCTCAAACAAGTAATTAACTAACCAAGCATTCATATGAGCATGCATACAATCAATCCAATACCATAGTAGGGTCAAGAGAGTAAGTGTACCTTGCGAGTAGAGTACAATATTAAGCATTGGTTTATGAGAACCATAACTAGCACTTGATTAGATCTTAGAAATAGAGTCAACATAGAGATCCTGACATTTTAAAGGAGTGCACTTGGATTAACATCATAAAGACAAGGTATAATTAATTATCATAATAATGGTTGGATGTGTCGCCTAGATCTAGGTATCATTTCCTTCAACATTATTTTCAATATCTCAAACTAGTCATGCATAGGTATTATCAAGCAACATAGTACATCATGGGTTAATTAATAATTAGAGTGACACATCAAAACTAGATCAGGGATAGATATTAGAGTCCAATATCTTAAAATGGAGCAACCATAAGATTTGAGCAAGTTTTGTCAACTTAAGCATCAATATTGGTATAACTAGTCATATTGAGTCACAATCATACAAGATTGTAACCATTTGAGTACAAGTTAGATCAAGTCATACTTGGAGCCATAAAAGTCATCAATCTACTGATTTGAAGTATTAAAGTAGCATATTCATCACTAGAGTAAGATTCATGCAAGGTTAGGGACATAGTCATCAACATGTAACTAGCACACATTTTCAAGTTAAGATTAGGGCATTTAGTACATAAGTGTGCAAGAATACTCCACAAGGCATATAGGGATACAAGAAATTAAGGGTTATTGATTTAGGAGTACACATTATCATCTTGGACATATAAGACCCATATGTGAGTTAGGTTCAACATCAATGTATCCATATGAGGCATGTTTTAAGATTTTAAGTATGTCATCAAGTCAACTTAAGATTCTAGCATGGACAAGTTCTAATCTTAGTTCAACTTGCATAAGAAGTTATTGATTTAGGTCAAACATGGGGATTTGAGAAACATTCCACAAGGTTAAGCATTAAAGAAGTAGTATTTAGCATTAAAAGCCCATTTTTGGTCATATATGCAACATGAGACCATTTAAGGGTGTAAGGATAGGTAAAATTCAAATATTTATGCATATGGATGTTCAAGTTACTGAATTTATGCTATCAACACGTTTTGGTACACAAAAGGATTAAGATCATGTATTTGAATAGGATAACATCTTAAAAAGTCTTCAAAATCATGACTTTAGGGGTATCAGAAGAAAATCAAGAAGATTCAGGTTATGAAACTAGTTCCATTGGATAGATCTCGTTGAGAGGATTAAAATTCATATATCATATGTCATATTTGGGAAAAGGATGTGGAAATATCATTTTGAACATGTATTAAAACATTATGGAATCAAAATCAAGAACTATAGAGCACAGGGGGGCTGTTACATTTTGATTTGGCAGTGGATTAAAACCACATATCACAGATATGATGGTGCATGTACACACCTCAACCATCAGGTCATGGAACAAACACGACCCATCCATTTTGACCGCCACCAAGGGGTCATCTACCGCTCGCCACCGCCCAATACATGGTGCTGGACTCGAGGCCTCTGCCGCATGACCCACCGCTTCTCTGTTGTACTAGTATCTCATCAGAACAAGCACCAAGGTGAGGATTAAAGGCATCCAAGCTCTAGAAAAGGTGGCATTTGACCTTACTAGGGCCCCGTAAGGTTGGTCATGTCCTTGCTTAACTGCAAGAGGAGTCAAGGCTAGAACCCCTAAACTGAGATTCCATGGCGGCGTTGGTGAGTGGGTGAAAGAGGGAAAGATGAAGAAGGATTAGAGGGGGGGAAAGAATGATTGTATAGGGTTTCTTACTCCTCACGAGGCTAGGGGAGCCTTAGATATAGCCCATCGTGGCCGGTGATGGCAGCACCAAGCTCGCCGGAGATGGAGCAACCATGGATGGAAGTGAGCTCTAAGGGGGGTGAAACAAGTGTTGTTTCTCATGGAAAAAGGGTGTAAAGTAAAGGGGTAGGGGAAATGAAGCTGAGGGGTATATAAACTTGAAGAAAGTTGGCTCAGATTGGCTACGTAAAAGGGGAGTTGGTAGGTTGTGGCACCTTGTCTGACACAAGGTAGAAGACAACCAAGGGCCATTGGATTCGGGTCCATCGTGGACCATGAGTCGATCCTAGGACAGGGAGCATGTATCCATGTATTCAAAACAAACCATTCTCATTGGTTGAGAGGGAGTTCCATAGATCGTTGAGTTGTTTAAGTCAACTTCACTTTGTGTTTCTTTGACTACCTTGTAAAGCTCATATCTCTAAAATCATAACTCCAATTGACATGAAATTTTCACCATTAGTTCACAAATTTCTTCTTGTTATTATATCAAAAGTTTGGTTCCAATATTATAACATTGAGGGTACTCAATTTTGAAAAAATACTCTCAATAGTAAAATTATGAATTCAACTATAGTCAAAATAAGCATATGATGTGATATTTATTCATTTCAATTTTGCCAATGGAGTACAATGTGATTCCAAAACATATAATTGGGTGCGAGGGAGGTTATTAACACAATAGAAAGTCTAATGAGTAAAGTGTGCATTAATTGAACAAGAGTGGAAATTCAATTTATCACATCCCCCATACCTTTAAAGGAATTTGTCCCTAAAATTAAATCAATTCATCAATCGAGATTTCATATTTCATATTCAATATCATAATCACTTGGTATTCCCTTATCTTCAACATTGTTTCACAATAATGAAATTGAGTATAGTCTTATTGATCATTTAATTGGGAAGATCATCATACGAGTCACAAATCAGGAGAGATCATCCTATAGATCACAAATTTGGAGAGAGAACATTTTAGGTCAAAGGATAGATCTCTTTGATTCAAGAGTAAAGAATGACTTTTACTCCCAATATTTAGGGTCCTAGATTCTACATTGGTCTGGGTGGCATTATACATCCATGATCGAGAATTGACATACATCATATTTCAACATTGTAATTTCGTGCTCAAAATTAATGGAAGGTCCCACCCTAATCCACATGGAGCTCACCATTAAGTCATAGATCGAGTGAAACAACATAGTCATAATTTCAAATTTCCAGTATTTGGTAACACAATAGTCATTAGTCATATATCGAGGGTGATCTCAAGATACAAATAGGGTGATCATAGGATTCTAATCAAGATCATTAATCATGAGTCAAAATTTCATACATCACTATCGAGCGTCAAGTTTGGACATCAAATTCATAAGCCCAAACATTTCAAAGCTAGGGTTTAAATTCCTATTTAGACCTTAGGGATGATCATTCATCCATATAATTTAAATATAGCAACAATTAATCAACATTTCAAACAACATTCGAGATACGAGCAACATTTTGAGATATCCACTTTTATTATTGTGGTATTTTAGGTTGATGAATGATCTACACCTAGGCCTTTCTAGGAATTTAACCACTAACTATAGTCAGCATCTTCATATTTCAAGACAATCATCAAATTAAGATTTCAAGATCGAGTATCAATATCATCTTAAATTTGACCTATTAGGGAAATAGGTCAAAGAGTCAAAATTGGCGGGATGGGGTTGCCTTTCAAAACACTAAATAATAACATGATGAAAATTTAGAGGCAATCATAATAGAGATGTTACCTAAGTTAGGGGAGTCATAAGTCAACTACCACACTAATATAGCACATTAATCATGAGTCATCAAGCATATCCAAATAGGGTGAGTATCATCTACCAAATTGTGTTTCACAAGATCACGAGCTCAACATCAAGATCATAATAGAGAAGTCATATTTCAAGATTTAGCAATATCAAGGTCGTAATAGAGAAACCTTGTTTCAAGATTTGAAATATTAAGGTCATAATCGTGTTCCCTTCCTTTCATGACAAAGGTAAGGGTATGTTTTAGAAATTGAGAAGTAAAGTTGGGCAGTCCAAGAGTAGAGAATAATAGTGTAAGAGTGAGATACATTTCATCCTAATTCAAAATTGGGATCACCAAGAGGTGTAGAAATCAATAGGGAAGATGCCTTTTTTGTCAAAGTCTTTCATCGTGATTTTGAGAGTCCAAGGGCTTAGTCATTCCAAGGCATAATCTCGTGTACATCCAATAGGGAAACATTTTTCTTAACATTATTTGAGGTTTAGTAAATAATAGGGCATCATGGATTAAATCAAATAGGGACCTCACCAACTTGAGGTATAAAGTACAAATCCTCCTTATCTCGTCATATCAAGATCATTATCATTTTACCCCAAACATATAAAGCATGTAGTCTAGATTTGGTAAGATTGAGAAAACATGATCTGAGAGGTCATACATGTGTACTTCACTATAAGAGTATTTTCATCAGTCCTAATCGAGTTTTTCATTTAAGGTCAGATCATGGCATCATCATTATGTTGCACAAATTTTACCATTCATTCAAATTTTAATCTTTCCCCTTACATAAGCTACCCATAATCGAGAGATCATGTGATTGATGGTTGTGTGTAGAAGAATCACATGAGGAGATGAGAATCTAACTAATCATGTAATGGGTTGCTTAGGGTTGCCCTTAAAGAAGAGATGAGATTCTGGAAGACTCTCTAAGGTATGGGGAATTGGGTTGTTAAACATGCATAGAGGATATGTGATTTCTCTGATACCATTTGTCACAAAATCATTTGTTACCCTAATTCCACACTCCTAATGGCTACAAAGCCAAAGGCGAGTGGATGTGGGCATTTATCCCTAGAATGTATCACATAACATATGCATGAATAAAACCAAAAACAATTACAAGGTAAGAGATAATAATATACTAAACATGGAGATAAGAGACATGTACCCATTTTTAGATTTAAGTATACCCATTCGTGTTTCATTTCTGATCTTTGAGTGTTGAGTGCAACAGATCTCCATTTGGCAACTAAAAATTTGATAAACAAAACATATTAATGTTAAAGCATTAAGTACGCTTTGAAAGGAAAGTAAGTAGTTTATGAGTAGTATAAAATTTTCTTGGCTAGAAACATCGTGTAAGAAAGAAAAAGAAACAAGTCGTGAACATTTAGCAATAATCTTTTATACAAAGCATATTTTAAGTGTATTTTCCATTATAATCAACAACATATCATTGTCATTGACCATATCTCAACTGGAAGGGTCTGTAAGAATGCTCAAGATTAGCCAACCCTTTTATTTACATGGTCCACCTTATCTTGACATCTCAAGTAAGGAACCCAACCTTGTGCCCTTACCCCGAGAATATAGGTTGGTACACGAGGTTTGTATAATGGACAAGTCAAATTATGTTTGAGGTTTGTTCAACATATATCAAGCAAAATAAACATACTAATCATAGGGAAGAAGTATCTCAAACAAGTAATCAACTAGCCAAGCATTCATATGAGCATACATACAATCAAGCCAATACCGTAGTAGGGTTAAGAGAGTAAGCCTACCTTAGGAGTAGAGTACAAGATTAAGCATTGATTTGAGAGAACCATAACTAGCACTTGATTAGATCTTAGAAATAGAGTCAACATAGAGATCCTAAAATTTTGAAGGAGTACACTTGGATTAACATCACCAAGACAAGGTATCATTAATCATCATAATAATGGTTGGATGTGTCAGCTAGATCTAGGTATCATTTCCTACAACATTATTTTCAATATCTCAAACTAGTCATGCATAGGCATTATCAAGCAACATAGTATATCATGGGTTCATTAGAAATTAGGGTGACACATCAAAACTAGATCAGGGATAGATTTAGAGTTCAATATCTTAAAATGGAGAAACCATAAGATTTGAGCAAGTTTAGTCAACATAAGCATCAATATTGGTATAACTAGTCATATTGAGTCACAATCATACAAGATTGTAACCATTAGAGTATAAGTTAGATCAAGTCATACTTGGAGCCATAAAAGTCATAAATATACTAATTTGAAGTATTAAAGTAGCATATATCATCACTAGAGCAATATTCTTGCAAGGTTAGGGACATAGTCATCAACATGCAACTAGAACACATTTTCAAGTTAAGATTAGGGCATTTACTACATAGGTGCACAAAAATACTCCAAAAGGCATATAGGGATACAAGGCATTTAGGGTTACTGGTTTAGGAGTTCACATGATCATCTTGGACATAAAAGACCCAGATGTGAGTTAGGTTCCACATCAATGTATCCATATGAGGCATGTTTCAAGGTTTTGAGTACATCATCAAGTCAACTTAGGATTCTAGCATGGACAAGTTTGAATCTTAGTTCATCTTGCATAAAAAGTTATTGATTTAGTTCAAACATGGGGATTTGAGAAACATTCCACAAGGTTAAGCATTAAAGTAGTATTTAGCATTAAAAGCCCATTTTTGGTCATATATGGACATGAGACCATTTAAGGGTGTAAGGATAGGTAAACTTCAAATATTTAAGAATATGGATGTTCTAGTTACTGAATTTAGGCTATCAACACGTTTTGGTACACAAAAGGATTAATAACGTGTATTTGAATAGGATAAATCTTAAAAAGACTTCGAAGCATGCTTTTAGGAGTATAAGAAGAAAATCAAGAAGATTCAGGTTATGAAACTAGTTCCATTGGATAGATCTCATTGAGAGGATTAAAACTCATATATCATATGTCATATTTGGCAAAAGGATGTGGAAGATATCATTTTTTGAACATATGTATTAAAATATTATGGAATAAAAATCAAGAACTATAGAGAAAAGGGGGTTGTTACAATTGATTTGGCAATGGATTAGGACCACAAATCGTAGATCTGACGATGTCTGCATGCGTCTCAACCATCAGGTCACAGACCAAATGCGACCCATCCATCCTGACCATCACCAAGGAGTCATCAACCGCTCGCCACCGCACAATACCTGGTGTTGGACTCAAGGCCTCTCCCACATGACCTTTTGCTACTCTACTGCACCAACAGCTTGCTGGATCAAGCAACAAGGTGAGGAAGAAAGGAACCCAAGCTCGAGAAAAGGTGATTTTGACCTCTCCAGGGCCTCACAAGGCTGGCCGTGTCCTTGCTTAACCGCGAGAGGGGTCGAGGCGAGAACCCCTAAACTGAGCTTCCATGGTGGCACCGGTGAGTGGGTGAAAGGGAAAGATGAAGAAGGATTGGAGGGGGGAGAATGGACATTTTAGGTTTTCGACCCCTCGCGAGGCCAAGGGGAGCCTTAGATACATCCCATCATGGTCGGTGATGGCAGCGTCAAGCTCTTCAGAGATGGAGCAACCATGGATGGAAATGAGCTCAAAGTGGGATGAAATGGGTGTCATTTCTCATGGAGAAGGGGTGGTAATGAAAGTGGTAGGGGAAACAAAGTTGAGGGGTATATAAACTCGAATCAGGGTGGCTCATATTGGCTAAGTAAAAGGAGAGTTGGTAGGTTGTTGTACCTTGTCAGACACAAAGTAGAAGACAACCAAGGGTCGTTGGATTTGGGTCCATTGTGGACTACGAATCGATCCAAGGACCTGGAGCATGTATCCATGTATTCAAAATGAAGCATTCTCATTAGTTGAGAGGGAGTTCCACGGATCGTTGAGTTGTTTAAGTCAGCTTCACTTTGTGTTTCTTTGACAACCTTGCAATGCTCACATCTCTCAAACTATAACTCCAATTGACATGAAATTTTCACCGTTTGTTCACAAATTTCTTCTAGTTCTTATATAAAAAGTTTGGTTCCAGAATTATAACGTTGAGGGTACTCCATATTGAAAACAAACTCTCAATAGTGAAATTATGCATTCAACTATAGTCAAAATAAGCATGATGTGACATTTGTTCATTTCAATTTTATCAATTGAGTACAATGTGATTCCAAACCATATAAATGGGTTTGAGGGAGTTTGTTAAACACACTAGAATGTCTAATGAGTCAAGTGTGCATTAATTCAATGAGAGTGGAAATTTAGGTTATCTCACCATCTTCCTCAGATCATCCACATCTGGAACCATTGCTCTACCATTTTAACACAATGTCCCATCATCTGACTCATGGAAGAAATCATGCTTCTCACTGTAAAACTCTAATTGAATCTTTTATAACCCAATATCATCACATTTTGCATCTCTGATTTGCTACCTCAATGTAGGCATCACCTGTAACTACACTAACAGTCTTGCTAACAAGGACACTTCCAACTTCACATTCATCTGACGCAAGGAGACAAACATGTCTTTATTATGGCACACAAAAGAGCATAATTATGCCTTATCCATTCATGATGATGAAGACTTCCCACTCAGAGCATATACCACCACGTTCTCCTTCCCTGGGTGGTAATATATAGTGTAATCAATGTCCTTGATTAACTCCATCTGGAAAGGCCTCATATTCATCTCCTATTGTGAAAAGATGTACTTAACGTTCTTGTGGTCGGTGAAGATATGTATCTTCTCACCATAAAGGTGGTGTCTACATATCTTCTAGTCATGCACCACCGCTCCAAGCTCCAGATCATGTGTTGGGTAGCTCTCCTCATGTTTCTTAAGCTATTACGAAGCAAAAGAAATCACGTTATTATCTTGCATCATAACGCAACCCAAACCATTCTTTGATGCATCACAAAAAACTATGTATCTTTTTCCTTGCTCTAGAAACACTAGCACTAGTAAACTAGTTAGCTTCTACTTTACCAAATGGAAAGTACGCTAACACTTGTCATACCAGACAAAAAGCACATATTTTCTCATTAGCTTTATCAGGGGAAACACCACTATCCTGAAGTTCTTGATGAACCTTCTGTAATAGCCTGCCAAACCTAGAAAACTTTAAACTTCTATTAGTGTCTTTGGATGTTCCCATTTTAACACAGACTAAACCTTCTTGGCATCTACATGCACACCTTCAGTAGATATTACATGTCCTAGAAAAGACACATCCTTCAGTCAGAACTCGCACTTGCTGAACTAAGTGTATAACTTGTATTGTCTCAACAAGATCAACTCTTGTCATAGATCTTGCTCATGTTGTTGGATGTCACGAGAGTAGATCAGGATGTCATCAATGAACACCACTACAAACCAATCAAGATAAGTTCGAAACACTTTGTTCATCAAATCCATAAACATTGTTGGTGCATTGGTTAGCCCTAATGGCATAACCACGAACTCATAGTGACCATACCTTGTCCTAAAAATTGACTTTGGTATGTCATCCTCCTTGATCTACAACTGGTGATATTCCGACCTCAGGTCTATCTTTGAAAACACCATGGAACCTCACAAGTGGTCAAACAGATCATCAATCTGCGGCAAGGAATACTTGTTCTTTATCATCACTTTTTTAAATTATCTATAATCGATGCACAACCTCATGGATCTATCCTTCTTTTTCACAAACAACATGGGAGCACCCCAAGGTGAAATGCTTAGTTTGATAAAGTCTTTCTCAAGCAACTCTGATAATTGCTTCTTTAACTTTGACATCTCATCCAGTGCCATCTTATACGGTGTATTCACTATCGGTTGCGTGCCCGGGACTAGGTTGATCTCAAAATCAATCTCTCTAATTGGGGGAACACCTAGAAACTCATATGGGAACACATATTCCAACTCACAAACAACTGACACCTCCTGGATACTCGGCCTCCTCGCCTTGGTATCCACCACATGCGCCAAGAACGCATCACATCCCTACCCCATGAAGTTCTCTGCCACCATTCTCAACACCAAACAGGTTGGAAGAATCTTCCTATCTCATTGGAAGATCTACATCTCATTATAATCGATAAAAGTCACCACCTTGGAACTACAATACAAGACCACTCCATACTTCTCCAAAGTATCCATTCCAAGGATCACATCAAATCCATGCATGTCAAGTGGTATGATATTGACTTGAATGTTGTGTCCTGAAAAAGAAAAGGGCACATGAAGGACACACTTCCCGCAACTCAACAAAACTGACCAAGGAGGTTTCTAAATTAAGACTATCATGTCTACGACTAACATGAAAGGAACAACTAGGAATCACTTCTCTAGTGATAAAAGAGTGCCTTGCACTCAGGTTAAGCAAAACAAATATAAAGTAAGAATAAGACAAGTCAGAATGAAATAACTCCATCTAACCAGTCGCAAATCATGGGTTGACCACTCCTTCTGGCTGGCTCATCATGTAGAATCGAGCCATTGCCTATTGTCATCCCATTCCTCTACTGACTTTCCCAAATGAACCAGGTGGCAATGCCAGACTGTGTCCTCTGCCACTATAGAACGGTTATCACTATTGTGACCCTTCTGACTCTATCACGGCTATTGGGTGACCTATTCGTCTTTCATCGGGAAGAACCACTTTGTATGCCCAACCTATCCACACTCATACCAGGTCTTTCTCTCATACCACGGCCTGGATCGCCCTACCACTGACATTGTTGCAACACTATGGGTTCCTGCTGGTGGAAAGCTACAACCTTTGCCTCTGCTTGGTGACCATTGTGACTGATGCCCCGATCTCTGTTGTGACATAATTGCTGAAAAACTATGCTTCTTAAAGCCTCCAGACGATTGCCCTTGATATTGCACATGCCTCTTCTTGGCCTTTGTCTCATGCTTCTCCACCACTAATCCCTCCTGACTGACTCCACAATGTGGTGAACTTCTCTTTGTTCTCTAGAGATGATACTAGAGTCATCAACTATGTGCTCAAACCCTTCTCAAACCATCTGATCCTCTCCTTGTATGTAGCTGGAATATGTGGGAAAAAACTTAAAATCCCCATGAACATAGATTCATACTCGTTGACTGACATAGATCCATGTCAGATATTCTCATCCATATAGGTTTTTGGGAAGTACCGAATCACCAACTCCCATCAGAACTCTTCCCAACTGACCACATCTCTAGGCCTTTTCTCCTCTTATATGGCCCACCAATGACCAGCACTCCCCTTCAATAGGTACATTGCATGCTTCACTTTATCCTCTTCAGGGATGTTGAGGATCTTGAAGGCCTTCTCTAGCTCAATTAACCATAGATCTGCATTTTTTGGGTCTGTCCTACCTACATATTCAACCGCACCTACGTGACTCAACCATTCAAAGGTCTTTCTAGAACCCCAAATATTATGCATTGAGGACTATTTCTCTCACTGGTGGTGTAGGCATTCTGTCTGCCATATTAATGTATGCACAAATTTTCGTTATTTTGATATCTAATTTGGTTATTTTGTTTGTCATTTGTTCTTAATTGAATATATTTTAATACATATTTTACCAAATTAGTAAAAATCACTTGTGCATCATTTCTTATATTTTTACATGTATTTTACATGCATTTTACATGTTTTAATTATTATAATAATTATTTGATTTTATTCATTGATTATTTTATTGCAGATAATTATTATTTACTGGAGCAAAGTCGATACCATCGGCTTGCAACTCGATGGTACCGACATGGCATCAGAGTACAAATATTTTTTTGCCCCATATTGAAAAGGAAAAGGACATTTTACTATGAAGAAGTCGATAACATCGACTTCTAACTCAATACCATCGACTCAGACGCTGCGGACCAAATTTTAATGTGTTAAATCTAACACATTGTATTAAAATTTACATTTTAGGTTTCCTCTTGACCTAAACATGTACGACGGCTATAAAAGACACCATTAGAACCGCAATTGGGAGATCTATCATGGGGGGATGATACGACAGCCGAATAGAGAGAGAAAAGTAGAGTAACCCTACATGGAAGACCTCGGAGGTGTTTTGGTAGTGGAAACGACGGCAAATTCTCTCCATCTTCTCTATATCCACTCTTTAACCCTTTCTCCAACTTACTATATCTCAAAATTCATATTTTACATCTTTTCGACTTATTATGATACCATGTCGTCTATTTTCGGCTAAAAAACGTAATTCCTTAGGACTCGGGAGTAGCCCGGGTATGAATTGTATCTTATTCTTATGAGTTAATATATATTTTCCTCTTAAATTTTTAATATGAATCTATGGAAATTTCATGTCCTTATTGTGCTTGATCACCACAATTAGCGTATCAGATCCTTAATTATTATTGAAAAGGGGATTAAGGGTTAGAAATACATAGGTTCACCCATTTATCGGCGTCCCTTGGGAAAGGTGAGGCATAAATAGGAGGAGATTACCCAGAGTTAAACCAAAAGCACCTAACTAATGAATCAATTACTATGAGAATGTAATTGGCTTTAGATTAGGTAGGGGAATTACATTGCGAAAGCAAGTAGTTTCTAGCTACATGCTCTTTATTCAAGATTAGGAGGGAGTTATATTAATAATTAGGGATTAGATTTAGTGTTTCCCGTGGTGAAACCAAAAGTCCTAATGAATTCATCCCTTCTTGATCACAACAACCTTAGTTAGATTTACTTTTTGTTCTTAGTTAATTAAACAACCAATCAACTCTTGTTTCTGGCTTAGTTGATCAATCCTAATTAGTAATAGTCTTGAACCTCACAACTCCCCATGTTCGATAACTCGAGACTCATAATCCCATATTACTTCGACATGTACACTTGTGTATTACACGCATGTTATACGCGTGTCAAGTTTTTGGCGTCGTTGTCGGGGAGTTGGCATGGTTAACACTATAAAAAGTTAGGATTGGCCACTCTAGGCCATTGTATTTATTTTCTTTTTTTTATATATTTTTTTATTCTTCCCATTTTTCATTACATAAAACTTTACTCTTAGTTTAAGCATTGTACATATTCATCTAAATATTTCTTTGTAGTTAGTCTTCTTTCATTTAAAAAAAAAGTAAAAAAAGCACATGGCCCCTATTTGTTCTGAGTGTGGAAATGCACATGTAGGTTATAGATGTCTGAGTCCACCTTCATTACATCTTGAGAAAATCTCAAAGGAAATTCATCATGAGCATATTAGGATTATGGTTCAATATGTTTTAAATCGCAAAGGTCCTATTTCTAATAGAGGTTGGGGTAGAGTAGAGAAAATGGAAGAAGTTGAGGTTGAGGATAAGGAATTAGAGAGTGAGGATAACATACTGGAAGAGGTTTTAGAATCACCTCTAACATGTCCTTTCATTGATCCCACACCCACACCCTTGACTCCTAGGATTTATCTTGAATATGATTGGAGATTTGATGAGGAAGATGAGGAGAATGATGCAAATAAGGTGGAAGACAATTTTGATACATGTGTTTGGGATATGACTGAAGGAGAGGAGGATCCTGAAGGTGCTTTATTTGATAGTGATCTTAGAGAGGAGGAAGAGAGTGAGGAAGAGGATATTGAGAGTGAAAAGGTGGAGGAATTTCCCATTACCCATCACATAATTCCTTCACCACAAGACCCATCTCTTCATTTCCTTATTGAGGATCCTACATGGGATATATATCCAGATGATAATTTTGAAAGTTTTTGTGAGGATATTAATGAATGTGGGGGAATTGAATTATTATAAAAGGAGGAGGCATAGAAATTCACCTTTGATATAACCCCTCCATTATGTGTAGATAGGAGTGATCCATTGGGGATGGTCATAGAAATTAAGGATCAATCATCATTATACCTTTCACCTCGTGGCTATCTATTTCTGCATGTGCTCCCACATCAAGACTTTATTGTGAGTCGTGTTCATGTTCATGTTCATTACAATGATAATTTACTGTTGAAATGGAAAATCAACCATACATGTTGGTCTTCTGACTATTATTTATTTTTTCTCATTGTTGCAAGGAACCAAATGTTTAGAAGGAAGAAGCAGAGAGAGCTTCACCCTCCTCCATGACCACCTGATTATTGTTGATTGACATGTGTCCATCCTAGGACGTTAAACAAGGAAGCTTGTGGGAGGCAACCCACCAATTAGGTTTATTTTGTTAAACTTTCAATTCTACTTTTACATTCCTATTTGTAGATTGTGATATCTAGTTTTAATGCAAGTAAAAAAGGTGCCTTGATATGTGCATTTGGTGTGCAGGGACGCACTGAGTTGGTACCACTGACTTCACTGTCAGTAGTACTGAGTTTTCATCAGTGGCATCTCACAAGATGAGCAAGCATAGACACTTCACTGAGCTTGAGTGCATATTGGAGGGCAGATTATCATGTGGATCACATCTACTCATCTTTGACCCTAGAGTTCACCGTCCATACTGGTACAGTCGTTCCATGTATCTTCCTTTGCTTTTGACATTGGGGACAATGTCATATTCAAGCTTAGGGGGAGGAATGGAACGACACTTCTATCTTCATCTTGCATCTTTACTTTTTATCACATCTCTACATGTTTTGCTTTTATTGTTTGAATTTTTTCTTCTTCTTAGGGTCCACTTCTATCTAGTGTAATTGTGGACAAAATATAAAATTTTGGTTAGGATTAGCCATTTGTTGATGACATGGTATCAATTCTGAAAATTCTAAATAAAAATTTGAATGTGCTTTTATGCTTTGCTCTTTAAGCTGAATTTGCTATGTTTAAGAGTGCATAACTAGAGGAATTGTTTGGATTAGTTAGCTTGAAGACATACTGATTGAATGAAAAACCTAACTTAACCCTATGGCTTGTGTTATGACGATGATGTTTGAGTCCAAACCAACCAAACAGTAACGTGATCTTTAATGTGAATTCTAGAAATAAACTCTAAGGTTACCCTATTACACAAGTTGATATAAGAGGGACATATCATGGTTGGGAAAGACATTGTCTCTTATTCATGTGATCTCATCCACCTTCCATTCATCTTCATTCACCACCATAGGATGATCAAGTTTAATCCAAGTTATTTTCCTCTTGTATGCATTACATTGCATGATAGGAAGAATATAGTTAGTTCATTTTATTATGCATTAGAAAAAGAAAAAAAATCATACAATCTCTTTTGAGCATTTGTAGTTTGCAAAACAAAATCGCATATAGTTTCATTTGCATTGCATATTTCATAAGGTGTTACATATTTGTTATCTTCTACCATCTTATGTCATGAAAGAGTGTAAAAAAAGTTGTATCTCCTTACTCCTTCTCCAAAAAAAAAACCCAAGCATGAAATGTTCATCTTGCTAAAAATAGGGTAAGAAAAAAATAGAGTTATTGAAAAAGAAAAATAAAAAATAGTAGAAAAGGAGAAAAGGGATTTTAATTTCAACTCTATATTCTCTCTAAACAACAAAGGAGGGGATCGTGATTCTTTTTATAAACACATTTCCACTTATACTCATCATTAGTTTGAGACATCCATTGACATCCATTGCATGCATCACTCCACCAAAATAAAAAATAGTCATTAGAAATCATACATTCACATTTTATCCATCATACAGGTGCATCATATTTTTACTTTTTGCATAAATAATTTGGATAATTCTTGTGAATCCTATTTTCATAGCCACCCATCTTTTCCATCCATTGCTCTGCATGGTCGGCCACCATCATAATTAATCCCCTCATCCATGTTTATTTAGGGATATGCTTCCAAGTAGTTTATTTAGGTTGATCAGAGCAATGTAGATAGGGAGATCACATGGTGCATCAAGCAAGTGTCCTACTGGCCATGATATTAATTGCTTCATATTGATAGTGTTTTTCATTAATCTTATTTTGGACATCTATTATGAACATGATTGATCGCTTTAGAGTAGTTACTTGTTCAGTGGTTGGAAAGGATCGGTTTGGTACCGACTAGTGGAGGACGGTTAGAAAAAATAATTCATAGGTACATGTCTTCTTGCTGACTTTTTAAAACAAATCCAAGAGTAGTGTTGCTCGAGGATGAGCAATATTCAAGCTTAGGGGTGTGATGTATGCACAAATTGTCATTATTTTGATAACTAATTTGGTTATTTTCTTTGTCATTTGTGCTTAATTGAATATCTTTTTAATACATATTTTACCAAATTAGTAAAAATCACGTGTGCATCATTTTTTATATTTTTAAATGTATTTTACATGCATTTTACATGTTTTAATTACTATAATAATTATTTGATTTTATTCATTGATTATTTTATTGCATATAATTATTATTTATTAGAGCAAAGTTGATACCATCGACTTGCAACTCGATGGTACCGACATGGCATCAGAGTACAAATATTTTTTTTGCTCCAGATTGAAAAGGAAAAGGACGTTTTACTGTGAAGAAGTCGATACCATTGACTTCCAACTCGATACCATCGACTCAGACGCTGCGGACCAAATTTTAATGTGTTAAATCTAACACATATTGTATTAAAAATTACATTTTATATTTCCTCTTGACCTAAACATGTACGACGGCTATAAAAGACACCATTAGAACCACAATTGGGAGATCTATCATGGGGGGCGATACGGCAGCTGAACGGAGAGAGAAAAGTAGAGGAACCCTATACGGAAGACTTCGGAGGCATTTTGGCGGCGGAAACGACGACAAATTCTCTCTATCTTATCCAGATCCACTCTTTAACCCGTTCCCCAACTTACTGTATCTCGAAATTCATGTTTTACATCTTTTCGACTTACTGTAATACCATGTCGTCTATTTTCGGCTAAAAACTGTAATTCCTTAGGACCTGGGAGTAGCCTGAGTATGCATTGTGTCTGATTCTTATCAGTTAATATATATTTTCCTCTTAATTTTTGAATATGAATCTATGGAAATCGTATGTCCTTATTGTGCTTGATCACCACAATTAGCGTATCAGATCCTTAATTACTGCTGAAAAGGGGATTAAGGGTTAGAAATACATAGGTTCACCCATTTATCAGCGTCCCTTGGGAAAGGTGAGGCATAAATGGGAGGAGATTACCCAGAGTTAAACCAAAAGCAACTAACTAATGAATCAATTACTATGAGAATGGAATTGTCTTTAGATTAGGTAGGGGAATTACACTGCGGAAGCAGGTAGTTTCTAGCTACATGCTCTTTAGTCAAGATTAGGAGGGAGTTATATTAATAATTAGGGATTAGATTTATTGTTGCCCGTGGTGAAACTAAAAGTCCTAAGGAATTCATCCCTTATTGATCACAACAACCTTAGTTAGATTTACTTTTTGTTCTTAGTTAATTAAACAACCAATCAACCCTTGTTTTTGGCTTCGCTGATCAATCCTAATTAGTAATAGTCTTGAACCTCACAACTCCCCGTGTTTGATAACTCGAGACTCATAATCCCATATTACTTCGACACGTACACTTGTGTATTACACGCATGTTATACACGTGTCACATATGCATCATCATGGCCATCAACTGTCCAAACATAGACTGAAAAGTAGGATTGGCCACCACAGTTGGGTCAAACGGGGGCATCTCAGGCACGACATCCACCCTCTCTTTCCTCCTAGCACCACTACCCGGTGTAGCAACACTACTCTTAGCAGCATGTTCCTCATGTACTCCAGCCATCTTCTCTTCTCTTCTTCTTCTTCTATTGCATAAGTAGAAGTTACCATAAGATAGAATGGAGGACACTAGACCAGACACAACCCTAGTCATATGTCCCTATAGACTCTGCAAACCTAAATCTCATATACCAACCAAACTGTGACACCCTACGCAACACAGAAGCGAGATTACTCAAAACAAAATGCATAACTAATATTAATCAACTAGGTAACACAGGAAATTAAAATTGATTTCACATAGGCATAAAAACATAAACTTATCACATATGAGTCCACATGAAGCCACATGTATTACATATCTCATGCCAAAAGATTATTACATGATACTTTTCACTGGCTCGCTAGCCACAACTTATTACAAGAGGTAACTTGTTCATGTACATACATGTCATATCTGTCCAACAAAGGCATATAGCCAAAAACCTCATCTCAATGTACAAACTACAAAAACCTCCACAAGGACCTGAGAGTATAGGGACGAGGTACATAGGACTCTACTACAAAACACTATCATCATGCCCAATGTTTCAATATTTATTGCTCCTCTTACTTCTCAACCTCAACTGCACGATTTCTACCTCATTGTGCATGACCACCTAAAATATGTGGAAACCCACAAGGTGAGACCAAACATCCCAGCAAGAGATATAACTCTCCATCACAACTATTATAAGAACATATAAAATTAAATCAACAAGATAACATATATTATCTGGTTGAGCAAATTCAACTAAATGATATGAATTAAGCCATTAACATTGTCTAAGAAATTCAGGCATCTACAACTGAGCAGTAGAACATCTTATATTTTAAGAAGGAATATGAATAACATGCGTAAAAGTTTATTTATCTTACTGCATTATTTCACGAAATCAATACAAGGATAGGGCATATAGTCATCCAATGTGAATCATGTTTAACCCTAAGAAATTTTACTACACAGTTGTGTTACCTCTTTTGTTTTCCCTAAGGATTTAAGGCATACCACACAAATAGAAACGACCATTGTTAAGTAAAAATCGATTTCATACAAGATCAATGGAAGAGCCAGAATCCATGATCTTTTCTTGCACTACTCGGTCAGTTTGAGTCTGCACAATAGTGGCATATAGTCAAAGTGCAAAAATAGCAACTTATAGTCACAACTATAGTCATGTAGAGAGAGCAACTCATAGTCAAAGTTGTGATCCTGTAAAACACCTAGTCCACCTTGGTAAAAGACACGACACTAGAAAATATGATATATAACCCAATCACTGAGGTAGAGCCACTCACATACTCATCACTGAGACCCAACTACAGTCCTTATCCAAACACTTGGGATCAGTATGTCAAGGACACATAGTCACTTGCACCTCACATACTCAACATTATGTGCTACGGGTTTCCCTTGGGAATACAAGTTTCACCATCCAGCAAGGTACTAACTCTGAAGTTGGATCGATGGCACAAGGCACCTACATGATTAGGGTTTCACATGATTATTTAAGCCAATTGGGTATCTTTTAGCATCAATCAAGTTATAATGTATGAACCCTAAACAGATTCTACAAATATAAGGGTATGTTACAACTCCAGAAAATATAAAATGTATGAAGTAAGAACTTGTTACATCATCACATGTTACAACTACCTTACAATGTCATTAACATCATCACATCACTAGGGGTTTCAATCCATCATCACAACACTAGAGGATGTCTTCTCAAATTAGGTGTTGAGCCTCTACTAGTTCATAAGACCCAATCACATAATCCCTATGTCATATAATAATATCTCATCATGCCTCATTAGGGCTCACAATTGTTAGCATGTATCACATAAGCATCACCATAGGAATCACTAGATATGACTTCCAATCACCTGCAAGATTAGGTTTCACAAGTAGGATAGAGATAATCTCATCACAATGCTAGTTACTTCAAGCAAGTTAAATAAGTACATCATACACTTGGGATTAGGGTTTACATCTAACCATTGTCATCAAACCCTAGGCATCTTATATTCCTACATTCTTGGAACATATAGGTTAACCATCATCATACTAGGTAATCACTCAATAGAACTATGTATTCAAGGATCACCTTCAGTTGAAGAAAATATCAGGTCACAATATCCAAGCAACCAAAGAGAAAGACTCAACCCATCAACGGTTAAACACAACACCCAAGGTCAACTACCATGACCAACAACCATAACTATCAAAACATGTCAAATAGTCAAAGGAAATTAGCCCAGGAGGGTATGTGTATATGTTCAACCAAAGAGATGACCTAGGTCGAACGGAATCATGGTCAAAGGCCATACCAGTGACCAACGGACTTTCCTCACCAGATCAATGACTGCAATCAAGGGTAAACCAAGCAATCAAATCAAGGGAAAACTATAATGACTTGTTTTAAAATTAGTCATCTAATCTTAGTTTACTTGGATGATTGCATGCTTAATCAGATTGATCATTTTTAAAAGCTATTAATGATGGTAGTTTAATTTGATGTTTTAAATCTAATAAGAGCTAGCTCCATCCCTCTTCAAAATTTGATAAATATATTAACTTTCTTCATACATGTTTGTCGGTCGAGTTACACCATTCATTCAGATTGAAATATAGCAGTGTGGTAATTGAATTTTATCTTTTTATTAGTGCATCCAATTGATCTCACATTTTAAATTCAGTTGGGAAACTATATTATAGGCATACTATTAGTTTTGTGTAATTTTTGGATGATTTTTTATCTCTACAAAAAGGGGTGATAGTCGAGTTCTACCAAGGACAAACTTGACCGACCATGTTGTTGACTACAATACATAAGTCTAGTATTTTATTGTAATTTATTTATTGGTAACTCTTCATGATATGAAATTTTAATTGTAGATCTTAAACTCAATTATAAACAACATTTTAATTTATCATAATTTTTCACAGATGTTTGTCCTATGAAATAAACAATTTATAGTAACATTTGAATGATAGAAAATTTAGCTAAAATAAGAAAAAGTATAGTGAGGGGCCAATGTGCAAATTACCTAAGTACCTCAATTTCTCTATATGCTCAACCTATCACACTAGGAGCTCTCATACTTCATGATTCAAACTAGAGAAATGAAATCCTAGAGAGAGAGGGAGAGTTAGGGTATGAGAGGAGAAAGTGGTGGAATGGTAGATCTCGGATTTTGTTATCCGAGATATGATGAAATCAAGAAAGTTTAGCTTCTTTGCATAGATTTTCATGGTGATTATTCTCTCACATGTCAGAATTCTATCCCTCCTATGATTTTATTCAAACTTCAAATCATCCCCTTTTCTCACTCTTTCTCTTCTAATCTCCATTTCCAGGGTTTCCAAGTTGATAGGAGAAAGAAATGGATTATGTTGCTAGGGTTTGATTGGTTTTCAAAAAACTTAAAGTTTGATCTAGGTTTCAAACATTAGGTGAGTTTTTTTCTCCCTCCTAAGCTATGTATTCATGTTTAAAGTCTAATTGTACCAGGCTAAAATAATCAAAAACTTGCTTATAAATATATGTGATTGGGAATTGATTTGGAAAAATGTTAGGGAATCAAATTCTATTGATTTTAATTATTTATCATTTATTGGAACTTTCTTAGTTCCTAATATATTGATTGAGGATATATGGAGAATCCTATGGATATATGACTATGTTATTCAATGTGAGTATTGCCTAAAATACACGGCCAGTGTGGCTCAGGTGGTTCTGTCCGGCTTGTCCTCCCTGGGGGACCTGGGTTTGAATCCCCCTGAGCGCATTGTAATTACCAACTCCTTGGGTCATCCAGGCTTTGGCACCTATTTCAGGAGGAGGGGGAGTGGGGTCTCCCTAAGACTCAAAAGTATTTCCTAAAATCGTCCCAATGGCTGGTATGCTTCAGAATTGAATTGACATGTATATAATCATATTTGAATTGTATTAGAATGAATTATATAAATGTTTTGTTGATTCTTACTAAAACTAAATGTGATATACACATTAGTATTAGTATGAGGTGGAGATATTCCCTATTTAGGGTTGGTGTGGAGGGATTGAATCAAATAAGCTAATGAGTCAATGTATACTTATGATTGATGAATGAAATATATGAAAATGGAAAGTAGGGTTTCCATGTGTGTGAATAGCCCTAATGAACCCTTGTGCTCCGTGGTGAGATTGCTAAATGATATGATTCTTATGATGTGTTGATCTAAGGATGACTTCTTGAAAACCCTAGAAATTTAGTTTTTAGATGAGTATGAGTGATAAAGCTTGAACTTGTATTGAATGTTGTAAATGTGATGACATGTTGAAGTATAAGTATTAATACTTGAATTGAATATGACGAGTCTTACTAATATGATCTACTTTTAAAATTTCAGATCATTATGAATTATGAATAAACAAATAAAAATCAAATACTAGACTGATATATTATAGTCTGCAGCATGATCGGTTGAGTTTATCCTGGGAAGAACTCGATCGAAACCCCTTTCTGTAGAGATCAAACATCATCCAAGAATTATAAAATTTAATATTATTTCTATAAAAGAGTTTCCCAACTATAGTTAAAATTTTAGATCAATTGGATACACCAATAAAAAGATAAAATTCAATTATAAAACTACTATATTTCAATCTGAATGAATGGTTGGTCTAGTTTGTAACTCGACCGACAAATAGGTCTGAAGATAGTTAAAAATTCTAAAATATTACAAGAACATAATTGAATTTCAAAAATCATATCCAAATTTCAACCAAATTAGAGTTATAGATAAAATATTAAAAATCATTTAGTACATCATTATATTTATCAAATTTTCTATTCATATGCCATCAAAACCTAATTTGGGCCGATTAGGGTTTCTAATTCTTAAAGCCTATTATGTGAATCAAAACATGATTAAATCCTCTCATTATATTTAGACATCAAAATTAAACTACCATCATTGTTAAAACTTTTTAAAAAATGATCAATCTGATTAAGCATGCAATCATCCAAGTAAACTATGACTAGATGAATAATAGGCATTTACAAATTCTCCCCTCCTTATATAATTTCGTCCTAAAATCCAAAAAAAAATGCATAAGAATATCACATCACCTAATCATTCATCTCTCTCGACATCAAGTTATATGTACTTCCATTTTATATTTCTTTCATATGATATCCCTTTTTATATGGATATTTCATCCTTTGTCATCATCATATCTCTCCTTGAGTATTACAAACATTGACTTTACAAATATTAGTAATACATCATTTATCAATAAGTGTTTCACATCACCTTTCATATATATATTTTTATTAGGTATCTCATAGATCATGATTATAACTCGTTCTATATTATCATCCACATTCATCAATTTCCTTAATAAAAAATATCACTTAGTATGTATCTTACCTCATAGATTTTTCTCACACTTTCAAATTTCATACCCAGATTCAAACTCATTAGAGATTGTATTCATAATCCATTAGACTTTCATCTTTCTTATATGAAATTTTATGCTTGTCACAGGTTCCATATTGAATTATAAAATCTTTTTCTCTTTCACCAATTGATCACCATTCTTTTCTTTCATCATTCATTTATTATACTACCAATTTGTGTTCATTTGGATACTTGGTCAGGGAATCTAGAAGAAGTACAGTCAGTAGTTCTATATTAACTTATCTCAACACCCAAATACTTGAACAGAGCATCTGGATACTAAGTCCAGTCAGTATGCACATCATTCAAGTTATATTTAATATCCATATTTTTATTTATTACTAAATCCTATTGTCCCTACTGACTCATCTAACCCAGGCTCTGATACCATATTGTCAGGTCATCTCCTTTGATCAACATAGCTACCAACCATTAGAGAGAATCCCTAAACCTAATCTAATTAATTTATGAAGAAAATAATGAATTATCAACAAAAGCGATTAAAATAGTATATGAAAGTCATAGGTAATTTTTTCCTTTTTCTTTCTCATAAAACCTTATAAAATAATGTCATGTCATGGACCTCACATTCAGATAGCACAAATCACATTCAATTTTATCAAATCTTACTAGTTACATGCAGTTCAGTTTACATCTCATACATGTACATGAAACAACAAACTCATTATACTACTCATCCTGAGAAAGAGAGTGTACAGGGACAATCTAATCTATCTAGATTATTTCGATTATATCTTCTTTGTTATGACCTCTCCACTGGATAGCATTATACCAAAAAACATTTGAAACAACCTCATGAGGCTCTAATAGATCCCTAGTGAGTCGGTACCTCCCACTCAAGATGAGTACATGCATTAGCATTATATTAAGTATAATGAACTTAAAAGAAACTTGTAGATAAGGAAAAGCCTAGAAAATAGTTCTACAATATAGTTAAATTCAATTTACAATGATAGTCTAATCAAAGAGATAAGGTAATCACTTAAACCAAGTCCAACTTTAAAATATATTTTAGAGCATGTCTATGAACAAATCTGTAGATGCTTCTTAGTTTAGGCTAACAATACTTGAATATGGATAACAAGTCAGGCTCTAAACATTCTGAATCTATACATAAGAATAACATCATCCTTATGATACCCCACCATCCAGACCAGGAACACATCATGTAGTCCTAAAGTTGAAGTACAATGCATCTATTTTAGTATGACTATGAAATTATGAGTAGCCATCACATGAATGTGGGTCCTTTTATACAATCCACATAATAATGAATTGTGAAGGATGATTAGAGATTATGGTGTAGAAGATGTAACCCTAATTTATTCTTTATAAGCTAATGTGAATAGTATAATAAAGAATGATCATTATTGTTTATGGGAATGACATTATATGTCAATGGAATGGTACACTTACCTAAATATAAGAAATGATATGAAGAAAAATGTAATGAATGGTGATGGAAAGTTAAAGATAAAACTAATGAACTTATTATGATGAACTCTTTAATCTTTTATTTTAACTACATGTAGCTTAACCCAAATTGAATGAGCTATACCAAACCTGGACTTTGATGGATGCCAATGAGAAGATAAGCTTTCTATATCAAGTGAATTAAGAATGATTGGTTCCAATAATGTAATGAACATGACATGAAAGAAGTTGAGACTAATTAATATGTAATGAAGGAAAAATATTAGAATTAATAGACAGATATAAGAACCTAACTCTAGTTCTAAAATCATGAGTTAGATGATGCTATTGAATAACAATATCAAATGAGGGATTAAGGAATGCACATAAATGTAGTTGAATTCAATTAAAAGATGAGGTTCAAGTATCTAAATTGATTTACAAAAATGTATTCTTGGATTGTAATTATTTGATAGAATAGTTTTACTTCAAAGATGGACTATTTCGATGGATTCAAATGATACTCAACATGTGTTGATGAGTAACCCTATCTGAAGAATGTGAAATAAAAGAAGAAAAGAACTAAGTATGCTATGCATGTATATGCATGAAATTTATTTGCATCCATTGAAATTGGATGGAATAAGTATATGTTGTATGACAAATCAATTTTGAGTATTATGAATGATACAAGATATCTATATGCTTTCATTTTTGCTAGTTCCAATGCCTCTATGAATATTTGTTAGAACTCTGATATAGAATGAACTGATAACAAATATGTTAAAATTGAATTTAATATGCATTGCTTACATTTAAGAAACCCTGATGAGGGTAAATGTAGCATAATGAGGTTATTTTCCAAGCTAAAAGCCCAATGATGATGATAAAATCCTAATAGGGTATATATTGTAGAATGAGATTATGTCTCGGGCTAAAAACCCATTGATGATGATAAAACCCTAATGGGGTATATGTTGGACAAAAAGATTATGTCTCGGGCTCAAATACCACTATTGATGATTGCTATGAGATGATGTAGAAGATAGAAATAATCATGTGTGTTGCAATCTAGAGATTTATTGTGTTTCTTGCTTTAATCATTGTCTTTCTTGCTAAGATTAATCTATTTCATGTTATTCTAGTTATGCAAGAATATAAAAATATGATATATGATGTTTTAAATTCTTTTAAGATGAGTATAAGAGATTAATAACAAGTGAATGACGGAACATCTAGTTAGGTGCCTCGAACACCATGAGTTTCCCCTGAGGACCACACTGGAGAAATAAAATAGGTTTCCTTGTAGTAATTGATGAATTATGAGGAGGATTTTCAAAGTGTGGATCGATACCTTAAAGATTAGACCACCAGGATTTAGGAGTGATTCATCTAGAGTGGATCTGGCCCTAAATCCTTGTTGTGAATGTCTATGTCCATGAGGAATTGACTCTGATAAAATGAAATATGTGAAATGTTATGATATTTGATATACTATTTTTTTGGTTCCTATATCGTGTACCCGAGATCACGATGTGAGCCACTTTAGGCAACCCTGAGGTGGCTAGGGTCTGTTGTTGATATCTTAGGGTGGCCGACTAGACCCTAAGATAGTAACAGTGAGTTGTTGACATGAGAATCAGATGTGGCAACTTCTACTTGATGAGGTACAAGCCAAGTAGTTTCAGGAAAAATGAAAAAAAATTGGCAAGCCATGTAGAATATGATTTGAATATGTGTTACATTCTTTTTACTTCTAGATGATAATTTTCTATTATTGATTATGTTTCATGTTGTAGAAAATAATCATTCTATAATAGAGATTATCTGTTTCATATTTTTATTTGTCTTGTTGACAAGTAGTGAATGTTGGGATTATATCCACTTTGAATATCATTTGGATTGCTTGTCATTTGATAGTATTGTTTGGTAGACATGCATCTTATATGGATCAATATATAGTTATTTAATTATATATATTAGTTGATTCATGTGATAAGGAAACAAATAGCAAGTTGATGATATTGCCTTGTATGGAGTATTATTACATTCACCATACGTGTATACACTAGTAGGAAATATGATAGGTCATCCTACCTAAGTTATTACATATCCAAGATTTACTTTTTGCTTTTCGTTGTCAATTAATATATACATTAAAGTCTATGACATAAGGTATGTATGATTCTCCCAATTGTAGCAATTTCTTTGATGTTTCATGATCATTACCTTAGGCAAGTCTTGAATGTAGTAGAGAGGGTGATTTAGACTCCCTCCCTCTGTCTTGATCATCCTTTACATGAATGTAGGTATATGAGGAGGTCTCATGGAGTGAGTAGGAATCTTAGATCGACACTAGGCATGTGATGGAGTGGACTTTTGGAATCCTTAAATGTCCAATGACATAATGTTAGCACCTGAAGTGTGTTTTGATCGTATGAGTGTATTCCAATTGTTTTAGACTAAGTTGGTGTGACTTTGAATGTCACGTGGGGTGCTTACATATAAAAGCAACATACATGTTCACTAGATGCATGATGGCTTTGGGCGAACAGGAAGAGCCACAGACCTGGTTGCACCTCAGTCACATGAGGACTCAATAGTTCAGGTTGTATGTTCTACCCTGTAGTTATCAGTATTCATGATCAGGGGTGAAAGGCATTAATGAGCCTCAACTAAGCCCACGTCAGGGTTGTGGCACTATGCAAGGAGGTATGGGCAGTTTTTGTAGCCTCTCCTTTAGTAGGGAAGACGAAGAAGAAGGAACCAGAGAGAGGGAGAATGAGAGGCTTGTTTGTGGTGACTGACCATTGAGAAACCTATGTTGGACCACAACAAAGTTGGAGGGAGGTGTGGCATCCAACTTATAAAACATAAGATTAACTAAGCGGAAGCGAATCATTTGCAGCGGATTACTGAAAATCACTAAAAATAAAAAATTTTTGCAAAGAGATCCACACATAGGAAATCTTTTTCATCAAGAACCAAAATATAATATTTACATTATGTTCCATAAGTACACAACCTATGCTATCTCTTCTCGAGGATTACAACATCAGTTGTCCTATTCAACATTATGTACAGATAGCATAAAACCTCGAGGCATCAAGCCAAAATCTCGAGTCGATGATGAAAACACTATCTATAAATCCCGAGGACCTGAGAGTACAGAGACGACACATAGGACTACTATCTAGACAACTAGACAGGCAGTATCTCCACCTGAGATATTACTACTGTCCTCGATGCTGATGTTGTTCATTCTCTACTAAAGGTTTCCTGCCTCTTTGTCTACGTCCACCTAAAAACATTGGATCCCACAGGGTGAGACAATTGTAAATTGTCCCAAAGGGAGATATAACTCTCCGCCAAAACATTATTATTGCAGTTATATACATAAAACTGGACAGAGGATATGCAGTTTAAAGCATTGTAACTATCTATGATAGAACAATAGATCAACTTTTCTCTTAATAAGGAATAGCAAGAACATGTATATCATTTATCCTCCATATTATACCATCATGTTAAACTTCTCTTGTGACACTCATTATCTTGATGTGTCACCCATGAGATATTCTTGTTTCAACTTATTGGCCTTAGCCAAAGGTTATATTGGACATCGGAGTGTGCATCATCATGTCTTATTCAGGCATTGGTCTATACCAATCTTATATAAATATTCCAGGCATTGGATTACACCAATCCTGTACAACTAGTACAAGCATTAAACTTATATTATTCCTTTGTATCCATTCCAAGTATTAAACTATGTCAATCTTGTGCAACTATTCCAGGTATTGATCTATGTCAATCATGTGCAACTATTCCAGGTATTGATCTATGTCAATCCTGTGCAACTATTCCAGGTATTGATCTATGTCAATCCTGTGCAACTATTCCAGGTATTGATCTATGTCAATCATGTGCAACTATTCCAGGTATTGATCTATGTCAATCATGTGCAACTATTCCAGGTATTAGGTTATTACCAATCCTGTGTTATTATTCTAGGTATTGGGAGTTAGCCAATCATGTGCATTCCAGGTATTGGGAGTTAGCCAATCTTGTATTATTATTCCAGGTATTGGGAGTTAGCCAATCATGTGTTATTATTCCAGGTATTGGGAGTTAGCCAATCCTGTGCATTTCGGGTATTGGGAGTTAGCCAATCCTATGTTATTATTCCAGGTATTGGGACTTAGCCAATCCTGTGCATTCCATGTATTGGGAGTTATCCAATCTTGTGGTTTATAGGCTTCATGCCTGATAACACCAAATTTTGTGATGTTTTTGACCCTTATTTTGTTATCAAAACTACCCTTTTAAACTGTTTTCCTCTCTTTTTATATGTACTTTTGCAATAACAAGCCACGCTACGCTCTTAATTCAATATCTCCATCTTTTGCAGAGTGTTCCTCCATTTTTTTGACTCATTTATCATCAATAAGGTCGTCCCAGCCCACAAACATGCTCCACCTGCATCAGCCTTCCATCTAGCCAATATGCCCACTGCCCGACAGGGTATCATAATACACCGACGCGCGACATGAGGATGCCGCACAAGAAGGGACTAACGGATGATACGCCTATCTACCCGACAGGGAGCCGTGCTCGCCACAACAACTGAAGCTTGTCGCATGATACAGGCCACCCACCGGCAGGCGCCGCTCGTCATGTTGACTGACAGTCGACATCCTTGTGTCGGGCGATACTGATATCGGTCGTCCACCCACTCTGCGATAATAAGAGCTGAGGAAGGACACGTGGCGCACTGAGCACCATAACTTCCCCAACTGCTGCCTATAAATAGTAGCTACAGGAAGCTGAAAAGATAGGTCAGAACCCTGTGCAAGTCACCTCAGGAAAGCTGTGAAGAGCTAATGTATCGTGCCTCAGTGCTTGTGTCGGGCGATTCTAGGTGAGCACTTCCCCATCCCGAGAGGGAGGGAATGGTTCACTTAGGGTCATCCTGGAAACCGCTGTAGGCCGATATCTGCCGACAAGGATCCCCGACATAAGTGACCGATACTAGGAGCATTGCTCTATCCCGGCACGATACCGAACCCCGATACACATCGCCCGTCATGGCGTGTCGCCCGAGAGGGTGCCGCCTGACATGATCGTATCGGGAAAGGGTCCTCACACAATACAATACGCCCATCACGGTGTGTTGCCTGAGAGGGTGTGCCGCCCGACATGGTTGTATCGGGCTAGGCTCCTGCCCGGTATCGGGCTGGAGGGTCTGTTGTAGTCTGTCGTCCTTCTATATCAAGAAGGCGACATCTATCTTTATTATTTCAGTCATTTATTTCTTTCACTTATGCAATGTAATCAAAACTTTATATGTTTATGGAAATAGAAGAGTTTAATTATCTGCAGCTTTATGTTTGGTACCTTTGTTGGATGATTGCTATGTTTAACATCTAAACTCTAGCTTGTATGCTTGGATCGCATTTCAATTAGCTACCAAATCATGTTTTCCCGTTGCAACAGCCTCGAGAGAGGTGTTGTGGCTCTAGTGTTTGGTCTGATTGTGGAGTACGAGAGTGCCCGGAATCGGAGTTGCTTTAGTAACCTTTCTACTCTAATTTAAGTCCAGCAACCTCGAGAGGGGTGTTGATTCTTGGTTAGAGATACCCGCTCTGAGAGGAGGGGTACAGGATGTTCCTGATGCCGCTTGTTTTACTGAAGTTTTCTCCTTCGTACCTTGCCTTAGCTTTAGTTTTATCTCTTTGTTTCTGTTGCATGAAAACCCCTAAAAATTGATAAAATGCTTAAAACCTTAATCATCCTTGTAGATCCATTTGGAGATAGACTTCTTTTGTTTTATCAGTCTTATCCCGGTGTTCCTTGAGGAACCTCGTCATCTCTTTACCCTTGTCGGAGTGTATCGTGTCGATTCCATGTTCTCAACACTACCACCCTTGTCCCTGTGTTCGACCCCGTATATCTACTTCGACCCCGTAAACAAAGTTGCAGGGGCCTAGAAGGTTTCGAGTTATAAATGTAAAAGTCCGACTACTTCAAATCTGCCTCCAATTTTAGGACGCACGATTTAGGCCGGTCAACTTTTTGGCACTGTTACTGGGGACAAGGCAGAACGGTACTGTGGACGAACCCGAATCCACTAACTACACTCCCGTGCCTCAAGCTTAGAAATGAGCTTGACAACACTCTCTTTTTCTTTCTTTCTTTTCTTTTATTATTATTATTCTTTGCCTAGAACGAAAAATTCAAATTATCATTGATAACAGCTTTTCTAACTTGATTCTTCGTGTTATTTCAGGTACTCAGAAGAAAGGACACTCCATTCGACTGAGCACCAACACCAGCCGTCATGCCGCCTCGCGTTGAGCCCCCCCATTCTGAAGGAGAACGCCAGGGGAGAGCTAGGCCTGATTCACCTCCTCCTGAGGTCAACGACCGATATGACGGAAATGATCAACTTGAAGATCCAGAAATGGATCAGTTCGAGGAAGACCATCACCGTGATAGACGTCGCCACCATCAAAGGAACAGGAGAAATAACAATAATCAGGAACGACGCCAGGAAGGCAGTGACAGTGATGACTCATAAGAAGAAGAGAAAACTCTGAGGGAGTTAGCCTCCACGAAGGCTAACAATTCCTAGTGCCCAGTCATCGTTCCACGTTTCAACGCCACCAACTTTGAGCTCAAGCCATCTGTAATCTCCATGATCCAAAATAAGAGCTTTAGAGGGAGCTCCACGAACGACAACCCCTACCACCACCTGGATGCCTTCAAGAACATATGTGAAACAATTAAGATGCGAGGTGTTCCTCAAGAAGTCATTTACTGCAAGGGCTTCATCTTCTCTCTGGAAGATAAGGCTCTATCGTGGTATCTGGGACTTCCCCACCAAGCCCTAAACATATGGGGAGCACTGGCAGACACTTTCGTAAATAAATTCTATCCAACTGAGAAGACAGTGAGGAACAGACAAAGGATAACCTCCTTTATGCAAAGGCCCAACGAGAACCTCCACGACACCTGGGAAAGATACCAGGAATATCAGAGGGATTGCCCTCACCATAAATACAAGAAAGGTTTCCTAGTCACCACCTTTTATAACGGTCTAACTCCCGATGAAAGGGTTTCACTAAATTTTGCGGCAGGAAGTGACTTTTTGGGGAAGAAACCGAGCAAGTCTGAAAGGATCATCAAAAACATGGCCGAGCTGCAAGCCGGTACTGATTATGATAGGTCTGACAGAGGGCAGGCTAAGAAGGTTAGTGAGGGACCTTCTTCTGAATCCAAGGCTCTGGATGCTATAACTTCTCATATCCAGAGGATAGCTACAGACGTCAAGCAACTAAAGGAATCTGGAGGAAAAGGTAAAAGGCAGATTGAAAGGGTGATGAAGTGTGTGACATGTGGAGAAGGGGCCATGGGGTAGGTAATTGCATCTACACCCGACCAGATGCGTCAAGCAATAGTGAATCTGAGGCCGAAGAGACTGAAAATGTCTATTTTAAGAGGTCGGACCACCCTGGTTTCAGCTACGGCAACAAGGATGCAGTTGAGAATTCACATCAGCTGCATAGCTCATCTAAGCCGCCCCAAGTGTTCGAGAAGAGGAGGGGACCCAATCAGTATACTAAAAACACCCCCTTCCAGATGAACAAAGGTAACTTCCAAGGTCAAGTCAAGTACCAAGGATCAACCAAGGAACAGGATAAGGTTTCTAGCCAGACAGATGTGGTTGGCCAACTGTTTGATTTTGTGAAAAGGCAGGACACTATTAATAACCAGTTAGCACAGAGCGCGCTATCAAATTTGGGTGTTTTGAACTCATTGCAGGTCCAAGTGGCGGATATACAGACGCATCAATGCCAGATTGATCAGCAATTAGCTCAAATGGCCGAGTTAATAAAGAATCCTTCAGGCAAAATTCCGTCCAATACCAAACTGGCAAAGAAGGTACGACAGTAATCGAGAGAACCGGTGATTGAGTTGCACGAGAGGATGATACCAGAGACTAAGGAGTGAAGAAACTAGAAGACGTCAAGCTGGAGACGAAAACTACAGCACTTCTTGGGAGGCAGCCCGAGTTTTCTTTTATTTCCAAGAATAGGATGTAATTTACTTTCCTGCAAAACAAACATTATGGACTGTAATAAGGCCCGAGTCGGTACATGTGCCACATGTGCTGACTCCTCTGTTTTATGGGCCACCGCTCAGCTTTATAGATCGGGATGGGTAATACCATCTGAGGCCAGGATCTTAACCTTAGGCCAATGATGTTTTACTCATCAACCGCTTTTTCCCAATTTGTTTTAAGTTTTTCTCCTTGATTTTTGCCCTGAGGGGTCATATCGGGATGCAGCTTAACCGGCGCACAGAACGCGCTCATATCGGGCGACGGTATTTCGGGCATTGCATGGGCCGTGACGGATGACATTCCTGGGCGGCGTGCACCAATATCGTGCATAAGGAGTAATTACCCTTGTGCAGACATATGGACTGCCCGTCTGGAGAATGACCTATCCCAACGACCGACATGTGTCCCGGGATTACCCGCTTTACCCCCGGTCAAGGTCACTATAAATAGTGAGGAGAGTTTACCGTGTCGGGCTACTGCCTTTACTATTTTCACCTACCCGTATCGTGCTGTGATTTTCTGAGATTGCTCCCGTGTCGTGCAACGTTCTCCTGCTCTCGTGTCACGCAGAAGCTTAAGAAAACAGTAAAGGTATAGCCCGACAGCCATATCGTCCCAGCTTACCCGACGCGACCTTCCTATCGCGCATGACTTATCGGCCTAACGGCATTCTAGATGAGCAACCTTGTATCACCCGATATGTATGTCGCGCGACGCACATTTCGCTCATGTTTTCCCGATACGTCGTCCTTGCACCACCTCGCTTGTTTTGTTGTCGAGCGACACGTTTCTTTTCTCTCAGGAAGACCCATGTCAGACGTTTTGTCTTTCGCAACCGTATCGTTCGACACAGCCATGTTGGGCGATAGCCGGACGCGCATTTCTCGTTGTATCGTCTTGTTCTATATCACCTAAGAAGTGCTTTCTTCGTGACGGACGATACCCATATCACGTATCGGGCACGAGCCTACATCTCTGAAGGCCTCGTATCGCCCGATACAGTTATATGGGATCATTTCTTGTATTGGGCCAAATCTCATCGTGCATTCTATTTTCCTTCTTAAAAGGTGGTATCAACTGATCAAATGTATTTGTTTAATGCCAACATAAATGGCCCGTACCAAGCAGACTGTTGTTCGAGTTGACGAGCACGGCCGAAGAATTAATGACGAAGCCACAGCTGAAGCGACAACTGTCAGGCAGAAACGCCTAAATCCAGAAGCGGTTGGGCCGTCAGTAGCAGAAAAGAGAACGAGGACGGGAGAAGTGGCGGCTCCCACAGCACCAGTAGCAACGACAGAACCCCTGGATCACACACCAGGAAGGTTCATGCCGAGAGATGACGAGCACGAACGTCATTCTGCAGAACTGGCGACCAAGCTTTAGAGGCCAAGCAGGTTCTGCCACCAGTCTTCGTTCATTCAGCTGGGCATCTTTGAAAGACTGGAGAATGTCCTTGCCATGGCAGGACTGAGGAAGATCTTCCTCAGCCAATCTGCCTCCTACACCGAACTCATGAAGGAGTTCATGTCGTTTCTCCACCGAGTGAAGAATTCTGCTACTGAAAAGGAAGAATACGGCGGAGCAGATAGACTACAAGCACGGCTGTACAACTCGGAGCACGCCATCTCCGAGAAGTTGTTGAACAAGATCTTCTCTTCCAGCGAGGAGGAGAAGAATCTGATGAATAACGGTGAAAGAATCACCGAAGGAGACGGGTTCAATCCCATGGAGCTCTGGAATAGGCTGACCGGCGAGTCATCGTTTAAGCCGGGAAGCAAGGTGGCGGCCGTGCACTCATGCTTTTGGAGAATTGTGCACAAACTAGTGGTGTGCTTGTTGTTCAACAAGAACGAGTCCAGCAATATCTGCACCGAAGAACTCCACGTCATGTGACACATGATGGAGGGAAGAGTGATCAACCTCGGGCGGTTCTTGCTGAACAGGCTGCACCCAATAAAAGATGCCACCAAAGAATATTGTTTGGGTGGCATCGTCAACCTGATCGCGGCTGGGCTCGGGTACCCAAAGGAGCCGCGCGACCTTTCGAGGACGAGGGGCGATGAGATGATCAACCTCAAATACCTAATGAGGGCCAGCATCATAAAGAAGGAGGGAATGTGCTACTTCTACAAGTTTGCAAGGACAAACACCCTCCTGCTGCTACCTCGTTGCACCACCTAGGATGCAGAAAAGTTGGTTTTCACTATAGTAGAGATAGAAGATGTGGCGGTAGACACAACTTACGCCGCCACCACCAGGATTCAGGAGATGGCAGCTGCGAGAGGAGAATCGATTCCTCTCGACCCAAGGTGGGAAAAAGCTTCGACAGTCCGCACCGAGCCATCCGCAATTCCAGAGCCACCGACGACAGCAATTGATAGAGTTGTCGTCGCTCCTACTATACCAGCCACGACCACAACAACGACTGTGGTGACTGAAGAAGAACTGGTGATCGTTGAGGTCGCCGAGACAACAACTACGGGAGCTACCGCGGAAGAGATAGCCGCAGCCCCAGAAATTCCTATAATGCATGTAGAGGCAGAGGAAGAACCTCAGCCAGACACCAGTAATGAGGTGTTCACCGAGATCCTAGCTATGGAGCTCGAAGGTGCACAGATGATGCCGACACCGCCTCCGGTGTCCCCTGTAGTATCTACTGAAGGGATTTCCGACAATGTAGAGGTGGAGCAGCATCCTCCCACACCACGGCCATCTCCTTCACGACGAGAAGGCGAGGCAGCGGTAGCTGCAAGAGTGTCAATACCTCGCCCGACGACATCTACCTCGCGAACAATAGAGATATGCTCTACCTCATTTGGTAGACCGTCACGCGAGCAAAATATCACAGGGATGGGGGGAGACCCGTAGGAACCCCTCCGTCGCTCGGGAAAATGCTGGGGCATGAATTCGACTACTTGCGGGAGGTAACGAAAAGCAACTCAGATACCTTAACTTCTCTGACCTGCAAGTTTTCCTTTTTCCAACAGAGGCTGAATAGCCAAGAACAGGAACTGCTAACTCTAGTTAGCCTCCCAGGACAACTAGAGGCTCTAAACGCGATGCTTCAACAAACCCTCCAACGCCTCGACGTGATCGAGGAGAGGTTGAACAGGGGAGACGACCATCCGCGCCAAAGGCAGCCGAGAAGGTCTCCGTCGCCTCCTGGATCAGGCTCTCCATCCTCCTCGTCGACAGCCTCCTCGAGATTATCATCCTCTTCCTCCTCCAGCGGGTCGCCAGCAACGCCCGAGGAAGGGACACCACAAAGATCGGCCAACGGAGCTCCAACAGGACAGACGAGCTCCCAAGGCCTAGAAGAAATAACCCCCTCAGTCCCCCTGGACAAAGCTAAAGATGACAACGAAGACATCAGCATCGGGGAGGACTCTTCTGATGAGTCAGAGGGAGTAGGGGGGACATTCTTGCCGCCAACAAAAGACACCCCCCAGAGGTAGACGCTCGATGGCGGACAAGTTCTTGGCCCCATCAGAGATTCCTTCCTTCGAGATGGCCGACTTCGATAGAAGGGCCATTGGCTACCTGACGATCAAGGACCACGAATTGCTAAACAAGGTCCTAAGGTCGTAGGCAGAAGAAGAAGACGTCGTCTGGAGTGACGACTACTTCTCCGTATTATGGGGAGTGCTCCGAAGCATATTTCGCTCGCCTGCCGTCGGCGGCAAAAGGCTGTTCAGGGTCCTTGAAGGTGCAATAATAGAGAATATCAACACTGAGACAGGTCGCAAGACAGTATACAATGCCACCCCGACCTTGGCAAGAAGGCTGATGATGGGAGACCCAGACTCCATTGCGGTGGCCGACATGCTGCAATACATCGAAAAGCATAAACCGAACATCGTGTTGGCCCCATATAAGCACCGCAACGTGTGGTTCCTCTGCATGGCAGACCTCAAGAACCACGACGTCCAGTTGTTTAGATGCACCAATAACGAGGTGCCACGCTCCGGGCTTATTTTTAGCTGCCCGGAGGACAAGAAGCTGAGGCTCCTACCGCTGCATCTTCTATGAGCTATAAAGCAAGGCGTCAAACGTCACAGTGGCGTTTGGAACTTCTTTTCCATCCGAGACTTCCCCGTCCAGGCCGAAGAGGGAAGCGGAAATAGTGCCTTCATCATCTTGCGTGCAATAGAGCTGCTCAATGTATTTGGAAACATGGGGCCCCTTTGGGGCACATGCTTCTACCACCTCAGAAGCACATACGCCTTATTGCTGATCAAAGACGGGCGCTATTTCTGAGACGCAGGGGTACCTGAGAGGTTACTGGACAGCGACCAAGGAGATGAATTTTCACAACCCAACAGCTCTCCAGAGAAAGAGGCAGACATGGCAACTGACACCTACAGGGCAGGCAAGCAGTTAGAGATCCTACGGAAAGTGCATGGATTTGAAGACCCTACTTCGCCTGAAACTTCAGAAGGTCTGATCAGCAACTTCGACCGCTTCTCGTGCGCTACACTCACACAGGAGCAGGTAAATGAAATCATTCTGAAGTAAGCTGATTCTACCCCGACAGATGTAATTTACGAGGCATGCGACGTCATAGGCCCCGTTGATGACTTAAGGGACGTGGTAAAAGAGGGAGGATGCTTGGCAGTATCTGTGGTAGCCGCCTACATCCAAATACTACAGCCAAAGTTCGAACACGCATACATAGCACATCCAATGTTGTTCAACGACGTCTGCCTCGCCGACAAAATAGGAGCAAAGCAATCTTTCCTGGCAGAATTAGAGCACGGGGTTCCACACAAAACCCTCCTTCCCGTCCTACATTACAGCCATTGGACGCTCCTGATGATGTACACATGCCAATGAGCATGAATCTTCTATAACAGCTCGGACAGCAACAAAGATCATCCAGTGCAGTGTACATCGGCAGCGTTGACCTCCCTCGAGCGCTTAGTATGAAAATACTACGATGGGGTGTCATCACTAATACAACCATTCCTAGACACGGCACCAAGCAAGTTGCACGAGCTTTAGTTCTGCCACCGCAGTCTGCAACAGATTCCTCTATCCAACGACTGTGGCATCTTCATCCTAGAATGGATAGCAAATGAAGAGACGCCTGACCAGCTCCACCACATCGACTACCACAGCAAACAAGGAGAATATGTGTGGGAGCTTCTATCCGGTGCAGGCGCGCTCACCAGTTAATCCCTCACCGAGTTAAACATTAACCTACCTTATTTAATTCACAACTCTGGGACAGAGTGTGGAATAAGTTTGGGGGGGTACCATATACCAGTGAGGGAGGTATAAAAATTTTCTTCAAACTTCACCCCCTTTTGTTATTCTTCTATATCATGTGTACATATTCTTTCTCATACAAAAATTTAGAAAATTAAAAAAATTTTGAAAAATTATTTTGAAAAAAAATGTTGCTTATTTTGTCTCCCTGCATATGTACAAAGTTACTATATAAGTAAAAACATGATACAACTTCTTGCCAGTGTGTTTTCTATGTGCCCAATGAGATGCAAGCTTTGTTATGTCTTTATGATAATGTAGCCTCAAACGATAAAAGACTACGAATTTCCATGCCAAAATTTCGAAAAATAATAATCTCGCAGCACCTAAGAGACGAGTATGGAGAAGGAAAAAGCTGCCCAAACAACAAAGAAAAAATTCCTCTTATTTTCCCTTACCTAACAAAAATCCCAAAAAGAGAAAGCAGCCTTATGAGAGTGAATAAAAGCATGAGAGTTGTGCCAAATGAAAAGAAAAAAAATATATACACACTTTTTCCAAAAGTACCCATCTTTAGGCATGGTAGATCCAGGGCAGTGGTACGTAGGATGTGAAATCACTGCTCTAAAGCCAACTAGCTTGGACTGTAGGGACCACTTGCCCGTTAACAGACCCGTACCTGGATGGACTAATGGGAAACAAGAAAAACCCAAAAAGCCTTAGCCTACCCAACACACAACTTTCTGCCCCTAAAGCTGTTTGGTGCGAAAGCTAACTTCAGAATCATGCACCAAAGTCTCGCTGAAGCCGTAGAGAAAAATTTTACTGAAATAATAAGGCAAGAAATGCAAGGTCTTTTGTTCGTAGTGGGGCATTATTATCTTTAAAGACATCGCGATACTCGCTCTAACCTTTGGTCTGGAAACTACACCAGTCAAGAAGAAGCATCACAAAATAACGTTTAAATATTGATTGAGGACAATCAAAATGCTAAGTTTGGGGGAGTTGATAACACCAAATTTTGTGATCTTTTTGACCCTTATTTTGTTATCAAAACTACCCTTTTAAACTGTTTTCCTCTCCTTTTATATATACTTTTGCAATAACAAGCCACGCTACACTCTTAACTCAATATTTCCATCTTTTGCAGAGTTTTCCTCCATTTTTGACTCATTTATCATCAATAAGGCCGTCCCAGCCCACAAACATGCTCCACCTGCATCGGCCTTCCAGCCAACCGATATGCCCACTGCCCACCGACGCGCGACATGAGGATTCTGCGCAAGAAGGGACTGACGGACGATACGCCTATCTACCCGACAGGGAGCCGTGCTCGCCACGAAAACTGAAGCTTGTCGCAAGATACAGGCCCCCCACCGGCAGGCGTCGCTCGTCACGTTGACCGACAGCCAACATCCTTGTGCCGGGTGATACTGATAGCTGTCGTCCACCCAATTTGTGATAATAAGAGATGAGGAAGGACACATGGCGCATTAAGCACCATAACTTCCCCAACCGCTTCCTATAAATAGTAGCTACAGGAAGTCGAAAAGATAGGTCAGAACCCTGCGCAAGTCACCTCAGGAAAGCTGCAAAGAGCTAGTGTATCGTGCCTCAGTGCTTGTGTCGAGCGATTCTAGGTGAGCACTTCCCCATCCCGAGAGGGAGGGAATGGTTCACTTAGGGTCGTCCCGGACACCGCTGTAGACCGATATCGTCCGACAAGGATCCCCGACATAAGTGACTGATACTAGGAGCATCGCTCTAGCCCGGCACGATATTGAACCCCGATACGCATCTCCCGTCATGGCGTGTCACCCGAGAGGGTGCCGCCTGACATGATCGTATCGGGCAAGGGTCCTCGCACGATACAATATGCCTATCACGGTGTGTCGCCTGAGAGGGTGTGCTGCCCGACACAGTTGTATCGGGCTAGGCTCCTACCCAGTATCGGGCTGGAGGGTCCGTTGTAGTCTATCATCCTTCTATATCAAGAAGGCGACATCTATCTTTATTATTTCAGTCATTTATTTCTTTCACTTACGCAATGTAATCAGAACCTTATATGTTTATGGAAATAGAAGAGTTTAATTATCTGCCGCTTTATATTTGGTACCTTTGTTGGATGATTGTTATGTTTAACATCTAAACTCTAGCTTGTATGCTTGGATCGCGTTTTGATTAGCTACGGAATCGTGTTTTCCCGTTGCAACAGCCTCGAGAGAGGTGTTGTGGCTCTAGTGTTTGGTCCGATTGTAGAGTACGAGAGTGCCCGAAATCGAAGTTGCTTTAGTAACCTTTCCACTCTAATTCAAGTCCAGCAACCTCAAGAGGGGTCTTGATTCTTGGTTAGAGGTACCCGCTCTGAGAGGAGGGGTACAGGATGTTCCTACTGCTGCTTGTTTTACCGAAGTTTTCTCCTTCGTACCTTGCTTTAGCTTTAGTTTTATCTCTCTATTTTTGTTGCATGAAAACCCCTAAAAACTGATAAAATGCTTAAAACCTTAATCTTCCTTGTAGCTCCATTTGGAGATAGACTTCTTTTATTTTATCAGTCTTATCCTGTTGTTCCTTGAGGAACCTCGTCAACTCTTTACCCTTGCCAGAGTGTAGCGTGTCGATTCCGTGTTCTCAACACTGCCACCCTTGTCCCTGTGTTCGACCGTGTATATCTACTTCGACCCCGTAAATAAAGTTGCGGGGGCCTAGAAGGTTTTGGGTTATAAATGTAAAAGTCTGACTACTTCAAATCCACCTCCAATTTTAGGATGCGCGATTTAGGTCGGTCAATGCCTCTGCCAGGTATTGGACTTTAACCAATCCTGATTACATAGCCTGGCAGTGGACTCTAACCACTCCTGATTACATAGCCAGTCAGTGGACTCTAACCACTCCTGATTACACAGCCAAGCAGTGGACTCTAACCACTCCTGATTACAGGCTTCATGCCTCTGCCAGGTATTGGACTTTAACCAATCTTGATTACGCAGCCAGGCAGTGAACTCTAACCACTCTTGATTACACAACCAGGCAGTGGACTCTAACCACTCCTGATTACAGGCTTCATGCCTCTGCCAGGTATTGGACTTTAACCAATCCTGATTACACAGATCATGGGATATAAATTCCTTTAACTCATCATTGATCATCACATCCTTCTCTAGGCTCTGAACCCTGAGGTTAGCCTTCATAGCTTTTCACATTATTTATTGAATACAATTGTTCCTTTTATTAAGTTTATTAAAACGTTATCATTTCTTACAATAAACTTTTATAACCATCTTGGTACCTTTCACTATGCCACAATTGTTCTCATGGCTCATATGGCCCATAAAATATCTTGTCACCTCTCACTAGGAAACATCTAATCATATGGCTCACAAGGCCATTACACATCTTGTCACCTCTCACTAGGCAACAATAACATATCGCCTCATGTAATACAATAGTAACACCAATATTCCCTCAATAGGGTTAGGGCTTACTATTCATATCATATTATGATTTCTCATGTCCCATTACTCAATTTAGGGTTAATGTTTCCCATCTCATATTAGGATTTCATAGTTATCAAAGTATATCAACTTTGAGATGCTAACTGTGAAGTCTTTCATATCTTGATGTATCACTTACCTCATTACTTCCAACTTTCTTGAGTTATCAACTTATCTTGGATTAAGGTATTTCCCATCTTAATCCTTTCATCCACTAACCTATCACTCTTATCATGAAGTGCATAGGTCACGCATAAGAATGGTCCAACTATCTTTAATGATATGGACTCATCTCAGGTTAAAGCATTGTTTGCTATAAGGGTATCATCTCCTTATTATAGAGACACCATAAAACTTTAATCAGCACAAAGTGTTTCCATACAAGATTCTCATAGAATCAACACACAAGGCACATGCCCCATTGTCCCTCATCATTGACTATAGAGTCAACTTTGTGTCAAATAACACTTTTCTTATTCAGAGAAGCATCATACATTCTTGATTAATATCATGTTTATGCATAGCATAAACCCCTAACATATGATGTTCATATTATTATAATCAGACTAATTTCACAGCTAGCCACTCCAGGTAGCCAACCTAACCCATCTGATAACTCTTAGATACCAGAATCGTTCACCTTGGTATCTATCACATGTGTTGGAAACACATCATATATATCTCTTCCTTTCATCTTGGAACATTAATTGTTTCATATGTCCTCATCTTGGGACCAAAGTCCAAGATAACCGATATTATTCTAAGTATCCATCACATGAACACATTCATCTTATGCACATCAAGTGTCCTAAGACCCACTTGATTTCCATGCCCCTGAAAGGAAAGAAAACAAGGATTCATATTCCTCTTATTAATTCATGTATTTTCAACTATTCATGAACCATTTACTCTTTATCTCATCCTAGGTTCCTTGCCTTTAGCATTGGAATTTGTAAGGATGATTGCATGTCATTATCCCTTTCTTTATTATTATCTAGCATGTTTATGATTATCTCATGATCTCATCACATTTCCCATTTCCTCATTATGGGAAAGATCTTTATTATGTTGGCAACATTATTGAACAGGGTTCATCTCCCTCATTCTTATTCTTATCTTATGAGGATTACACTTTTAGTTCCTCATACAACATGCTCATCTGAGATTATCTCAGACTTCTTTTTCTTATGCATGGGATATGACACATTTATTCATTCCATATTTCTGATTTCATGATACTCATTAGATTGTCTCAGAATGACTGCTTGATCAGAGCAATAAAAAAGACAACAATCTAAGAGTTTCCATACCCACTTTATCATCAATAGTTGTATACCTGGCCAGGGTATATAAATACTGAGATTAAGTGGTATGCACTTTGTATACTATCATATTTCTTCTTTTAATATTATCACAAGCATAAGGCTTAACATCCCTGGATTTTGTCCAGGCACCTCTTATATACCTCATCTTTTCTTATAGAGGTAAGGACAACATAAAACATTTGTAATGTTTTACCATGCAAAACATAAGTCCTCATAGGACTAATCAAGGAGAGTTCAATCATTTCCTTTCTCAATTAATCCAGGAATTCATAAAATGACATATTTGAATGACATTATCTTGTCTAACTTGTCATAATTCATGAATTATTCACTACCTCAGGCTAACTCTGCCTCAAAGATTGATTCAACAGGCTAAGGTTGAGCACAGACTCAATTTAAGTCCAGAAATTCATCATTTCCTTTTGCTTCAACCTGCAGATGTTGATTACAAATCATGTTGATATCTAAAACATCATCATTGGGGTTGGTAATCTAGGTTACATTGCCAATGCTTGATCTACTATATACATTATTGTTGCCCTAAATTCTCCAACAATATTACTTAAAGAAATATTTTCTTATCATAGATGGATCAGCTAGGGGATTCTCAGGCAATTGTCTCTCTCTTGCCTGCTCTCATGCACCTCTTCTTGGTGCAACATTGCTGCTTTCTGCAACAACCTCCTCATGTAACCTAGTCATTTTTAAGTTCTTCTTCTCTTATACGAGCAGAAGACACTATCAGATACATTGGATGACACCAAAACATACTATACTACCTTAGTCCTATGTCTCTGTAGACTCAGTAAACCTAGAGCTCTGATACCACTAAATTGTGGCATCCAACTTATAAAACACAAGATTAACTAAGCGGAAGCGAATCATTTGCAGTGAATTACTGAAAATCACTAAAAATTAAAACTTTTTGCAAAGAGATCCACATATAGGAAATATTTTTCATCAAGAACCAAAATATAATATTTACATTTTGTTCCATAAGTACACAACATGTTCTATCTCTTCTCGAGGATTACAACATCAGTTGTCCTATTCAACATTATGTACAGACATCATAAAACCTCAAGGCATCAAGCCAAAATCTCGAGTCGATGATGAAAACACTATCTATAAATCCCGAGGACCTGAGAGTACAGAGACGACACATAGGACTACTATCTATACAACTAGACAGGCAGTATCTCCACCAGAGATATTACTGCTATCCTCGATGATGCTGTTGTTCCTTCTCTGCTAAAGGTTTCCTGCCTCTTTGTCCGCGTCCACCTAAAACATTGGATCCCATGGGGGTGAGACAATTGTAAATTGTCCCAATGGGAGATATAACTCTCCGCCAAAACATTATTATTGTAGTTATATACATAAAAATGGACAGAGGATATGTAGTTTAAAGCATTCTCATCTTAAAGCATTGTAACTATCTATGATAGAACAATAGATCAACTTTTCTCTTAATAAGGAATAGCAAGAACATGTATATCATTTATCCTCCATATTATACCATCATGCTAAACTTCTCTTGTGAAACTCATTATCTTGATGTGTCACCCATGAGATATTCTTGTTTCAACTTATTGGCCTTAGCCAATCTGCTAAACAGACTTTGGTTATATTGCACATCAGAGTGTGCATCATCATGTCTTATTTAGGCATTGGTCTATACCAATCATATATAAATATTCCAGGCATTGGATTACACCAATCATGTGCAACTAGTACAAGCATTAGACTTATATTATTCCTGTGTATCCATTCCAAGTATTAAACTATGTCAATCTTGTGCAAGTATTCCAGGTATTGATCTATGCCAATCCTGTGCAACTATTCCAGGTATTGGTCTATGCCAATCCTGTGCAACTATTCTAGGTATTGATCTATGTCAATCCTGTGCAACTATTCCAGGTATTGATCTATGTCAATCCTGTGCAACTATTCCAGGTATTGATCTATGTCAATCCTGTGCAACTATTCCAGGTATTGGGTTATTACCAATCCTGTGTTATTATTCTAGGTATTGGGAGTTAGCCAATCCTGTGCATTCTAGGTATTGGGAGTTAGCCAATCCTGTATTATTATTCCAGGTATTGGGAGTTAGCCAATCCTGTGTTATTATTCCAGGTATTGGGAGTTAGCCAATCATGTGCATTCCAGGTATTGGGAGTTAGCCAATCCTGTGGTTTATAGGCTTCATGCCTCTGCCAGGTATTGGACTTTAACCGATCCTGATTACACAGCCAGGTAGTGGACTCTAACCACTCCTAATTACACAGCCAGGCAGTGGACTCTAACCACTCCTGATTACACAGCCACGCAGTGGACTCTAACCACTCCTGATTACACAGCCAGGCAGTGTACTCTAACCACTCCTGATTACAGGCTTCATGCCTCTTCCAGGTATTGGACTTTAACCAATTATGATTACACAGCCAGGCAATGGACTCTAACCACTCCTGATTACACAGCCAGGCAGTGGACTCTAACCACTCCTGATTACAGGCTTCATGCCTCTGCCAGGTATTGGACTTTAACCAATCCTGATTACACAGATCATGGGATATAAATTCCTTTAACTCATCATTGATTATCACATCCTTCTCTAGGCTCTGAACCCTGAGGTTAGCCTTCATAGCTTTTCACATTATTTATTCAATACAATTGTTCCTTTTATTAAGTTTATTAAAACGTTATCATTTCTTACAATAAACTTTTATAATCATCTTGGTACCTTTCACTATTCCACAATTGTTCTGATGGCTCATATGGCCCTTAAAATATCTTGTCACCTCTCACTATGCAACATTAATCATATGGCTCACAAGGCCATTACACATCTTGTCACCTCTCACTAGGCAACAATAACATATCACCTCATGTAATACTATAGTAACACCACTATTCCCTCAATAGGGTTAGGGCTTACTATTCATATCATATTATGATTTCTCATGTCCCATTACCCAATTTAGGGTTAAGGTTTCCCATCTCATATTAGGATTTCATAGTTATCAAAGTATATCAACTTTGAGATGCTAACTTTGAAGTCTTTCATATCTTGATGTATCACTTACCTCATTACTTCCAACTTTCTCGAGTTATCAACTTATCTTGGATTAAGGTATTTCCCATCTTAATCCTTTCATCCACTAACCTATCACTGTTATCATGAAATGCATAGGTCACACATAAGAATGGTCCAACTATCTTTAATGATATGGACTCATCTCAGGTTAAAGCATTGCTTGCTATAAGGGTATCTACAATCAATCACATTAGGTATTTCCCCCATCAATGTATTAGTTACCATTCCATTATTCGAATTAGGGTTTCCCATATCATTACTCTTTAATAGGGTTTAGGGTTTCACATACTATCATACTTCATTAGGGTGAGGATTGCATATAACATTACCCTTCATTAGGCTTGAACATCTTATTGCCTAAAATTAGGGTTTAGTATTCATCCCAACAAGAGTTTCTCATAGCATCACCCTCAATTAGGGTTTCTCATGGAATCAACCTCAATTAGGGTTTCACATTGAATCAACCTCAATTAGGGATTCACATGGAATCAACCTCAATTAGGGATTCACATTGAATCAACCTCAATTAGGGATTCACATGGAATCAACCTCAATTAGGGTTTCACATTGAATCAACCTCAATTAGGGATTCACATGGAATCAACCTCAATTAGGGATTCACATTTTATTATCTTGGTTTTAGAGTCACAACATTACCCTAGGTTTGGGTTACATCTGATATTGCTCTAAATTAGGGATTAGGGTTCAACAACCTTCTTGATTAGGGTTTCGTGATCTCTTTATTATGGATCATACCCTATTCATCACATGATCACTACTCATGTATGAATTCCTTTCCATCATCCTCTCAACTTGATTAGGTTACATCAACCCTTCAATCAAGTACATACAACTATGAATGACATAGTGTACTGATAATCGTCGTTTTGCACTATCAATCACTAAGATGGTTAATCCTAGAGTTTAAACCTTTTTTACTTCCGGTTTTAAGGGTAGTATAGAAGGGTCGATCCCACAGGACAACTTTAGAGATTGTTTCTTTTATCCCAATTATTTTTGAAGAATTATTTTATTATTATTTTTTTTGTATTTTTCTTTTTAGAACAAAAAGTAAAAGTCGGGTTTGGGGGTTGGTGATTACACTAAGGAATGAAAGAAAAAGTACTAACAAGAATAAAGAAAATTGCACAAGGAAAATTTTAGACTATTGTTAGCACAAAAAGAACTATATGAATTGAAAAGACTAAAAATTAAAGAAAGCAAAGGCAAGCAAGAAAGTCAGTGATTGAAATCAAGAGATGGAAAATCGAGGCTCGTAGGGGTTTTCACCACCTTAGCCTAGGCGATAACAACTACTTCTTAGACGACGATTCGATGAAGGCTTGCAAATTAAAAACTCACAAAAGAGAAACTCCACAAGAGCCCATTGGTCCTGGTGCTCATGCTTCCTAGTTTATCAACCTAAAAGACGAGAATCCACGGTCATATCAAAACGTCTATGTAATCGATTTTATTGTTCTAAATCCGGATTTCCATGGTCACATCCATCCGGATTAACATGCGATCCAAAGATCGACTATTCAATTAAAATCGATTACCATCTAGTCGTTTAAGAAGAAGTCGTTAAAACCATGGCTAAGGGGTTATTCCCCTTGCCCCGATAAGAGACTACTCACACATGGAGAAGGGGGAGACGGAGGAAGAAAGCACTGAAGTCATAGTCAAGTCCAAAATTAGGAGTCAATCCTTTGATAGATACAATAAAATGACTTAGTTCTTTGTTCCTTGCTCCAGAATTGAAGAACGGAGAAAAAGAAGATTAAAACTAAGACGGAAAGAAAGAACAAGTAAGAAGGAGCAATGCTTGAACTGAGATCTACTTTATTGCATAATATGAGAATGATTACAAGATTAATTGCTGCAGAATTCCAAAATACAAGAAATCCAAGATGATACAAAAGATGATCAAAGGATGATCCTTGGGAGGAGGAAGTGTCCCTCCTTTTATAGGAGAAGGAAGGGTAGGCTATCCAAAAAAAAGAGAGGGAGCCATCCTTTTGAATTTTCAGATCTAGTCAACAAACTCTTGATTGTCTTTCTTTAATGCAGATTCTCGCAACAGCAGTTTCGAGCGAATTCCCGTTGTCCATAGAATTTAAAGTGCGCCCGAAAATATGATTTTCCTGTAGGCCTTTGAATTCCCTTTCCAAATCATATTTGAACATTAAATTCCGCCTTAGGATGTGAGAGTTATGCCAATTTTGGTGCAAAGTATACATTTAAGTCAGCATTGCGGGAAACTGAATTGCCTCCTACCTTCATCTCTTCTTATATTCATTCATTCCTACAAATTGAGGAAAATATTATAAGAATTCAATAAAATAATATTGATAAGATCAACTTACAATTTATTTGTGATAGAAGTTATTTTATTACATGTCAGTCGATTAATAAAGGAAATCTATGAAATCAAGACTGCAACATTATCCAAAATTAATGCCACAATGGCATGCATCAAAATCCCGCGGACTTAAAGTTGTGCTTGTCCTCAAGCAATTGAAAAAATCAAAATGATTCAAAAAATTTTGAAATAACAAGTTCATCCTCCCTAGATTAGCAGTTCTTCTATCCTTTTCATGGCCAAGCGACCCATCTCCTAGAACCACAAATTGCAAGCACGATGTTTCTCAAGAAAACATTTTTCATAACTTAAAGTTTTTGAACTTATACTTTGTAAAGACAGTTTCGATCTAACTTGCGCTTCGACATTCAAAATTTTTTTTTTTTGGGGAGTTGATTGCTGCACGGGGATAGAGAATTTGAGGTGTGACGAAAAAAATCCCTCCTCTATTCGACTTGGGATATAATTTTTCATGGACTTGTGATTACATTGACCACAATTTTTTTTGTGTGCTCTTTTTTTTGGCATCTTTTTGATGGTACACCCCTTTGTGGGGTATGGAAGAAGGGTATGCCACCCCGGACTTAGAGTTTGGCATGCGATTTATTTTTCCCGTGCAACAAAAAACCCTTTTTTTTAAATGTCGTTGCATAAGATAGAAGAAACATGTAGCTACATTATATAAGAGTAAAAACAAATAAGTTAATCTAATGCTAAAATAAAAAAAATCTGCATTTGATTCTATTTGATACTCTAAGGCTTGCCACCGTTTCCAAGAATTGCTATCGTGATCATAAGGAACTTGATATTGCAAAGTTTTTTGAAATAAAATTGATAATGCAATTGATTTTTGGAGATAAAGTACAACATTCGGCCAACTAGATAAAGGCCTTATGTTTGAAAGTAAACAAAGCAAAACAAATAAAAAAGCAGAAAGTAAAATTTTTGAAAAGGGAAGATAAAAGGGTGGATCACGTACCACCCACCCCCACCCCGGACTCAAATTTTTGCTCGTCCCGAGCAAAATCGAAACCCGAGATGGAGGGAAGAGAAGAGCAAGGATTTCCAGGTGGCCCTGGTAGCTCAAAAAACATCCAGCTGAAGGGGATGTGTATGAGGGCTGAGACCTTTATCTGAGGAGCTTCATAGTGTACCCTATGATAGGGTAATTGTGGAAGCTCGGTGGGGTGCTCATATTTGCTTTCACCTCGCATTCCCTCCAATATGATCCACATATCTTCCATCAATAGCAAAGGAAGTGTTGAAGATGGATGTGGATTGGGGGAGGTTGGTGGGTACCAAACTGGTAACACATGCAATGCCAGATGTACAAAGTTAGGGGGAGGATCAGGCTCTGGTTTCCCTCGGTCATATTGACTTGCATATAAGAGAATTGGTGGTATTACAAAAAATTTAAAATCATTTACAAAGGTGTTTTGTTTCTCCTTCAAATTAATGCCATCAACATTGGGTTTGGTAAGTTTCATTGTTGATGTAACATATGTCTCTAATTTTTTTGTAGGAGGGATGATGATGTCTTCCTTGCAAATAATAGAAGGGGGTGTGTGGGCTTCTTCCAATGGTGGTATCTCCCCTTCTAGATCAGCCATGTGTGGGATGGAAATTGGCTGTGATGGCTCGGGAAGAATCATAAAGGGGGTTAGATTCTCATTATCCAAAATAGACTCAAAAGAAGGGTATTGGTCTATGGTATCATTCAGATTTATGTTGAGGATGGGAGGAGTTGTTGGATCTTCAGAATGACTCTCCTGCTTTGACATTTCATATTCAAGTAATAGAGTCTCTAAAGGAAAGATAGGGATACCAACATCCTCATCACACACAAAATATGGTTCCATGGTTTGTTCTATTTCTTCAGGATCAGACATATATGACAGAAAATAAGGATCATCATCGTCATCGTCAGGAAGAACCATCTTGGGTTGCTCAAGCTCTATAGGGGGAGTTTGTGATTGATCCTCTAGAAAGGTAGCGAACATGGCTTGACTGGATTCAAATTTTTCTTGTGCTTCTGCTACCATCTTTTCTAGGACCTTAAGTCTATCTTCCGGTTCAAGATCAATTTGCATTTCACCATAGGATTTATACACCCCAAAATTTTGGTCATCCTCGCCACACTCCCCATAGTGTCCTTGTCCATAGTACTCCTCATATTGTTTTGGGTGGCATTGCTCCTCATAATAATCTCCAGAAGATGGTGGATTGTAATTTCCATTGCGTCCATCTTGGTAGGAAGATTCAATATTATAAGGTGTCACCAATTCATGAGGAAACATATTTGAACAATCTATATTTTGGGTTTGGGCTTCTACTAAGGTGGCCAATAAGGTTTGGCTAGTTAGGAGTTTTGCTGCCATCTTCTCTAGGGACCTAAGTTTCTCTTCTTGTTGAGGATTATATTGGGTATCATAAATAGGTCCATTTTCCCCAAAGTTTTGTTGGTCGTACCCTCTCTCAGAATATGGATAGCAAGCTTCCCCATATTGGTTCTCAGAAAAATAAGGATTTACATTGTACCCACTAGGATGAAAGGGCTCATAGAGAGGGGTGCTATGGGATAAATTTGGACAGGCAAGAGATGCATGGTGGCAATGACCACAATAATAACATTGTGGGGGATATTGCAATGCCCACTCCATTTGAAAGGTTTTTTTTTTTTACAATTCAAAAAAGAACTAAAGATTTTGTACAAGACTGTAAATTACAAAAAAAAAAACAGAAGCTAAGGGATTATGACTCAAGGTTAAAATTTACAAAACTAACTAAAATTACAATTTTTTACAAACTAGCGTATTTGCAGAAAAAACGGACTGCCGGAATGGAAACTCGGCAGAAGGAGGAGTAGCACTTCCGGAATGTTACTCGGAAGGCATAAAAAAGGAAAAAAGTTTTTTCAAAAATTTTGGGGTTCGAGAAAACAATCCGTTGTCCCCGGCAACGGCGCCAAATTTATAATCGTCGTTTTGCACTATCAATCACTAAGATGGTTAATCCTAGAGTTTAAACCTTTTTTACTTCCGGTTTTAAGGGTAGTATAGAAGGGTCGATCCCACAGGACAACTTTAGAGATTGTTTCTTTTATCCCAATTATTTTTGAAGAATTATTTTATTATTTTTTTTTGTATTTTTCTTTTTAGAACAGAAAGTAAAAGTCAGGTTTGGGGGTTGGTGATTACACTAAGGAATGAAAGAAAAAGTACTAACAAGAATAAAGAAAATTGCACAAGGAAAATTTTAGACTATTGTTAGCACAAAAAGAACTATATGAATTGAAAAGACTAAAAATTAAAGAAAGCAAAGGCAAGCAAGTAAGTCAGTGATTGAAATCAAGAGATGGAAAATCGAGGCTCGTAGGGGTTTTCACCACCTTAGCCTAGGCGATAACAACTACTTCTTAGACGACGATTCGATGAAGGCTTGCGAATTAAAAACTCACAAAAGAGAAACTCCACAAGAGCCCATTGGTCCTGGTGCTCATGCTTCCTAGTTTATCAACCTAAAAGACGAGAATCCACGGTCATATCAAAACGTCTATGTAATCGATTTTATTGTTCTAAATCCGGATTTCCATGGTCACATCCATCCGGATTAACATGCGATCCAAAGATCGACTATTCAATTAAAATCGATTACCATCTAGTCATTTAAGAAGAAGTCGTTAAAACCATGGCTAAGGGGTTATTCCCCTTGCCCCGATAAGAGACTACTCACACATGGAGAAGGGGGAGACGGAGGAAGAAAGCACTGAAGTCATAGTCTAGCCCAAAATTAGGAGTCAATCCTTTGCTAGATACAATAAAATGACTTAGTTCTTTGTTCCTTGCTCCAGAATTGAAGAACGGAGAAAAAGAAGATTAAAACTAAGACGGAAAGAAAGAACAAGTAAGAAGGAGCAATGCTTGAACTGAGATCTACTTTATTGCATAATATGAGAATGATTACAAGATTAATTGCTGCAGAATTCCAAAATACAAGAAATCCAAGATGATACAAAAGATGATCAAAGGATGATCCTTGGGAGGAGGAAGTGTCCCTCCTTTTATAGGAGAAGGAAGGGTAGGCTATCCAAAAAAAAAAGAGGGAGCCATCCTTTTGAATTTTCAGATCTAGTCAACAAACTCTTGATTGTCTTTCTTTAATGCAGATTCTAGCAACAGCAGTTTCGAGTGAATTACCGTTGTCCAGAGAATTTAAAGTGCGCCCGAAAATATGATTTTCCTGTAGGCCTTTGAATTCCCTTTCTAAATCATATTTGAACATTAAATTCCGCCTTAGGATGTGAGAGTTATGCCAATTTTGGTGCAAAGTATGCATTTAAGTCAGCATTGCGGGAAACTGAATTGCCTCCTACCTTCATCTCTTCTTATATTCATTCATTCCTAAAAATTGAGGAAAATATTATAAGAATTCAATAAAATAATATTGATAAGATCAACTTACAATTTATTTGTGATAGAAGTTATTTTATTGCATGTCAGTCGATTAATAAAGGAAATCTATGAAATCAAGACTGCAACATTATCCAAAATTAATGCCACAATGGCATGCATCATGTACCAAGTCATTGATCCTATCTCAATTAGGGTTCATCCCTTAATTGGCACTATTCACTTAGGTACTATTAGGGTTTCAACCTTTGTACCTTCATTGATTATCATTACTAATCATCATTGGATCAATGGATCATTCATCATCTTAATTCTCAAGAGATTCCATCACATTGGACCTTCATTACATAAAGTATCCATTTGAATTGACCAATTGAATCTCCAATTACAATAGATGTCCAAGTGGATTAACCAATTGAATCCTCAATCAACCTTGACTACTTGATCCCCAAACGATCTTGGTCTTTCAAAGTTCAAACGGTTTGAAACTGTTTGGTAAAGGTGCACACTCAAGACCATTTTCTAAAGTAGTAGGTGAAGACCGTTTTCCCAAGTTTGACTTTTGAAACCGCATGGGCACAAACGGTTTGGGATCGTTTGGTCCCAAACGGTCTTGAGACCATTTGGTCCAAACCTCCTCAAAACTGCATGGACCAAATATGGTCTCAACCAATTGAACTGGATTAGGATTTCCAATGTTGATTCCTTCAATCATTGAATTCATGGAACCATTCATCAATTGGACCTATCCTCATTCTTCAATTGAGTTTAATAGGTCAACCTTCGACTGATTTGACCCTCAATTGACCCTCAATTGATCATCAATTAGGGTTTGAATCAATTGGATTAGGGTTTGGAATCGATAATCCTTCAACACTAATCAATGCAAGATTAGTTACTTTGAAACCATTGAACTATCATCCAAATTGAACATGACCTGACCCCAAATGGTCTTGAGGTCGTTTAGATAACCACCAAAAGGTCTTGAGACCGTTTTCCCATGTTAACATCAAAATCCAAGTCAACCAATTAGGGTTTGGATCATTGGATTGATCACCAAATCAGCAATTGATTACACTCGAACATAGTATCTTTGGATCTTCAATTGCTTAACCATACTCAACCCTAGACCTACAAAAGGTCTTGGGTGACCTCCAAATGGTCTTGAGACCGTTTGGCTCATCCAACCCTTGGATTCTAGTGAAATTCATCAAGGTTTGGTCTATTGAGTCGATCAACAAATCAGCAATTGATTGATTTGTAACTTGGTAACTTTGGACCTTCAAATAGGCAACATTACTTAACCCTAGACCTACAAATGGTCTTGGGTGATCCCCAAATGGTTTTGAAACCGTTTGGGCTAATCAACCCAAAAAGTTCAATCGATCAAGTTGAAAATCAGCACTTAAATCAATTAGGGTTTGTCTAATTGAATAGCCTTCAACTCATGATTCCTTTGGAATTAATTAACCAAAATTGGTGGGTAATAAACCAACATAATTAGGAACAGTATTATCAAACGTTCAACCCTTGGTCAACTCCCCCAAATGGTTTTGAAATCGTTTGGTCTCATGTGGTTTGATGAAACCATTTGCTTCGAAACGGTTTGAAACTGTTTGCTCCCAAACGGTTTGGGAAACTGTTTGAGCATCCCAAACAAGATCGTTTGCCTTAGATATTTAGAGAGGTGTGTGATTATCATCTTAAACCTCTGAACTCACGAAACCTTCTGTGGTTTCCATGGTAATTGCATCCATCAACTAAATCAATTATTGTAAATGTAGAAAAGATCATTATTTGGTATGGAATTGAATGCAATAACAAAATCAAGGGTTCAAGTTATAAAACCCGCCTCCAATTGATCTCCAAAGCTCCATGTACACGGAAACAATGGTGGATGCAACTCCTTTCACCATTCCAAGGCTCGTCCTCAAGGTTTGAGTGAAAAGGAATGGTTAGAATTGAAGAGGGGATCGAAATAGGAAGAAATCCATAATTTATTTTCGATTTCCACCATGGAATCAAGGTGAAATGGATCAAGAACCTTACCAACAGGTTGGGGGTAGTCCTCCGGACCCTCCCAAGCTCCCTTGGTCGTTTCCCAAGCAAGGAGAAGAAGTGGGGTCGAAAAAAGCCTTCCATTAGGCTTGTAAAAGGTTCTTTTATAAAAATTCAATGAGAGAGAATATGCTTTGCAAAAATCCATTTAATCCCAAAAATGTGGCCGCCTCTTCCCCCTCATCTTCTTTAGGGACGAGGCTATCTTGTTTGCCTCTTATTCCTCTCAATTATACATGATTTAAAGAAAAGCAAATTAAGCACCTCAATTCATATTATATTAATATCCATATGTGAGTGGATATTTCTTTTTCTTATAAAATTGTGTGTGAGTTATCCACTCCCTTGGATATTTTTGTGGTCCTTGCAAGGATCAAGGACGTCACACACACATCTGAATTCAACCATTTTAATTTTGGTTGAAGGCCCTTTAATTAATACATTTATTTTTGCACTAAATCAAATTAGGGTTTCAATTAGGATTAAATCTTGATTATTTTAGTATCAAGATTCTCTCTCCTCCAATTTAATTCAAACGAGGCACCCCTCTCATTTTATTTGTTGTACTTGATGCCAAGAAACATTAGGGACCTTATTGAAGTGCTAATTTGCATATTGAACCCTAGGTTTTGGGTAAATTGCACTTTACACCAAAACTAGGTTTTAATGCACATACATTGCTTTATCAGCTCTTTCTTGGTATTCATGCTTCTATAAGCTATATCTCAGAATCATATTTACTCTCATGATGCTTCAACACATGAGGAACATATTATCATGCACAATTTGCACTTAAACCCTCAAATTGGGTAATTTGCACTTTAGTCCAAAACAGGCAAAACATTGATTTCAACAATGTTCAAAAAGGACTAGAATTGCAACATAAGTTCCTCTTGAGCCCTAATTACTTTTCACAATATGAGATTAAGAATTTAATCACCTTTCTTAATCAAAACACCTAGGGTTAAAGTATAACCCAGGTCAGGGATGTTACAGGAGGTGCATCTTGCATCGAGGACATAGCTAGGTGGCATGATGAACTCTAGTTGAGAGAAGCTTGTTCGATCAGATTTAGGGGATCTATGCTTGACCAGGAGATCTGGATGGCTGGGGAAGGTTCGTTGAGGACCAATGCATCTCCAGTGCCTTTGGGTACCCAAGGAAGACAAAGATTCTATTTTCCTCAACCCTTTTCTCTTCTATGCGGCTGTACGGTGGCATCAGGAAGTGAAGAATAGGTGGAGCTCTGGATCAGCCTCCGCAGACCCCGACAGGTCCCTCCAAGTGTGTGTAGGTCCTTCACACTGCAATTGGGAGTCCAGGTAGGTGCTTTGAGGTTAGATGTCACAAGTGATATCTCCGCATCATAAGAGTATGAGAGAAGCTTATGGCGATGGTTCCTCATCGTGGCCTAATCCAGTGGTGGCACCGACCTCCATGAACACCACAAAGAGCCTCCACTAGTGAAGCCATGTGGTCGACAGGTGGAGAACGAGCGTGTGGGGTGTTTTTCTAGCATGGACCAGAGAAGAGAGGATAGACCGGGTTCAAACCCTCAGGCTGACTGGCCCAATGCTGAACCAGACAACCCTGAATCGGATAGCTCACGCTAGGGGTGGGTCACCTTGACCAAAGAAGAGCCGCACCAACTTTGGAGAACCACGTGGCATCAGCCGATTTCCAAAAAAAGGTAGATGATTTAGTAAATGGTCAAAACTTCAATAATCGTATAAATTAGCTCGTTTATCTGAAAATTACATATAATATACCAAAATTCTTAGAAAAATGTTTAGAACAACATAGAACCATAATAACAGGCTTTTGATGCACTAATAATAGTGATATCATGTAAGATGTATTATTCTTATATCATGTGTTATAAATAACAAATGATGGCCTAAAATTATGAGAATATGTCATTAAATCAATATTAATTCTTATAATCCAGTGGATGTCAGTAATTATGATGTTGATGCACGAAATCATGTAATTTGCTTTATATGGTTATTTAGGGTTAATAATCCTAAATAAAATATAGTAAATACATACATGCTCAATAAATGATGAAATTTACAGAAAACCCTCATATCATTAACTGGAAGATAATATGTAAATCTAAGATTAGTTTTATACATGAAATTCATGTTATATGAAGAGCACCCTTAATACATGTGATGTAACCCTGATATGGGTAATGAAAGTGACATAATGTTAAATATGTTCACATAATAATGTGACACATGAGTATATCCAGTTGATGAACTATAATCTGGAATATGACATCAGTAGGATAAATATAAGACATGAATGCAAGTGTTATGGAAATATACTAAAGAGATAAGGCAAACCATAAAATGGATATAAATATGGTTAAGATGATGGGAACCTGATGGTGATATATGATCTTGTCTTAACTAAGGTTTGACCAAGGATATAGATGACATCAGGAATATGGTTTAGAATGTTTCTTTTCAAGGTACACCATTACCTCTTACTTGGCTTATTATACAATATAATTGTGTTATGTAGTAGTAAATACTTGGCATATGGTATTGGTTGAAATGACAGTTCTTGTGTGATATGTTGGTTGATTTTCTATACGAACTTCTATGAACACATCAAACATAATATATTTGTTCCAATATATGAAAGCACCAACTCTTTGGCAGTGTGCTTGGAAGTGACCGAACTCTTTGGTAGTGGTCACATTGTACATATGGAAGCACCAACTCTTTGGTAGTGTGCTTGGACCCAACTCTTTGGTAGTGGCCACATTGTACATATGATCCAACTCATTGGTAGTGATCATAAAGGCCTTAATGCATTCAACTCCTTGGTAGTAATGCATGGATGATATAATGGAAAATATGCTTAAAAGATATGTGTTCTCTTTTGTTAATAAACATTCTTGTTCAAGTATAAGTTTTTCTTATATTCTTCTTTACTTCCAAGTATTAGTTTTATCTTATTGCCAAGATATGATGAGAGGTATAAAAAAGGCGCGTAGGCGTACTCAGTACAATATTCTTGAATATTTTGTTGACGTGTACCACATGTAATCTTTTGTTTAGGTTGTGGTTATGCTCTTGAAGATTCAATATAGTTGAGAGTTGTGTAGCAAGTTGATGTACAGGTGGACCTATTGTTTTAAGATCCTGTAGTTTAGTAGTAGTACATGTATAAGTATAAGTTTGTTGTTCAATATGTAATATCAAATGTTGTAACAATTCATGTTGTAATTATATGTTGAATGGTGAACTTGTGTTGTATGGTTTTATTATTGTTCATGTGCATGTGCTACTATTGTTTCCTTCTGACTCCCTTGATTTTCTTCTCCTTAGCCTAGTGTGGGGTGTTTAAATTGGGATCCTCGCTAAGGTGAGGTTTCAATTTGGACGTCACACATCAGATTAAGTTTTAGAAAATCCGAGGATGTCACAAGGCCAAATTAGATAAGTCTAGGAAGAAGTCAAGTTGCTAAAAGAGGCTGTTTTCATATGGTGGTGGTGCAAGTAGAGCAAACGGTGCCTTGGCAGGAGGTGGCATAGATGCTCACTGTCAAGGTTGTAGGGTGGTATTGAAGGTGGTTTTGGCATTGTATGGTTTAAGGGGAGGTGATTGCATTGAAGGCTCTTTGTGATCCCAATTGGGGGGAGATGCCACATGACACCTACTTACCAAGAAATGGCCAATAGGTTACTTAATGAAATATTGAAGGAATAAGGACAAGGGAAAGGAGGAGGAGTGTAATCCCAGTATTTATTTTGGGTACTCTTGATTCTATAATTTCTACCCTAGATCCACATTCCCATTCTACAAAAATGGATCTTATACCCACTTGATGTGATTCCTAGGCCATGGATGTGGATAGTAGAGTTTTAGATGAAGTAATGATATTATTCTACAATTGTTTGGTTTCTAGAAGATATGTCAGAGGCCACCAATTGTAGGTGGAGACACCTTATGGTTGTCATGCTGAAAGTGGTTCAACCGATAGGGGAGAAGGGGTGACTACAATGTTCATGGACCATGATCCATGGAGGGTAGGTTTTACTCATAAAGGAGGATATCTTTTGTGGCTATTTGGTGGCCACAAGAGTCAGAGGTGGTGCTCCGCTACCTTATTCAATGGTGCAAGGGGAAGGGATTAGGCCGGATAGGATTATTTTGGAGGGGAGAGGAATGAGAGGTAAGAGGATAAATAGGAAGAAGAGGGAAGAGAGTAAGAGGGAGTAGGAATATAAGAGAAGAGAAGGGAAGATGCAACATTCACTAGTTGTTGAGACATTGCTCCCAACACCAGGGATGTGCATCTGAAGGGTTGTGAGTGGGATTAATAGGGATGAGTGAAATCAACCCAATTTGATAAGGTGAGGAGAGACCATTTCTGGGACAATCACCATCGAGCCTATTAATGAGACAAACCCCATTGAGCCCATTGTTGGGTTTAAGTAAATTAAAGGCTAAAACTAGAGATAGAAACACAAAAACCCGTAAAAAGTGAACAAATTTGTATACAAAGATGGGTATAAATATACTCATCAGCCTTCCATTATGCAATATACATGATAACCTTGTTCAACCAAGTGTGGGCGCGCTCAACATGGTTCCTGGTCTATCCTAGAAAAGTGTGATAATTAGTATGTGGGTCCACTCAGTTGGATGCATATATTATTGTACTGGCCCTTGGGTTGGACTTGAATAGGTGATCATAATAGGATTAAGCAATTAAAGGCATAAAGATCGTGCATAATCATATGATGGATTGTTGACAATGTATTGTGAAACAATCTATCCAACAATTGCATTGGATGCAATTGGCAATTATTACCTATCTAAATGGTTAAGTTATGAGTGGTCAACCATTGTTGAATCATGACTTAATGTATCATATAGGTGAGGGTGATTAATTTGAATAAAATAGTGGAAGTGTATATAATTAGAGTCCAAATTAATTAAGTCAAAACAAAATTTTGAAAACAAATTAATTTTTCAAATCAACTTTCTGATAAATGCAAATTATTCTATGTAGATCAAAGGGCAAACATAAATGACAATCTTCTTCATTGTAATCATTCATTGAGAAAGAAACAGTAAATTTAGAATAACTTTAGTGGCATGTTTAGGACATAGAGAATTATTCTCACACAAGCATGTAGATTTTATATGGTGGAGACACTAGTTGTAAAGAATGGGACCCACAAGGGGATCAATTACTTAAATAATTAAGGAATAAAACATTCCAAATTAAAAAATACTACATAGTATGAAGGAAAATGAGGTATCCATTTTTATTTCTCAAATGTTATGCATTAAAGATCAAAATGATTAATAAGTTCCAGAAATATAACTATGTACACGGTTAGGAGGCCAGTGGCAAAGGGCAATTTGATATGCCTAGATATCCTCAACTCCAAACACCTAGAGTGATCTTCATGAATTATTTCTTCTAAAGAACCTACACCTGGGTGGTTTCAAACAACAACTAGAAAAAGGAAAGTAAAGGTTTGGGTCTGTAAACACTGAGTTTGTGGATGATAAACATATTTGAGCATTATTAGGTGTGTAAGAAGAAATACAGATGTTCCTAATATGATGAGGGATTTAGCATCATGTAGGTATGTTTTATAGGATATAGTTTAAGGTAACTAACAAAAGAATGATGCAATTAAATTTATGAGATTAAAATTATAATCATTTCAACGAACTTGCCAAATAAATCACAACTATAATAAAACATGCATGCATGTTAGACTAAGTCAACCTATTGTAGGTCTGAGATACCACAAGATCTCAAGCCATAGGGGACGGGGGTATGATTCTCTAAGGTAAGGAGGACTATACACTAATAAACAGGGGGGTTAAAACCTCGATGCCCAATATTAAAGAAGGTGGGACACATGTCTAATATTTATGGTTGTACAAAAGTACTGCTACATGAGAATACTAGTCTAATAGGCATGGAATATGGTATGGAAAGATGAATTGATTTGATAAGCAACATATTCAACAATGTAAAGATGGAAAAAGGGTTAATAAAATAAACATGAAGGATAATTACACATTTTAGAATCATTAAAAGAAATATAATTCCATGAGGTACAAAAAAGTGTTGAGATGGAGTATTACTTTAAAAATGCATTATTATGGGATAATGTATTTATGATAATGTAATCTCTCAAGACCAATTAGGTACTTCACATATCTAAATATGAAAACTAACCCTTGCTCTAGGAGATAACTTTGTAGTTCGTTCTTCTCAACATAAAAGTGTATTATACACCCATTACTCCACATTTACCAAATCATAATCAAAAGTAAATCGAAGAGTATTAGTTTTCTAGTGTGGAGTTAAGGTTTTTAAAATCATGGAAATACACATATATAGGGAAAGGGATGTGAATAATTTTTATTTATCAATATACACTCACTAGGAATTCCTAAGGTGTAGTACAAAGTATCTTTATATATATTAGTCATAAACTCATTCTTACATTCCGATATGTATATGAATACAAGTAAATATTGTAAGGTCATGTGAAATACAAGTAGATTCAAAAATATGGTCCAAACTATCATATAATATAGAGTGAGATCACCAAGACATTAAATCATCCATACTTCACTTCATCAACCACATTTGTCATTGGGCTATAGTTCTTAGATATTAACTTGTTCAAAATAGATCGATCTATATAAACATATTTTCCAAATTTATTTTGTATATCTAAATACCACTACATGTATGTATATACATATGTAAATAAGGTTTACATACAACACACATGCATGCATGTGTGCCACACCTCGCCTGGATTGGCAGGGCCAGGCTCGGGCTTATGGCTTGTGGCTTGTGGAACACATCTCAAACAAACATCAACCGTCTCATTTATGTTTTACAAACCCTAAAAGAGAGCTTTATGCCATTTCTCTCAAGTTGCTTCCTGGAGGTTTTCCTCCTATGAAAAGTGAGTGCCTTTCTCCCTTCTGAGATGTGATATCTCATGTGGTAGTTCCTACAATCACTGAGCCTACAATCACTGAACTGCACTAGTGGTTGTTCATTTACATTATTCGTTGTCAACACGAGTGAGACGTTCTCTTCATCATGTTCATGACCAGGTTAACTAGAATAATAAAGCCTATCTAGAAGGATTGTAGGCTACTAATTTCTTTAAGTAACACATCCACGATCTGGTCTGAGTTTCCAACTTCATTTTTATTTTCTCTTGCACTATTTATTCTTCTACTTCTTATCTAGATCTCATTGAACATGTTAATCTATTGCACCAAATGTTGTTGCGTGTAATGACATAAACCTAAAATTCACAACAGTCTTAAAGAAATCAATCTTTTTGTCATTAATTAATTATAGTCAGTCTTAGTGGTTTTGGGAATAAAATTGATACTAGTAGTATGCCTGAGAAATTTACTGGTTCCAACTTTGCTCGTTGGTATACAGATGCAAATTGTGGCTTAATATTGTGGGTTTTAATAAGTACGTAGAAGAGGATGAACATAAATCTAATGACATTATCCCTGATAGTGCATTAACTATTACAAAGTGGAAGAAGGGTGATAAGTCATGTCGAGTGTTGATTTTTTTGGTTTAAATAACTAATTGTATGATTCATACTCAAAACCGCCTATTACTACTTCCAAAGTTTTGTGGGAAGCGTTAGTTAAGAATTTTATTATTGAAAACCAGGGTGCTGAAAAGTACTGCATGTTTGAATTTCTTAAGTTTCAGATAGTTTAGGGTAAGTCTGTTTCTCGTGAAACACACGACTTTCATCTCTTGTGTCATGAGCTCTCTGATTCAAAAATAGATTTTCCTGAGAAATTTGTAGTTATGTCTATCATAAAAAAAATTCCTAAATCTTGGGAATTGTTTGGCATGACTCTTAAGCATCACAAAGGACATTTTTCAATGGATGATCTAATGAGGGATGTTAATATACAAGAAGAACACCTTAAAGAGAAGTCTATCAATTTGCCTACTGATGCAAACCCTTGTGTCAATCTTACTACAGCTAAAACCAAAGATAACAAAACAAAGAATATGCATAAACCTAAGGTCAAGATTCAAAAGAAACTAAAGAACAAACTTTGTTGGACTTGCTGGACGGGTTGGCCACTGGAACAAGAATTGTCCTTCAAAGAAGGCAAAGAAAGTTGTCGCATCAGCAACTGAGGAGGTTGTAGTCAACATGATGACTGCATCATTGAACCTCAATGATGGATATGTGTCAATTAGACCTGAATTTATTTCTATTTTAACCACTATATCAGATAATAGACAATGGGGCTAATGTACATGTGTGTATTGACAAGTCATGTTTATGTCGTACTAGGCCTTCAAAGGTCTATCAGTAACTTAGGGTGATTCCAACACTATAGAAGTAAAAGAGGAAGGATGGAAGGACTTGAAGTTTCCTTAAGGAAAGGTCCTGACACTCCATAGAGTCATACATGTTCCATCAATTCGACGCAACATTCTTATTGGCAAAATTTTAGTTAGAGATGGTTTTAGAATAGACTGCAAGTGTAATAAGGATATTATTACTAGCCTTCGTGACTCTTTATTTTTTGGCAAGGGGTGCCTATGTGATATGGAGAACTTGTTTAAGATTCTTGTTGGACCTATTTCAAATATATTTTAAATTTGAATGATAATATTCATGTATGCTTGAATCTTATAATCTGATGTTCATCATTCACGTTTGGGACTTGTTAATGTTGGCTTAATGAAAAGTATGATGAATCTGAATTTAATCCCAAAATCTAAAATTAGCAATAATAAATGTGAGATCTGTGTACAAGCTAAATTACCTAGGAAACCTTGTCATGTTGTGAATAGGAATTCAGAAATATTCGATTTAGTACATACTGAAATCTATGAATTTAATGGGATTGCTACTAGGGATCAAAAACATTATTTCATAACTTTCTTTGACAACTAGTAGATAATGTTATGTCTATTTACTCAAAAGTAAATATGAGGCATTGGATAAATTCATAATTTATAAGAAAGAAACTGAGAGTCACACTAGTAAAGTACTAAAGTGATTACTGTATAATAGGGGAGGAGAATATACAATGAACTTATTTTTGGAATTTTGTCAATTCTATGGTATAGTTCATGAGGTTACCTCTAACCTTATTCACCATAGTCTAATGGGATTGCCGAATGTAAAATCCAAACCCTTATAGATATGGTTAATTCTTTACTTCAAACCTCAGGTTTACCCAACTTCATGTGGGGGGGGAGCTTTGAATATGATTTTCCATATTTTGAATAGATTTCCCCAGAAATATGTAGAAAGTAGTCTGTTTGAGCTATGTAGAGGAACAAAACCAACTCTCAAATATCTTCAGGTGTGGGCGTACCTTGCTAAGGTACTTGTCCCTGAACACCAAAGGAAGAAATTAGGACCGAAAATAGTTGATGCCATATTCTTGGATTATGTAGAGACAAGTTATGCCTAAAGATTCTTGATTGTGAAATCTAATATCTCAGGCATTTATGTCTATACAATTGTGAAATTACATGATATTACATTCCTTGAGGATGTGTTGCCCATAAAATCCGATGTTCCCAATGAAGTATTTCAAGAGGATTCATAAACCACAGTTTCCATTCCTTAACACATGGAAAGGGTGACAAATATGGGGCGTGACTAAGAACAAGCTATTTTTGAATCTGATGATTCTCAAGAAATGGTTGAACCAAGGAGAAGTAAATGGTCTATGTAAGGCCCCTAAACTTGTTTAAAATTTTGAACAAGATTAATTACCATAATTGAATTCTTCGAACCATAATATAACCTTCTGATATGCTTTGGAATCATAATACAAGCTTAAGCTTCAAATTTGGTCCAGTTTGGACATTGTTTGTGCAAGTTATACAACTTTATGTACATTTTGGACTTTTCTACAATTTATCCAATTTAGGGCTTTTCTTTAAAAATCGTTCCATCAATTATGTTCCTTATATGTTTTCTCATCATTCTTGATCTTTTTGATCCATGGGATGCTCAATTGTACCTTGAATTGGAAGAAATTTCATTCTATGTTGAATTAGGGTTTACCCCCCCCCCCCATGGATGAGCCACCTTCAAGGCTATCAACCAATGGATCCACTTGCTTGGGAATTAGACGGTGTCCAAAAACTAATGGAACATCCAGTGGTCATCCCTATCAGACCCTAGGTTGATGGTTCAAGCTGGTTTGGTTCACTTGAACCCATGGTTCACTTATGGACATGATCAACTGATGGTTCACCCATCTTTAGACCTAAACCATGATCAAAAGAAGATAACCTTCGAACAACACCTGATGGCTGGCCTGAGAGACCATCAAGTGATGGCCCAAAAGTTTTCAACAGTTGGTGGACCTACTTCTTGCTCGCCCATGCAAGCTTTAAGCCATGGACACATGGAGAGTTGCTTGTACACCTCATGCTTCTTCTCAACCTTGTCCCCCAAGCTTTATATACTTATCCTTAGCCCCCAAAACGAAGATTTTTCTCTCTACTACTTCCCCCTACTAAGATCCTTGTTCTCTCTCTGTTCTACTGTGGAAAACCTATCCAAGGTAGAAGAATAAGGTGATCTTCTTGGAAGAAGCATATATGGTTCCAATTTGCTTCCTTCTAGGGTTTCTAAAGCTTCTTCTTGGTGAACTTGACCTAAATGAGTAAGTAGTTCATTCTTTATTCCATTTCCTTCTCTATTCTTATTCCCACTACCTCTCTCCAGGTCATAACCTTATTGTTCCATTGTAAAAGTTTCTCTAGAACTTAAGAACCTACCTTTTCTTCTAGGGTTTTGCTTTCTTGTGGAGAAGGGTGCCTACTTGGGCAAGTTCAGATCTGAAACATGGGTTTCCTTACCTTCTTTGATTGATATCCTAGATTCTATAAGTATGTTCTTATCCATATAAGCAAGTTTTATAACTTTCTTCACCTATATTGCTTACTCCAACCATATTTGCTTATGTTCTTGCTAAAAATGAAGATCCTTGCATATTGAAGCTATGCTTGCTAAGGTTTCAGATTTTATGGTGTTCCCTATTCTATTCCAATTCTAAAATGATCCTATGAATAGGTGTACGACCTTCCTAAGGTATAGTATGGTCTAGGGAAGGTTATTAGCTCAACTGATGGTGCTAAGCACCTAAGAATCGATAGATTAAACTAGGGTTTTCAAGTCCATCGACTATACTCTTGCAATAGTGTGTGCCTTTCTTCAAGTCACCCACAGACAACATCTACAACAGCTCCTGATTTACCACCACGGATAACATCCTAACGTTGTCCTCCTAGTGGCATGAAACAACCTCCTCACCTCTATAGTGGTCCACACGGACCGTCAGGAACTCTTGTCATTCTAGAAGAACTAACAAGAAGGAGTTGTCCCTTCTTGTTGGTGTATTAGCAACAAAATACTCTCCCACAATTGTTCTCCCTTTCTATCCCATCCTTTATCAGGTAGGACTTGCTAGGGTTCTCTCGGTTACCACAACTAGAGAAGACAATAATTGTTAGAGGCAATTGATGTGTTTGAGAAGCCCCCAATACCCCTTTATTTATAGGAGGGTCAAGGGTCAGGGTTCCCAATTTGAGTGGGAGTAGGAAGGGATCGGAATCTCATGGATTTTCACAACCTACAAGTGGAAAAACGATCGGTTCACAGGTTAATAGATCAATTCAACCATTGAACCGATCGTTTCATCATGTTTCCCAATCGCAATTGTATTAGCTATTAATACTTGACTAATGCACAACATGACATCAACACTAATCCTTGATGCAATCGAATTGGTCCACTGAATTGAGCAGTCCATCTCATAAACCGGTCATTTGGGGATGTGAGTCGGTCGGGTTACTAGGTGAATAGGTGGTTTCATGCCCCAACTCAACCAATACTCAGCCAACTCATTTTAAATTGAACTGACACTCCAACCGGATAGTTCAACTCTTTAACCACTTAGTTCAGAATTCAATCAGTCAATCATTCAACCATTGTTTATTTAAATTGAATACCTAACTCCTTAGTCATCAAGTTAAATATCATTCATAATCAAACTCCTATTCCAAGAATATCCTTTGTGTGTCACCCTATAGATTCCAAGTTGTGTTGGTAGTGAATGTCCATAACTAATTTATAACATCATAAGCAATGAGCGGTATCTAGCAACACATCATTGATATCCAAGTAATTCAAAAATTTGGAGAACAACTTCAACCTACAATCCTTGATTGGTGTTATAGTGATTGTATATATCATTTATCATTGATATCTAGATTGAACTCGAGTCATGGATATGTCATCCGCTCAGTGTTCAATCCATGTTTCTTGAAACAGAACAGACTATCTGAGGTATATGTGACATCAATATCATATATTAATTCACATGTACATGCATGTGCTTTTCTTAGTCTCACCTATTAAGTGGTCAGGATATCAAACACCCATAGGAGGGACAAGTCCCATCTACATCACTCACAGTCATCTCTATGTGTCACAATGCACCCGAGTACCACCTTTATTCCAACCCTTATTCAAGGTAATGTTGGATGATGTCAAAGTACATCGAATGACATGTGTTGAGTGTGATGACTTTAGATCTAAGAACCACAATCACCACCATCATTATGAGAGATGACTCCAAATATCAATTATGGTTTCCATGTATAACCCTCATGGTGGGTCTGTCTGATACACTGTTCTCCAACAGGTATCTGTGTGCTTGGTTTGATATCACATATCATGACTGATGAGATTTTGTTATCAACCAACACACATTCTAGTCTTATGTGGTATTCCTGTCTATCAACCTTCCACAATAACATCCGACTATAGACATGACAAGAATGCATATACTCTTGACATCTGTATGATATCATTGTTCAGGTCATCAACTCAAAGACATACATCATTAAGTAATGTCATTATTTGGACATTTGTATTGTTTCATCATTATCTCATAACTGATTGAAACAAAACAAATTGTATGATTGCCATTACTATTATTAGTCAAACCATTTACTAGATATGTTATCACAATCATCATTTGATTGGCTCTTTGGACATATATGCCATCACTCCTTGTGTTTCTTAAGCTATGAAGAAGCAAAAGAAATCACTTTCTTATCCTGCATCGACACACATTCCAACTCGTTCTTCAAGGCATCACTAGAAAATGATATAGCCCTTTCTAGGATCTAGCAATGCTAGCATTGGATTGCTCCATCTTCAGAACACCTCTAGCCACTAATGACTCACTCTAGCTCATGTTGTTCCCTTTGTCTCTCATGTGATACAGGAACCTCACAAATCTAGTAGGACATGCCTAGAGTTAGATAGATTTCATTATCTACTGACTCAAGAAGGAGATGAGTCGATCATTGATGATGAGACAACTACCTACCTAGAAGAGATTAGGGGACCAAAGTCTAAGAAATGGCTTGAGGTTATGAGATCTGAGATGGAATTCATGTATACCAACAAGGTATGGACCTTAGTGGATCCACCTGAAAGGGTAAAACCCATAAGGTGCAAGTGGGTCTTCAAGAAGAAGACCAACATGGATGGTAATGTACAAATTTACAAAGGTCAATTGGTTGCAAAGGCTTTCAAATAAGTTCAAGGTGTTGACTACAGTGAAAGATTTTCTCCAATTTCCATAGTTCAGTCCATTAGGATCATATTTTCCATTGCAACTTATCATGACTATGAGATTTGGCATGTGGATGTTAAAACTGCATTCCTTAACCAAAATCTTCTTGAGGATGTGTATATGACACAACCTGAGGGTTTTATAAATCCAAAGGATGCAAACAAAGTTCATAAGCTACAACAATCAATCTATATATTGAAGCAAGCATCTCAGAGTTAGAGTCTTTCATTTGACGAAATAGTCGAAGAGTTTGGCTTTAGTCAAAATAAAGATGAACCATGTGTTTATAAAAAAATGAGTGGGAGCATGATTGTATTCCTCACATTGAACATTGATGGCATACTATTGATTGGTAATGACATCACTACTGTACATACGGTAAAGTCCTGGCTAGGAAACACATTCTCCATGAAAGACTTAGGCCAAGCATCCTACATTTTGGGAATCAAGATCTATACAGATAGATCTAGAAGGATTCTTAGACTAACTCAGAGAACATACATTGACAAAGTGTTGAAGAGGTTCAGCATGGATAACTCAAAGAGAGGCAACCTACACATGTCTTATGGTGTTACCATCATTAGAGTTCAATGTCCCAATTCTTTTAAAGAAAGGGAGTGCATGAGTAAGATTATATATGCTTCTGTAATTGGATCTATCATGTACGCAATGTTGTGTACTCATCCAAATGTCTCATATGCTTTGAGCATGATGAGCAAATATCAATGAGATCCCAGTGAAGGTCACTAGACTTTCATGAAGAACATCTTTAAGTACTAGAGAAGAACTAAGGACCAAGGACCAATTCCTTGTCTATGGTAGAGAGAAAGAGTTGGTGATAAGGTGTTACACCGGTGCAAGATAAACTGACAAAGATGATTATAGATCACAATCTAGATTTGTGTTTTGCCTCAACAACAGAGTTGTGAGCTGTAAGAGTTCCAAGCAAGAGACAATTGTTGATTATATAATGGATGTCAAGTATATTGATGCATCCAATATAACAAAGGACCTGTTTGGATCATGAAGTTCGTCTCAGAACTTAGGGTGGTTCCAAGCTTTAGCAATGCAATTGAGCTATATTGTAACAACAATGGAGCTATTACACAAGCTAAGGAACCTAGATCACATCAGTGTTCCAAGAATATACAAAGGCATTTCCATCTCATGTGAGAAATTGTACTGTGAGGAGATGCAAAGACCTATAGAGTACCAATTGAGAGCAATTTGACTGCCCCTTGATAAAAACACTTTCGCAACAGAAGCATGAAGGACTTGTTAGATCACTTGGGATTAAGTTCATAGGTGGTTGGCTCTAAGTGCAAGTGGGAGTCTGTTGGTATGTATGCCCAGAGAGCCAATTATATGATGATTGTAATGACATGTCTTGTAAACAATTTTATTAATAATAAAGGCAATCTACTAATTTTTTCTATTGTATAGTTATGAGATAATGATATAATATAATTAATATCTAAAGAATGATATTACTCAATGACATATGTCTTCAAGTTGAAGACTTAAACGATGAAATCATATGGTTGTAAGAGTATATGCATTCTTGTTGTGTCCCTAGTCAGATTTATTATGGAAGGCTAATAGACAACAATAAATCTTGAGACTAAAATGTGTGTTAGTTGATGATATAATCTCATTAGTCATGAGATGTGATATCGAACCAAGCATATAAATACTTGTTAGAGAATAGTGTATCAGACATATCTACCTTGAGAGTGACATATGGAAACCATGATTGGTAGTCAAAGTCATCGCTCATAGTGATGGTGGTGATTGTGGTTGTTCGACCTAAAATCACTACACTCATCACATGTCGTTTAGTGTATTTTGACATCATCTACTGTGATCCTTAAATTGGTTATCATTAAGGTGGTGTTCGGGTGCACTATGACACATGGGGATGAGTTTGAGTAATGTAGATGTGATTTGTCCCTCCTACAGAGGTATGATATCCTATCCACTTGATAAGTGAGATTGAGAAATACATGGTGATGCTGATGTGAGTCAATATGTGATATTAAGCTTATACATATCTCAGACAATCTACTCTAGTTCAAGGAACATGGATTTAATATTGAAGAGGATGATGATTCTATGCCTTGAGTGTAATCTGGATATTAGAGACAAAGGAACTGTACAATCATTGTAACACCAATCACAAATGATAGGTTAAATTGTTCTCCAATTTATCCAATTACTTGGGTAGCAATAAAGTCTTACTAGATACCAATCGTTGTTTGTGAAATCATAACATTATTATGAATATCATTGTCAATGTAGTTTGGATCCTACCGGGACACACATATAGGATGTGTCGGAATTGGGGTATAATTGTGGACGTGATTAGAAATGTTTGAAATCAAATTGATTACTAAAACATTTAGGTAATATACTAGAATAAAATCGGAATATAATCTAATTTAATTGGTTAAAATGTTTAAGCCAATTAATTAGATGTAATCGTTAATTCGACTGGATATTCCTGAGCAGATTGACTAGAGTTGGGTAATGAGAATTAGTTAATCAATTAATATTATTAATTGGTTAATTAATGGGTTCCAGAATATTCTTTTATTGGCCCACGAGTGGCTCATTTTAAATGCAGTCGCAACCCTTTTGTTTATTCGAGGGTTTTGGGAAATCATGCTTTCTTTCCTCTGCTATTTATAGGGGCATGACGACTGGCTTTTGATATACGCTTAAATGCTAATGCTTACGCTCCAGTACATGAATCATAACCATCATTGTCCCCAAGCGAGAGAGAAGGAGAGCAACCAACGCTAGCACATCGTCAATTAGAAGTCTACTCCTCCTTTCCATCTTATGAAGTGTGACATAATTCCCAGTCCATCCACGTGGATGAAGTAGGGATGCAGACTCTAAAGTGTCTGTGTTTGGAGGATGGACAAGGATAGTCTGTGCAAGTGAGGAGCTACATGTTGGATCTAAGGGCTCTAGAGGGGGGTGAATAGAGCTACAAATTTTCTCACAAATTAGATTAGACCTTCAAATTATATCAATTAGGATCAATAGATTAATGGCCATTTGAAGTCCTATCTAATAATCATAGCAAGGATGAGAGAGATTGATAGCAAATACTTGACAAAGGGATGTAGACTAGTTCCACACTTCAAACTAGAAGTGAGTCAGTCCACTACCTAGAAAGGTCAACCTCTAGGACTTTGCAAGTGCTTTTCTCTATATTATCACCAAAGAGATTTATAGCAATAGACCACCAAAGGACATACCCATACAACCACAAGGAGATATCCACCTTACCAAGGAGCTTACCCACTTAGCTTGAGTCTTCAGCCTTCACCAAGGTCCTACCCACTCAAGCTCAAGTCTTCGGCCTTGAAGGACTTTGCTTCTCCTCTTAGATCTTCGGCATTTGCCTTCTCCTTCACTTGGAGAAGATCACCACATCTTCAACAGCCTTGAAGAGGACTAGATATAGCTCCTTCTTCACTCAATGGAGCTTGCTTCACCTTTTCTTCATGTAAGAAGGGGATAGGGAAGTAGTGGAAGATTGAGAGTTTTACATGCATAAAGGTGGAGCTCTCTTACAATAGGCCTAACTCACTCACATGTCATGAAATGAAGTGTAAACTAGAGAGAGAAAGGGTCTCAAGGAGTAGTAGCACTATCAATTATAGAAAGGACCTTGAATGTAGTGAATGAGCAAACTTGGAATGAACTCCAAGGGGTCCTATTTATAGCCGGGGTGCTCTCTTGAGTTGGGGAACACTTAGGGCCAAAATATAGTTAGTTTTGCACAAGACAACGTATCTATTTTTGTCTAAATAAGTCACCAACGGTTATAATCACTTTTTTTGCTTTTTCTGTATAGTGCATTCGGACGAGTTTCAATAAAGGTAATTCGACCGATTGACTAAAAGACAAACTCACTTTTCAAACTATCAGTCGAGTTTGTTCTGGGGAACTCAACCAATCAGCCAAAATCATATTTGGTCAGGAAGTCATTCGGTCGAGTTCTATGAGTGCACACCTCGACCAATGACCATCTTCTAGAAAATCCATCCATGGGATCGGTCAAGATTGGAACTCGACCAATCAACAGTTTGTGATTGATTTTCTAATTTGTATATAAAGTGATTAAAACTTGGTATTAAGTGTCCCACGTTTTTTTCTCATCTTAGTTACAAATCATATAATCAATACATTGATTACAAAATTCTTCTAAGGTCATTTGAAGTGATTTCCTTATTAGCACACTTGCATTGCATTTGACTTGAACTTGGACAAGCTAGGGATTGTATAATTTGATCTTTTTCATATACCTAAAGCCTGAAACAATCTTGAATACACATATTAGATACATATAAATGGAATGGTTAAGTCATTATCAAAATATAGACAATGTATAACCTCTAGGTCAACATTCTCTCTCTTTTTTACAATGACAAACCATTCCTCAAACATATTGAAAAGGATATTGAAATTATACATTTGCCTTGTAAATTTGGGGGATTCAAGATTTGAACAATATAAATTTCTCCCCCCTCAATCTATGCTTACTTTATCTTGTATAGTTAGTCTATCTACACAAAGAAATAAAGCATGCATATATGATATGGTCCTTTAGCAAGTAACATGATAAAGCATATAATGAACAAGAAAAGGATCACATAAGCAATAATAGAAATATGGTTGAGTTTCAAGACATTGAAATTCTATCCCCCTTTTGACATTACCAAAAAGGTAGGGGGTAGAAGAGCATACAAGAAGGTCTTCTCCAAACACAACCAAGCAGATATCCAAACATGCAATCAAGACGAGAGAACCAAACAAGCTAAGTCATAATCAAAATATAGTGAAACATGGCACCAACTCATAAGATATAATATATCAAAGAGTAAATGTGCACAGAGGATAGATTACAACTCAGAATGCAAGTTCTCATAAAAACAACTACTAGTCAAAAGTGATGAAAGCTAAAGTTAAAATATTACAGCTCAGATCATGTGTCCAAATGTTTCTAATAAAAAAATAGCCTAAAAAGATATATATGATCAGCAAACTAGACTAAAAACTAAGAACATCTAGACGTCTAAGATATCTATATCCACAACATCATCATCATCATCAACATTAGGCTCGTAGTCATCATCTCCATCTGAAGGTGCAGCAACATCTCCTTCATCACCACAGTCACCATCAGAACCACCAGAACCATCAATATCATCCTCACCATCACCGGCATCCTCATCAGCGTCAGTAGTCTTGTCATCAGCCTGGTCTGATATCTCTTCATCAATAGAAGGTCTGAAGTGATGACCGGGCCAATGAGCATTCTACTCATACCAAGTCATACCAAGAGCATAAAGCCCATTGGCCTGAGGGAAGGAAGGAGCAGAATCGCCAAGACTAGTAAGCAGAGTGGCCAAGGGGCCAGAAGGTAGAGGAAGGATGACTGGAGTAGGTCCACTAGCAGTAGAGGGTGTGTGAGCAGTAGCAGAAGGCTCAGGTGCAGTGGAGGGGTAGGGTAGAAGTGAATGTATGCATAGGATGCATAATCACTATCAGGGTATGCCTGGTAGGCGGGGTATGGGTGTGCACAGGATAAGTTCATGTTAGATATGATTTAACATAAATCCTGGTGTAGATGCTCCTGGACCTGAAGGTTGTATGTTTGTTGGCGTATCATATAACTCATAAGGGCTTCATTGGACACACGAAACGAGGCACGTCTAGGTCGGGCAGGCTGAGGAGGTGGAGGAGTACGGGTTGAGGTATAGGTAGGTGTAGATGAGGCAGAGACATAGGGTGAGGCACCAGGTGTGGTGGAGGAAAGGATGGGCATGGATTTTTGGATAGTATTCTCACTGATACACACTCCCTTCCGGGTAGGTTTGTAGTTGAAGTTAGAGAAGAGTGATTTCTTAGTGGCAAACTAGAAAAGACCATATATCAAGGCAGGATAAGGAGGATAGGTGTCACAGGTGTTCTTTTCAGAGTTGAATCAAGTCATGTGATGAAGGATGTATCTAGAGTACTCGACTTCGACATTCTCTAAGATGCAGTACATTATCATCGCAGTGTTCTCTACGATATCTGTGTGGTTTTTGTTGGGGTGAATGTTGCAGTTGACCACAAGGGCTAATATACACTTCTTGAGATCTAAGGAGGAGGAGGGTAGGGTGCTCTTCTTCTTATAGGCAACCTCAAGTTTCTTCAAGTAACGATGGATGTCAGGAAGGGTGATCTCGTATTGCTTGTAGAAACCTTCGGGGTCAAGCAGGTCAAAATACTCACCATAATCCTTATGCCAGGAGTCATTCTCATTGGCATCTGACAAAAAGATGTTCAGGATATCCTTTGAGATTTGGAATTTCTTTCCGGCTATCATAGAAGTAAGGATAACTTGAGTATTTGTAGGGGGTACAAGGGAGTCATAATTCCAATACAAATTTATGTAGAATTCATGAACGACTTTCATGCTTGTCATGGAATTATGAAAGAGCTCACGCTTGACACCCAGGGCGGATAGGTGATGAATTGAAAGCAACATCGCCACTTGATCGATGATAGCTTGGCACCTAGGACTAGGCTAAAAAGGGCTCTAAATATAAAAGGATTCTGTGGAAGAAGATCCTTATACCAATTAACAGCCTCATTTGAGATAAAGAAGGTCTCATAAAAAAGAATCAAGCGGGAGGATGAGGAGGAGGATGGTACACTGCTTGGGGTGGCTCTCTTCCTTCTATTTGAAGTCATGGAGGTGAAATGGAGAGGAAGAAGAGATCAAAAACACCAAACACGCCACCAAAATGTTCACACACCTAGGTTAAGCTAGGGGGAAGGTCTAGCAAGGTCTCCCTAGGTCGGATTAGGGCTAGGTAAGGAAAGGGAAGGTTGAGGGTTGAGAGCTTAGGGCTTGAGAGAGTGGAATCAGTTGATTTTTCTCTAGTTGAGAGGGAGAATAGTCGGCCGAACCCAACTTAAGTTAGCTTCTGCTCGTCGATTGGTCAAGTTCGGTGAAGTGGAAACTCGACCAATTGGTACTTTTTAAACAAGCTCTCGGTCATGGGTCGATCAAGTTTTTCCTGGGGAAACTCAACCGATGGTCAACCTGACCTAAAACCATCAAACTTAGTTTCTAGCCATTAGGGTACTAATTAAATTTATTTTTCAAGTCCATTATGTATATTGAACATACTTAGGCACATATCACTCATCATTGGGTACTATTTTGCGATAAAATATGCGTTTGCAAAAATTACCCAAAAATAAGAGAAAAAACAAGGCAAAATGAACATGAAAAACCGATTTTGTGAAAATTAGCAAGCAAAGATGATCAAGATAGATGCTAAACATATAGGATAGATGAAAACTAGCTAGAAGGAATATCATATTCATTCAAATTAGTTATAAGCAATTTTGATCTAATAAAGTTAAATTTCTCTCTAGCTGGAGGTTTAGTGAAAATGTCTGCCAATTGATTTTATGTGTCCACGTGCGTGATATAAATATCCTTCTTGGCAATGTGATCACAAAGAAATTAATGGTGAACCTCTATATGTTTAGCTCTACTATATAAATCCATATCTACCCCTTCCCACCTCCCAATTTGAATTACTCTTTCTCCCCTTCTCTTTCCTCCATCTTATAGCATCATTCCTACTATGTATTGCCACAAAGGTGTTGTACCAAGGTAAAAGGAGGTGCCTACGTTGGTGAAGAAGGATCCTAGGGTACCAAATTTGCTCTATTTAGGGTTTCTAAAGCTCCTTCTTGGTGATTTTGACCAAAACTAGTAAGTTTCCTCCTTCCCTCACTACTACAGAAATGGCGTATAACGTCACATTTATAGGCGTCAGTTGTAAACAAAAATCAACACCTAAACCCTACAACATCGGTTGAATACAAAAACTGACATATATCTGTGAGGAGTGGCCATACATAGGTATCACGTTTTATTTAGCGTCAGTTCCCCAATAAGCAACCGACGCCTAAAATCGACCGCCAAATCCAAATTTTCCAATGAAAAAAAATTACCTCCAAAATTTAACATACGACGTCAGTTGTTAACAAACCAATCAACGACTAAAGGTTTTTTGTGAGATAGAAATTGGGCCCATTTTTATCATCATTTTTCTTACAATAACCGACACCTTTGTGTTTTCACGTGTTGTCCCTGTGGAAATTTTTGCCCCCCTTTGGTTTCGGTTTTCTACGGCAACCGACGACGATGGTCAGAATTTGAGAACATTTTTTTGTCGGCATATGTATATAGACGTCGGTTTTTCTAGTTGAAACTGACGACTATCATTGAGAAGAGGTGTCAATTTTTTTTATTTGTAACTGACACCATATTGTTATAAGTGTCAGTTTTTTTAAAATCCGACGCAGATGGTTAACTTTATGGCACCCGTGCAAAGTCGACTCTTCCCCTTTCTCTGTTTCATCCCCGTGAGAATAGGTCTGGCGATTCCACCCCCTGCTCCCTCCTCCTTGTGCGCCGCCGCCCGCCGCTCCCTTCTCGCCGCCGTTGCGCCGCTCCTTCTCCTTGCTCGCCACCGCCGCCCTTCTCCTTGCTCACCGTCACCCTTCTCCCTGCTCGCCGGCTTCCTACTCGATGCCGCCGGCTCCCAGCTGTGACCTGCTTGTCCTCCTCCGCCGCCCAAGGTCAGCCCCCCCCCACTCATTGCTCGAGCCACCTGCTCTCCTACTCGCTGCTCCGGCCACCACTCCATGCTCCTTCTCTTCTGCTCGCCGCCGCCACCACCGTCGCGAAGGTACCCTTCTTCCTCCTCTTCTTCCTCTGCCGACAACCATTGGCTGGCCCCCTACCCTCAGAGTGCGGGCAATGGGTGAGTGATGCTAACATTGGATCTTAGACCAATCCTCAAATTAGTAATTTTTATACATGTTTGAGTACACTAGGGTTCTAATCTACCCTTTTGTCCTATATTTGATGCTAATTGTGCATATATGTTGAGTTTGGAACTTTAGTGATGGACTTTGTCCTAAGTTGCTATTTTTTCTGTCTACTAGAGTGTGGGGGTAAACCATGTTGCTTGTAGTTTATAACATTGCATTGTGAATTATTGCATGTTTGAAACTATTGAATTCTTGATTTATTATTTAATAATGCTATATAGATTAGGTACTTATCATGTCTATTAAAATCCTATAGTAGAGACATATGTATATGAAATTAGAGCATCAATGAAACTTAGATGTGATATTAGAATGACATTTTGTGGGGTGATGGGTTCATGATATATAAGTAATGAGACCTCAATTCAATGGGGAACGTTGTCCTTGTGATTTACATACTCTGACAAGATCTGGAATGTGTTTGACCCTTGATCTAATATCCAAATTGTAAGTGATGCAATGTAAGTGAGCAAATACATGTAGTGATGGTGAAATCTTATGTCTGTGTTCTTTTATAATTCTTTTATCTTATTTTTAATTTTTGCTTTTATTTTATTTGCTTCCTTACATAAATTAGTTATATAAAAAGATAGTCAACTTGATCCAACCTTGTTAATCACTTTTTCTTAATTGGAATAAAATCCAAATTGGCCTTAAGAAAAAATGTCCTTAGGTTTGATCCTAAAAATTTAATGTGATCAGACCAGCCTACTTATGAGTGGTGTTATATTTTGTTGGCCTAGAAACCCGTCTAAGATTTACACATTAGGAGTAAATCTTGGATAGTCCCAGGTTTGGGATTGTTCTTGAACACCTAATCTCACTTAGGATGTAAGTGTATAATGTGTATTGAGTTTTCAAGAAAATTTCGATAGCATTTACCCATTTGTTCTCTAAGTACATTGTACTTGGAGAACAGTGGGGAAATGCTACTGAAATTTTCTTGAAAACCCAGTACACATTATACACTTACTAGTGAGATTAGGTGTTCAAGAATGGGATAGGTGGTACACATTTATTATATATAAGAATGTCAGCACATGTATTTGTTGGCCTAGAAACCCATCCAAGATTTACTCATTAGGAGTAAATCTTGGATAGTCCCCAGTTTGGGACTGTTCTTGAATACCTAATCTCACTTAGGATGTAAGTGTATATTGTGTATTGGGTTTTCAAGAAAATTTTGGTAGCATTTCCCCGTTTGTTCTCTAAGTACATATGTACTTGGAGAACAGCAGGGAAATGCTGCCAAAATTTTCTTGAAAACCCAATACACATTATACACTTACTAGTGAGATTAGGTGTTCAATAATGGGATAGGTGTTACACATTTATTATATATAAGAATGACAGTACATGTATTTGTTGCCCTAGAAACCCATCCAAGATTTACTCATTAGCAGTAAATCTTGGATAGTCCCCGGTTTGGGACTGTTCTTGAACACTTAATCTCACTTAGGATGTTTTAACCATTTATTATATATAAGACCTTAAACCCTAAAGTTTTAACCATAAACTCTAATCTTTTTACCCTAGACCCTAATCTTGTTCTAATATATACTTGTTTTCTCTTTGATCATAGAATGGACAGATCATGGATGTCCATTCCAAATCACTGCACCCTAGAGTTTGTCATGGATCTTTTAACCCTAGACCCTAATCTTGTTCTAATATATTCTTTTTTTAGAATTTTATTGTGAAAGGGAATTCAATAATTGATAGCTAGCATTTCTTTTAAGGGGCGGTGAATAAGTTTGGTTATGGGTGTTTTGATTTTGAGGACAAAATCCCTTTAAGGGGTGGTGTGTCGTAACATACCAGATCTAGAACCCTACCCTAGAACTTTGACATATTTGACTTAACCAAATAAGGATATGCTAATACATGTAATTAGGCTAATAATGAAACCTAAAATGTGTCACATGAAGTGTAACATAATAAATCCTGCTTAATAATCATATATGATGCATATGGAGGTAATAAGAATATAATTGGATGAATAAAGAACTAATGGACCACTAATGGGCCATATGACATATCTCATAAAAGAAGTCCCAAAAGTGTAAACAAACTTCAAATTCATAATCTACATATAAAAATTATCCTACATGTCAAATGTCATCTAATTTGGACGACCTTGATAAATTAGGATAAGTTTAGGAGAGAGAAAATGGGTAAAAGGAATAAGTAATGAATAATGTGATTATATAACTTCAAAATATGAAATTAATGGCAAATTCTTATTCAACACATCAAATATAATTTGTGGATGAAGTTTGGTCCAATTTGGATGTCGTTTGTGCAAGTTATGCAATTTTAGGTACATTATGGACTTTATGCAATTTACCCAATTGGGAGGTTTTCTTTGCAAATTATCACATGCATTATAATCCTTATATATTCCCTTACCATTCTCTAGTTTCGAACCATAGGGAGCCTATTTGCACCTTGGTTTGAAGGTGTTTCTTTCCAAGGGCATTTTAGGAATTTCCTCTTTATATATGAGCTCATCTTTAGAAGCTATCAACCAACGGGTTTATTCCTTTGATTGGTGGTCAGTTGGGATGACCTAGAAGTGTCCATAAATTGACAATTTATATTCAATAAGCATCTATGAGTTGTCCTCTTTCATGGCCATGAAACCCTAGGCTAAGGACACATGGAAAGCTCCATGGATACCTCATGCTTGACTTCTTCCTTATCCATAAGGTTTGCATGTCCATAGGCACCCTTAGCATTGGACACATGGAAAGTAACTTGACAACTCATGCTTAACTTATTCCTTATCCATAAAGGCTTGCATGTCCATGGACACCCTTATACATGACACATGGAAAGTCTTATAGACACCTCATTGACCTCTTTCTATATAAACCCATATCTACCTCTTCCCACCTCCCAATTCGAATTACTCTTTCTTCCCTTCTCTTTCCTCCATCTTATAGCATCATTCCTACTATGTTTTGCCACAAAGGTGTTGTCCCAAGGTAAAAGGAGGTGCCTACCTTGGTGAAGAACGCTCCTAGGATTCCAAATTTGCTCTATTTAGGGTTTCTAAAGCTCCTTCTTGGTGATTTCGACCAAAACTAGTAAGTTATCTCCTTCCCTCACTACTACAGAAATGTCTTATAACGTCACATTTACAAGTGTCGGTTGTAAACAAAAATTGATGCCTAAATCCTACAATGTCGGTTGAATACAAAAACTGACATATATCTGTGAGGAGTGGCCAGACACGGGTATCACTTTTTATTTAGCGTCAGTTTCTTAAATTGACCGCCAAATCCAAATTTTCCAATGAAAAAAAATTACCTCCAAAATTTAACATACGGCGTCAGTTTTTAACAAACTAATCGATGACTAAAGGTTTTCCGTGATACATAAATTGGGCCCATTTTTATCGTCGTTTTTCTTGCAATAACCGACACCTATGTGTTTCCATGTGTTGTCCCCGCGAAAATGTTCACCCCCTTTGGCGTCGGTTTTCTACGGCAACTGACGACTATGGTCAGAATTCGAGAACATTTTTTTTGTCGGCATATGTATATAGACGTCAGTTTTTCTGGTTGAAACCGACGACTATCATTGAGAAGAGGTGTCAATTTTTTTTGGTAACCAACACCCTATTGTTATAAGCGTCGATTTTTTTAATAACCGACATTGATGGTTAACTTAATAGCACCCGCACGAAGCCAACTCTTCTCCTTTCTCTGTTTCATCCCAACGAGAATAGGTCTAGCGATTCCGCCCCCTGCTCCCTCCTCCTTGCAAGCCGTCACTCACCGCTCCCTGCTCGCCGCCGCCGCGTCGCTCCTTCTCCGTGCTCGCCACCGCCGCCCTTCTCCCTACTCGTCGGCTGCCTGCTCGCCGCTGTCGGCTCCTAGCTATGACCTGCTCATCCTCCTCCACCTGCTCCCTGCCCTCCGCCGCCCAAGGTCAGCCCCCCGCTCGCTGCTCGGGCCACCTGCTCTCCTGCTCACTGCTCCGGCCACTGCTCCCTGCTCCTACTCTTCTGCTCACCGCCGTCGCCGTGATGGTACCCTTCTTCCTCCTCTTCTTCCTCCACCGACAACCATTGGCTGGCCCCCTACCCTCAGGGTGCGGGTAATGGGTGAGTGATGCTAACATTGGATCTTAGACCAATCCTCAAATCAGTAATTTTTATACATGTTTGAGTACAATAGGGTTCTAATCTACCCTTTTGTCCTATATTTGATGCTAATTATGCATATATGCTGAGTTTGGGACTGTAGTGATGGACTTTGTCCTAAGTTGCTATTTTTTCTGTCTACTAGAGTGTGGAGGTTAACCATGTTGCCTGTAGTTTATAACATTGTATTGTGAATTATTGCATGTTTGAAACTATTGAATTCTTGATTTATTATTTAATAATGCTCTATAGATTAGGTACTTATCATGTCTATTAAAATCCTATAGTAGAGACATATGTATATGAAATTAGAGCATCAAAAAATCATCAATGAAACCTAGATGTGACATTAGAATGACATTCTCTGGGGTGATGGGTTCATGATATATAAGTAATGAGACCTCAATTCAATGGGGAACGTTATCTGTGTGATTTACATACTCTAACAAGATCTGGAATGTGTTTGGCCCTTGATCTAATATCCAAATTGTGAGTGATGCAATGTAAGTGAGCAAATACATGTAGTAGTGGTGAAATCTTATGTCTATGTTCTTTTATAATTATTTTATCTTATTTTTAATTTTTGCTTTTATTTTATTTGCTTCCTTACATAACTTAGTTATATAAAAAGATAGTCAACTCGATCCAACCTTGTTAATCACTTTTTCTTAATTGGACTAAAATCCAAATTGGCCTTAAGAAAAAATGTCCTTAGGTTCGATCCTAAAAATTTAATGTGATCATACCCGCCTACTTATGAGTGGTGTTATATTTTGTTGGCCTAGAAACCCGTCCAAGATTTACTCATTAGGAGTAAATCTTAGATAGTCCCCGGTTTGGGACTGTTCTTGAATACCTAATCTCACTTAGGATGTAAGTGTATAATGTGTATTGGGTTTTCAAGAAAATTTCAATAGCATTTCCCCGTTTGTTCTATAAGTACATATATTCTTGGAGAACGACGGGGAAATGCTGCCGAAATTTTCTTGAAAATCCAATACACATAATACACTTACTAGTGAGATTAGGTGTTCAAGAATGGGATAGGTGGTACACATTTATTATATATAAGAATGACAACACATGTATTTGTTGGCCTAGAAACCCGTCCAAGATTTACTCATGAGGGGTAAATCTTGGATAGTCCCCGGTTTGGGACTGTTCTTGAACACTTAATCTCACTTAGAATGTTTTAACCATTTATTATATATAATACCTTAAACCCTAAAGTTTTAATCATAAACTCTAATCTTTTAACCCTAGACCCTAATCTTGTTCTAATATATACTTGTTTTCTCTTTGATCATAGAATGGATAGATCATGGATGTCCATTCGAAATCGCTGCACCCCAGAGTTTATCATGGATATTTTAACCCTAGACCCTAATCTTGTTCTAATATATTCTTTTTTTAGAATGTAATTGTGAAAGGGAATTCAATATTCGATAGCTAGCATTTCTTTTAAGGGGTGGTGAATAAGTTTGCTTATGGATGTTTTGATTTCGAGGACGAAATCCCTTTAAGGGGTGGTGTGTTGTAACATACCGGATCTAGAACCCTACCCTAGAACTTTGACATCTTTGACTTAACCAAACAAGGATATGCTAATACATGTAATTAGGCTAATAATGAAACCTAAAATGTGTCACATGAAGTGTAACATAATAAATCATGCTTAATAATCATATATGATGCATATGGAGGTAATAAGAATATAATTGGATGAATAAAGAACTAATGGACCTCTAATGGGCCATATGACATATCTCATAAAAGAAGTCCCAAAAGTGGAAACAAACTTCAAATTCATAATCTACATATAAAAATTAGCCTACATGTCAAATTTCATCTAATTTGGACGACCTTGAAATATTAGGATAAGTTTAGGAGAGAGAAAATGAGTAAAAGGAATAAGTAATGAATAATGTGATTATATAACTTCAAAATATAAAAATAATAGCAAATTTGTATTCAACACATCAAATATAACTTGTGTATGAATTTTGGTCCAATTTGGATGTCGTTTGTGCAAGTTATGTAATTTTAGGTACATTATGGACTTTTATGCAATTTACCCAATTGGGAGGTTTTCTTTGCAAATTATCACATGCATTATAATCCTTATATATTCCCTTACCATTCTATAGTTTTGAACCATAGAGAACCTAGTTACACCTTGGTTTGAAGGTGTTTCTTTCCAAGGGCATTTTAGGGATTTCCTCTTTATAAATGAGCTCATCTTTAGAAGCTATCAACCAATGGGGTTATTTCTTTGATTGGAGGTTAGTTGGGATGAACTAGAAGTGTCCATAAATTGACATTTTATATTCAATAAGCCTCTATGAGTTGTCCTCTTGCATGGCCATGAAACCCTAGGCTAAGGACACATGGAAAGCTCCATGGACACCTCATGCTTGACTTCTTCCTTATCCATAAAGGTTTGCATGTCCATAGGCACCCTTAGCATTGGACACATGGAAAGTAACTTGACACCTCATGCTTAACTTCTTCCTGATACATAAAGTCTTGCATGTCTATAGACACCCTTATACATGACACATGGAAAGTCTTATAGACACCTCATTGACCTCTTTCTATATAAACCCATATCTACCCCTTCCCACCTCCCAATTCGAATTACTCTTTCTCCCCTTCTCTTTCCTCCATCTTATATCATCATTCCTACTATTTTTTTCCACAAAGGTGTTAAGCCAAGGTAAAATGAGGTGCCTACCTTGGTGAAGAAGGCTCCTAGGGTTCCAAATTTTCTATATTTAGGGTTTCCAAAGCTCCTTCTTGGTGATTTCGACCTAAACTAGTAAGTTTCATGTTAAATAACTGATGCCAAAGGCCATTTCTGTAGTAGTGCCTTCCCTATTTACATTTTGTTAGTCTTCCTTCCACCTTCTTCCAGGTCAGAACCATGGCCTTCCATGGTGAAACCCCACCTAGAACCCATAAACACCTCATCTCGATGTTCTTTTGTTAGGGTTTTTCACCTCTAAAGTGGATAAGGTGCTTTTTGTTTGAGATAGGAGCTTTTTTGGAGAAAATAGCCTCCCTAATCTTGGGAACCTTATTTATTGGACCTTTCCACCTTCCCTAGAGGTTCTTTGTAGGCCTAGGATTGGATCTAGGACTAACTTGGACTATTTAGACTCTAAAGTCGAGGTATGATGTATTCCCTATTCTTCTATGTTGAGCAATTCACCTATGCTTATTCATTCTTTTGGTCCTATGGACAATAACCTATACACATTGCTCTTATCTCTTGATATCATGATCATGTGAACTATCTTTCTTATTGTGGTCTTGGATATTCTCTTGATATCTTATATTGTGCTATGTTGTATGATAAACTTGTTGATGGTATCTGCCCATTGTGGATGTTTATTTGTGAATATTTGATATCTTTTTCCCACATACATGTGGATTTATGGGTTGTCCATTGTGTGATGGAGACATTATATAATTTCTGACTATACTTTGTACTTGCCTCTACATTTACATGTTGTGTGATTCAGTAGCACTAGAGTAGTATAATTGCATTGGTTTTGTCTCATTATGATTTATGGCAACATTGTGATATTTTGGATGGTGGATGTGTGATTCCCCATGATAGGGAAGGATGTGTGATTCATGGACCATGTTATATATATTTGGATGGTGGATGTGTGATTCCCCATGCCAGGGCAGGATGTGTGATTTTTGGCCCATGTCTCACTAGGTTCAATATGTGTGATTCTTGGCCGCCTTTGTCTTTATAATATTCTAGTGTTATGCTTATCTCACATGCATGTAGGATGATGGTTATGATATGTGCTTATGTGGCACCACTCTTTTGTTTAATTATGGCAAGTATCTTCTTTTATTATGTGATGATGATTCCTATCTTTTATGCCCTTGTGGGTAGTCCTCATCTCTTGCATGGGAAGCATTTATTCTTGTTGTCCTTTAGTCAATATATTGCTCAAGTTTTCTTTAGTATTCACATACCAGCTTTTTGTTGATGTCATCTATCTTCCCTTCTTTTGTGGGGTATGCTTCAAACCCCAAGTTAGATCAAGGAGAGGTGAACTTTGACATCAACCTTGGTAGCTGAGCTTTCAGGAGACTTGAAGAGGTGGTTAGATGACCCTCAGCTTGATATTTGGATTATATGTTTAGTTTTCCTTTTTAGACAGCTATGTGTGGTGAAGAGATGTACAATGTTATCAAGCTTTGTAATAGCTAGATATATTCCTTTTCTGCTGTTATTTATCGTGTTATGATACATACATGTTGAATGAATTGGTTATCATCCCTTTGGAAAAAAAATTATGTGGTGCTTGGTTCAAGGGATGTTGCCTTTTTATTTCTAGTAGGGAGTGGTTGTCTATGAGATCCCACTAATTATAGTAACTAGGGCAAACTAGGCTATTTAGTAGTTTGGTTGATGTGCTAAAACTAACTTGTATTGACCATGGGGAAGATATCTTTAGGATTCCGGTCATCTTAGATCTGATGTGGGGTTGTTTGCGACCTCTAGTGGTCAACTAATAGTTTGAGTCATACGTCTCAAGCTACCCATGCCTTAATAATATATGAAACTCAACCGCGTAGAATACATGTTCAGTTTCTTTGGAAAATCACAATGGACGATCATTACTTCCTCACTTCTTTTAAGAATGTCATATAACACATATCTTTTCATGCGTAGTTACATGTATCTGTGAATTTTGTTTATGATAATTATTTCATATACACTACCTAGAATTTTTAATCTGTTAAATTATCTATCTTATCTGCTTTAATTAAATAATTCACTGGATAGAAATAAATTTTTTAAGGATTATATCTCTCATTAGGACTTGAGTCTCACTTCATAGGTTTCCACACTCTTTTTAGGTTATCAACAACGTGATCAGACCTGTGATTGTGAGGAGCCATAGTTTGAAGACTTGTAGAAGTTGAGAGGTTGGTTGGGTTGGTTTATTTGTCCTAGAGTCATTCCTATACTCTCAAGTTTGCATATTGTTTTGTACATGATGTATATCGACTCAATTTTTTATTGTAATCTTTGGTTCATGAAATATATAAATGTTGTATTGGTCAACATCTTATGTATACATATTAGGGATGAGCATCGGGCCGGGTCACCCCAGGTTTTGGTAAGCCCAGACCCAGATCCATATTATTATCCGGGCCACGGGCCGGGTTTTTTCCCGAAAAAATTGTAAAAATATGAGCCCGTATCCGGCCCATATAAAAAGTCTAGGTCTAGGGTCGGACTCGGGCCAGCCCATTTTATCAAAATGATTTCCTAGTATACAGGTGCCAGTGCCACCCGATCCCACGCCAGAGGCGACACAGTGCAGTATAGTAGGCCGACGGGGGAATTCGATTTCCCATGGCAGAAGGAGCGAGTGGCGCTGGACATGGACGAGTGGAGCTTCCGGGACGTCTTCTTCTCCTCCGTTGTCGACGGTTCCTCCGCCACGATCGGTTTCCCTGGCGATCGTCTAGGCAGTGCGCTGTGCCGTTCACCGTCCGCCTCGAGGACTTCCCTGGTACGCTCGCTGGAGACCCCGATGAACGGGACGGGATGAACTGCATCTGGAGGTGTGCTGTTCAATAACCGCTAATGTGGGCATGGAGGTTTCCTACTGCGTCGATTGGGATTGGTACCAATGCATCATGAGGGGCAACAACTACCTGCTTCTGTGAATTGAACGGATTAGAAGACGAGGCAACAATAGACATATTGGGGCTCAGAATCTTTCTGCCGTCCTTGTTATTAGCTAAGTTTGGTGATGCCTGTTTGGTGCGAACGTACAAAGATAAATCACTAATTTTGATCCCTTGTTAACTCAATACGAACTGTTTTACTGACATTGGTTAGTAAGTAAATCATTTGGTTTTTTTTGTTCAACAGTTGGTATTTGTACATCAGGCAACCCATATGATACCAACCCATCAGCTCTGTCTCTTAAAAAGAAAATGTATTCGACACTGAAACTTATATCATGTGTCGTTATGTACCAGAAAGGGGTGACAATGTGTCTTTATATTATATGGTATCAATTATTTATGCGGGCCAGATACTGGGTTTTCGGGTCTGGGTTCATGGTGGCCCGAGCCCGGCCCGGATAAGAAAATGGGCCTAAAATACAAGACCGGCCCGCCCATTTAGATCAGTAGGGTCGGGTCTGGGTCAGGTTTGACGGGCCGGGTAGCGGGTTGGGTCGGGCTGGCCCGGTCCGATGCTCAACCCTAATACAGATTATGGCTGAGTCCATTGAACCACAATGTACAGTTACCTGATATGAATATAGCTACGTGAAGTTGGACTTTTTATATGTTCCTTTTGTAATGTTGACAATTTCATTTGGTCTTACTCAAAGCAAGATTACTCAAAACAGAGCGCATAATTATCACTAACAACCACATTACCACAAAACATGATAATTTAATACCTGATATTGCATATCCACTTCAAGTGGAGACATATTACATATGAGTCCACAACTTCCACATGTAACATATCTCATTCCTAAAGATTATTACATAACACTATTCACTGGCTCACTATCCACAACATATTACACATATAACTTGTGCACATATACATGCCATATTTGTACAACAATGGCATGTTGCCAAAAACATCGTATCAATATACAACATCTACAAAAGACCCCCAAAGACCTAAGAGTACATGTAAGACACATAGGACTCTACTACAAAACACTAGCATCATATCCAGCCTTCAAACAACTATTGCTCCTCTTGCTACTCAACTTCAACTACATGATCTTTACCTCATTGTGAACGACCACCTAAAAGATGTGGAAACCCAGAGGGTGAGACCAAACATCCCAAGGAGAGATATAACTCTCCACCAACGCTTATTATAAGCATAAGTAAATAATATTGAGTAGATTAAACATTATAAGAAGATTCAGCTCAATGATATAAGCAAAGCAAATAACATTATTTAAGCAATTTAGGTATCTACAACTGAGCAGTAGAACATATTATGCTTTAATAAGGAATATGAAGAACATATATAATAGTTGATTCCTCTTAGCACATTACAATTCAAGAAATTAGTACAAAGATAAGGCAAGGGGTCATCCAATGTGAATTAGTAAATGACCCTAAGCAAATATATTATACAACTGTATTATGTCTTTTATTATATTCTGAGGATTTGAGTCATACCACCCAAATCCAACTGACCACTGCTAAGTCAAAATCAATGTCATATTAGATCAATGGAAGTTTCAAAATCCATGATCTTCTCCTACACTACTCAGTTAGTTCGAGTATGCACCGCAGTGACATATAGTCAAACTGTAAAGACAACAACTTATAGTCAAAGCTATACAAATATAGAGACAACAACTCATAGTCAAGGCTATGGTCATGTAATATACCTAGCCCGTCTTGGTACAGGTCACAGTGCTAGAAACCATGATATATTGATAACATCCAAATTCAAGCATTTATTCTAAGCATTATTTATAGTTTTGTGTCATTATAGCCTTAATATGCCCAAAAAACCCTAGGTCCTCATCTTTTAGTAATTTGTAGATAGATTCGCTCAACTAGCCAATTTTAGAACCTGTAGGCACCAAACTCAAGAAGATTTCATTTCTCCAGATCCTACCCCACAAACGTCGTGTTTTGTGCACCATCTTTATTTTTGATGGCCAGTCCTTTATCAGAATGCATCCTCACCAATCAGAAGATTCATCGATGTGGGTCCATCAATCACCAATAATAGCCCTCCTCCCCGCGGGGCTGGGTTTGTTCGATGAGGACCGCGACCGTGACCAAGAAGGATGTTGTGATCGTGGCTAAGAAGACAGTGTCGTGACCGTGACACTCAGCACGACCGAGCCCAACTCGGCATGATCAGGCCGAGGCCAAGATGTCGCAACCGATACACCAACACGACCTCAACACACGACTGTGACCACGACACAACCACCTCGACCGCGGGGTCTATCTCGACCAAGGCATCTGCCTCGACCGCTGGATCTACTTCAACCGTGGCATCTGTCTCGACCACAACCCCAGCACGACTGTGCCCATCCTGGCACAGTCGGGCCGAGACTAGGGTAGTGACCAAGGCAGACGTTGCGACCATCTTCTTCCTTCGCCTATTAATATTCACCCCTCATGACCTAGAAAGGGGTTGGGAGATTTTTCTAGTTCAATGTTGTGGTTCTGCACATTCTTGGTTCCCAGATCCCCGTAGGAGAGTTCAGAGGTCTAAAATGGCTGAAGTGCTCATCCTATGTCCATCTCTTTAGTTTGCTTCCATCTACTATCATTTTCCACCACCATTAACCCATATCCTACCATTTTCAGCCATCTTCCACCTCCATATACCCACCAAGCTGTTGTAGGGATGGAATCAATAAAAAAGGAAGACCAGAAGTCCAGAAGACCAAGGAGGATGATCCAAAGACGAGATTCAACCTATACAAAGGCTCAGAAGCGAGAGCCACCTCTCCTTTACGGGCTAAATCTCTTCTTCTCCTTTCTTCTATTGTTCTCCTTTGTTTCTGTATAAATGATATTCTTTCATCATTGTTCAATGCCAACTATGCTTGTGCATGATTAGTTGAGCTCCTTCTTGGCTATGTAGCCTGTTTTGGGCTTGTTTATGTACCTTTACCTTAAGCAAATAGTTTTATTTCAGATCTAGTATGTTTTTTGTTCTATATTCTCTTTCTAGTTATGATTGCTAGTTTGGTTGATCTCTTTCTTACTTGAACTTCTATTTCTTCCTATATCGAGAGATTCACTGTAGAAACAGATAAAAGAAGATAGTTTGTATTGGAATTTGAAAGAAGGACGGTTCAAGGTAATCTGTGCAAAACCGTAGACCCGGGCACGACCGGGCCCACTACTAGGTTCTTCCCAGACCACACATGTTCCTAGCATCTCAGAATATTCTAGACTTGAGAGAGTATCTAGAATATTCTAGGGTGTTTATTTGTCATCCTCGAGAGGGGTTTCGTATCATTGATGGGCTTTAGTCACGTTGCACAAAAGTGAGTGGGATGACCCCACATGAACAGACACCGTAGTACGTGCTATGTTTGGATGTAGGTTGCTTGTTAAGGCATTCAAGGGTTGTCTAAACCTGAGAATGGGTGCATAGACTATCCAACTTGTTGTTACATAGCCATGAACTCTTTGTCTCTAATTAGTAGAATCCTACAAACTCGGTTTTGTTTTCTTTTCTTTGTTTTGTTTTACTTTGTGACATTTTGCTAGACAAGTTCTAGTTCCATAATTTTATCAACTATCAGTTTGTCTTAACTAACTTAAGAGCAAGATCTTAAGCATCCTAAACATCCCCATGTTCATGTGTTCGACACCGTATATCTACTTTGACCCCAAAATAAAGTTGCGGGGGTCCTTGAAGGTTTTGGGTTATAAATTTAAAGTTTGATCCTTTTGAATTTGCCTCCTTTTAGACGTGCAATTTAGGCCTATCATATATAAAACCAATCACCGAGGTACAACTGTAGTTGTTCTGTATCACATCATATCACATGCTCTTCACTGAAACATGATCGCAGTGGTTCTCAAAACACTTGGGATCAAGATGCCAAGGGCACACAATCACTCACAGCTCGCATACTCAACAATATGTGCTCCTAGTTTCCCTTAGGAATTCCCGTTTCATCATTTAGTAATGTACCGACATTGAAGATGGATCTATAGAACATGGAAGTTACATGATTAGGGTTTCACTTGATTAGTTAGGATAATTGGGTATCTTTTAGCATCAATCAAGTTACAACGTATAAGCCCTAAAACAAATTATACAAAACTAAGTGTATGATATAACTCCAGAAGATATTAAATGTATAAGGTGCAAGCGTATCACAATATCACTTGATGTCACTACCATTTGAGGCTATCAACATATCACACAGATATACAAGGCTATCACCATAACTGCACTGCCATGGGATATCAACCCCTCATCACATCATTGGAGGATATCACTTATCACCAGGCATTAAGCCTTTGTCATGTCATATGATCCATCACATAATTATGATCTCAACATGCCTCTTTAAGGCTCATATTCATCACCTGTGTCACATCACATACACGCCATAGAAATCAATAGCTATGGTATTAATTTACCTGCATGGTTAGGATTACATAGCAGAAGAAAGAATACATTATCTCAATTTATTAAATCAAGCAATCTCAACAAGCATATCATGCACTTGAGATTAGGATTAGCATTTCTCTTATAGACAATTAGAGTTTTTGTGCCAATAATTATCATTAAACCCTAGACATGCTATCTCCCACTTTCTTGGAGCACTTTCAGGTTAAGCATCATAATCATCCAATCAAAACATCACTATGTTGTAACCAAAGCACATCATAACACATGTAGAGACCAACATGTCACATGTGTAGCGATCATGGGTGGCTAACACCTTGTTGCGACTACAACATCAGGTGTAGCGACAACACTCATGGGTGTGTGTATCGACCAACCATCAAGATATGTGTTTCGACCAACCATCAAGATGTGTGTTTCGACCAACCATTAAGATATGTGTTTCGACCGCAATACATCACCAACAAGGCTCCATGCCCTTTTACCACAAGGGATCACCAAACACTTGTTGCGACCAAAACAACCCAAACCACTTCGACCTAGAAATCCAAAGCCAAGCATGGTAACGACCACCCGTTAGGGTTAAGGATGTTGTGACCGCAACAACCTCACACATGCCATGTCACACTCCGATCTCACACTAACCACTAATCACGAGATTGGGGCGTGACGGAGGGATTATCACATAAACAATCACTGAGAACTTTTTCTTTTTAAAACCTCGTAATGATATCCGGATTATTTCTGTAAACTAAAACATAATAAACTATTGCGGAAGCATTTCAATTAAACTGGCTAGAGAACATAAATAGAGTTTACAACATGTAACATTGTTTAACAGAAAGTAAAACATAACAGATAATTTACATCTTTTACTCATTCTCCATACATACTCTCTCTCTCCCACACCATGTCCCAAGGACCGAGGGGAAAGGATTAAGAGACCACTATCTAACTAACTACATATACCTTCTACTGACTAGGGTGGTAAGATCCTTTAGATTCCTGGAACTGTCGCTGACCTGAAAATGTTTGAGTAGAGGAGTGAGCCTACTCGCTCAGTGAATAGTTTTTCATTTAACTATCACTAAACAACTCGTCAAGTTTATTATTCAGATTAATATACAAGAAATACTACACTGAGCAGTTCTAAAACAATATAATTGAAATAACAAAGAATGTAAATATTGCATCCAAAGAATACCTACTAGAAGACTATGCTCTAGTCTTCCTTAACTCTTTCATTTATAAAGAACTCTGTGAACCTATATGATCATATTTTAGCTTATGCCCTGATCTTATGTAGTGTACTCTACATATGAGACTCGCAGTGCACTACGGCCACACCGTACAAAACTTAGTGACACCCCGGGAAATGCTAAGTCTGACTGCTCTCGTCCTGGTCTACTACAGGACCTCACTGCACTCTCAAAAGAGTGTAAACTGGACTCCTCCTAACCTGAGCACACAGGCGGAGTGTCGAGCTGTGCCCGTCTGGACTGTCCTCCAGGTAGGTCACACGACTACTCGACCATCTGGACTGTCCTCCAGTAGGTGTCTCTCTCTCCAACCATCTGGACTGTCCTCCAGTAGGCTGCCAACCGTCTGGATTGTCCTCCAGTTAGGCCGTTTCATCCCCTTAAGATCGTAGACCGCACAAAGGGGATCCTACGGTGTTCAGGGCACCTAAGTCTAACATTAACATTTTAGGTACATTTTAAACAGAAATCATAACTCATTTAACATTTCTCACAAGGCTCACACGGCCTGCCATATCATATCATAAGAAACATCATAACTCATGTATTCAACATATATCATGTCTCAGTAACATCCCTTTCTAGGGCATGTCATATCTCATCACCTGAAATTCACGAGATATGTATTGTGAAAATAAGAAACCCTATAGTATATATATACCAACTCAAAGAGAATAAGCATGTAAAGTTAAATGCACAAGAAACATACAATTCAACAGTTAAGCATCACCACATCTCATACTGAGAATTTTGATATCAAAATACTTGATTCATTGTACACCCTATTCTTAGGGTTTCAGTTACCTCATTCACTTATCACATGGCAACACCCTATCCTTATATCATGCATGCACGTAGATTTAAAATTCATAAATATCCCAAATTCAAGTCAATTTGGCACGTGCATATTGAATTCATTCAATTGAACATCTTAGTGCACTGCTAAGAGTAATTTACTTCACATAAAAGAAATCATCTGTAGTATTTCTATTCCAGTAATTGTATTAAGCACTTTTGATTTCCATTGCACCAAATAAAATCATTAAACTGTTCTACACTGATCAGAAGCTGTTCTAGATCATGTATAATCATACAGAAGCAATTTATAAAATAAAATTCAAGTTTCATCAAATACTGATAAAACGCCTGATAACCACTGATATCAGTGCAAAAATGCACAGTTTACCGAAAAATTCCAACGAAGGAGTTAAATGATGATAACTAAATGAACTCCTACTCACCGTTATTTGGACTGTCCGGATTCGTCTAGAAATGTGCTCAGGGCCTATTTCTGGGCGAAATTTGGTTTCCTTCTACCTTTTATATTTCAATTTCATGGTCCTATAGCGTCAAGCTACTACACGGTCAAACAGGTTGGCCGAGAACTAGCTAAGATCTCATACGCGGCTGGGGGTTACGGAAACTCACCGGGACCTCAAGGTAGGATCTAAAGGTGGCAGTTCTTGCTGCTAGGCGCACCCTAGGAGGCACCCTTGTTGCTGCGCTCTTGCTGCTGCTGCAACTGCAGCTTGGCTGCCGGTCGCCCAAACGGCAGGGTGGGTTGCAGGTTGCTAACGGAAATAAAAAGAAGAAGAACAAGGGTGGTCGGGGCCGAGCGCAACTAAGCATGGCTAAGGGATAATGGTCGCCGCATCAAACCTCCCCTATAGCAGCCGATCGAGCTTCTCCTCGCTGCTCCTTCACGCAGCAATTGCTGCTGCTAGGTGGAGTACTTTCTAGGGTGGGGGAAGGAGGAAAGATGGAGAAAGGAAGGAAAGAGGAAGAAGAAGAGGAGTAGGGTGCTAGGCTAGATCGGAGCTAGGGCTCCTTGGATCGCCCAAAATCGCCCCTTCTGCTACTGAAATCGAGAGCAGGTCGGTGCCTGCTCAAGCGGCTGTTCGCGTGAAAGAGATAAGGGTGGGAAGGAAAGAAAAGAAAGAATAAAAAGCCAAAAACTGGAAAAAATTACACTATAGGTCCAAGAAAACTAAAAATAGCATAAGTTTTGTCTCGAAGGTCCTTTTTGAATGATTGCTTTTGTAAAACTTCGATAACGGAATTCACTACAACCTCGAAGTGAGAAATCACAATTATCATCTTGTCACCACTGGTCAAGGCACCAATTACACCTGGAGTACTTATTCAAGTTAATTAACTTAATGATCATCATTGCTATAATCATTAATTACCTCAGATGATTCAATCTCAACTATTGATTCATCACGTAGCTTATATTGATTAACCATGTTGTTTAATAGGGTGCTTAGCACTAACCAAGGTGCTTACTGATTTATCACAGAGTGGGTCATAACAATCTCCCTCCCTTATAAGAATTTCGTCCCGAAATTCCTAAAAGAGAAAAGGAAACTTGTTACGCATCTCAGATTCAAGCTCCCTCGTAGCTTCCTCTAGGTTATGATTCCTCCATAGAACTTTCACTAACGGTATCTCGTGATTCTTAAACTTCTTGATCCTCCGATCAATTATCTATACAGGTCCCTCAACATAGGACACATCTTGTCTGAGTTGTGCAGGTTTTGGGTCTATTATCTTCTCTGTGCCAGGATAATACTTCTTTAACATCGATACATGAAATACATAATCTATATTAGCCAACTCAGATGGCAAATCCAACTTATAGGCTATAGGTCTAATCCTCTCAATGACAGGATGTGGGCCCATGAACCTAGGAGTCAGTTTGCCTCTCTTACCAAACCTCAACACTTCTTTCCACGGTGAAACCTTCAGATATACCTCATCACCAACCTCAAACTCAAGAGGTCTACGTCGTCTCTCAGCATAACTCTTCTGCCTGTCCTGTGCAGCTTTCAACTGCTCTCTGATCACATATATCTTCTCTGTAGTCATATCCACTATCTCTGGCCCAAGAATCTCTTTCTCACCTACCTCGTACCAACATACAGGTGATCTACACTTTCTCCCATACAGAGCTTCATACGGTGCCATACCAAGACTAGAATGGTAGCTATTGTTGTATGCAAACTCCATAAGGCTCAAGTGTTCTTCCCAACTTCCTCTGAACTGCAAAACACATGCTCTCAGCATGTCCTTAAGAATTTGAATGGTCCTCTCTGACTGACCATCCGTCTATGCGTGGAAAGTTGTACAGAATCTCAACTTTTGTCCACTGATTTCAAAAACCTGGATGTGAACTTAGGATCCCTACCTGATATAATTGAAACTAGAATACCATGCAACCTGACTATCTCATCCACGTATATCTTAGCCAACTTTAGGACATCAAAGGTTGACTTAACATGAAGAAAGTGAGCAGACTTAGTCAGTCTATCCACAATCACCATATCGAGTCACAACCTTTAGGTGTCCTGGGCAACCCTATCACAAAATCTATTTTGATATATTCCCATTTCCATTCTGGTATAGGGAGAGATTGCAATATAGATGCAGGTTTCTGGTGCTCAACCTTAACCTGCTGACACACACTGCACCTAGTCACATACTCAACTACATCCTCTTCATACCAGGCCACCAATACAACTCCTTGAGATTCATGTACACCTTAGTGTTGCCTGGAAGCATCACATACATCAATGCATGTGCTTTCTTAAGAATCTTTTCTTTCAAATCACTGTCTCGAGATACACACAACCTGTCATGCTAATACAACACACCATCATCTGAAAACCTGAACTTTTGTCTTTTTCCCTTTGTCATATCATGCATGATCTGTTGTAACTCACTATCATTTTACTGAAGTTCCTTAATTTGATCATAAAAAGTAGGCTTGACTTGCATCTATGCAATCAAACCACTCTGTTCTGTCACCCCAAAGTCTATGTTCAACTTCCGCATTTCTACTAGCAGGTCTCTCTTGAAACATGCCATAGAGAATGCATCAGTTGTTGAACTTGACTTCCTACTGAGGGCATCTGCTACCACATTCACTTTTCCAGGATGATAATCTATCATTATATCATAATCCTTAATCAATTCTAATCATCTCCGTTGTCTAAGATTCAGATCCTTCTGGGTAAAGATATATTTTAAGCTCTTATGATCTATAAACACCAGGCACACCTCACCATAAAGATAGTAACGTCATGTCTTATGAGCATGAACTACAACAACTAATTCCAGATCATGTGACGAGTAATTCTCCTCATTCTATGCTACTTACTTCTTGTTACTTATCCTTCTCATTTTGATCATATAAAATAAGCATCCCAAAAAAAAATTGAAACACACAAGGTAAGAATAGATTATTCCTCATTCTTATTATTACTGTAAGAATTTATTTCATATCACACTTCACTTATATTGTATTTCTCCTTTTATTTCAAACACATTTGTTACATTTCAAATTTGTATCTTACTCTTTTCTCTGAATCATTTTCATATTGTTTATCTACCTTTCAGATTAACTACCTTTAAACCCTGGATTACTATCAATACTAATTTACTTTTCATAGTGCAAATCTCATGATTTTGTTTTATAAAGATGCTAGTATTCAAGGTCAAATCACTAGCGACATCCCTTGAACTACTTCAACTCTAAACATTCTAGGGTTTGATCCTTATCAGTAACATAGCATTATTGTGATGTGACTTTGCTTCCTTAGTTTGAAATCAAACTTTAGATCTCATAAGTTTTACTCAAGTCTTCCTTATCTTATCACTGGAATTTCCTTCCTCTTACTTGAACATCCAGATAAGTTACATTCTCAATTTACCCTGCTAGGGTTTCATCATCATATTGTGTGTCATTGTTTCATTCACTTAGACGTCTCTACCATGGTAGCTATGTATCATATATGATGCATTCATTTTCAAAATTACGCATTTATTCTTTTTTTTTCTTTTTTTTTGGAACTAGTTTGTTAGTCCATAGAGACTTAGAATCCAAAGGTAGTATGTATGAATGTATTCAACTTTATAATAAAGATATACATTCCATACTCTCAATTATGTCATGCAATCTTCATTCTTTAATCAAGGTCATCATTTCTATCATTTCTCTTGATTCAACTAAATTTCTTATCCTGGTCTTATGATTTACATAAGGCTCTTAATTTCTATATACTTATTGTATACTTAACTCTTTTCTTCTATTTTCCATTTGCTTTGAAGTACATAAAAATATTTTACTTTATTACATAATCCATTCCATAGTTGATTCTTACTATCTTAGCCCTTACATACTTTTCTCATATCTTTTCCATATTCTCATATTTAGAGTTCATATAACACTAATCATTAAACTTAATTTGAACCTTATATCGTGTTCCTTTATTTCCAATTAAGGATTGCTCATACGAGACTCCAACATTGAGCCTCCGATATCAGTTCCAACAGATTCTTAGCTATTCTAATCTTTCCCATATGTTTCAACATCTTAGTGTATGTACATTTTTACTATGATATGTCAGATTTATCCAGAGTCCATTCTTATTATACTATTTATAGGAGTTGTTAGATCCCAGTAACACATCTTGTCAGCCGGACCAGGCCGAACCTGCAGTCCTGAAGCCAAGAGCTACTCAGGATTAACCAACTCCTATTAATCTCAAACATGTGGAAAGAATATCCACTTAGGGCAAACTCATTTAAACATAACTTTTGGTCTACTTGATACAAAGAATATAAACAATAAATAAATCACTTCATGACACACAACGATATAAAGGAATCATATTTATTCTACTAACTGAAAATCTAAATTCATGCATATAAGAGCATTTCTAGTGATTTTCCAATCAAATAAACAATAATAAACAAGAGATGTATCGCATCCTATGTTTAATCTCTTACTTCCACATTAATTTCTGGCTTCTTAACCCTAAGATTTCTAGGGTTTCTCTCTATCCTATCCTTCCTCTGCATACCTGTCCAGGGCATCCAGAGAAGAATAGACAGAGTAGCTTGATATTGGTCAATCTAAGTACTCAGACACCTGGCCAGGGTATCTAAACACTCAGACCTCTCAGAGCTAAAAACACATCATTTCTTATCGATCTAAATTTTAACTCTATCTTTTGATCATAATGATCCCTGACGACTCAACCTAAGTTCTCAACTTGATCCTCATGACCACATCATCTTCCTACCATCTACAATAATGTAACAGAACATTTCCTGTTATAAAATTGTAGTTAGAAGGAAGACACCTAAGTCCTAATCCTATTGGTCTCTTGTCGTCCCCTGACCTTGACTTAGAGTAACCATGTACTGAACCTATGCTCTGATACCAAGATGTCACACCCCGATCTCACACTAACCACTAATCACGAGATTGGGGCGCGGCGGAGGGATTATCACATAAACAAATCACTGAGAACTTTTTCTTTTTAAAACCTCGTAATGATATTCGGATTATTGCTGTAAACTAAAACATAATAAACAATTGCGGAAGCATTTCAATTAAACTGGCTAGAGAACATAAACAGAGTTTACAACATGTAACATTGTTTAACAGAAAGTAAAACATAACAGATAATTTACATCTTTTACTCATTCGCCATACATACTCTCTTTCTCCCACACCATGTCCCAAGGACCGAGGGGAAAGGATTAAGAGACCACTATCTAACTAACTACATATACCTTCTACTGACTAGGGTGGTAAGATCCTTGAGATTCCTGGAACTGTCGCTGACCTGAAAATGTTTGAGTAGAGGAGTGAGCCTACTCGCTCAGTGAATAGTTTTTCATTTAACTATCACTAAACAACTCGTCAAGTTTATTATTCAGATTAATATACAAGAAATACTACACTGAGCAGTTCTAAAACAATATAATTGAAATAACAAAGAATGTAAATATTGCATCCAAAGAATAACTACTAGAAGACTATGCTCTAGTCTTCCTTAACTCTTTCATTTATAAGGAACTCTGTGAACCTATATGATCATATTTTAGCTTATGCCCTGATCTTATGCAGTGTACTCTGCATATGAGACTCGCAGTGCACTACGGCCACACCGTACAAGACTTAGGGACACCCCGGGAAATGCTAAGTCTGACTGCTCTCGTCCTGGTCTACTACAGGACCTCACTACACTCTCAAAAGAGTGTAAACTGGACTCCTCCTAACCTGAGCACACAGGCGGAGTGTCGAGCCGTGCCCGTCTGGACTGTCCTCCAGGTAGGTCACACGACTACTCGACCATCTGGACTGTCCTCCAGTAGGTCTCTCTCTCTGCAACCATCTGGACTGACCTCCAGTAGGCTGCCGACCATCTGGACTGTCCTCCAGTTAGGTCGTTTCATCCCCTTAAGATCGTAGACCGCACAAAGGGGATCCTACGATGTTCAGGGCACCTAAGTCTAACATTAACATTTTAGGTACATTTTAAACAGAAATCATAACTCATTTAACATTTCTCACAAGGCTCACACGGCCTGCCATATCATATCATAAGAAACATCATAACTCATGTATTCAACATATATCATGTCTCAGTAACATCCCTTTCTAGGGCATGTCATATCTCATCACCTGAAATTCACGAGATATGTATTGTGAAAATAAGAAACCCTATAGTATATATATACCAACTCAAAGAGAATAAGCATGTCAAGTTAAATGCACAAGAAACATACAATTCAACAGTTAAGCATCACCACATCTCATACTGAGAATTTTGATATCAAAATACTTGATTCATTGTACACCCTATTCTTAGGGTTTCAGTTACCTCATTCACTTATCACATGGCAACACCCTATCCTTATATCATGTATGCAGGCAGATTTAAAATTCATAAATATCACAAATTCAAGTCAATTTGGCACATGCATATTGAATTCATTCAATTGAACATCTTAGTGCACTGCTAAGAGTACTTTACTTCACATATAAGAAATCATCTGTAGTATTTCTATTCCCGTAATTTACTTCACATATAGTATTTCTATTCCAGTAATTGTATTAAGCACTTTTGGTTTCCATTGCACCAAATAAAATCATTGAACTGTTCTACACTGATCAGAAGCTGTTCTAGATCATGTATAATCATACAGAAGCAATTTATAAAATAAAATTCAAGTTTCATCAAATACTGATAAAACGCCTGATAACCACTGATATCAGTGCAAAAATGCACAGTTTACCGAAAAATTCCAACGAAGGAGTTAAATGATGATAACTAAATGAACTCCTACTCACCGTGATTTGGACTGTCCGGATTCGTCTAGAAATGTGCTCAGGGCCTATTTCTGGGCGAAATTTGGTTTCCTTCTACCTTTGATATTTCAATTTCATGGTCGTGTAGTGTCAAGCTACTTCACGGTCAAACAGGTTGGCGGAGAACTAGCTAAGATCTCATACACGGCTGGGGGTTACGGAAACTCACCGGGACCTCAAGGTAGGATCTAAAGGTGGCAGTTCTTGCTGCTAGGCGCACCCTAGGAGGCACCCTTGCTGCTGCGCTCTTGCTGCTGCTGCAACTGCAGCTTGGCTGCCGGTCGCCCAAACGGCAGGGTGGGTTGCAGGTTGCTAACGGAAATAAAAAGAAGAATAACAAGGGTGGTCAGGGCCGAGCGCAACTAAGCATGGCTAAGGGATAATGGTCGCCGCATCAAACCTCCCCTATAGCAGCCGATCGAGCTTCTCCTCGCTGCTCCATCACGCAGCAATTGCTGCTGCTAGGTGGAGTACTTGCTAGGGCGGGGGAAGGAGGAAAGATGGAGAAAGGAAGGAAAGAGGAAGAAGAAGAGGAGTAGGGTGCTAGGCTAGATCGGAGCTAGGGCTCCCTGGATCGCCCAAAATCGCCCCTTCTGCTACTGAAATCGAGAGCAGGTCGGTGCCTGCTCAAGCGGCTGTTCGCGTGAAAGAGATAAGGGTGGAAGGAAAGAAAAGAAAAGAAAGAATAAAAAGCCAAAAACTGGAAAAAATTACACCATAGGTCCAAGAAAACTAAAAATAGCATAAGTTTTGTCTCGAAGGTCCTTTTTGAATGATTGCTTTTGTAAAACTTTGATAACGGAATTCACTACAACCTCAATGTGAGAAATCACAATTATCATCTTGTCACCACTGGTCAAGGCACCAATTACACATGGAGTACTTATTCAAGTTAATTAACTTAATGATCATCATTGCTATAATCATTAATTACCTCAGATGATTCAATCTCAACTATTGATTCATCACGTAGCTTATATTGATTAACCATGTTGTTTAATAGGGTGCTTAGCACTAACCAAGGTGCTTACTGATTTATCACAGAGTGGGTCATAACATGTCATGTCGATCGAAGCACTCACATAAGCAACAAACCAAAGCATGAACACAAGGGTGTAATGACCAAGGACAACAAGGATTGTGTGCCAACAGAAACAAATATCAAGAAATAACATGTTGACTGCAACCAAGCCAAAAGAACCACTTGTATCGACCAAAAGCATCATAATGGGTGTAGAGACCATCAAGGTCAAACTACCTCAGCCACACATAACCATCCTAAAAATAGAGATAAACCATGATCAAATCAGATGGTAAACGTCATAGACACTAAGAAACATCAAGGAGGAAAGACTCCATACAAGATGGACATCAAAAACCCTAAACTATCGCCATAAAACCATACATAGAACAATCATGATAAGAGAAGAAACCATGTGTCAAGATCATGAAAACTGATCAAAACCTCAAGTAAAACATGATGGCCTAACCGTATAATAATGATAAAACCAAGGATCATGATGCATGTAATAACTTCACCTCAGAAATTGGGTAAATAAATATAGGGTTTAGGAAAGAGAGCAACTATATAAGAATACTACAAAGTCATAACCCTAGATCATTAACACATCACCAAGAATCTTACTATCATGCTTTATAGATGAAAATCAAGAACATGCAAATAAGATTATGAGGCAATAATAGAAAGGGAAGAGAGTTATATAACCCATCTTATGTAGAGAATCAAGCTCCAAAGATCACAAGCTCCAAGGGAGGGAAAGAAGCTCCAACCATGATCAACTCCAATGCCAAAAGATCAGCTCAAAAGAAAAGAACAACATGGTCAAAGAATAAGAGGGTAAAAATCCTAGGTCGAACAAGAAAAAAAAAAGAAGAGAGCTTCATCTCACATAGGTACCACCATGATCAAACCATAGTCTCTGACCTATGTGAAGAGAAGATCCTCAAAGAATAGCCACCATGGTTGCACCATAGTCTCTCAGCCAAGAAGGAAGAGGTAGGGTGCAAAAGAAAATGAGATCAAGGGTTTAGAACCACTTACTAAGAAAGAAGATCACCACAAAGGAGATGATCAAGCCCTAGATCACCACATGTAAGGTTGATTGGCCAACAAAGCTCCAAGATTAGTCCTCTTTTGCTCCACAAAGGTCCATGGATGAATAGAAGGGAGGAGAGAAATAGTAGAGCCCAAAAGGATACTTGCATGTGAAGAAGAGAGGTTAAATACACAAGGTAGGAGGGAAACAAGGGGGTTATGAGGTGTCAACACACGAGAGCACCAAAAGGACACTTGTCCATCAAGGAAACAACCATGCAACCACATAACACATGATTTCATCTATGAGTAATATAACCCAAGGAGTGTAGTGACTACCTAGGTCAGATACATCCCATGTTGCGGTTGAAACACACCAAGGTAGACCATGTAGCGATCGCTACACTAGGTCACTCACTCAACATGGTCGAAACACTGCACTAAGAGACAAAATCCAATCGATCAAACCTCATCTAGGTCACCATGGTCAAGGCAAACAACACCTAGGGTAAGTGTTGCGGTCACAACACACACAAACCTAGGAAGGTCAACACATAAAAACAAAGCAAAACCCTAATCTCCCATGTGATGTCACATCATCAACCATGATCCAAGAAAGGCGCCCCTATGCTCCTTTCTCTCTCTCATGATTCCAATACATAGAGGGCACACTCTACTTGTGACAAATTGCAAGATAACCCTCATAATGGGTAAATTACAATTTGGTCCAAAACAAGGATACATAGCTCAAACATCAACCAAACATGACCAAACTAAAAACATAAGATTGTCACATGTTATTAAAGCATATGAAGAGATTATATTAAGGTTCTAAGCATCAAATCCAGAAAAGATAACAAGGTTAGCCCAAAAGCCAGATCAGGGGTCTTACACCTACTCTCTTCATGCATGCCTTAGTTTTTGCTCTAGAATCATATAAAAATGTTAAAAAGATGGTTATCTTAGGTGTTTTTTTGGTATAATCGATGGTAGTATGAATCTTTAAGTTACATTTACCATTTATGGAGGTTTTTTTGTGTAAAGTGAATTTTTCTTTGAATATACTAAGTCTAAAATTCGTGATTTAGGTGTTTTGCCTACCTAAATATGTCGCATACATGTGATATTTTGATGCCTCATATACATGAATCTAACCCATACATTTTCTCTGTTATATAATGATTACCTATGGTGTTTATAAATTTTAATCTACTATTATGATGATGTGATGGTGGTTAGACAAAACCCTAAGTTTGATGGTAGCTTATCCACATTAAAACATTCATTGTTGAGATACTATCAAATACAATTATTTATGTTCTGAACATAGTGATTGGACTTGATATTCTCTAATATGAGGTTGATTCTCCTTACTACCAAAAATAGATACATACACCATGATGGGTAGTACAAAATAATTTTATATGTTTTATATCTTCTGAGGTTACAATCCATCATTTATTTTATAAAATCATTAGGTCTTATATGTAACTTGTTTGATGTAGTAAAAAATACCCAATTGGCTAATTAACCAAATATAACCTTAATCATGTAGTGTTCTATGTTCGTAGATCTAACTGAGTGACATGACTTGCTGGATAGTAAAACGAGTTTCCTTGGAACAATCTCATATTGTGAGAGGGAGCTCGAAGTCATATACTTTTGAGAATACAAGGTTACAGGAAGAGTTTTCTCTATCAACATAATTTCAAGGTATTTTGAGTGCAACTGTGACCGTTTCTCAGTTTATGTGTATGAGGGCGACTGCGGTCGTAACTTAGATCTGAGGGTTGTGTACCATGGTTTCTAGTATTGTGACATGTATACCCAGGGCAAACTGTGTTATTTAGTAGTTTAGCTAATGTTCCATTACGACTGAATCATATTGACCGAGGGGAAGAGATCTTTAAGATTCCGATCATCTAAGATCTTATACGGGGTTGTTTACGACCTCATAGTGGTGAGCTAGTAGTTTGAGTGGTATGCAACATCCCATGGTTTGAGGCCTCGGATAAAACACTCTTAAAAGGAATGATTGGACTACCCATATCACCAAGGTGCACCTCTTTTTCAGGGAGCCCATCTCTAAAGAACTCCATAGTTAAGCGTGCTTAGCTTGGAGTAGTACTAGGATGGGTGACCAGTCGAGAAGTTGACCCTGGCTTGCGCGTGAGTGAGGAAAAAGCACGTTGTTAAGGCTAGTGGTGGTATGTGGGGACAGTCATCATTCCTAAAACTCTACTAGAGCCTTGGGCAGTGGGCCCGGACGTTACAAATGGTATCAGAGCCAATTCCCCTCCAGTAGGTGGGGCCCACATGGACATGGCATGCCAGTCTTGAGCCGTGCGGTCCAGGCATGTAGGAAAGGGTTGTCCATGGTTGACGTAGCCACCCTTGCACTGGTATTCCGTGATCGGGAGTTGGGTGTCCATGGGCCATTGTGGGTTTGCACTGAAATGGGAAAGCGATTATGAGGCCTTATAGTTGAGCCTTGACGAGGACGTCAAGAGTCTAAGTGGGGGAGATTGTAACATCCCAGGATTTGAGGTCTCGGATAAAACACTCTTAAAAGGAATGATTGGACTACCCATATCACCAAGGTGCACCTCCTTTTCAGGGAGCCCATCTCTAAAGAACTCCGTAGTTAAGTGTGCTCAGATTGGAGTAGTACTAGGATGGGTGACCAGTCAGGAAGTTGACCCTGGCTTGCACGTGAGTGAGGAAAAAACATGCTGTTAAGGCTAGTGGTGGTCTGCGAGGACAGTCGTCATTCCTAAAACTCTACTAGAGCCTTGGGCAGTGGGCCCATGTGTTACATGGTATGTCTCGAACTATCCATGACTTAATAATATATGCAACTCAGTCGTGTAGAATACCTGTTAAGTTTCTTTGACGAATCACAATGGATGCCAATTACTTCCTTGCTTCTTTTAATAATGTCATATAACACATATCTTTTCATGCATAGTTACCTGTATCTACAAATTTTATTTATGTTGATCATTTTATATACACTTCCTAGTCTTTTTAAGTTGTTAAATTATCTATCTTATATGCTTTATTTAATAATCCACTAATAAGAAATACATGTTATTTGGGGTTATATCTCATGTTGAGACTTGAGTCTCACCTCATAGGTTTCCACACTCTTTTTAGGTGATCAACAACGTGGTTAGACCCGTGATTGTGAGGAGCCACAGTTTGAAGACTTATAGAAGTTGATAGGTTGGTTGGGTTGGTTTAATTGTCCTAGATTCGTCCCTATACTCTTAGGCCCGTGTAATTTTTTTTGTACAATATATTAACTCAATTTTTGGTTGTAAGTTTTGGTTCATGAAATTCTAAATGTTATATTGGACAACATCTTATGTATACAAATTGTGGCTGAGTCCATTGAACCACACTGTACAATTACTTGATATAAATATAGATATGTGAAAAAGCGCGGCTGCGGGTTCTGCTCTCGCGATCGCCAAGACGTTTTAGGGTTCGCTCGCCGCCGACCCTGCTCGGGGGGGAAGGAGGTTGGCTGTCCGAGCGCAACACTTCCACTTCTCCCCCTGGGCTTCTCTCCTTCCTCGACTTCATCTTCATCTGCGTGGTTCTTTGACCGGGGTCTCTGCTTTCCCCCCTCCTTCGCCCGCCCTTCTAAGCGACGTTGTGTTTCGGCTAGCGGCAGTGGCGTTTTGGGGGCTGGGCGGGGGTCTGGCTCACTCCGGAGGCGTGTGGGCGTGGGCGACGGCTCGTGAGGTCCTGTTCTCCGGCTGGCGGTCCCTTGGGAGCCCGTGCTCTCTCCGGTGACGTGAGGGCGTGGGCGTCTCGTGCGTGCTGGTCGCGGCGCCTGGAGGAGCTTCTGCACCATCTCCTTCCTCCCTTCCTTTGTCTGCGCGATCTGGTTCTTGGGCGGCGGGTCCTTGCTGACCGCCAGAGATCCCGATCAAGCGCCCTCTTCGACTGTGGCGGTGCTGGGGGCGACGTGGGATGGGGACGAGGAGGAGGAGATGGCGGTTCTTGGCTGGTGTGGGGATGGGCGGCGGATGGTTGCTTTAGTTTTTTTTTTCTGCTTAGGTTTTTCTGTGTAGGTTTGTCTGTCTGTGGCAGGTTTCTTCTGTCCTGTTTGCCACCGTCTGTAGGTGTTTCCTAGTTGTGTAGTTTGGTTTTGTTCCTCCAGTGCGAGTGCTTGCGTCGTTTTGTTGGTCGTGTCGTGCCGCGGGTTCCTTCTTTGGCAGACGGTGAGCTCGGGCATCCCTTGGTGCTCTAGGCTGAGGAGGAGGAAGCTGGGTTTTGGGCTTCGTGTGGATCTTCCACCCCCTGTTCGCAGTGGTGGTCGGGAGTGGTGGTGGAGTTCCCGGCACCCTCTACTCCCCACCTTTGTATCTGCATGAGCCATCCTTCCTTTGTATCTGTATCACTGGGGTTTGGCCTCCTTCCCGGGTCTGCTGGTTGGCAACCTTAGTGTGTCGCTAGTTGTTGTTTTCTCGTCCTGTTTGGTGGGGCGTGGTGTATGTATTGTTAGTTTTGTGTCGTTGCTTTGGGGTCAAGCTCTTTGTCGGGTGATCTTTCGTTGTCTTTAGGATGGTGATCTCTGTCAGTGGCTTTGCATACTCCTCTCAAGATGTACTCATAGGTTCTGGTAGATTGACGAATTCCATCCCAGATAGCTGTTTGAGACAACCACTATTAGAGGTGGACGGCGCAGAAGCGTACCTATCGCATCCCAATCTGAGCCTTGTGCTATGTCTTTCCACAAAAGGAGTTGTTGCTTGGTTACTTGTTGTGAGATGTCTATCTTGTAGATGTTGTATGGCTTACTTTTAATGATATTGAGCTATTTTCAAAAAAAAAATATAGATATGTGAAGTTAGACTTTTATGTGTTCCTTTTGTAACCAAAAATGATTTGGTAACACGCGCTTACCGTCAAGCGCAGCTCACGCGCAAGGCAGAAGGTGGTTTTGAGAAATTTTGAGAAGTTTTGCCTTTTGAAGGTGGTTTTTGGATGATGACATGACAACATTTAATTGGATGGGTTGGTAGAGGGTGTGTAATGTGTAAATAATTTATTTTGCTTATAACTTTTGGACCGTGATGAATTTTTTGACGAAATAAAAACCGTTTGATTCATTATGAAAAATGAAATTCAACAAGACTAATATTGATATATTTTTAACAAAAAAATATAAAAATGATATGAATATGTTATTCTGGGTGTCAATTAACCATTTTTAGGTGTCATAAGGCATTTATGGGTGTCATTAGGCATTTGTGGGCGTCGTTATAATATTAAGTGTAAGTGAACCATTTTAGGCGTCAAATAACCATATTTGGGTGTCATTAGCTATTTATGGGTGTCTTTGGGTGTCATTAGCTGTTTTTGGGTGCCAATAAGTTATTTGGGTGTCGTTATGTTGTTTTGGTTGTCGATACCTTATTTGGGCGTCATTTTAAACTTTTGGGTGTCAATGAACCATTTTGGGCGTCGATTACCTTATTTGGGCACCATTTTTATACTTCTGGGTGTCAATGCACCATTTTGGGTGTCAATTAACTATTTTTGGGTGTCAATAATTATTTATAGGCGTCATAGTATCCAAAATGTCTTATGTGGGCGTCATTTTAAACTTCTGGGTGTCAATGAACGATTTTGGGCGTCAATTACCTTATTTTGGGCATCATCTTCATATTTGTGGGTGTCAACGAACCATTTTCTGCGTCGACTAACTATTTTTTGGGTGTCAATAACCATTTATGGGTGCCATAACATCCAATGTCTTATTTTAGCGTCATTTTAAACTTCTGAGTGTCAATGAACCATTTTGGGCGTTTTTAGGTGTCAATAATCATTTATGGACGCTATAGTTTGTTGTCAATTAAACTATATATATCATTTTTTTATTTTTTTTCTCAAAAATATGCCAATATTAGGATTGTTAGATTGTATTTTTTGTAACAAAACCAACGATTTTTATTTTATTAAAAATTTATTTACAGTTCAAAAGTTATAAGCGAAACAAATTTATTTGCCTATTGCATAATTTCAAAAAGACCAACCAATCACCATCCGCCACGTGGTGCGGCTTAGATGGGCTAATTTCACGGCTGGTTTCCCAACGCGTGAAACCGCTCACGCGCGGGTGTGAGCGTCCCGTAAGCTTAGTCCTTTTGTAACGTAGACAATTTCATTTAGACTTTAGTCTTAATTATGTATGGTTTTGATATCAACGTTCTAATTTTTGAACAATCTCATTTAGGATGTCACACCTTTGATGTCCGACCATTCTAAATTAACTTAATAATCATTTGCCACAATATTTACTCAGAATTTCTAACCTTTATGAAGAATTTTGAATTTTAAACATAGACAAATGATAGACATGTATATTTTGTAACATACACATTCTAACATACACTGATTTGTTATAAGAATTTGAAATTTTGAGTATGTCACTATGCTTATCTTGTAACAGAAAACAACATGAGTTGGATTTGACCGCAACCCACAATCCAAGTATATAGGTTGTGTTTGGTAAACGACCATGATAGATTTATGTGTCATGGATAAATTAAACAATGATATATTAACTACGTGTAAGATGACAGTTGTTTGGAGTGACGACAAACAAAGTCGTAAGGCAAGATGTACGCTGTTTGGTACATGTGTACTTATGCTGCGTTTAATTGGACAATCTATTATACCCTACACATAAGTAACATTGCATGTATTGAACAGTGGGATAGAAGGGTATTGCAGGAAAAATTGGCAGATACGACAAATAAACTTGTTTCCTACTGCAAGGATTTGGTGCGGCAGGTCGTTCAAAGATTTATTGACCAAATTATTCGTACTGCAACTTATTTATTTTTTAGTCCGCATAACAAACACAGATTAAAATACCAATTAGATTCGGTTGCGACGGCGCATCAAACACAGCCATAACATAAGCTTCTGGACATATAAACTGTGAAATTGTCGGGACGAAATCTGACTCACGACTCGCTAGTAAAATTTGACCCGATTACGTGGTTTAGTAAACCTGCAAATACCCGAACTTATACAATTCACGGAAGATGCCTAGTTTATAATGTGGCAAGTGATGTGGTTTTGCCGGCAACAACGCCTGGAGTTGTGGGGGATGAAATCCTAGATTTATCAAGGGCGAATCTTCTCCTACGCGAGTGCCGTAGGAGAGAACCTGATCGGGGCATCTTCCAGCATCCCGTCTTGAATCTAACATCGTCTGGTGCATCTTCCAGCAGTCCGATTCAGACGATTCATCTTGTTTAATGGAGAACGGCGGTGTCAATTACTTCGTGTTTAATCATCAGAAGAACTGCTATGCATCTGTATATGAATCATTATTGTACAGATTGAACCCTCATCAAAAGCAAAACGAGGGATTGCCACTCGGGCATCCTATCTTCCGCTTTCGTCGTGATAAATATCCTGTATGTATGGGTTGTGGAGCCCTAGGAAAGAAGTTCTTTTTCCTTGGAGGTTATATCGTTCCTGAAGGAGTCCCCCTCAGACACGCTGATCATTATTGTCGAGAGTATTTGGGGATGCTATACATTTTGGACACGACTCTCATTGACTCTACAACCACTGAAAAGGAAATTGAAGACAAAATTGAGACCCAAAAGTTGGATGTGAAGAAGTCAAGTCCTATTGTGATGACAGTCGGCGATAAACTCTATGTCCTGCCTAGAAACTTGGGTGCAACAGATGGTACACCTCCCAGCATCCAGTCATATGAACCACACACCAAAAAATGGGAGGACTTCAATGTCTCTGAAGAGCTCATAGATGAATCTTCTTTTGTTGACCCTGGGTTTCATAATGATGTGATCACCCACTGGGTCAAAGGTCATGAAATCATTATTGTCCTTCATGTAGGGACATATTCTTTCAATGTCAAGGATGGGAAACTGCGGCGAGCAGGACCACGGCATTCTCAGTGGGAACTATCATTTGAACATCAACGTGTATGTAGTGACGACAACATCTTTGGTCTTCTCAGAGGAGGTGACCGTATCCTTGGATATAAGGACTCTCCTTTTGGTATATCATTAGAAGGCGTGCTCTCAAAGCCTTCAGATCATGCTTCCATATACCAATTTCAACGTACTTTTTTATGTTGCAACGGTCTACTAATGACCGTACAAGATGTTGTTGGAAATAAGATGCTTGTTATCAGAAGTGGTAGGGGTTATGGAAAGATACCATTTATGGGAAGTGTTTACATTGCCTTTGACTTCCTCTTTGTCGTGAAATGCGCTAATGGACGTCTGAGATGCAAAGCAAGCAACTCAACATTGTACCACATGGATGCGCCAGATCAATCTGTGTTCTATCCCATCGCATGTCTTCCCATGTATGTTCAATTTTGTTCTGTCAGTATTAACTATGTAAAATTATCAGTTGGTGCTTCTATTTTCCATTGCTTGAGATGCATGCTAATATTCTATCTTCATTATGTATATGTGATTATTGAATATTTGTTTGCATGTTTTGTATACTCTTCACATGCTAGATGCAACTCAACTAGGATTACAGCTTTGAAACTCAATTTGGTGGATGCACTTTATGTTTCTGATTTTTGTTAATTTTATGAATGGCCTGCAGACACTTAAGCTAGGTGGACTTCAAACAGTCCCGCTTTCCCTGCCTGATTGGCAGCCTTTGCCTAGCTTCGGAACACCTGTTCCTCTTTATGCCGCTTAATGGTTCTGGATGATCCACGCCCACTTCCTAAACTGATATACTAGTAGTTTTATAATGTAATGCTAAACTTGGGTAGTATATCTGTACTTTCTTAGAACTACTGTACTATATAATTATATAATACTCATATTGTGATTTATCTACAGGTAAATCTAAGTATGTGATAGTAATGTAATGCTATCATATGTAACAATGGTACAACTTATGTATGTAATGTAAGTATTGTATATAATTACTGTCGGAGTATGTAATAGTGTAATACTAATAGAAATATAATAGCAGTGTAGGTAATTGTTGTATTGTAACTTACGTGGCAGTAGTCTTATTATCAATGTTCAAAATTTCGTCGAAATTGGCGAAATTTCGCTAATTATTTCGATGCCGCCAACGATCGGACATAGAAATGGCCTTACATGTCTGTACGCAGGGAATTTCACCAGAAAAACAAATTAAATTTTGACAATTATTTCGAATTTTGACAAAATTAGGTAAATTTCGATGAAAAAGGTCCATTTCGTCCGCATTTCGACGAAATTTCGAGAAACACATCTATTATTTCAAGAAATGGGGTACGATGTCTGCAGATTTTACTATGTGATTCCTTGGGCTTTTTAGGGGCAATCTAAGTTATGTTTAAGGAAATATTTAAAAATGTGTGTGGGAGTGATATCTATGACTTTGATGACCCACTAACTTTCATTTTTGAGGTCACATGATTTATGTTATAGTGCGCAAAATTAGCATGACTATCGAGACGTTTGTATGTATGCCATTATCAATCACACCTCTAACTACATAATTGCCTCCTATAGGTTCTTGCTACAAAAGCACAATACCAAGAACGAAGCTTGAGTTAATCTATTGGTGTGTATTTTATCACTTGTATGCATATGGAGATTAACAACGAGACACATCTATGCTTGTATAAAACAAGATAGACTTGGAGCCAATATGTTGATAGGTATAATCAACAAGGAGGATGACAACCATCATGGTTCAACTCATAGTTATCCAGGCTCCCGCCTGGGCTCCTCCTAGGCTCTAGGTGGTCCGCCTTAAACTGGGCGCCTAGGCTTTTAGATAACTAAAGTGGATGTCTAAGGCCTTTTAGGCCCAAATTAAGACACTTGAAAAAAAAATTAGCATAAACTAGGTTGAAATTTGGTCAAATTAGATCATGTTTGGTTATTTTGGGGAAGAAATAGAGCTAATATAGGCCAAATTAGATCTAACTTGGGCAGATTAGGTATGATTTAGGAGAAATACTTCTAATTTGGGAAAAAAGTATTATTTGGAGGAATTATATCTATTTTCGCTAAATTAGGGCTTGTTTAGGTCAATGCAGGACAAACTGGGGGAAGTTACGTATGATTAGGTCATGTTATGCCAAAATCCGTATGGCTTTGGCTAAATTAGGTAAGACTGGGTTAAATTAGGTCCAATTTCGATCGTGTTAGGTCAAATTAAGGTTGAATAGGTCTATCTTAGGTCGTGACAGGTGTGACATAGGTGAAGTTATCATTGATTAAGCTTAGGGTAAGCAATACAAATGTACATGATAATGTACATATATGAATATAACTGAATGTATACACAAAATATTTTATATATATGTAAAATATAAACAAATATGAAGAACGCCTAGAAACGCCTAGGCTTTTGCCTAGGCGCCTAGGCCTCCTAGGCTTCTCCTAGGTGGGAAGGACCGCCTAGCCGCCTAGACAAGTATGGTTCAACTTGATGCATAAACCTTAGTTGTCTCATGCTTCCTTAATACTCACTCACATACCACTACAACATTGTTTGTGTACTATGTCATGTCATCCTAGTGAGAGGTCCTACCATCCTAGATGATGCTATGTTTCCATAAATTTGTGTCTTTAAGTCTATATATAGTGCTTGCAACTATGATGACTTAATTCATTCATTTCATCAATTGACCTGAAAATCTCCATCGAAATGCCCATCAAAATTGTTCAGCTTCCTTCACTCACACATGAGGAGCCCCACCCCCTCACATATCCAATAAGAAATATTATTGCATATTTGAGTAGATTTACGCTAGTAGATTGTTTTGGTAAAATTTTGCTAAATAATTCGATCATTTGGTCGTCGAAACGCCAGGAATGCATCTGTCAAAAATTTTGTCGAAAATTTTCGAAATTTCTATTTCTGTGGCTACCGAAACGGCTTCGAAATCGGACATTTTCTTCGTTTCTTATTATTGTATATATATATAGCCTCAGCATGTGATAATAATATGCTAATACTGTATAATATTAAGTATGCAGTTTTAACATCATGTATGTATACATTTAGTCAACTAATATACATATTTAATATTAGCATATTAAAATAATATAATACCACCACATATGATGATCCTACAGTAAGTATGGAATTTTAATGTAATAGATGTTTATAACTAGTATAATGTATTAAACTGTTTATATTTGTGGAAAAACAATATGATGGGGAATTTTTGTTGTGTATACTTTTCTTATTGATAGAAGGGAAGCCCCCCTCTTCTATAAATAGGATAAGCGGGAAGCATACATACTCACCTTAATGCGCCAAGACACAATTGGGCCCATATTACAAATAGACCCAACAACTTAATTAACTAATTACATAAACTCTCTAACAATATTTACATAGACTCTCTAACAATATTGATGTCCCAGATTTATGTGATTCTGTCACATTGGTTTACATATGTATTAACGCTCAATAACATATGATTGTTTAAATTTGTAGGTCTAACTAATACATAAAACATATAGAAAATTAAGTATCCACATTTTGAAGAAATGCCTGCTTAAGCGCCCGACAAGGTCTTGTGTGCTTGCTTCTTGCTCTTAATAGAATGCAACTTTGTAAGCCAATTAGTATGTACTTCCAATGGTAAGTGCAATATCATCAACAGACAACATACATTATAGGTATCATCTTGAACATAGTTATCCACTTGAAAGGTATTAGCATGTCAAGTTATCGTGAACATATTTTGGCGTCAAAGATACTTTGATGAGATACATCAGTTGGACACCAGAGGAGGAAAAGATATTTATAAAATGGCTCGTATAAGAGAAAGGAAAGGAAGAGACTTGAGTCAAGTACATCAAAAATGAAGGTGGCAGTTGGTAAAGGATGATGATATAATGAACAAATGGAGAAACTACCTCCATAATCTTTTCAATGGAGATATTGTGAATGATGTAAGAGACTCGAGTGACATGAATGCAAGAGATATCACTTGCACAACACGTTTCACTATGTGAGGTCAAGAATGCTTTGAGAAAAATGAAAATGAAAAAGGCATGCAGTCTAGATGATGTCCCATTGATGTATGGAAGAGTATGGGGGATGAAAGAGATATGTGGTTAACGAATTTCTGTAACAAGATTATGAAGTCAAAGAAGCTACTGAAAGAATGGAGAAATAGTACTATAGTCTCAATCTACAAGGATAAGAAGTTCAGAACTGCACAAACTACAAAGATATCAAGTTGAGAAATCACACTGAAGCTTTGCAAGAGGATTATTGTGAACATGCTAAGATAATAACGTAGATATTAGACAACCAGTTTGGTTTTATGCCTGGAAGATCAACAACAAATGCTATTAAGGAGACTTATGGAGAAATATAAATAAAACATAAGAGATCTTCATATGGTTTTCATTGATCTGGGAAATTCCAATGATGGACTACCCATGTAAGTCTTATGGAGGGTTTTGCATTAAAAGGGTGTGTCAATCCAATACATTATGATGACACAATTACAAGTGTTAGGACTCCTTCAGGAGAGACAAAACTTTCTTTATCATTGTTGAGGTACATTTAAGGATCAACATTCAACCTGTATCTACCTATTCTTGTTACTGGTGAGTTGACAAAGCATGTTCAAGAGGATATCCCTTGATGCATGCTATTTGCTGATGATATTGTGTTGATTGATAAAAGAAAAGAAGTATTGAATGATAAAGTTGAACTTCGAAGAAATGCATTGAAATCTAATGAATTTATGATTAGTAGAAGCAAAATCGAATATATGCATTGCAATTTTGGCCAATCTAGAATTATGAATGGTGGGGTCAAGTTGGATGGAATGGATGTTCCAATATGTGATAAGTTGGGTTACTTGGGTTCTATTATTGAAAGGGAGGGTAAGGTTTCTATATGATGTTTGTCACACGATTACATCAGGATGGTTGAATTGGACAAGTGCAACTGGAGCAGTATGTGACTAGAAGATCCCTCTCAGATTAAAAAACAAATTTTATAGAAGAATTATACGGCCAAGCATGCTATATGGGAGTGAATGTTGGCCGTGAAGAAACACGCTGTCAAGTCTCAACAAGATGAATGTGGCCGAAATGCGTATATTGAGATAGATGCATGGGAAGACAAGAAAAGATCATTTGAGGAATGACTATATCAGAAAAAAAGTGGGTGGTGAGCAAGGAAGAAAATGTCCAATTTCGATGTCGTTTCAGTGGCCACAGAAACATAAATTTTGTCAGAATTTTCAATAAATGCGTTCTTGGCGTTTTGACAACAAAATAAACAAATTAATTTATTAAATTTTACCAGAATGATCTACTAGTGTAGATCTACTCAAATGTGTAATAAATTTTCATATTGGATATATGGGGGGTGGGGTCTCGTCATTTTTGAGTGAATGACCCTGAATTGTTTCGATGGGCATTTCGATGGGGATTTTTGATGTCAATTTTCAATGGCGAAATCAATGATTTAAGTCATTATAGTTTGCAAGCACAATATATAGACTTAAAGGCACAAAATTGTATCAAAAAATATGCTCTAGGTAGTACATAGTATATGAAAAAGAAAAAAATCGATGATTTGCCTGTTTCAAAAGTTTAGTCAGTTAATTTCGATGTCCAATTGCCACCGAAACAGAAATTTTGGGCGAAATTTTGACCATTTCGTCGAATTTTAAACATTGGTGGTGAGCATCGTGGACAAGTTGCGTGAAGGTCGTCTAAGATGGTATGGATATGTGCAACACATACCAATAAATCCACATGTTTGAAATAAGGTTATCGAGTCCAACACAATTAAAAGAATTAGAGGCAAACCTAAATTACATGGGAAGAGCTTATAAAGAGAGGATTTGAATTTTTACATCTTGACCAGAGTCCAAAGTATGACCCATAACAAAGCTGATTGGAAAAGAAGGATCCATATAGCTGACCTCAACACAGAGGGGAGCGGTTTCCTGTGCGCATCAAACACGCATGTTGGCATGTGAGCTTGAGGAAATTTTAACCCTATAATCAGATCTAAAAGCATCATGCCTGATTCAAAACTCAATCCACATTATATATATATATATATATATATATATATATATATATATATATATATATATATATATAAATAACAGTGATTTGCACACATGTTACAACTTAGATTGTCCAACTTTGTAAATTTAGAACACGTAAGCATTAAATACAAATTTGAAACCGACCTAGTTTTGATTAACATACCAACTTACATGTTATTAATGTAGTGTATATATAGTCAATTATGTAAAAATATATTGATAATTATAGGAACAAATAAGTACATATAATGTACATGTACTTTGGGAATAATGTAATTTTAATTTTAAATATATGATTATTAAATTTATTTTATAAAAGTATAATTTGTAAATATAATGTCAAGTATATCTTACAAAAGATGCATATGGACATGTGGCCATATGTATGTATATATATATATATATATGTATATATATATATATATATATATATATATATATGTATTCAATCTAGGTATTCAAGATTTTTGGTTTAGATTTACGTTGGTTCGAAATAGTGTATGTCAAAAACTTAACAAAAATGTGCAACAAGGCGTTCCTATTTAGTTATATAGATTAAGTTTGAGGCATGTTATCTGTGCTTGGAGACGGGTTTGGTCATGTCTACTTAGTCCTATGTTTATCCTAGCAAGAATTGACTCACCAGGATATTGGAATACTTACAAGCTTAATCATCTAACTCAATGAGTTGACCGCCTGATCTAAAGTTAAGACACTGAGTTCTGTAGCCAGTCAACCAACTCATCCATCTGATCGATCAACTGGGATTCAAAATACACACTTCTATAGGCAAGCCGATCGAACAATCTTCTTGTTGATTGGAACATTTTTCCATAAAGACATAATGAACTCAGCCTAAAACACTAATCCCAAAGTGGGTGGGCCCAATGAAATACATATAAAACATGTGTGGGGGGCTCCGATGAATTACATATATTTCCACATTTTCATATCTTTTAGAAATTTTTAATAATAAATTTTCTAAACAATATGATTTAATATATATTTTGCTTTATAATTCACGTTAAAAGAACACTATTCCACAAATATTTGATTGTTATATGTACTTATTTGTCCCAATGATCTTTAATTTGTTTTAACATTGTAGATTAGATATACACTATATGCATTGGATGTGTTTAAGAAATTATCTTGGTTACTTTTTTGGACCATTTTTTGGAATAAAAAGTGAATTTACTAATCATGATAAGCTTGTGAATTTGTCTATTGGATGATTTTTTTATATCCCACCCTAGATTTAACTTGAACATTTTAAATCAATATATAAATTCTGGTCTATCTCGGTACTAGGTCTGAAACAATTTTAAATATCAAAGGAGGATATTGTTTAAAGTGTTACTAAAATTTGAGTCTAGAATGACTTTGGTGCAACTAGAATATGAATTCAATTTTTTAAAACATAAAATAGACAATGTTATTCAGATTTCATCTATAGATTATAATTTAACTAGAAACAAACAAGTGAAAAGAAGAAAAAAAAGTAGCACAATGAGTCAAAGAAGGAACAGATAAAAAAATTACCCATGCTAGCTTCTTATATTATTTCCGAAAAAGAATAGTTACAAGTTCATATGTTCTCTATCCAAATCGAGTTTGGATTAGGAAGTTGATATTATAATCAAAATCAGGTTGGTTTCGGATTTTGATTCAATGTAGGCTAAAAGTTTTGGATTGACAAGTTTCAACAACTTTAGTTTCAACATGTGTGTGAATCAATGTTATTTTGAACATGTATATAAAAATATATAATCGGTGTTCAATTGTAATTAAAAAACTGAACGGTTATCTATTTACTACTTTGTGAAAAAAAAATCAGAATGTTTTTTCTCCTTAATAGGAGTACATGCAGGTGTAGGTGTATTAACAGTAAGGAAAGAGTCCTGGAAAATAGAATAAACGACCCAAATGAAACATGTCACTCATCTAACTTGGATTAATATAACAAATCTAAATTAATACATGGAAACATGTAATGCGGGTGGATGGTTTTACTCGAGATTTCACTTAACTAACCCAAACCCAAATTAATACATGGCAACATGCGGGTGGGTGGTTTGTGTTATTAGCACTAGCAGCTGTTTTGCTATAGCTAAATGCACTGAGTAAATGCACATTGTATTAATTAAAAAACTGAGATGACATAACATTGAGTACGAAAAAGGATGGATAAAAAAAAAACAATTGAATGGTAAGAAAACGAGTGGAAGACGGAGGGAACAAATGCAATTAAATAATCAAACTCTGACGACTGTCCTCTTTCGTAGATGTCAACTCCATGATCAGTTTGAGAGTCGCCATTTTCTGTGGCGTGTAAACCATACGCATGCCATCCAGTTACAATATATAAAAATGAGTGGCTAGAATCAGTTCTCGCATGCTCGCACAAATCAAGGCTCAGATAGGATCATATCCCTATGTATAGATATGTATATATATGTATACACACATACATTTATATACATACATATATGTATGTATGGCTAAAAGAATTGTGTACCTGAATACATGTACCCATCTAAATTTATGATAATTGTGAAATTCTACAAAACAATCCAACCTTATGGATGTGTATACCCTTTAGATAATATGTGTATAAAAAATCACCACAATATGATATTCATTGATAATCCAATAAAAGAATGTGTGCATTTTCACATCAACGGTATGCTGCAGAAATCACAGACACCGCTGGTTGATATATTGCTATGTCTCATGATCTGTATGAGATATAGTTATTATGTGTTAAACACATCTAATCTATATAGTGTTGAATCAATCGAAATGGTTGGATAGTATTAATATTATGCTCCACACACGTCATTTTAATGGGCGGTATAAGATGTGTCTCTCTATATGTATGTATGTATGGAAAATGTCATACAACTATATGCAATTTGTTTTGTTCGACTCATTGAATAGTAAACTAGAATAATTTCTAACATTATGCTGGTTCGCATCTATCAAATTCTATTAGTAGCAATGTCACCATACAAAATTATTTAATGCAACCTGTACTGCAAGAATTTAAAAGAAAGACTCGTGCAGTTAGACGCTTGCCTTTGCAGGGTATATTTCTAGTTCTTACTCTTTAGTATTGACTATTCGTTCCTTATTTGACTCCACTGAAGGGCTCCTTAATCCGAATTATTTCTTTACTGCAGTGAACAAACAAATGAAACCCAGGCTATGTTCTCACCTGGGGGGCAATGGCATCTTTTTGGAGAAGTTTCGACTCAGAGAAAAAGGTAAACTAGAAGAATTGCAATACTCAAAATGTCAGTTGCTTTAAGTTCCAAGCTCCAACTCGTAAGTCAATATATTAACTGATTAAGTTTCGGATTTCCATTTTCATATAACTTCATTTTCCTATATATGAAATTTCACCAAGCTTCGATCTTCTCTAGTTGACCATAATCTATAAATAGCTCTTATATGATCATTTTTTTTCTATGCCACATGGCAATGTAGCCAGATCATCTTGAAATCTGTTAGGAATGTTTTTATTAATGTGTCTAGCTCAACACTTGATATACTGAAATGGTGCTAATATTCCTCCCAAGTGAGCAACTATTACATCGTTGACGTAGCAGTCCTCCCCTCCCAATACAAGGGTGGGGGACATGGGTGAATCATGTGACTCACATGCAAACTGCTTAAGGAATATGATTCGACTCTTAGCCTGCGTTTGGCACGGGACCGAAACCCGGTTTCGTGTTGTCTTTTAGTGTCAACCCTGCCAAACAACTGCCGGTTCAAGGCTGGTTCGTGTTTGGTTCAAAACCCAGAAAATCCTCCGTTATGGGATAACGGAAACCCCCAATCTGAGTTGTCCCAGTCCCACGAGGAGCGGGATTCCGGTTCACAAACCGGTTTAGGCGATCCTCTCCTGTCCTCGCCCCACGCCCATCCCGACATTCTTCTCCTTTCCCCTCTACCTGCTCCTTCTGCTCTGTGGTCTATCCCCTCTTCTCTCCCGAGACCTCGAGACGAGCTCTGTGCTCTGTGGTCTATCCTCGCCATTACTATTATCGTCATTAATAAAGCTGAGGCATCGTTTCCATCGGTCGTTTCCAGCGGCAGCCATGCCAGGTGACTGGCGTACCCTAAACCCTACCCAGTGGAGTAGGCGGAGTAGGAGGTCAATCAAGCGGCAAAGCTGTGGTGGCTCGTCTGCAAGCTCGTCTGCAGGCGCCGAGCTACTCCCGAGTTGTCAACTCGCATCAAAGCGCCATGCAGTAAACCCTAGGATGGGCAACCAGTGTCCCGCCTGCTATATACTTGTGCACTTCATCATCGATCTCGTCTCATTTCACCTTCGAAGCCTCCATACAATCTTATGTTCCGCCGCCGCTGCCGAGCCGCTGTTGTGGGAAGTTGCCGACCTGCTTGCAAGGTAGGTATCCGCCGCCCCTTTTCAGTAACATTGCAAGGTTTTCAGTATAAAATTGGTATATGTCTCCGCCGACCTGCTTTTCAGTAACATTTCAAAGTATCAAGGTGTAGAGTACCTCGTAATTACACTAATTTCTGGGACAAAATGGTATCTCATGTAAAAGTTTAATTTTTGTTTGACACTCTCTAGCCCAGACATCACCGATTTTAGAACCACAATCTTCCCTACCTTCCTATTGTGCCCAGCATAATAAAAGCATCTAATTCCTAGATCCTCTTTTCTCTACTTTGACATTTCTCTACAGACAAGTGATCCCCTGTTTGTCGTAGGTGGCGACACTCCCAGCTTTCATTGTCGAGTATTTCATCACAGATGAAGAAACTTTGTAACTTTCTAAGTCATTCTCCATGGGAAAGAGGTTGCCTTGAGTTGAGGGGTGGTGATCTTTGATTCCTATTCAGACCTAGTTCATGCATCTGCATATGCATCCAAGGCAACTTTCCTGATCTGGGTTGCAGTTTCATTGTCGACATGTTGTTTAATTAAAAATCCTGGATTTGAAGGCCTAATAACATCAAAATATATATGTGATTAATTATCTTTCATGTACAACAAATGCAATCAAGAAGCTATGCTGCAACAAGCACCTCATTCTCACCCTTTTCTATTGTTTCAAAAATCAAATGACATCCTATTGTTATATTATTGCAAATTGAAACAATATTTGGATTATTTTATGACATAATCAACAAAGATGCATTCATTTTCTATTTAGAACTACATTCTTACCTAAGGTCTCAACAAATATTCTTTAATTATTCAGATCTATCTAATCGGGTTATTTAGCATATTGACTCATGTTATAAGTTATATCGATGAAATATTGTAAAACAAAAGACCCCGTTCTAGTTTATAAAGCACCATAAAAGGGGCATTGTGCTGATTTTTCCCTCTCCATTCATAAATCCTCCTACCACCCTTCATGTGTGCATCAATTTTCATGTGAAGGTGTGTATTGTTTCTTTTCTGCACCAACTATACAACAACTTTTAAATTGGTGTGGGGGGGGGAATAGAGGAATGAGAATATATAAAGAGGGACAATGAGAAAGACGACGTGTGTCAGTCTAAGATATTCTGATCTCCATGTAACTTCTTATTTTTTAGTATATCATACTCCCTAATGTATTTGTGAAACTTAATTTCTACTAAGAATAATTCTTCCTGTGCATCATTAGTATATCTTTCTCAATGTCAATGTGCTTCTAGGGTATCATTGGCACTTCCTTAGTAATGAAACTATGTTTTTTGTGTTCTTCCACAATGTGTGCATAGATTGCCTATTTGTTCTTCCTTATTCTAGTTTTCTACAACTTGCATGCATTGAAGGATCATAATTTAAACACTGACACTATGTTTTTCATGTTCTTACTGCATTTTGTATCTCATGACAGAACTTGTTATGCAAATTACAACATCTTCTTTGCTTTGTATTAAACATGTTTCAGTTGATTATTCTTGCTATATTCTAGTGAGACTAATTGGTTACTTCTTCACATCAGACATCTCTGACACTTTTGTATGGATACATTTATTAGTTCCATTTATTAGACGTTCTTCATTCCACATGAACTTGAAGATACCTTCTCTGAAGTATGGATATTTCTAGCCTGCAAAACACAACTCAAAATTGGCATCAACAAATTATTCTAGAAGAGTCTTGTTTAAAGGGGAGTGAAAATATTATATAGTGAGTGACATTTTTATTTTCAATCATCTAATTGAGTCATGTTTGTTCAAACTAGATATGTATATCACCCATACTCCAACTTGAGGGTGAATGTTAGAATTATTATTATTTAGTTTATTATGTCATATGAGTCATTTCATCTTGGTCCATTTGTTCTTACCTCTTTTCATTTATAAAGGAGAGGAGTGTATCTTCCATCAATAAAAAAACAGCATGTTAATCTACCATCTATTATCTAAAAATGATTAAATATACATAATAGTTCACCAAACAAATGCTACCTTCAAGAACACAATTTTTAAGCCAATTATCCCGCATATTATTATAAGATAAATGTAAATAATCATTGGCACTTCCTTCCTAATGAAACTATGTTTTTTGTGTTCTTCCACAATGTGTGCACAGATTGCCTATTTGTTCTTCCTTATTCTAGTTTTCTACAACTTGCATGCATTGAAGGATCATAATTTAAACACTGACACCATGTTTTTCATGTTCTTACTGCATTTTGTATCTCACGACAGAACTTGTTATGCAAATTACAACATCTTCTTTGCTTTGTATTAAAGATGTTTCAGTTGATTATTCTTGCTATATTCTAGTGAGACTAATTGGTTACTTCTTCACATCAGACATCTCTGACACTTTTGTATGGATACATATATTAGTTCCATTTATTAGACGTTCTTCATTCTAGATGAACTTGAAGATACCTTCTCTAAAGTATGGATATTTCTAGCTTGCAAAACACAACTCAAAATTGGCATCAACAAATTATTCTAGAAGAGTCCTGTTTAAAGGGGAGTGAAAATATTAAATAGTGAGTGAGATTTTTAAGATCACAAACACATTGTGGGTTTCTGAAAATGCTATGGGTTTCTGAATAGAAGTTGAATGCATTCTCATTCACAAACACATTGTGGTTTCATATTTTTTTAAGATCACTTTCTATTCATGGTGAAGAATCCTATTTTTGGTTCTTTATTTTTTTGATAGTTGTGATCAAAACAAATGCACACAAGATACTGCCTTGGATGGAGAAAAGACATGTAACATTAATAGTATTTGTTTAAAAAATAATATTAATGAGTATCATATCTTTATTTTACACACTGGAGCATACTCGACAGTCCATAATCTCGATTTCAATCATGCACATATCAGCTATAATTGGTATACTGCTTAAAAATCCTTCCCATGTTTAATTTTCTGGGATTATAGAAGTATGCTGCCAAATATGCCCTTAGCTCCTTACAGTGCATTGTTTAGCTTCTTTGTATATTACCTTCTATATATCAGGACACATGAGCAGAACTGTTTGCAGAACTGTTTGCAATTAGTGATCTGTTTGCACTATATGAGCAGAACTGCTCAATCTTGTACTCGAATCTTATGTTAAAATTGGATTGCTGTGAATGCTTGTAGAAGTGTTGAGTTTTAAGGAGTTTGAGTACAGCCTTATTTATATTGTCAACTTATATGAGAACCCTACTGTCCATTACATCATAATAACCTTAGCCATGAAAAGAAAACTATATGGTGGCAATTGTGCAAATTGTGGTTGTTGTGCTAAGGTTGTGATACATCAGACATATACCAATATTTTTACAATGTTACTATTGTACACACGAATTCTGCTGATTATATTGCAAATATTACCACTATTTCGGCTAATCTGTGTTCCCTCTGAATTTCTTGTATGTACCGTCCCTAACCCTGTCGCTGACCGTGCAACTGTCTTCAACCTTCACTTGGGCTTACCAGGTATATCTCATGAGCAATATGAACACGTTTAATGTGAATGCCATGTTGAATGCTTGCTATTTATGTAGTTTTCCTGTAATGAACATATTTAATGATGTGTTTGCTACAACCATTTCAAATTTAACTACAATTTAAAATTTGTTGTACACATTTTGGATCTTATGACTGGTCCGCTAATGGATCTTGTCTTAGCCTACTTCAATACAAGTTATTGCTTTCAACTGCGTAGTCTCATACTAGGTTCGTATGACGGTTTCGTTTAAACACCCACACTAAATTGATATATCGCAGTGTCATTGCTACTATGGCTGTACCCGACCTGAGGTTCAGTATTGTATGGTCGAAAGAGTTGGATGAGGCTCTGGTTGCGGCATTGAGGAGACAATATGACATGGGTAGGTGCGTCTATGGAATATTTACTAGGGACGCATGGAGGGAGACGCTACGCGATTGGCATATCAGGATGGGGAGGAACGAGGGTACATTAGATCAGTTAAAAACTCGGTGGAAGAACCTCAGGAGAGACTATGCAAAGATAAAACTGATAAGTGGTGTTGGATGGGATGACAACAGGCACAAGCCAATATTGCCTGACACCCTGGAGTCGAGGGAGGCACTTGCGGTATGTCTAATAATATATACTCCCCTGAGTATTATATATTAAATTAAACTTGTTACTTTTGACCTAATCAGTAGTTGTCCCCTATTTTAGGCAAACAGGGAACTAGCGAGATTGATCAACAGACCATTCTACCACTACTACGACGTCGAGCTGATGGGGGGGAGGAACATAGCTAGGGGCCATCATGAAATGTCCTCAACCGATAGACAACCTCCTTCTGATGTTGCATCTGAAGATGATGTTACTGTTGACCTAGATGCATCTGATTCATTTGTCAGCCCAGAACCAACCGGTGCAGCCGGTTTCACGGAAGACGTGGTTAATTCTGAGACACAAAGTGAGGACACCAATGGCGGATCACACAACCAAGGTGTTGGTGCAACGACTCCCACCACGATGAGACGTAGGAAGTGAGCGTCAAGCTCACATGATAGTTGTGTCCTGTCTAATGATGTTGTGTCCGAATTCACAAAGGTGTTTTCCAAGGTACATGAGATGGGCAGCGGAATTGCTGCTAGGTGTAATGATAAAGATGAATACCAAACCATTTTGCACCACTTTCATGCAACCTACCCTGACGCCCCTATCCCAGTTTTTACCACTCTTGTGCACGCCATAAAAGATCCATGTAACCGTAACATTTACCTAAGCCTTATGGACACCCCACAAAAAATTACCATATGGTTGCAAGACTTGTGGGAAATGAAGAACACAACTTCTGCAGCTTCTGCATCACAATCAGCCTTCACGCCACAATCTTCACCGTACTTTTGAGGTTGACTAATTTAATAAGTATATCAGTATCCTGCCTTTTATTTGATGAACTTTATCAGAAGTTGTTGTTGTACTATTTTATTCAGTTGTTGTAGTACTATTTAATTCTGTTGGGAACAAGCTCCGCACTATAGTACTATGTAATGGTTTTAATGGAACAAGCCCTAATTTCATTTCTGCAATATCTCGATATTTCCCTGATGCTGATAATCACTTTTAATTATAGACGTGATGGCTGGTATGCATCCATATGAAACAACTGATGACATTGTACAAGTACTGCATGTTATGTCTGGTCCGGCTTATGACATTGCTAACGCAATATCCTACCAAATAGCCGACCAAATTTCCCACAATATCATGGCAAATTCAGACGCCTCAACCACACACCAACCAATACCGAGATCGGTTAGTATTAGGAGCGGCCATCAAAAGGTTTTAGAAATAATAATCGACCATGAAAGGAGGGCGTACGATCTGTACCGTATGCTACCCAACACGGTTTTATCCTTTGTTGACAAACTTGAGCACCGAGGTTTGTTGAAAAGTACCAGAGGTGTGTCATCAGTGGAGGCAGTTTGCTACTTCCTTCAGATGGTTGGCAATGGCCATACCAACCGTGTTCTTGCTGAGGACTACGTTCACAGTGGTGAGAACATAAGTAGAAAGTTTAACGAGGTGTTGGATGCAGTGTGTGCTTTGTGCATCGAATATATTGTCATGCCAACTGCATGCACAACTCCGCACCGCCGCATCGGCGAGAGTCCAAGATTTTACCCTTACTTCAAGGTATGACCATCACTTAGTTGACCATTGTCCATTCCATTATTAATATAACCACCATCGTCATCGTTGAGTTTGGTATTTACTTGCATATTTCTTATATACTTGTCTTAGGATGCCATTGGGGCAATTGACGGGACACACATCCCCGTTTTGGTGAAGCGCGAAAAGCAGGACCGATATAGAAATAGAAAAGGGAATGTTTCCATGAATGTCATTGCTGCAGTCGACTTCTCAATGGAGTTTACATATATCATGACTGGTTGGGAGGGATCTGCTGCTGACCAAAGGGTACTTCATGCAGCTACAACCACAGGCGGGTTCAAAGTACCTGCTGGGAAGTACTATCTTGTTGATGCAGGGTACGCCAACACCAGGAAATTTCTTGCACCATATCGAAACGTTGCTTACCATATAGCAGAGTATCGGGGTAACAGAGGCTCATACACAAGCAAAAAGTAAATGTTCAACCACCGACATGCTCAACTATGTAACGTTGTCGAGCGAGCCTTTGGTGTGTTGAAGAAGAGGTTTTCCTACTTTCGTAAAGGAGCAACTTTTCCCGTGCAGTCTCAGTCTCAGATTGTAATGGCTTGTTGTATCGTTCACAATTTTATCCGGCGCTAAAATGATGGCGATCCTATGATGGACGAAAAATTAGATGACCCTCATACTACCACTGACATCTCAAACGAATTGAGTTCTCTGCAACAAACAAGCCAGGCCGATGCTAGAGAGGGAGATGTCTTGCGCGAAACTATTGCCAATTCTATGTGGGCAAATCAGTGATTTATACATTTGTTTTGTAACTTGCAGACATTGAAACATGTTCTACAACATGTTTCACTTACTCCCTTTTTTGTGTAACCTAACGGCCAACTTTTGTTCTCAAACTGTATTGTTCACTACAATTTTTCCTACTTATAAACAATGTGAAATTATGTCTCATTAGGTTTTCTATCTACAAATGGACAATGACATGCCGTCGTGCCCATGTGGTCTGCAGTGCACCGTACGAGTGTACATGGATGCCACAGATGCGGCAAATGGACGGTTTGAAGACAACAATCCCCACATGCCATATTTTATATGTGGTAGGGGTCTTGTACAAACCAGATGCAATATGAGGTTGCCCGCGCAGCAAGTTCCAGCTACAGTGGCTACGCTGACTGCAATTAGGGATGCAATGGTATCACAACTCGCATATGCACGTAGTGAACGCAAGTTCTGGTCAGAACATTGTGCCTTTGTCTGTTCAACCAGAGCAGACACAAATAGGTTACAAGAAGAAATTTCAAATTTGTGTGACAGGTGCCGATATCTTCGACACCGACTTCAAATTACGAGCGATAATGAATCTTCATCAGAAGAAGATGGATACAATACGGCATAGATATACTATATTATGATATGTCCAAATGAACTCCACTTGTCTGTTGCAACAATTAGCTACTCCTGAACAAATGGTCTTCATATTATCTTCGAAAACTATGTCATGAACCCGATATTTTTCTATTAATCGTAAATTTTGTTTTATTAGATGTCGATGATTCCATCTGAGGTTCCGAGGTGTGATTGTGGGATAAATACAGCCTTACGACTTAACACATAGGATGCAGGGTTAAATGACTTTGCCATTCTGAGTCAAAGGCTGGGCGAAATGTATTACATATGCCCTACTCGTGAGGTGTGATAGTACATCAATAAATAATAGACTGTCCTTGTCGAGGTTCCGCATTCTTTGCCATTAACTTGTACCTCGTACTACATTTTAGGGAAAAGACCGATGAAGATACTTCCATTGGGCAGTCGATCTCCCCCCAACAATTGATTCATTGAAAGCGGAGATTATGTTACTAACTGTTGAGTGCAAGTCAGTGTGGGGTCAAGCAATGAACATGAAGGACTTTGTTGAAATGCATTACAACTACGATGAATTATACTCGAACAAAAAGTATGAGCATGAGGTTTTAGAACGCAACGTTGCCAGTCTGGAGGAAGATTGTCATCTGCCTCTGGACATCCCTTCACCTCAAATGACTCCATAACGTTGAATGGAAAATGCATTTACATTGTCTTCTCTCTTTAGAATGACTATCAATGGATGTTATGAACATCATAAACTTGTTTAATTTAGGCACTTTTATAAACGTCATATTACATTTTAAGTGGTATGAAAATTTTGTTCATGTTGATGAGTGTTTTATTAATGATGTATGTTATTATTCGAATTTTTTTTTACGTTAGCTCAAACCAAATAATACAATTAATTGTGATATACACCCTTACTTTTGTAAAATATATTACTTACAGAATCTGTTATATGGCTGGCCAACCGCCGACACCATCTTTTATCTGGTCACACGAGCTTGATATGGTTCTCAGGGGTTTGATGAGAACCCAATATCACGTGGGTATATGTGTAAATGGAGTATACTCTACACAGGCTTGGATGGAGGCATGGCACCAGTTCTCATACATAACAGGAGGCCCTTACATTTCATTGCCTGAGTTGCAAATGTGATGGCAATACATCAAAAGAGAGTTTGTAAGAGACAATATGTTCATATTGGCAGATTTATTGCCTCCCCCCACATTACTCGCGCAACAAAGCATTGAACGCAACTTCTTGACGACGCGTCACACTTACCCACCAGGGATTTTTTTTAGCACTGACGATTGAAATAAACAAATGAAGTTGTAACATTTGTGCTAAATGTAGTTGTGTTTTTGCGTCGCAACAATATACATTCTCTACTTATGTATTACATTATTATAAGTTGCTACCATAATGCGATCAAATTTCCTACTTCATTATTATCTTATTGCCACAGTTACTTTACGAATTATGTTATTTGTTCATACCTTTGTTTTTATTAATTTTAGATGTCGACATCGCGTGCAAAGGCAAAGGCAACGGAAAAATTTGAAAAACTTTTGATGTCACCGAAAAAAATTCATAAATATGTTGAAGATAAGCTTTTATGCACAAAACCATGTTGCACAAACGAGGAGGGCAAAATTGGGACCGATGATCAAGGCAAGGGAAAAGTCGTCAAGGGAAAAGTCAGTCAGCATGTTCCTCATTTGCCATTGTTGTTTGATTGGCCAAAAGACGACATCAAACAACAAAACAAGAAGCCGGTGCAGGAACCATGCCCAATGTCATGGGACGAGTACGATGAGGCCATAACGTTGGCCTAAATCAAGATACACTGCCAACCATGTCTCCCCAAAGTGCCTTGCCAAAATCTTAGCTTTGGTTTGGTTGTTTATTGCTCCCCTTTTTTATCCTTCTCCCCTGAGGAAGATCACCCGTAAACAATTATGTTATAATCAGTGATCGTTTATGTTTCACTAATGACGACAATATGATTATTATCAGTTGCTTTTACTGACGATAATGTAATTTGTTTATGTTATGAACAAAATATATTAGGCCAATTTCATATTTCATGTAGCTTGACTGCCAATTTCATATTTCATGTAGCTTGACTTTTACTGACGATAATGTAATTCGTCACACTCATGACGACAATTAACTATGTTCAACATTACATATATACCACATGCAAAAGTCATTCCAGACGACAGTAACGTTTCATTACTTTTTAATCACTACGTTAAAATTAGAATTATCATATCTTATTTGCACTATTATAAATATACAATATAACACCCACACAACACAAATAAAATATATTTTATTATATTCTAAACTTAGGTTGAAGTGACATCACAAACACACATTCTACGTACTTGTTCAAACTGTGATGCAAGAACATGACAGTTAATTGTTAATCACTACGTAAAAATTAGAATTATGATATCTTATTTGCACTATTATAAATATACAAAATTACACCCACACAACACAAATAAAATATATTTTTAATATATTCTAAACTTAGGTTGAAATGACATCACAAATACACATTCAGCGTACGTGTTCAAACAGTGATGCAAGAACATGACAGTTAATTTGTAATCACTACGTAAAAATTACAATTATCATATCTTATTTGCACTATTATAAATATACAAAATAACACCCACACAACACAAATAAAATATATTTTTAATATATTCTAAACTTAGGTTGAAGTGACATCACAAATACACATTCTGCGTACTTGTTCAAACAGTGATGCAAGAACATGACAGAATAAGCAGATACTGACTACGCTGCCAAACAGAATCAGACTTCCAGCCAAACAGATTCAGACTGCAGCCAGACTGAAATCAGACCAGCTGACCAGAATCAGACTGCGTTGCCAAACAAAATCAGACTGCATCCTGACTGCCCCAGCACCGGAATCCAGACTAACCCTGACTAACCCAGTCCAGATTCCAGAATCCCAGTCCTGTGCCAAACGCAGGCTTAGGGCCTGTATCTTTTGTTTTTTCTTCTTTGTTCTCTAAAAGGAAGCTTAGTTATTTTGTTTCTGCCAAATGGGTACTCAAGGCCACGTAATGGCCCATTTATGCAAAGCTGGTGGAGATAGTTGTAAAAATTACATGAGGTCACTTAGACTGATATTTAGAACAATCATTCATATTAAGCAAATTAAAATGAATGCCAAGGCCCTAAAACCCCATCTATGGTCTTTGTGCAAGATGTGTTTCTCATACTCCGAATGTTAATGCTTAGTTAATTATTGTTAGACATTTTAGATATAATTAAACTTTGGGTTTGTTTCATAAGCGTTGATTTAGTTCACTACAGGAAGTTTCATACTTCCTACTGTTTTGAAGTTGAAATTCATGACCTAACCTTATAGTCGTGGGGTTTGTCATTTATGTAGTTGTGTTTCATCATCCAATCTTCTGGATGTGAAATTAAGTGCATTCCTCCATATTGGAAACCAAGATGTTATGATGAGAATCAAAAGAATATAATGGTTTTGAACTCTACAATCTACATGTGGTGTTTGTGTATATATGATATTCCATAGATTATAATAATGGTAGTCACATTAACAAGATGATATTTTATTCAAATAAATAATTTAAACATATAATCAGAAACCTTTTATGAATTGGGACGTCAATTAGTGAAACATGTTTGTCTAGATGCAGAGCTAACCTAGAAATCAATCACTGTTGAATATTAAAACCTACTTAAGCATTGGCTCTCGTGGCAAAAAGGAGGCCATAGCTTTCTTTAGCATCACTAAAATCTCTATTTTTATAATATGTGGAGCTAATGCGTTAAGCACATCACAAATGTGGGATCCCGCTTTCTAAATATTCTATAGGCATATTTTGCGAAAGCAACTAAAACTCCCGCTCTAAGAATCGACAGCTCAAACTCATCATTAACAACATATGTTGGGGAAAAGACAATCTAATTCCCAGGGTACTTAGATTGGAGATAGATGTGCAACTGCGGGTAGGTCACAAGCCTTCCCATTATCTTTTAATGTTTGTTTTTCCCCTTTTATTTCTTATTTCTTACTTTTCTTCTCATTATCCTTCTTCTCATTCACTAAGTGTTGCTTGTTAGTGGAATAAATCGCCTTTCCTTTCTTCCTTTCACAGTATTAGGGAGAATCACTTGTGAGAGAAAAGAAAGAAACAAGATATAAAGTGAGATGAATAGAGATGCTATGATGGGCAATCTTAATATTCCTTGGACTTTTTGTTTGAAAATTTCCATAATCTTTACAATATTTTACCTTTTCTTGGAAATTTTTTCATGTTAAACACTAATTTTTCCTTTACAATATGGTATAAGTATATGACTCCCTAGTTACGTAGTATTCATATTATCCATGAATTATTTTATATAGTTTATTAATGCTACTTACACATAGACGTATATATTGTAAACCATATATAATAATAGATCTAGTCGAGTAGTAAATATGTAATAAACCAACACTAAAATAGTCGCAACACGGAAGAACTGAGCTGAGAACTATTAGTCAAATACAAAATTCAAATACATATATTATATATACACCATAGAGTACATAACTAATAGGGTGGTGCTCCTATTACAGGTCGGCGGTACGAAACGGCAATGGCGGTGTCGGGGGAAAGAGGTGGTTGACAATGGTGGAGCGGCCTTGGTGCATACTTTAATGGTGGCAGCTTGCTGCTGCGGCTGGGGCAAACAAAAGGGGTGGTTGTGTCTGGCCTACTAGACGGAAAAGGAGGCAAGGAAAAGAGGGGAAATGGCAACAACTACACTAGGGCTTTGCTTAGGAGGAGACGAAAAATCTAGAAGTTGGTGTGGTGAAGAAAGGATCATCCTGGGCTTATTTATAGTTTGGCACACTCTGTTCCAGGCCTGGCATGACCGTACCAGCCTGGGCACGGGCGGGCCAATTGGGTGGGAAAAGAGGTCAAGGCGGATAAGTCGATCAAAAGAGGAAAAATTCGGCCAAAAGGCTAAAATGTCGATCAAAGGCAGGAAAAACCAGTCAAAAGGCCAATTTTTTGGGGACAAACTGACATGTCAGTCATCCAGACTGTCAGCTTTGTTAGTTGACTGAGTTTTAACTATTGACCAAGGTCTGTGCGTGCAAATTCGGTTTTTGGGTAGCATGGTCCCCGGCCCGATCGGGTGTGCTAGGAAAAAAATTTCAAAAAAATCAGTCAATATCGATCTTTTGACCGTTGACTGAGTGGTAGAAAGTTGAACAAAAACAAGAGATGTGCCCAACCATGCCATCCTTGGCTCGACCAGGCTGAGGCTTGCCTGACAATGCCTAGTATGTCCAGGGCGTGCCTGTCCTAGAAAATCTAGATAACTTGTTCATATTAGTGGAAAATGAGGCGTCAGAGAAATGGCACATAATTACTAAACTTGATATCCAACAGATTTAAAGAAAGATATGTCAATCCATACTTCTTTCGAAAAGATAGTACCATAGATGCTACCATGGTGGTAAAGGAAGAAGTGCATGCAATTTGGAATAAAGAGAATCTAAATAATGCAAAAGTAAAGATTAAAACTGAACAGTTAGAAGAAAAATAAGACTATAGTTGAAATTACTTATTATGTAAAAAATTAAGAAAGAAATATTGTGTAGGTAATAGGGGGTGGCTGCCCCATAACTCCTACACTTGGATCCCAAATCCATAGTTTTGGGATCTGCGTTACGTGTGTCTTGTCAATGAGGTCCTCCATGTAGGAGTAGAATAGGTGGAGATTTGAGTCCTTACGAGTCTAAAGAAAAGGAATAAAATCGGGTGACTTGGTGAAGTCATCTCTGTGCTGGGATTGACTAGAACTGTACTGAAATGAATTCTTCAGCAAAGCATCCTCATGGTGCCCATCAGTGTTTGAATCTGAATAGGTAGACTCTAGGATGTCGACACAGGATGATATGGAGAGGAGGGGTTGAAAGTTTTCTAAAAGACTCCCCTCTTCTCTCTCCACTTCTAAACTTGAGGTTGGATGCTCGGGTAAATTCTTATGCACAGTCTGAGTCATCCAACCATCCTCTAAACATGAAGTGCCCCCAATATTATCACATTCTATGGGATATGGGGTATCTTCATGCTCAGAAGCCATGTTGTAGTGGATTGTCCATCCTGCTTCCTTGATGTCAACTTTTCCTTGAAAAAAGATTGTGGACAATGTCGGCTCATGCTACTCCAGTTCATCATCATCAGTATACTCGCTCCCCCATATTGAATAGTCATCATCATCCTCATCAAAAAATTGTTCCAAATGATGATTGGTGTACTGCTCAAAGCGAAGTGACAAGTCTCAATATGAGAGATATCACCATGGTCTGGATCAATGTTTGATTCAAGTTCCTCAAACTGACCTTCCTATTGTGAGGTTGTTTGATTGCCCTGGTGAGCATAAGAGTCATCATCATCATATAACTATTCATGCATGTGACTTGTATCTTCCATTGGTTGATCAGTTGAATCATCTAGATAAAATGAAGAGCTTCCCCAGGTGGGATGGTCTTTATAGAAATATCATGGTGAATCAAGTTGAGGGTTTGAATAGGATGGTGAGGCAAACTCCATTTTAGGCCCAATGGAATGGTTTTGGTGGTTGTAACCTTTAATGTTTTGCAGTGGCACTTGCAACCATGTAGTAACCAAATTGACTAGTTCTTGAGGCTTCTTGCCCTATTCGACATCCTTATCACGAAGTTGTAGAACTATTAGTCAAATACAAAACATATATACGCCATGGAGTACATAACTAATGATATGTATAAAAACAAACAAGTATAGATGTAAGGATACATGGATAAAAGTAACATACATTGATCTACTAATACAAACATACATGATATGTAAAACATGAACTTATGGATCATCAAAAGAACAAATCGGCTAATAAATCTAGCAAGGAACAAACTGTCCAATTTTGATGTTGTTGCCACAGAAACAAAAATTTCGGCGTATTTCTACGCAAATTTCAATAGATGTGTTCCTAGCATATCAGCTGCTAAATGGGGCCACTCATGTTTATGTCTAGACGAGCATGTGTTTGATCATGTGTAGACAAGTTGTCTTTGGTTTCACCGTTTGTTCATGTGTTTGATCCACATGTAGACAAGTTGTCTCCTCTCGCAGTCCACAATGTCTTTGTGGGATATTCTCCCACACAAAAGGGGTATTATTGTCCTTGTCTTCATCATATGTTTGTCTTGGCTGACATTACCTTTCATGAGTCGACTCCGTTCTTTAGCGACTCTGTCCAATGTGAGGGGCGGCACAACCATGAGAGTGATAGAGAACGAGAGCCAACTCTCCCTGTGCTGTGCATTGAGTGTGTGTCAGATACCACTCCTTTACACCACCACCACCTACACCTCCTCCTATGCAACCTTTTCCACTGGCTTACATCAGGCGAGTAGGGAATCCCTCAGAAGATGCAGTGACATCAGTCCAACAGATTGACTCATCAACGTAGGATACTCCTGAGGTACATGTTCATGCTGAGAGTTCTCTTGATGCTTCTGTTTCAGACATACACCTTTCAGTTGCAGCTCGTAAAGGTGTTTGGTCTTGTACATACACGACATCCGATCTCTAGTGTTTGTTGCTTATCTCATTTGTTACCAGCAGCGCGCATGTATGCTCTTCAATTAGATTCTATAGCTATTCCTCGCTCATATGCAGAAGCTGCCCGACATGACGACTGGGATCAAGCCATGGATTATGGATAGTGAGATGGAAGCTCTTTATGAGAACTCCATCTGTGACTTGGTGGATATTCCACTTGGGAGGCCAATTGTAGGCCGTTGTTGGGTGTATACCTAGGAAGCATGGTCACGGACACGACCACGAATCTGGACACGGTCACGGACACGAGACACAACAGTTTCAAAAAATATAGGACACGGATACAACGTCGGACACGGAAAAAAATATACATGTATATGTATATAAATTTTATCTAGAAGCACAATCAAACACAAAAATCATCTCATCCACGCTATAATGCTATATTCGATTTCAAATGTGCATTCAAACACATTGGATACATCATTGAATCAAACTATTGATGACATACTTCCAAAAAAACCTGCATTGTAATCACAATAGTAGCCAAACTAATAGACAATTTACTAAAAATTACAACATGAGTTAAACGCCACAAGATTGAATTCACAATAAAACATTTTGCACATCTAAATTTTGGACAGGAAAATAATAGTGTTGGTGGTGGACAACAAAGAAAGAAGAGGTATGTTGTTACTTTTAGAAGAGGAGAGTGTAAGTGATGGAGGTGGAGGATGAGGAAGAAGAGGAGTACAAGGAGATAGTTGGTAGTAGTGGTGGTGGAGAAATAGAACATAGGTATTGGGGGTGGAGGAAGAAGAGAGGGGAGGAAATGTGTTGTAATGTGCATGATATAGGAGGGCAAACAAAAAAAAAATTTGTAGTGGAGGAGATTTGTGGTGACAAAATAATGCACATTTAAAAAGGAAGGAAACAAGGATTGAGAGGATTCACAAGATAGAGGAGAAAGAAGAAGATCAAGGGAAGAAATGGGTTGGAAAAAGGGGAGGGGGAGTAGGAGTTACCTCTTGTTGTGGTTTTCTCTCTTGGTTGAGAGGAGAATGCATCACTACTATTGGTGAAAAGTGGGTGTTTCCCCTTCTTACTAGTGTTAGGTTGTATTTTCGCTTTGTCGAAGCCATGTCCATTATGTGTCCAACTCCTAATTAAAAACCCGAGGACTTGGACACGTATGGGAAGTGTCCACAACATGTCCACGGCGTGTTCAAGTTGGATATGTGTTGGACACAGACTCGACAGCCTCTGAGAAGTGTCGATGCTTCCTAGGTGTATACAGTCAAACAAAAATTGGATGGATCTATTGACCACATGAAGGCTCGATTGGTGGCTAAAGGGTACACTTGGACAATGGAGTGGATTTGTTTGAATCTTTTACTCCCATTGCTCGACTCAATTATGTAAATATTCTTATATTTGTTGCTACTCCTTATGAGTTATGATTGACGTCTTCTTCAATTGGATGTCAAAAATGCATTTCATGGTGATCTTTTGAAGAGGTGTACATGGAGTGAGCTATTGGGTATGTTGCTCAAGGTGAGTGTCAGAAAGTGTGCAAACTGAAGATATCCTAGTATGGCCTGAAAAAAAACAAGAAATCCTTATTTGGCCTGAAGCAATAACCACATATATGGTTTGATAAATTTAGTGTTGCACCTATACAGTTTGGGTTCAACGGTTCTTCTACTGATCACTCTATTTGTGTTCAAATCCTCTCGTGGCACTATTGTTAGAGTTGGCAATAGTAGCCATTTCCTAATACTCGAACCAATACTGAATCGAACCATCCCATAATTAGCAGATTTTTATCATCCAACAAGTCTGCGGGGCCCCGAAGACGAGCATACCATGTTTCCGATTTGGTTGACTAGGAATCCAAATCACGAGGTCAAAACCTAATCAGACGATTTTGCTACCACAATGTACTCTCTCTTCCAGGTGGTCTTTACCCATAGTTACAACTAAACAATCGACGATGGTGCGTCGATGGCAAGTCGGCAATGTCTACACCCCTAGCCTCCATCCGCAACAGGTACAAGTACTTGGCATCTATGTTATAATAGGGCATCATGCCTCTCCGGTGAATAGATGGGCACCACCAAGGTCCCGCCATGATCCTCATTGCGGCAGTGGTGGACTCCGTGGTAGTTCCTTGCCGCTTCCCATGTCGTAGGCATCCACGATGACTTCATGAAGGCGTGAACGGTAGGCAAACTGGACCAAGGGTGTGCAGCTGGAGGGTCTTTGAAATTTGGATGTCGTCCTCCTTGACTCGCTGCAGCCATAGTAAGAAGAGTCTCCGAATTTTACAAAAAGTCGACGATTTTTCACAATTTTATAGGCACCCGAATGTTCACCACGATTAATACGTCGGTTGCCAATTTTTTGCATCTTTTCATGATTTTTCTTGCTTTTTTGCGATTTATACGATTTTTCATGATTCTTCATGACTTTTCACATTTTTTCACGAATTTTTCTCCTTTAAGCTGTTTGCTCTTTTTTAACCAAACCAACTACACAACAATCCTGATATACACTAAACCTCCAACCCCCCAATCTCCCGATAGTCCATTGTTATTATTCAACTATTGTTTAATTCTTTTGCTATTTTTTCACTCAATAAGATTGTATGTCTAAGGACCTTAATAGTTACATTTGTATCTGATATGTATGTATATGTTTACATATATATATATATATATATATATATATATGTATATGTATATGTATATATGTATATATATGTATCTATACATATTTATATATATATATGTGTATATATATATGTATATACAAGTATACATATGTATATATACGTATACATATACCCGACTTATTCTGGTATATTTCCGAATAGTTGACCGAACTTTGACCGAAATATATCGATTTTTACACGATTGTTTTTCGATTTTTTCTGAATTCTGACTTTTTCCGGTCAGCCGAAAAGTTGTGAGTCCCAAATTTGTTACTATGGCTGCAGCAAGAACCCACACTCCTCTCTAAGAATCTGTAGGTGCAATGAACCTAGCCTCCGTGGCGAGCAGTGCCACTGCTCTGTCACCCTCTTCTATGATTTGGGCCATTCACACTCTAGTCCATGTGAGAGCCATTGTACTGGCCAGTGGTACAACTATCACTAGTACATATCTCCCACACCCCTTTGAGACGATCAAGTCCATGGCTACGCTGGTAGCGACATGTAGATGTGAAAGAACATGGCATGATAAACAAGTGGTCATCCACATTATACAACCATTCCGCCTGATAGGAAATGAGGAGTTGGTTGTGATGGCGATGGAAGCAGGGCATTCAGAAGATGGGGACGGAAGGAGTGGCAACGTCGGCAATGGCTTAGACAGGATGAAGGTGGCGGCGATCAATGCATGGCACTGAAAATGATGAGTACATGGGATCCAACTTACACCAGACGGAGGTGGTTGAGGCAACGATGAGTGCATGTGTTCTGTCTTTACTCTTTAGATGGGGATATAGACAATGGAGGGAGCTATGAGTGCTTGACATACCAAAGACAAGAATTGAGGCAATAATGGTGGCCACAACGTCGATGAGGGCATGCCAGTTTCTCCTTGCCATGTGTGTGTTGTATGCATAGTCATCTAGGTTCCCGCCTAGGCTCTTCATAGGCGCGCCTGGCCCCCCAGGCTCTCGGTGGACCACCTTAAATGTGACGCTTAGGTTTTTAGACAACTAAAGTGGATGCCTAAGGGATTTTAGGCCCAAGTTAAGATAATCGAGGCCAAATTAGCATGGATTTGATTTGATCTGATTAGATTAGATCAAGATTAGTTATTCTAGGGAAGAAGTATATCTGATTTAGGAAAAATCAGATCTAAATATTAGGTCTGACTTGGGGAAATCATATCTTATTTGAGGGATTAGGTATGATTTTGCCAAATTAGGGCTCACATAGGTCAATGTAGGACAAATTAGGGGAAGTTACGTCTAATTAGGTCATGTTATGTCAAAATAGTTCTAACTTAGGCCAAATTAGAGCATACCAAGTTAAATTAGGTTCAATTTCGATCATGATAGGTCAAATTAAGGTTGAATGGGCCTAGCTTAGGTCATGACATGTTTGATGTAGGTGAAGTTATGATTGATTAAGCTTAGGGATAACCAATACAAGTGTATTTAGTCATGTATAGATTTGAGTATAGCTAAATGTATGCGCAAAATCATATACATATCTGTAAAATATAAACAAATATGAAGAACGCCTAGAAACGCCTAGGTCCCCTAGGCTTCCCTTTGGTGGGAAGGACCACCTGGATGCCTAGACATGTATGGTATATATACACACCTCGATACAATCTGAGGTGTCGAGGTTGACGCCTCGCCTCGATTAGACAAAAATGCCTCGATGCGCCTCATACACTTTAAAGCCTTGGCTGGATCACATGCATAATGCAATCCTGCTTTAGAATTTGCCTCGTGATCCACTTTGCATATTAACCTCTTGTATGTGGTGTATTGAAAGATCCACAACACTCCTCAGGTGAAGAATTGTTTGTTTGTGATAATATGAGTGAGAAGATGCAAGCCTGTACATGGCATTCTGTTGCCGTTGTAGATCTCTGTGTGGTTGAGTGAAAAGTTCCATGGTGCTTGACTGTTGTTGAATGAGGTATACCATCGTGGACATTCTCCTCATAATTCATGGTGCTAATTGAGTTGTTCATCTGAAATCAATTCACAATGCAAAATTGTCACTATAGTACCTACATGAGCGCTTAAAGAAAGGTCGGGGTAGCTAGTCCTCTCTCTCTAGTTCCTTCTAGGTTTTTTCAATCCTTGGGAGGCAACAATAGGAAAACGAGATGGCATGTCCTGACAATCTCATTTCGCATGATATATACAAAGGAGTGGAAGAGACCATGGCTTCCCAAACCTTGCATGCCTAGGCCTTCGACTCCCTCCCAAAATAGGGAATTTCTCTGCCCATTGGTCTCATGCAACATGTGCCATGAGTCCTGGTGTGATACATATTCCCTTCTAAAATGTTTGGGGTATGTGAGTTTTGCAAACTCAATTCCAATGTCTTATATTTTAGGTCGTAGCAATTAATTTTAGGTCTCTAGATATATTGTAAAAATTACAATTAAGTCCAAATCAACAAGACTTTAAGTTATCGCTATGCATTTGTGTATGTAAGCATTATACTATGTTGACAACGGATTCAGTAATAAATATAATAATCTGTGAGCAATGAGTAGTGTGGAGCAACACATCATTACTATCCAAGTAGTAGGATCTTTGTTGGACGACACTGAACCATAAATGACCGATGTCTTTGCGTTGTATAATCTCTTTCTGAAAGATATCCAAATTGGAGTAGAGGCATAAACACCTCATCCTCATCACATTAGTTCCAAGTTTCTTTGATCTTCAAGTTAAAATATACCAGCAAGATGCATGAGCATGTTGTCATAAATGACTCTCCTAAGTGTGGACATACATTTCTCTAGTCTCACATGTCAAGAGGCTTAGAATATTACTTTTGTATAGGAGAAACAAATTCACTGTACAATCCTCACAAAACATAATGTCTTTTATCACATTGAACCACTACTTTTATGGCAACCTACTTCAACATCATGTTGGTAGTGTCAAAGTGTGCATCATGTCATCAATATAGTGACATCAGGTCAAAGCATCACACCACCTTTATCGTATTGAAAGTTTAATTATGACCATATAATAGTCCATGAATCACTCTCAAGGAGAGTTAGTCCACTATACATCTCTAACACTTACCTCTGTGTCTGGTTTGGTATCCGCTACATGTGGCCTATACGACACGATCATCAAACACCACACGTACAATCCTTATATGTATTATTGTTTGTCTAATCGATAATAATAGTTTATGAGGACATTTAACAATAATTTTTCTTCCCATCCATTAGGATCTCATGTTCAAATCACATACTTGGAAGTCTTGTCTTTGAATTCAGCATTTTAAATGACATTTATTGTCTACTCAACAAAACACAAGTACAAATGTGCATAAACAATTTTTTTTATAAAAATCAAATCAAAGTACACGGTAGCCCTTTAAACATCATCAAATTATTTGCTTTTAGGGCATACACACTAATAACTTTATCTCTTACATTGTGAAAGAAGTAAATAACATGGCATGATGAACAAGTAGAAAAAGAGGAGGGAGAGGAACATGAAAAAAAGGCGCACCCTAAGGCGCTAGAGGTGTACGCGCCTCGAGGTGAGGCGCACGCCAGGGTGACTTGAGGCGTAACCCTCACCTGTGATCCAAGAGGCGGACACCTCATTTTTTGCAAGGCACAAAGAGGCGTTGACGCGCAAGTGAGGCGCTAGCCTCAAGCTGTAACCCAAAATACAGGTTTCCTGGTCCATTCTAACTACATATGGGCCTGGCCCAATGGGTTTTCCATTAGCCTCTTTGATTCAAACGAAAAAAAAAACAAATTGTGGTTAAAATACTACTATTTGGGTACAACTTGTACTGTTTTTATTTTCCTGGTGTTTAAATTTAGATTTTAAACAGGTAGTGTAATGTGATTTTGTAATGTAGTTGTCAAATTGTATTAACGTACATTGTATATATATTTTCTTATGTATATAAACATATGAATATATATAAATATAGGAATGCCTCGGTACATTTTGAGGCTTACGCCTCGACCGCCTCAAGGCTTACACCTCGCCTCGCCAAGACAAAAATGCTCGTTACGCCTCACGCCTTTTTCAACCTTGGAGAGGAAGAAGAAAAACGAGGACGTTACCTGGAAACGACGTGCAACAAGGATAGTTCAGAGAAGCTGCACCACCACCAACAACATTGGCGACAACAACAACTGCAAGCCAGAGGCAACAACTAATTCCGTAGTCGCAACAACTCTGGCGGTTTGCAGTGGGATTTCGGTGGTGTGGGACCTCTTTGCAACGACAAGCTTAAACTATTGAGGAGACTAGGACTAGTCGGGAGAATGGAGGGGTCGAGGAGTCGGGGGAGTAGAGATTGGGGAAGTCAAGAGAGTCGGGATTTTATCTCCCCCTCCTTGATTTGAGCCGCACCTATGCACTTAATGGCTGGGTGAGAGAACCCCTCGGTTGGGATGAAACATGACCGATTTACTGGTTCGCTGGTCAACTGGTCGTTTCACCAGTTTAATAATGGTTAGGCATTATTTTCTGCTTTGGAAGAGGACCGAGTCGGTAGGGGGGGTCCGTTCTGGCACCGATTGACTCTGCCTGTTCGGTTCGAGTCTGATAACCATGGTCAAAATAGTTGTAGGTCTTTAGCAAAGTAGTTATTATCTTACATAGCCCTCAAAACTAAAAATGAATAGAAGCCAGCAAGACGTAGAACTACTAAATTCCAAAAATGTGAATTTGGAGTATATTTCTTGAAGAAACTAATATTTGGCACATAATAAGGTAAAAATGTATTCATTGAACATTTTTATGAATAAAAAATACACATTAAACCCATTAATATGCACTGGGACCCACATGATTTATCTAAGGTGGGAAAATAGTGAAGGTGCACCCTCAGGGTGCCTTGCCATCTAGGCGTGCGCTTTTACAAGTATGATCTAGGCTAGTTAAATTGAACTAACTTGTGATACTAGTAAATTATGTGTCATGCTTTGGCACACCCACCAAGGAACAAGGTATCCGATTCCGATGCCGCTTTGACCATGGAATAAGACTTCGACTTCGAGTCAACTTTGACAAGTGTGGAAGTGGAAGGTTGTAGAAACATTGAGGAAACTTTGAGGATTTTTCCAACCAAACTTCGACGCATATTTGACAAAAATTAAGCTAAAATAGTGATTTCATGATGAAAATTGATAGATTTCATTAAATCTTAGCTTAAAAACAAAAGATATGTTTATATATAGCCATCCATACAAGTTTACAAGTGTAGAAAAATACATTCACTGCAAATGTGCAAGACATCGTCTTAGTGTCAACTTAGATATGCATGGAATTGGAAGTTTGTGGAAAGTATAAGAAAACTTTGAGGAAGTTGTAGACTAACACTTTGACACAAAATAAGCTAAAAGATAGTGAGATTGTGAGGCAATTTGGCATAAAAAATCGAATCTTGGTAAACACATACTATATCTATAAACTTCTATATGAAATGTTTAGAACTTAAATCTGTTCTATATATGTGGTGTTCTGTATTTACATAAATCCCTACTGGATCACATTCTAGAATTAAAAGATATGAATTTATTTCCAAATACTTCAATTTGTAAAGAGGGTGAAAAGTGAGAGAGGTGAAATGGTATTAGGTCTTCATCAAATTTTGCAAAACTTGTGGAAATCTAGTTGAGGAATAAACTTATCATTCCTCTTTAGTTAAAAAACAAGGAAACGGTAATCTCAACGTCAAATGGTTTCATACGAGTTTCTTTATGCCTTCACTATAAATGGTCATCTCAACGTCAAATGGTTCCCTACAAGTTTCTTTATGCCTTCACTATGTCTGCAACAATAATAACTACAAAGATCATCAAGAAGATGGGAGATTTTTAGCTAACTGGGTCGATTTCATCACCAACTAGGTTGAATTCATGTAATAGTGAATATTCATGTGGTCAATTTGTTAAAAAAGGGGAAATATGTGATAAAACATGGACATTAATAAATGGAAGGGGAATTACATTTTTATGTTTATTCTTTCCTATCATTTGTTAAAGAGTGTTTAACTTTTCTCCTTTTACAATATACATTACATATCTCCCCTAGTAAATAAAAAATAGATAAGTTTCTTTTTATCCAAGAGGAATAGTTCTATAAATAGACCCCTCTCTATGGCATTCACTCACATATGAATCACTTGATCAATAGGACATGACTCCTAACCTTCTCCCTTATCCTCCTATTCAAGCCCGTTGGATGAACCGTCAAAGACTTATAATCTCATGGTGATCTTTTCTCAACTACCAGTGTTACAAACCTTAGAACCCTGACTTGGATTTTGACTAGTTGACACACATTTTGAGGTATGTTGCATACCCTATTTATCACATCGAGCAATCACACCTGTAAAATTTCATGATTTAATTTGTTCATTTGGGCGTCGAAACAACCAGGATTGCATCTGTCGATATTTTTGTCGGTATACCGGTAAATACCTATTTCCATGTTGTCGAAACCAAGATACTAAACATCCTCGACATCTAGTGATATATCCTCAATGTTACATATGTCTATGCCTATCGATGTCAAAACATGGTAAACTTCCATGCCCCATTGGTTGCCTACTTGTTGACATGTGTCAATGTTCAATTTGATTGCAGCATTAAAGTTCTTCAATCTGATAATACTTTAGAGTATGTTCAAAAAGCCATGTCTGACTTTTGCAGTTCGGTTGGCATGATTCATCATACATCCTGTCCTCACACCCCTCAACAAAATGGGGTGGCCGAGAGGAAAAATCGCCACTTCTTGATGTTGCCAGGTCTATCATGTTTCAGTCCATATATGGCCTTCTTCAGCTTACACACCTTCTTGATGCTGCCAGGTCTATCATGTTTCAGTCCAATGTGCCCAAGAAATTCTGGTCTGAGGCCCTTCTCACTGCCTTCTTCTTAATTAATAGACAACCCTCCTCTGTTCTCAAAGGGCGCACCCCTTCCTTGTATTACGTCCCATGGATCAGCCCTTTTCTATTCCCCTTAGAGTGTTTGGATGCACCTCTTTTGTTCACAATTTTGACCCTAAGGCTGACAAGTTATCCCCTAGATCGATTAAAACCTTGTTCCTTGGGTACTCCAGTACTAGCAAAGGATACAAGTGTTATTGTCCTAGTCTTCGCCGCATGTTTGTGTCTAGGGATGTTACTTTCCATGAGACTACTCCATATTTTTCTGGTGCCATGAGTAAGGGGGAGCATCTAAGTGAGGGAGTGCCATCATCTTTTCAGAGTGAGAGAGTGCCACCATCTGTGCAGAGTGAGGGAGTGCCACCCATCATTCCTGATTATACTATTATTCAGGAAAAGTAGTTAGCAGATGAATCTGTGATTGAGCATTATCCACATGTTTATACCAGGCGAGGTAGACAGAATCTAGAAGAAGTAGCGACACCAGTCTCTGTGCCTTCCCCATCATCTTCTACTCCACAGATTCCTGCATCCGATCTTGACATTCCTATTGTTGTCTGGAAGGTGTACTCATTCCTGTACTATTTGACATCCTATTGCAAATGTGTGTTGTTTGTCCAAATTATCTAAACAAGATCGCACATTTGCTATTGGGAGTGATTCTGTGGATTTACCGAGGAATCATCATGATGCTATGAAGGACAATGGCTGGAAACATGCAATGCAGATTGAAATGTCAGCCCTATTACATAATGGCACCTGGGATCTTGTTGACTTACCTACAGGTAAGAAGGCTGTGGGATGTAGATGGGTATTCACCATCAAACACAATCTAGATGGCTCAGTTGAAAGGTTGAAAGCCAAATTGGTGGCTAAAGGTTATACACAGACATATGGGGTCAACTTCTTTGAGACTTTTTCCCCTGTAAATCGTCTGAATTCTGTGCAGATTATTATTTCTCTGGCTGCTACTTTTGATTGGCCTCTTTTTCAGCTGGACGTCAAAAATGCCTTCATGGTGATTTGCAGGAAGAAGTTTATAAGGAGAAACCTCCTGGCTTTGTTGCTAAGGGGGAGTATCAGAAGATGTGTAAGCTGAAGAAGGCCATATATGGACTGAAATAATCTCCTAGAGCCTAGTTTGACAAGTTCAGTGATGTTGTTCTGCAAATGGGCTTCTCTCGTTCTGTGACTGATCACTCGTTATTTTATTCTACTTCTTCCTATGGATCTATAATTATTGTTGTGTATGTTGATGACATAGTGATTACTGGAAGTGATTCTACAGGAATATCACGAGTGAAGGAAAGTTTGCAGGGACACTTCCAAACAAAGGATCTGGGTAAACTGAGATATTTTCTGGGCATTAAGGTACTTAGATCTCATGCAGGTATCAACCTATCTCAGAGGAAATATGTACTAAACCTACTACAGGAGACAAGCATGACCGAGTCCAAGCCAATATCTACTCCTATGGACTATCACATCAAGGAAATGGCTGATGATGCAGAGTATTCGAATCCATGATATTATAGGAAGATTGTTGATAAACTGATATATTTGACTGTTACACGGGCTGATATTTCATCTGTTGTAGGGGTGGTAAGTCAGCATATGAGCTCACACCACCACAGTCACATCGGACAACGGTCTGTTGGATTTTGAGATACCTAAAAAGTGCTCCTGGCAAGGAAGAAAATGTCAGATTTTGACTCCATTTCGGTAGCCACAAAAATAGAAATTTTGACAAATTTTGACGGAAATTTCGACAGATGCAATCCTGGCGTTTTGACGACCAAATGACCGAATTATTTAGCGAAATTTTACCAGAACAATCTGCTAGCGTAGATCTACTCAAATATCCAATAATATTTCATATTGGATATGTGAGGGGGTGGGGCTCCTCATGTGTAAGTGAAGGAAGCTGAACAATTTCGATGGGCATTTCGATGGAGATTTTTAGGTCAATTGAATGGTGAAATGAATGAATTAAGTCATCATAGTTGAAAGCACAATATATAGACTTAAAGACACAAATTTATGGAAACATAACATCATCTAGGATGGAAGGACCTCTCACTAGGATGACATGACATAGTACATAAACAATGTTGCAGTGGTATGTGAGTGAGTATTGAGGGAGCATGAGACAACTATGGTTTATGCATCTAGTTGAACCATGATGGTTGTCATCCTCCTTGTTGATTATACCTATCAACATATTGGCTCCAAGTCTATTTTGTTTTATACAAGCATAGATGTGTCTCATTGTTAATCTCCATATGCATACAAGTGATAAAATGCACACCAATGGATTAACTCAAGCTTCGTTCTTGGTACTGTGCTTTTGTAGCAAGAACCTATAGGAGGCAATTATGTAGTTAGAGGTGTGATTGATAATGGCATACATACAAACGTCTCGATAGTCATGCTAATTTTGCGCACTATAACATAAATCATGTGACCTCAAAAATGAAAGTTAGTGGGTCATCAAAGTCATAGAATCACTCCCACACACATTTTTAAATATTTCCTTTGTAGATCTTTATAGAAGTGAGAGATATAGGAGAGAGAGGTAGAATTAGGCTAGGAAGAGACGAAACATAACTTAGATTGCCCCTAACAAGCCCAAGGAATCACATAATAAAATCTGCAGACATCGTACCCCATTTCTTGAAATAATAGATGTGTTTCTCGAAATTTCATCAAAATACGGACAAAATGGGCCTTTTTTTCATCGAAATTTACCTAATTTGGTCAAAATTCGAAATTATTGTCGAAATTTAATTTTTTTTTCTGGAGAAATTCCTTATGTACAGACATGTAAGGCAATTTCTATGTCTGATCGTTGGCGGCATCGAAATAATTAGCAAAATTTCGCCAATTTCGATGAAATTTTGAACATTGGCTCCTGGCAAGGGAATGACTTATTATAAACCGAAGATGCATGCTTCTACCTTGGTTCTTACAGGTTATGCAGATGTAGATTGGGCTGGAAATCAGATTGACAGGAGATCTACATCAGGATATTGCACTTTTCTAGGGAATCATCTGATCACCTGGAAAAGTAAAAAGCAAAATCTTGTGGCAAGATCTAGCACTGAGGTTGAATATCGGGCAATGGCACATGCATGCTGTGAGTTACAATGAGTAAAATATGTTCTTTCTGAGTTGAAAATCCATGTTTCATCTCCCATAGAACTCAAGTGTGACAACCAAGAAGTTATATACATTGCCAGGAATCCTGTCTTTCATGAGCGCACGAAGCATATAGAAGTCGGTTGCCATTTTATCCGAGATCATATGAAGAATGGTGTTGTTGTAACACCATATGTCAAGTCTGAAGATCAACTAACCGATATTCTGACAAAGCCATTGGGTCCATCAGTATTTCACAATCTGTGGAAAGCTGGGCATACACAATGTGTACACTCCAGCTTGAGGGGAAGTGTTAACATATCTCTTTATTTGTATTATTTATTTATGTCATTTCCTTATTACTGTTGTACCTCTATGTAATTTGCCCATCTATATAAATAAAGAGGAGATGGGTCTCAGCCATCTCACGCTGCTCTACGCAGCCCTTACGGTAACCGACAATATATGTATATTCATGTATATCTATGTATGGATATATCATATATGAATGTGTCACCTAGACATTCCTGTCGATTGGTCCTGCAAATAATCAATTTCATCCTATGAAATATTTGTGCATCATTATCCAACAACATAATTATCCAAAATTGAAAGCTCTGATATTACCATTGGGTACTTGTGAGCAAAAAATGTCATGAGGAAACTTTTTTTCCAAGAATATCTAACTTCGGGTCTGGGCACAGTTAAAGGATCTTTTAGAAGCACATACTCCTCCAGGGGGTTGATTAGGACGTGGGCATAAGGCTCTTTATGACATAGTCAATAATATGATTCATCTTCAATTCGGTCTTGCTTTAGCTTCTTTAGGAGTTAATACTTCTTTAGTGGCTCAACTAGAGCAGAGGATCCATCTAATGTAACAATCTCAAATTAGTGATTTAAGTTTATGCCTTGTCATGTAAGAGGTTCCGACTATTAACTTAAAGTTGCAATGTAAGTTTTTGATCTTGTTGGTTGGGAAGCAGAATGAAATGCAGTTGTTGCTTTATAATTTGTCTCGGGATCTACTTTGCATAAAAACCTCCTATATATGGTGGATTGAAAGTTTCTATAACTATGCTTTGTTAAGGAATTGTTTGTTTGCGATAATGTGAATGAGTAGATACACGCCTGATATGTTGCACCCCATTGATGATGTAGATCTTTGTGTCATTGAGCGAAAAGTTCCATGGTACTTGATTGTTGTCGAATGAGGTATTCCATCGTAGATATAGTCTCCTCATCATGGTGTTGATCGAGTGGTTCATCTGAAATGAATTCACAATTCCAACTTGTCTTCACAATACTTACATGAGCGCTTGAAGAAAGGTCAAAGAAGTTAGTTCTCCTCTCTCTTTCTCCCCCCCCCTCAAGTTCCTTGTAGACTTTTTCAAACCTTAGAGGCAACAATAAGAAAACGAGATGGCATGCCCTGAAAATCTCATCTCGTATGATATATACAAAGGAGTGGGAGAGTCCATGGCTTCCCAAACTGTGTACGACTAGGCCTTGAATTCCCTCCCAAAACATGGAATTTCTGTACCCACTGGTCTCACAGAATCTGTGATGAGTCTTGGTGGGTTCTATACTCCTTTCTAAAATGTTCGAGGGCATGATGGATGAAATGAACTAAATTCACATACATACATACATACATACATACATACATATATATACACATATATATACACACATATATATATACACACACACATATCTTCACACACACACACATATATATATATATACACACACACATATATATATTCACACACACACACACATATATTTCAGCCGCCAAATCTACCTTCCTGTATATATATATGTGTGTGTGTGTGTATACAAGGTTTTAAAAAGCGGGAAGCGTGTGGATGGGACCTTGTAGCCGATTAATCGCTAGACGGGGATTAAGCGGGTGCTTTTTAGAAAAGCGGATTTCCAATTCCTATAAACTTTTATGCAAAATTACAAACATATGTATATAAATGCTTATATTTTTGAATTTTTTGTACATATCTAAACATTGTACAAGACAATACAAAACACCCAAATAGTTTATAACACAACTATGCAACAATGATTGTATCTATATAATATAGTAAACAACACAAAATAATAAGAGTATATACAAGATGCGACAACAATTTTGTATCACATGTTTACATAGCTAAACAGTAAACAATAAACAATAAACCTATCATAGCTAGCTTACAAACGTATTGTTACATTTACATATCATCAAATATTTATACATTACAGCTACTATTTAATCAAAGTATGCATTCTAAATTAGATAATAGTTACCTATAAAATACTTGGATACATCACAAAGGTACCAATCATTACAACTTACATACAAAGTATGCATTCTAAATTAGAACTAGGTATATCATAGAACATTTAATGTATGCTGGTTTAATATATTATAGTTAATACTAATAAGGGCATATAATGTACTTAATGTTATATGGTTACAATAGTTTTTTTAAAAAAGCGGGCAAAAAGTGAGAAAAAAGCGGGCAAAAAACGGCCGCTTTTCTCAAACACTCAAGCGGCGCTTATGGCACATTTTAATCAGCCATCACCTTGGGGCGATTAATCGGCCACCTAGGACACTTTTTAAAACACTGTATATATATCAAGAAACAAAATTTTGCAGCATAGTTCAACACAAAGGCTGAATATCGAGCAATGGCACATGTTTGTTGTGAACTATAGTGGGTTATGTCCATATTGTGTGAAATGTGAGTGTCTGTTGAAACTCAAATCTCTCATGTGTGATAATCAGGAAGCTATTCACATTGCTATCGGTCCTATGTTCCATGAGAGGACCAAGCACATTGAGGCGGACTGCCACTTTGTTTGTGATCTAGCGCTCTCCAAGAAGGTCCAAACTCATGTTTGTGTTGGACAACAAGTTGCAGATATCTTCATAAAGCTCCTTATACCTTCAACTTTTAGCCATATGAGTTCCAAGCGGGCATGCACAATATGTACACTCTAACTTGAGGGGGAGTATTAGAAAATAGAAGCTATTTATGTAGTTGTTTCTTAATTGTTTTCTTTATTGATCTATTATGTAAATGTTCTTCCTATGTAATAAACACTAACTTGCTTCTGTAGGGCATCGCTTTGGCCCAAGACTTTCACAATTTTATAATTATTATTATTGTAAATACATGAAAAGAACAATTTAAACAACATAAGAGTACATAATAATAAAGAAATAAATAGAGGTTTAGAGTCATAATTATGGTTGTCAGAACTGAATCGGTGAACGAACCGATGAAGTCTTTGGTTCTCGGTTCATAGGTTCAACTGATGGTCATACTGGTTCAACGGGCGATGTCAACATGACATCACAAAATAATATCATAAAATATAAGTATGTATCAAAATCATGGAAAATATACATATAAAATATGAATAAGGGCATAATTGTTCGCTATAATGTAATTGTCCAAACAAAATTAAACATAGCAATCAATTTAATAAATTCTAGGATACAAACACTACATATAAAATTAATATATCAAATGTAACAATCATATTAGTGTATTGTAAATAAAGAAGAGAGTAGAGAAGTTTACTAGTGTATCAGCAGAAAACGTATTACAGCTAAGCAGCAGTAGACAAATCTGTAAAACAAACCCGCAGCAGTACATTCATGTTTGTTGACCAACATGAAGCTCAACCGGGATAGCTGTACGACCCAAGGGTGACGGGAAATTTAGAAAATAAATTAACTGGTTAAGGAAGAACATTTGAGCAATAAAAGGGCAGTAAAAGGGGTAGACATAGTAGCGGAAGAAGAAGATGACAGGAAGAAGATGAGTACAGGAAGAAGGTAATGAATTGAACAAGGATAAGACGAGTAAAAAAAGGGAAGAATTAGAGGATGAAGAGGACATTAGCAACAGGGAGTAGAGGAAGACTGATATTGGGAGAGGTATAGAAGTAGTAGTAGAAGGCAAGGACCAAAAGTAATAGAGGAAGAAGAGCCCAACCAAGGGAGGAGTAGAAGAAAATGAGGAAACAAAAGAGGAGGTGGGAGAGTAGAACGAAGAGGGAGAGGATGAGGTGTTAATTTCAACGCAACAAGAAAAATGGTGAGGGGGACGAGCAATGGCCTAGCCGCCTGGAGTGGAAGAAGAAAAGTGGAGGAAGAAGAGGGAGTGGAAGAAGAAAAGCAAGATGTTACCTGGAAGCAGCGTGCAACACGGATGACACAACATTGGCAGCAACAACAACAGCAAGCCAGAGACAACTACTTAAGCGGCCGCAACAATTTTGATGGTTTGCGTCGGGATTTCGGTGGCGAGGGATCTCCATTCAACTATGGAGGAGACTAGGACTAGTCTGGAGAGTAGGGGTTGGGAAAGTTGGGAGCGTTTTTTCCCCATCTCCCTGATTTGAGCTGCACCTGGGCACGTAATGGCTGGATGAGAGAACCAACTAGTTGGTATGAAACTAGACGGGTTTGCTAGTTCAACCAGTCGGTTCACCACTTTAATGACGGTTAGACACCACTTCCGCGCTTGAATGAGGACCGAGCCGATAGAGGGGTCGGTTCCCGACTCGGTTCGAGTCTGATAACCATGGTTAAACAAGTTGTAGGTCTTTAGCAAATTAATTATTATCTTACATAGGCCTCAAAACTAAAAAATGAATAGAAGGCAACGAGACATAGAATTATTAAATTCCAAAAATGTGATTTTGGAGTATATTTATAAAAGAAAATAATATTTGGCACATAACAAGGTAAAAATTATTGAACATTTTTATGGATAAAAATACATCATTAAACTCATTAATATGTACTGGGACCCATACAATTTATCCAAGGCGAAAAATTAGTAAAGGTGCACCTAAGAGCGTCTTGCCGTCTAGGTGTGCACTTTTACAAGTATGATCTAGGATAGTTAAATTGAATCTAACTTGTGATACTAGTAAATTATGTGTCCTACTTTGGCAGACCCACATGTTCACCTCACACTCAAAAAAGATGAGAAATGCACCTTGCTTTGGTAAGCTTACCATTCATCGATAGAGTCCTTAATGCATATTACATATGGAAATCATTTTATCTTCATATTTAATGAGGAATGTGGTATAATACATATACTTAATATGAAGAGAGATATAGGAAAATTGACATATTGAAACATAACGGGACATGATATGCTAGTTGAATAATCCGTATTAGATATATTTGAAGAAAAAAATCACAAAAAAACTCATTTTAGATCATTTTAGGTCGGGTTGAATGGGTTTGGCTTGGGTCATTCATGTCCCTACAAACTAAAATATCCATATATGGCTGAATTTTAGTTTGGAACCAAATGAGCACTTTCTTGTTTGGTGTAGGTCATTTCGGGTTGGGTTGGTCGGGTCCATCAGGTCAGGTCTGAGACTGCCAGTCCTATATGTATATATATGTATGCATGTATAGCAAATTTCATACAACTATATGCAATCTGTTCTGTTCGACTTACTGAATAGTAAACTAGAATAATTTCTAACATTCTGCTTGTTCGTATCCGTTGAATCTTAGTTTGGAACCAATTGAGCATTTTTGGTCGGGTCGGGTCCATCACGTTGGGTCTGAGATTGCCAGCCGTAGTAGTGTATGTATGTATGTTTATATATATGTATGTATAGCAAATGTCATGCAACTATATGCAAATTGTTTCGTTCGACTCACTGGATAGTAAACTAGAATAATTTCTAACGTTATGCTGGTTCGTATCTATTAAATTCAATTAGTAGCAAAGTTCACCATACAAAAGTATTTAGGCCCTGTTTGGTTTGCAGTATACTGAGTAGGATAGGTAACTAATCCCATTAATAATGACAATCCTACGTTTGTTTGCCCAAAAAAGGAAACTGGATTTCACTCCTGCGGTAGAGGAAGTGCTGGATGAAATAAGGTCCATAGAATCTGTAAAGTGCACCATGCGACATCTACCTAAACTTTTCTTCGTCTATTTCTCCTGAAACTATCGACAACTACCAATAAGCACACCATGAAGTCAATTGAGTGTGAGCTGCAGGTGACAGAGCAACAATATATTAAGGCAGAGATAGCAATCTTGTCCCGTGTGCATTCGAACATAGGATGCCGGCTCAAGTATCCTATCTGTTACATTTGCCATGCCATCCTGTTCTATACTACATACCATCATAATCCCTTCCAACAAACCAAACGGGGTCTTAATGCAAATTGTACTGCAAGAATTGACAAAAAAATACTCGCGTATATGTACATGATTCGATTTTCAGGGTCTATATCTTTTGTTTATTCTCCTTTGATCTCTAAAAGGAGCTTGGTTATTCTTCTTCTTCCAAATGGGTACACAAGGCCACGTCATGGCCCATTCATGCAAAGCAGGTGTAGATAGTTGTACAAATTACATGCGGTCACTTAAACTGATATTCAGAATAGTTATTCATATTAATCAGATTAAAATGAATGCCAAGGACCTAAAACCCCATCTATGGTCTTTGTCCAAGCTGTGTTTCCCATACTCTGAATGTTCATGCTTAGGAAATATTGTTAGACATTTTGGATATAAATAAAAATTGGGCTCGTTCCAGAAGCGTTAATTTAGTTAGTTGTAGGAAGTTTCTTACTTCCTACTATTTTTGTTACAACCCCAATTTTTTGGTTCTTTGGGTGAGAAATGTAATTTTTCCCATTAAAGATTTTTGGACAAATAATGATATAATTTGTTTTGATTAAAAGGATTTCGTTTATATTGCCTTGTTGGTTGTTTTGTGGGCTTGATTGGCTATTGGGCCCAATAACAAGGAAAAGACAAAGGAAACTCCATTATTAAATGAGTAAATAAGAAAATGGAGAAAAGTAAGATGTAGAAACCTCTAGAAGGCAAAGGAATGTTATCCAAAGTTGGATTTCGTGCTTCTTGCGTTCCTTGGGTCCCAAGGAGTCTAAAGTTGTAAAAAAAATGCAACAAGAAAAGAAAAGATAAATTAAATATTTCTTTATTAAGAAAGAAATTGAAAACAATGATAAAATGTGGAAAATAAGTGAAAAGAGGTATAATTGAGTTATCCTTGGTGGATTTTCGTATCCATGAGGTTTCTAATGTTAAAAGGAATTCCAATAAGGAAAATAAAAGAGAGATGAAGAGAAATCCTCAAAAAGAGATATTTTAATAAGAAATAAAAAAGAAAATGAGAAAAATGGACATAGATGCATCTAGAAGGATAATAAGTATCCACTAAAAAGGATTTCGAAATATTAGAGTTTCTTGGGGTCCAAGGAGCCACAATGGAGAAAAAGAAAGAGAAAAGGCAAATAATAACAAAATAAGAGGATAATGTGATACATCATTAATGACTTTTTGATAATATCAAAAAGAGATGTTATTTGCTTTAAGAAAATAGAATTTTGTGGCCAATAGACTAAAAGTCAAGGCTAGAGATAATGAAAGAGATAATTTTCGTATTTCCTATTATCCATGAAATAAAGAATATTAAAGAGATAATTAGGAGAGAAGCTTTCTTCCTAATGAAGGAACTTGGGTTCCTATTGGGAAAAGAACTCTTTAACTCATAGATGGTCATCTTAGGGCGTGGATATCCACCCCTATATAAAGGGTAGAGCCCCTGGTTCGAAGGGAAGAGAGATCCCACGTAGTCCTCTCTATTCTCCTCCTTCATCTTCTTTCAAACCCTAACCTTAGAGAAAAGTGCTATCTCAGGAGCAGCAAGGAGTCGTGAAGAGGTTGCAATGGGGGCATGATGCTCCCACAATGACCTAAGGAAGCTCCGCCATCGTCTTCTTGCTCTAACCTTTGCGCAATACCTGCTAGAGGTCTGTAACCTCGCTGCAGATCGTGGGACTGGCACTCTGGAGATCGGACGTCTCAGCCATGTGTTGAGGTCTTGTTGGGCATGGGGGAGAGCGGCGGAGGCAGGGTGTTGGTTTCCTGCGACCTCTGGACCTTGGGGAAGGGGGAGATGACCCCGTGACCAGCTCCAGTCGGCGACTAGGGCGACGTAGTAGGGCTGCGTGAGGTTGAAGAAGACGAAGGTGGCGTTGGACGGAAATGCCCCTCCGCGGGCTGAAGCGCCAACAACTTAAATAAGGGCAATATTGTAATTTGGTTCTAATTCCCAAACCAAGCGCGTTGCATGGAAAGAGGCGACGTGGCATCCTCTGATTGGCTCAAGTAAGTTATTCTTGTAAAAATCATATCTCCTTATTGGTAGCTCTAATGAATGCACATAAAATATGAAAATTGCTCAGAAAAATGAGAGGAATCCATTATGAATATATTCAGAAGCTAATTCCTCTTGAAATTCGAAAAGTAATGGAAGTTATAAACTTTAATGTATTAACGATTAAGAAACCCTATTTTGAGATGATTAATGTATTTAGTAGGGTTTAATGGATGATTAAAGTTGATATTAACATGTTAATGGTAAAAAGGTACATTAAGAACAAAAAGGATGAACTTTGCATTTAATTGGTTTAATTTAGAATTTCATGTGCATAAATATGCTTTAATGAGCTTTAATGGGCCTTGAAACCCTAATGTTAGTTATTGTGACTCTTAATGGCTTTAATTGTTCAAATTCATGAATAAGGTTGATATATGATGGTTCAAAGCTATTTTGAGTATAAAAGTGCCTAATTGTGGATAAATACCCTTAATATGGAAATTAGGGTTTTTCTAATGGATAAAGGTGGAATTAATGATAAATAGAGTTCATATGTGAATTAGATCATAATGAACTATGAATTGTTAATCCGGAAGAAACCAAAGATGATAATCGGGCCTAATGATCTTGTCATGAATTAAAAGGATAAAACTAGTAGTTTTAATGTAAAAGAGGTTTAATGGACTTAACTGATGGATAATTGTGCTTTTAATCCGAAATTAAGGTTATATGTTGTTAGAAGGCAACCTTAATAGCTTTCGTGAAGAATAGATGAGATAATTAGGGTTTGCGAGTAATTGTATAAAGATTAGGTTTTAAAATAGTATAAATGAAGAGAAACCCTAATTGTAACGGAATTCCTAAAAGTGGACTAGAAACCCTAGGAAGCGAGCTAGGTTTAATATATCTTGATGGCATGATCAATAATAGAAAATTGTATGCATATTTCAGGATCTCATTGTGTGCTTGCTTGCCTATTTGGATATCTTGATTGATTGGATTATTCTATCTCAAATCAGCCTGACAGGTATGTAGTTAATTATGGTTAATCACATTAGTTTTCCCAAAGGTTTTCCGGATGGTTAATCGCATTGAATGCAACCTAACAGTTTGGATGTTCATACTGCAATTATAAAGTCACTATGGTTATCACAATTATAAGTAAGTGTGTATTCTCGCACCTACATGCCACCCTGATGGATGATGTAAAAAGGTCAAGCCCAGGAGGGAAGACCAATGGGCACCATGAGAGGTGACCCCAGACACCAAGCTCGGGAATGAGAAGGTGGTCTATGTTGCATGACTAAAGGGCACCATGAGAGGTGACCCCAGGCACCAAGCTCGGGATTGAGAAGGTGGCCTTGAGTCAATGGCAAAAGAGAAACCCTAGAGGGGGTATTCCAGGGTTAGGGCAAAAGCGGTGAAGAATGACACATTGAAAACGTAAATTGACTTGTTAATTACCTTGATTATGATAATTAGATTGTTAGTCATATTTGTGGAATTTTGGTTGTCCCCACATACCGGCATATTTTGATATGCTGACCGACGTTTTGTTTGTCGGCGTTTTAGTTGCAAAATTGTAAAGGACAAACAGTAAAGTGGCATATGTGGAATTAAATAAGAGTTAAAGTACAAAGAAGGATTAGTTAGAATAGACTCCAGATGTGGATAGAAGTAGATATCCAAGTTTTTGAAAAAGGTATGCAAATTTTTATTTTATTACATCATTTCAGTATAGTTGGTAGAATTTGATAATTGTTATTGATTATTTGTCGAACCTTTGATCCTGTTAATTAGGATAATGGCTCTGACCTCTTGGTCTCCCTTAATTGGGGGTTACCGGGAGGCGGGGTCGTTACATTTGGTATCAGAGCATAGGTTCCTCATTTAATCTTTAACAATTATTAAATTTTACAAACTCTGTAGAACCCAAGGGAATTATTAGAGGATTTTCCGAAGGACCGAGGTGTCTAGAAAAGGATCACGTCCGGAGGCTGGCAAGATTTTCCTCCACACCGCTAGTCAGAATACGAGGACTCCCGAATTAGTGTGACTGCTTGGCCAAAGTCTTAGGATTTGACTCAAAATAAGATACCTTTAGGACTCTCTCATATTGTTCATCCCTTCTCAACTCAAATGCTGTTAAGGACCTTAAGGATTATGGTTTTCTCTCTTTTCCTCACCCTCTTGAGGTATGGGTAAGGTTGATAAGGTCTAAGGAATCCTCCACCAATTTAATGAAAAACATGTAATTAAGATGTCATTGACATAAGCTTAATAGATTAAACATAAACTGAAGAATAGATACATGCTTAGGTCGTATGACACAAGTTGTCATGCCCTCAGGAGAGACCTGGGGCTAGACCTCCTTGGCAGGAGGATGAGTGGAGAAAGTTAGTCTTGGAGGTAGAGACCTCCATTATAAGTAGAAACCCGACACAATCCTCTGAGGATGATGCTAACCCTAACCCTAAGTGGTGGTTAGAGAGAGATGACATGATGAGTTAGATGTCATGATAGACCAGGTGTGTGGACATGCTTTTAGATGCCCATATGAGCCATGAGAGGTTGGATGACCTAGTCATGCTTGTTAGAGTGAAGGATAGCTCCTTCAATGATGAGGTTAGTGAATGACCTATAGAAACCCTATGGGCTTATGCAAGTAGGGCATAGTATGCACCCAGAATACGTCATTGGTGCGAGAAGTAGGCTAAAACCCTGTCCAGGAGAGTATGATGGATAACTTACGAGATAAGCATAAAGAACTATGAATAATCTTGAGCAAAAATAAGTTGAACATAGGCTTCACCCAGGTAGGGGTATGCTTGTGAGCTTGATCCATCTTCATGGAGAGAGGACCCCTAATAGTGAGGTTGGTTGTAGGATTATCTCTAGAGAGAGAGAGCAGGACCCAAGCAAGAAGGTTGGAAGCTTAGACTCCGAGATATGAGGAACAATGGGGAGTTGAGGATGATGCGACCTAAGTAAATGGTTGTGCTTGCCTCATGCATGATCCCTGGAGGCTAATGGTATCTTGGTTGCCTTTAGAGGAACCAAACCCTGAAGAGAGGATGAGGTTGTTGGTACCTATGTGCCTATGGTATAGGTGTTTACCTTCGGAGTTAAGTAGAAGAGTGCCTTAGACCCTGAGGAGGTTTGAGTAACCAGTTGTGAGGCTTTATACCTAGTTGGTAGTCCTTGACGAGGACTCCACTCTGAAGTGTTATTCAAATAAAAGGATCATGGGAAGCGCATGACATACCTTGGACATGCTTGGTTCGTGGTTAAAGGTTGAGCATGCAGTTGGACATCTAAGTGAACCTAGGGTTCCTAGGCCTAAGAGGGGAAGTGGTGTACCTGATGCTCATGATGAGATTCAAGTTTTTATAGATTCGAGCATAGTACTCCTCGTGTCTAGAGGAAGGGGAAACCCCTTGAGTTTAAGGTATGTTTGATGAACCCCTCACAGCTAAGTTGATGACATGGGAAGGTATGATCTTGATCCAATGTTGAGGATGATAACAAATATGACCTAGCATGGTTTAGTACGTGGTCTGCTTGTGCCTTAGTAGCTTGCTAGGGTTAAACATGCTCATGTGGATGTAAACCCTAGACACAACGACGTTTGTGACCTTTGTTATCAGGTGTAGTTTCCTCCCATCCTGGGAGAGGGACCCTTTGGTAGGGTGTATACTAGTTTTGTTGGTTTTGAGGTAACCTAAAGAGGTCTCAATAGGATCTTGAGAAGCTAAGTGAAAAGTACATAGTATGAGAATGAACATGTAGACCCATAGATAACCATCTCTAAGTGCATGTGGATGTGTTACCATGGAGGTAACCGGTATGGGGCCTGACCAAGGTAGGTAGGTCGCCATGACCCCTATGAAAGGATGAAAAACAACCCATGAATGGAGAGAGAGATGATGAAGGCTTGGGTAAGGTTCTAAGTTGGACATATACTATAATAGAATCCTAAGTTTATCCTAGGGTCAGGAAGGGATAAGACCGATGGAAGTAGGAGTTGCCTGATTCCCTAGTTGCACATGACCATAGGGTCGGGAGGTAACAACTATCATTGTCCGAGGGCCATGGGTTAGGAGATTGATCACCTTCCTGAACTCATGAGACCCGAAGGGCAGATGAGTAGGGCACTCTATGGATGCATAAGGGAAGAGGGATGACCCCAAAAGTGTCGGCACCCTACAGACCTAGAGGAGATGACGAAGGATTGTGTGTGGACCCAAGTAGGTTCGAGACCAGTTCTACATGGAAGTAACTTTGATATCAAGATGATCGTGATATAGAGACATAAGTTGCACGTTTCAACTTAAATTTGTAGGTTTACTGGAAAGGTGGGATGTACCATCTCTACTCTTGGAACAGGAAGAACTTTGTGTTTGGACGGCCGCCAAATGCTTATTTCCTCTTGTTATGGGAGTTAGAGATAGGACAATATGCATGCCATACACCAAGGATAAAGATGATGTGAGTTGGAATGTCGCTATGAGGTATGAGGACAAAGATGATAACAAACCCTTGTGGGGTGAACGATATGTGGATGGTTTACAAACATCAAGAGAATTAAGGTAATCATCTTGTGAGGATGTTTTAACATGAGCTATGTGGAATTTGCAAGTGATACAAGGTTGAGTTTGATAACCAAGAAGATGAGCTCAGAGTGTTCTTGATGAAGATAGACTTAGAGTTTGAGCTGAGATAATAAGTGAAGGTGTATGTCTTCAATTTTTCCTATCACCTAAGGATGTGAAGTGGTAATGGATGCCCTGGTTGAGATGCAACTGCTTAGTTTAGCTAGAGGCTAGAAGAGGCTGTTGGGTTAGCCCTAAGTTTAAAAAGGAGATATGTTTGGCTAACACACAGATGTAACGAGATCATTGATCAAGTTAGTAGTTGTTTGGTTAGCCAACCTAGGCCTTGATGCAAGAAAAGGATGGTGGTAGAACATCAGATGCACTTCTCTGGAAATGAAGGTGATGAAACCCGTTTGGAGTGGAAATCAATCTTGAGGAATCATGACATACAGGAGATCATGATTTTAAGATCACCATACACCGTGGTACTACTAAGATAGTAAGTTTCATTAGTACATGGAATGCTTAAGATGAAGTTACACGTGGTTTGTCTCCATGCAAGTCAGGAAGTGAAGGACGAACACTAGTAACCCAAAGAGTTGATGTGGAGGATAAAGAGTCCCCGAGAGAGAATGAGAGTTCATCACTATGGATGTTGTGGTAAGTCTCCCCTAGACAAAGAAAGGTCAAGATGCAATATGGGTTATGGTAGATCACCTTACCTAGATGACATGAGAAAGAAAGGATGCTGTCACGAGACGGATCCGGTTGAACTACATATGAGAGAAAGATAGTTTAACTACACCATGATGCGAGTTCAAAAGTTCTTTATAACCTAAAGATTCACTTCCATGAGGTGGAAGTAGACAAACTCGACGTTAGTACAGTTTATCACCCCTAACTAATGGTTAATATGATCCAGGCTAGAGGGTCTGATGAGAGCATGTGTGCTCGTTCAGGGTGATATCTAGAGACAGATCTTGTCCTTTGTAAGATGTGATGATAACCACCATAGCCAGTGTCGGGATGTAGAGAATCTCTGTAGGGGAGGTTGTGTCGGTCGCCACTTCATTAAGATGGTGTTGGTGAAGGGACCTCACGAAGGTCAGAAAAGGACCACAGTGTGTGCAGATGAAGTCGCTTTGATCGTGCAATGGCTGAGAGAGAGAGCCAGGGGCAACATGAGTCGTAAGCTGATGCAAAACAGACTGACACGCAGTTCACTGTGGGAGAATATGTGATGTGAAATCTGACCCCTCTAAGTTATAGTTAAGAGAGAGTTGAGTCCCGGCTGCATGGTCCCTTTGAGATGGAATGGTGGAGATGGTTGTGTTTAGCCTTACCCCTCAAGATAACACGATGTGTAATGTGTTCCATAAGTCCGATCTAGAGCACTATGTGAGGTACCCAAGCCATGTGCTGAGCCCTGAACCTATTCTGCTTTATGAGAGGTTGAAATGTCCTGAGTCATCTATGAGGGTACGATATACCGAGGTAAGAAAGAACTCAGATGGAAGAATATGAGATGATGAAGGTTCTTGGGAAGCACCATGAAAAGGGTGAGGCCAAACGGGAGCCATGATGAACATAAGGAAAGGATTATCCTGTTTGTTTGTTTGCTTGATAGAATTTGTGGGCAAAATTTCTATAAGAGGGGAAGGATGTTACAACCCCAATTTTTGGGTTCTTTGGGTGAGAAATGTAATTTCTCCTATTAAAGATTTTTGGACAAATATTGATGTAATTTGTTTTGATTAAAAGGATTTCGTTTACAATAGCCTTGTTGGTTGTTTCATGGGATTGATTGGCTATTGGGCCCAATAACAAGGAAAAGACAAAGGAAACTCCATTATTAAATGAGTAAATAAGAAAATGGAGAAAAGAAAGATATAGAAACCTCTAGAAGGAAAAGGAATGTTATACAAAATTAGATTTCGTGCCTCTTGGGTTCCTTGGGTCCCAAGGAGTCCAAAGTTGTAAAAATAATGCAACAAGAAAAGAAAAGATCAATTAAATATTTATTTATTAAGAAAGAAATTGAAAACAATGATAAAATGTGGAAAATAAGTAGAAAGAGGTATAATTGAGTTATCCTTGGTGGATTTTCGTATCCATGAGGTTTCTAATGTTAAAATGAATTCCAATAAGAAAAATAAAAGAGAGATGAAGAGAAATCCTCAAAAAGAGATATTTTAATAAGAAATAAACAAGAAAATGAGAAAAATGGACATAGATGTATCTAGAAGGATAATAAGTATCCACTAAAAAGGATTTCGAAATATTAGAGTTTCTTGGGGTCTAAGGAGCCCCAATGGAGAAAAAGAAAGAGAAAAGGCAAACAATAATAAAATAAGAGGATAATGTGATACATCATTAATGAATTTTTGATAATATCAAAAAGAGATGTTATTTGCTATAAGAAAATAGAAATTTGTGGCCAATAGACTAAAAGTCAAGGCTAAAGATAATGAAAGAGATAATTTTTGTATTTCTAATTATCCATGAAATAAAGAATATTGAAGAGATAATTAGGAGAGAGAAGCTTGCTTCCTAATGAAGGAACTTGGGTTCCTATTGGGAAAAGAACTCTTTAACTCATAGATGGTCATCTTAGGGCGTGGATATCCACCCCTATATAAAGGGTAGAGCCCCTGGTTCGAAGGGAAGAGAGATCCCACATCGTCCTCTCTATTCTCCTTCTTCTTCTTCTTCTTCTTCTTTCAAACCCTTATCTTAGAGAAAAGCGCTATCTCAGGGGTAGCAGGGATCCGTGAAGGGGTTGCAATGGGGGCATGATGCTCCCACAATGACCTTAGGAAGCTCCGCCCTTGTCTTCTTGCTCTAACCTTTGCGCAATACCTGCAAGAGGTCTGTAACCTCGTTGTAGATCGGACGTCTCAGCCATGTGTTGAGGTCTTGCTGGGCGTGGGGGAGAGCGGCAGAGGCAGGGCGTTGGTTTCCTGCGACCTCTAGACCTTGGGGAAGGGGGAGATGACCCCGTGACCAGCTCCAGTCGGCGGCTAGGGCGACGCAGCATGGCTGCGTGAGGTTGAAGAAGACGGAGGTGGCATTGGACGGAAATCCCCCTCCGTGGGCTGAAGCGCCAACAACTTAAATAAGGGCAATATCGTAATTTGGTTCTAATTCCCAAAGCAAGCGTGTTGCATGGAAAGAGGCGACGTGGCATCCTCTGATTGGCTCAAGTAAGTTATTCTTGCAAAAATTGTATCTCCTTATTGGTAGCTCCAATGAATGCGCATAAAATATGAAAGTTGCTCAGAAAAACGAGAGGAATCCATTAAAAATATATTCAGAAGCTAATTCCTCTTACAATTCGAAAAGTAATGGAAGTTATCAACTTTAATGTATTAACGATTAAGAAACCTTGTTTTGAGATGATTAATGTATTTAGTAGGGTTTAATGGATGATTAAAGTTGATATTAACCTGTTTATGGTAAAAAGGTACATTAAGAACAAAAAGGATGAACTTTGCACGTAATTGGTTTAATTAAGAATTTCATGTGCATAAATATGCTTTAATGAGCTTTAATGGGCCTTGAAACCCTAATATTAGTTATTGTGACTCTTAATGGCTTTAACTGTTCAAATTCATGAATAAGGCTGAGATATGATGGTTCAAAGCTATTTCGAGTATAAAAGTGCCTAATTGTGGATAAATACCCTTAATATGGAAATTAGGGTTTTTCTAATGGATAAAGGTGGAATTAATGATAAATAGAGTTCATATGTGAATTAGATCATAATGAACTATGAATTGTTAATCCGGAAGAAACCAAACATGATAATTGGGCCTAATGATCTTGTCATGAATTAAAAGGATATAACTTGTAGTTTTAATGTAAAAGAGGTTTAATGGACTTAACTGATGGATAATTGTGCCTTTAATCCGAAATTAAGGTTATATGTTGTTAAAAGGTAACCTTAATAGCTTCCATGAAGAATAGATGAGATAATTAGGGTTTGTGAGTAATTGTATAAAGATTAGGGTTTAAAATAGTATAAATGAAGAGAAACCCTAATTGCAATGGAAACCCTAAAAGTGGACTAGAAACCCTAGGAAGCGAGCTAGGTTTAATAGATCTTGATGGCATGATCAATAATAGGAAATTATATGCATATTTCAGGATCTCATTGTGTGCTTGCTTGCCTATTTAGATATCTTGATTGATTGGATTATTCTGTCTCAAATCAGCCTGACAGGTATGTGGTTAATTATGGTTAATCACATTAGTTTTCTCGAAGGTTTTCCGAATGGTTAATCTCATTGAATGCAACCTAACAGTTTGGATGTTCATACTACAATTATAAAGTCACTATGGTTATCACAATTATATGTGTGTATTCTCGCACCTACATGCCTCCCTAATGGATGATGCAAAAAGGTCAAGTCCAGGAGGGAAGACCAATGGGCACCATGAAAGGTGACCCCAGACACCAAGCTCGGGAATGAGAAGGTGGTCTATGTTGCATGACTAAAGGGCACCATGAGAGGTGACCCTAGGCACCAAGCTCGGGATTGAGAAGGTGACCTTAAGTCAATGGCAAAAGAGAAACCCTAGAGGGGGTATTCCAGGGTTAGGGCAAAAGCGGTGGAGAATGACACATTGAAAACGTAAATTGGCTTGTTAATTACCGTGATTGTGATAATTATATTGTTAGCCATATTTGTGGAATTTTGGTTGTCCCCACATACCGACATATTTCGATATGCTGACCGACGTTTTGTTTGTCGGCATTTTAGGTGCAAGATTGAAAAGGACAAATAGTAAAGTGGCATATGTGGAATTAAATAAGAGTTAAAGTACAAAGGAGGATTAGTTATAATAGACTCCAAATGTGGATAGAAGTAGATATCCAAGTTTTTGAAAAATGTATGCAAAGTTTTATTTTATTACAACATTTCAGTATAGTTGGTAGAATTTGATCATTGTTATTGATTATTTGTCGAACCTTTGATCCTGTTAATTGAGATAATGGCTCTGACCTCTTGGTCTCCCTTAATTGGGGGTTACCGGGAGGCGGGGTCGTTACAATTTTGAAGTTGAAATTCATGACCTAAGCTTATAGAGTTATAGTTGTCAGGTTTGTCATTTATGTGGTCGTCTTTCATCATCCAATCTTAGAGTTTTTATGTTCTATACTACATACCATCATAATCCCTTCCAACAAACCAAGCATGGCCTTAATGCAACATATACTGCAAGAATTTAAAGGAAATACTCACGTACTAGGAAGCACAAATACGTTTCGGATACGGGTACGAGTACGGGTACGGGGATACGACAAATTTTGAAAATATAGGATACGGGTACGGCATAGATACGACAATTTTGTTAATATTTATTTAAATATTTTCAAAAATAAATAGTATATTTATTTTAAAAATAGATGAAGGCAATCAAATTTCATTTATAAATCACAATATATCTAAAGAAAATGGAAACAATTCCATAGTATCGAACAATGATATAAAAAGGGGTCTTTCATTCATATTAATGTCAGATAGAAGTTACAAAAAGACGTCATAAGCTCATATTCTAAACCATTCACATTGCATGTATCATTTAATTTTGTGTTGTAAAGTGTCATGTCATCTGTGACACCAAACCATCTTCTTTTGTCTATAAGAAGTAATTAAATATTTATGTATACAAGAAGTATATCCAAATTTCTAAATTTAAAAAAATGAACTAAAATATGAAACAACAGAGACAATTATAGACAAGTAGGTATATTAACAACAAGACACGGTGAGAAAATCAGAACAACTAAACAGAAAAATTAGAGAAAGCTAGAGAGGCTTACGTTCAAAAGGGATGAACAAAGACTATGCCAAAATAGAATTCTGAAAAGAGTTTAAGGTAGAAATTCAGAGGCTAGAGGTTGTAACCACCAATAGAAAATTGAATCCCTTTGGAGAAGATGAGGCACAAAGGTTGTACGTTAACCACCAATAGCCCATTGGAGAAGATGAGGCACAAGCCACACAACAATAGAAATATGACATGGACAGAAGCAAAATCAAGCTTCAAAATGTATCGCACAAGCCAAAGGAACCGTTTTACTGATTTGCACAGAGAATCAGTAAAAACACAGGTCAATCCGTTAAAAGGTCTTAAAAATGAAAGAAAGGCTTAAATGGGTCGGGCTGTATCCAAAACGTATCCAGGACGTATCCAGGCAAAAAAAGCAGAAAAAAAGGGGATACGGCTGGAGAAGTATCCGATACGTATTTAGGTGTATCCATGGAGTATTGGTATCCGATACGTATCGGATACGGGTACAACACCTATTTTGGAGTATTCGTGCTTCCTAGCTCGCGTATATGTATATATTTTTTAGTTAGACGCTTGCCTTTACAGGGTTATATTTCTAGTTTTTACTTTTTGGCATATGACTATTCGTTCCTTAATTGACTCCACTGTAGGCACTCCTTAATCCGATTTGTTTCATTTACTGCAGTGAACAAAAAAATGAAACCCAGGCTAAGTTCTCACCTGAGGGGCAGTTGCATCTTTCTGGAGAAGTCTCGACTCAGAGAAAAAGGTAAACTAGAAGAATTGGAATACTCAAAATGTCAGTTGCTTAAGTTCCAACTCATAAATCAATATATCAACTGATAAAGTTTTGAATTTCCATTTTCATATAACTTCTTTTTCCTAAATATGGAATTTCAGCAAGCTTTGGTCTTCTCCACTCGACCATAATCTATAAATAGCTCTTATATGACCATTTTTTCTCTATGCCACATGGCAATGTAGCCAGATCATCATGAAATCTGTTAGGAATGTTTTCATAATGCGTTTAGCTCAACACTTGATAAACTGAAATGGTGCAAATATTCCTCCCAGCTCGGCAACTATTACAATGTTGACGTAACAGCCCTCCCCTCCCAATACAAGGGTGAGGGATATAGGTGAACCATGCGATCACATGCAAACTGCTTGAGGAATATGATTGGACTTTCAGGGCCTATATCTTTTGTTTTTTCTCCTTTCGTCTCTAAAAGGAAGCTTGGTTATTCTGTTTCTGCCAAATGGGTACACAAGGCCACGTAACGTCCCATTTGTGCAAAGCTGGTGTGGATAGTTGTAAAAGTTACATGAGATCACTTAGACTGATATTCAGAACAATCATTCATATGAAGCAAATGAAAATGAATGCCAATGATCTAAAACCCCATCTATTGTCTTTGTGCAAGCTGTTTTTTTCATATTTTGAATGCTAATGCTTAGTTAAAATTTTTTAGACAATTCAGATATAATTAAACTTTGGGTTTGTTTCAGAAGCTTTAATTTAGTTAGCTGCAGGAAGTTTCATACTTCCTACTATTTTGAAGTTGAAATTCATGATCGAACCATATAGTTGTCGGGTTTGTCATTTATGTAGTTGTGTTTTATCATCCAATCTTATGGATATGAAATTATGCGTATTCCTTCATATTGGAAACCAAGATGTTATGATGAAAATCAAATGAATATCATGGTTTTGAAACTCTGCATGTGGTGTTTGCGGATATATGATGTTCCATAGATTATGATAATGACAGTCACATTCACAAGATTATGTGATATGGTATTCAAATAAATAATTTAAATATATAATCAGAAGTCTTTTTGAGTTGGCCTGTCAATTAGAGAAACACGTTTGTCTAGTTGCAGAACGAACCTAGACATCAATCACTGTTGAATATTAAAACCTACTTAAGCATTGGGTCTCGTGGCAAAAAGGAGGCCATAGCTTTCTTTAGCATTGCTAAAACCTTTCTTTTCAAATATGTCGATATGAACTATTAGACTAAAAACACTTGGATGATGAGGGTCAATGATATATTGGATTTTACTCCAAATTGTGTAATGTCACGTTATATAAATGTAGAGCTCAATGAAGAAGTAGCCAGATTGTCACATAGGTTGTTACTTAACATCCATACTTTGGTACAAGTCACGATAGGCACTAACACACTATGAAGAATAGAAGCCAAGTTACAACTAATGCGCTGAGCACATTACAAAATTGCAATCCCGCTTTCATAATATTCTATAGGCATATTTTGCAAACGCAACTAAAAGTTCCGCTCTAGGAATCCACAGCCCAAACTCATCATTAACATGTGTTGGGGAAAAGACAACCTCTAACCCCCAGGGTACTTAGGTTGGAAATAGACGTGCTACTGGAGGTAGGTCACATGCATTCTCATTATCTTCTACTATTTGTTTTTCCCCTTTTGTTTCTTATTTTTTACTCTTTTCTGATAATCCTTCTTCTCGCTCGCCAAGTACTCAAGCATTGCTTGTTAGTGGAATAATAAAGCACCTTTTCTTTCTTCCTTTCATGGTATTAGGGAGAATCGCTTGTGAGAGAAAAGGAAACGATATAAAGTGAGACAAACAGAGATGCTCTAATGGGCAATCTTAATATGCCTTGGATTTTTTGTTTGAAAATTTCCAGTCTTTATAATATCTGACCCTTTTTTTTGGAAAATGTCCCATGTTAAACACTAATCTTTCCTTTACAATATGGTGTAAGTATATAACTCCTAGATATGGAATATTCATGTGACCCAGGAATCATTTTATATAGTTTATTAATGTTACTTACATCGAGAAGTATATATTATAAACGATATATAATAATAGATATAGCAGAGTATTAAATTTGTAATAAACCAACACTAACATAGTGAACTGAGCTGAGAACTAGTAGTCAAATACAAAAATCAAATGCATACATATATACACCATAGAGTACATAAGTGATGATATATATAAGAACAAACAAGATTAGATATAAGGATACATTCATATAAGTAACATACATTGATCTACTAATACAAACATACATGATATATAATGCATAACCTTAGGATCATGAATAAGAACAAATCAGCTAAATAAATTGCTCAAGGAAGAAAATGTCCGATTTCCATGCTGTTTCGGTGCCACAGAAACAGATATTTTGATGAATTTCTACTCAAATTTTCAATAGATGTGTTCCTAGCGTATCGATTGCCAAATGAACAAATTATAACAAAATTTACAGAACAATCTACTAGTGTAGATCTACTCAAATATGCAATAATATTTCATATTATGTATGTTCGGGGCATGTGTGATTGCAGCAAGCTGACCTATTTTAGTGGCCATAGAAATAGAAATTTTGATGCAAGTTTCCACATGCCTACCCAGCGTTTGGACACGTAAATGAAAAATTATTTAATGACATTTACCAAAACAATCTACTAGTGTAGGTCTAATCAAATATGCAATAATATTTCTTGTTGGGTATGTGTGTGGGGGTGTGGGTTAATGTGCGACTGAAGGAAGCTGAGTTTCTCTGGGGATGTCGATGATGATTTTGAGGTCAAACTAAATGATGAAATGAATTAACTAAGTCATTATAGTTTGCAAGCACAATGTATAGACTTAAAGACAAATTTACGGAAACATAATATGGTACAGGATGGTATGACCTCTAGGTAGGGCAACAAGACGTAGTACATAAATAGCGTTGAACTTGCAGTGGTGTCTGATTGAGTATTGAGGAAGCTTGAGATGACTATGGCTTATGTATCCAGACGAAGCTTGAGAGCCATGATGGCTGTTATCCTTGTTGGTATATATGTATATGCTTTTTAGTTAGATGTTTGCCTTTGCAGGGCTGTACTTCAAGTTTTTACTCTTTCGCATATGACTATTCATTCCTTTTTTGACTCCGCTGAAGGGCTCCATAATCCAAATCGTTTCTTTTACTACAGTGAACAAAAAAATGAAACCCGGGATAAGTTCTCACCTGGGAGGCAGTGGCATCTTTCTGGAGAAGTCTCGACTCATAAAAAAAGGTAAACTAGAAGAATTGTAGTACCCGAAACGTCAGTTGCTTTAAGTTCCAACTCATAAGTAGCTCCCTTATGACCATTTTGTCTCTATGCCACATGGAAATGTAGCCAAATCATATTGAAATCTGTTAGGTATGTTTTCATTAATGCGTCTAGCCCGACACTTGCTAAATTGGAATGTTGCAAATATTCCTCCCAAGTCGGTAACTATAACAACGCCGACGTAGCAATCCTCCCCTCCCAATACAAGGGTGGGGGCTATGGGTGAATCATGTAACTCACATGCAAACTACTTAAGGAATATGATTCGACTTTTAGGGTCTATATCTTTTTTTTTCCTCCTTTGATCTCTAAAAGGAAGCTTGGTTATTCTGTTTCTGCCAAATGGGTACACAAGGCCAAATTTAAAAAGCAGAACGTTCACTAAATTTTCTTTCTCCTGATGAATCCCAGGGACATTTCGAGTGCATCAGGTAAATACAAGTTTTATGTCCGGAGGAACATTTCTTCGTCAGGTAGATACACGTTTGGTATACGGACTTCCATTCGAACTTATTTTCTAATGAGACTGGAGACCAGTCACGCTAGAGTTCAGCAGCAGAAGAAAAGAGCAGAAGATAACCGTGCAAAAATTGCTTTAGGTATTTGTTTTTCTTTTCTATCCATCCAGATTAATTTGGATTTGTTTGTTGGAACCAGAAAAAACTAAAAATGCAAACTCCTTAATGTGCGTGTTTGCCTCAGGGATGGGTATACCCTTCATCGAATGGCTAAAGTGGTGAACTATTACAGCCACCATGCCCATATGATAGCCATCTATATGGGATGCTACAGTAGAAGGCTCAAGTTTTCCAGTTGTGGCCTTAGTGTACAAACGGATGGAAAGGAGGAGCCTCCTGAAGTACTGAGACGTCTAAAATTCTGAAGCTGCTTATCTGAATGTTACTGGCAAGGAAGAAAATGTCCGATTTTGATGTCGTTTCGACGGCCACAGAAACAGAAATTTACCGAAATTTCAATGAAAATTTCGACAAATGCGTTCCTAACATTTCGACGACAAAATGAACGCGTTAATTTGTGAAATTTTACCAGAATTATCAAATCGTGTAGATCTACTCAAATATGCAATAATATTTCATATGGAATATGTGGGGGTGGGGGTCTCCTCACGTGTGAGTGGAGGACCCTAAAATGTTTCAATGGGGATTTCGATGGAGAATTTTGATGTCATTTTTCGAGGGTGAAATCAATGAATTAAGTCATTATAGTTTGCAAGCACAATATATAAACTTAAAAGGCATAAAACTATGCAAAAAAGTATGCTCTAGGCAATCCATAATACATTAAAAAGAAAGAAAAATTTCAATGGACTGTGCGTTTTGCCAGTGCATTTTGATGTCCGATGGCCATCGGTATGGAAATAATTATGGAAATTTTGACAATTTCGTGGAAATTTCAAACTATGGTTACTGGACAACTTTTTGGTGGCTTATATTAGTTTCAATGATATTTCACACTTGAATGGTTTATATTTGTGTGTGCTGACGTCCTGCTGACTCAATTATTTTGTTAGAAACAACTTGAAACTTTGTGCACTGAGTATTGAGCTTTCTGTGGCAGCTATTTGATTACATCTGGATGGAGATTCAATCTGTTTTAATATATTACGTCTACTTTTGTATCTATTTCTTCCAATATACTTTTGAATTGTTCCCAGAAACTCTTCATAGGCAATATTGGCTACCATAGCTTCTTATTTAAAAAAACTCTTCATGAGCAACATTGTCTACATAGTCTCTTCGTTAATAACTTCTTTGTTCTTTTTGGCTGTGTATTTTAACAATGTCCTAACAAATTTGAGTTGTATCTCAGTACAGTTCCTTTGCGACAAACATAAAGCCAGTAAGTCAATTACTCTTTCATTGCTTTCACTTTGTCACTGGAATTTTTTCAAGTTTTATAATTATTCGAACACCTTGCCAATATCGTAAATAAAAAATCATGTCGGATGCCTTAGTAAAACCTTCTGTACTTGTTTCATTGTGCTTTTCACTCATAGTTGTGTAATCGTCGTGAGGACGACTAGATACAAGATGGCATATGTATCTAGTCAGAATTTCTTTATCTATTGATTAGCCTATAGCTCGTTGTATTGTTTGTGCTTTATAAAGTTGCTACAATTTTACTTGCATCTAGATATTCCATGAACCTTACGTAATATAGAATCAGCTCTTACAACATAATTAAAGCCAAACTTTTATTTCGAAAGGGTTGATTTGACTGTATCTTTTATAGGATTTCAAAACTTATGACATTTATACGGTGTTTAGGATCAGTGATGATATTTGTTTGGGCTATAACTTGTGAGCTATTCTCATATAGGCTGTAAGCTTTTCTAACCACCTTAAATGAGGGCGGGGGTTGGAAATTCACCATGTCCACATTGTGTCCTTTGTGTCTCGGTATATGATTATGGGTATTTAGCCTCAAGAAACATCAGTTAAGGTGATTATATGAAATCTTAGTATGAGTGAAGAGGAGTTTAGATTACTTAGTAATAGATATAATTTTATGTTTGATCATAGCATATTTGTGCTTCAAGTCACCCCTACTTTGAGGGCACTTGCAAGTCATGTAGTTCGTTCTTGTCGTGCTTTTCTTATCATCCAGCTAGTTTGAAAGCTGAGCAGCACCTCTTCTACATTAGTTTTCTTAACTAAAATAGTCATCATGGTGTATAGTTGACCGTTACACGCTTCCAATAATGCCACCCACATGGAATAATGGTATTCTGAAGATTGCACCCCGTAAATGGAATATCGGTAGTCTAAGAGGTTTACAATGAGAGATTGGGTATCCTGTCTATTGGAGTTCATGGGTATACTTAAGTGGGTAGATGGATCTTCGCTTAAGTGTATTTGCAATATATCAAAAAATATAACCACTCTTACTAACACTCCTCAAGTTGGACAGTGAACGTTGTACAGTGCCAACTGTACACATATATGGAGACAATGTAGGAGGAAGTAGTTTGTTTAGCATATCAACAACTTGATCGACAGTCAGAATGTGAGGAATAATAATGTTTTTAGTTTTAACCAGGTTGTATAAAAATAGCAATCCATGCTCATGGAATACTAGATTATTAACAATGTGGACAGCAGTCTGGTTTGTCACATAGAAGGGATGGAATTTGAATGGGAATCTTAACTCATTTAATATAGGATGAAGCCATTGTAGATCATAACATGTATGGGTTGTGGCCTGATATTGTACCTTAGTGTTGGAGCGAGTCATCACAACTTGTGTTTAACTACTCTAGATTATTGAGTGATTTCTAACCGCTAATACTAACACTCTTCACGTTGGAGAGTAAAAGTTGTGCAGTCCCAACTTCACACATATATTGAGACAAGGTAGGAGGAAGTAGTTTGTTTAGGATATCAACAACTTGATCAAATTTCTGTATGTGAGGAACAATATTTTTTTTAGCTTTAACCAGGTTGTATAAAAAATAGCAATGCACACTCATGGAATACTAGATTATTAGCAATGTGGATAGCAGTATGGTAGTCACAAAAGAAATGAGATAGAGTTTGAATAGGAATTTCAAACTCATTTGAAATAGGTTGAAGCATTGTAGATCATAGCACGTACTGGTCGTGGCTCGATATTGTACTTCAATGGAGTGAGTCACCACAACTTGTTTTTTACTATTATAGACTATTGGATGATTTTCTAATATAATGCGAAAATTAGATGTAGATCTTGAGCATCGTTTGCCCAATATGTATCTACGTATCTTGGGATAGTAATGGTCTTTTCCTCAGGATGTTTGTAGAATAGTCCTCTTGGTGAAGCAGTCTTGCGATAGTGTGATGTGTTGGATGCTACACAAGTGATCCTGAATTAGCGTAGTCATATATTGACTGACTACCCTAACAAATATATTATGTTAGATTGAGTAATTGTTAATTAGATTAGTTTTCTAACGACTCATTAATATTTTCTCGGTTCTTCGAAGAGCTCCCCCTCATGTGCAACCTTCATGTGATAATACATCAGAGTAGAGGTGGGTTTATCATCTTTCATCCTAGTCTCTTAAAGTATGTCTCTAGGACTAGCTGATTTGTGTGGCTGAATGAAGAACTTCTATTTGGAGAAGGCATTGCAGACTGCCCAAGTCCTTTGTGTGAAAATGTGTCTGTAAAGTTTGTTTCAACTTGGAGATGCCTATTTTGTCACTAGTAGTGATCACGATGTCATTGACATAGATAAGAAGAATGTGAAATTTGAATGATCTCAAAGTGAAAAGTGAAAGTAGCCAATGTTTGAAAACCCAGTTTGTTAAGGACTATGCTTATTTTATTGAATTAGGCTCTCATGGATTGTTGAAGTCCATATAATGAGCACAAAAGATTGCATACTTTGTAAGAAGACCCCCCTTCAATTGGGAGGTTTGTGCAAATATACTTCTGCATGAGTTTGTTGAAAAGAAAGACATTCTTAATATTCAACAGGAAGAGAGGGCATTCAAAATGGGTTTCCAAGGAAATTAGGATGTCGACAAAGGCAATCCTTGTCTTGGAGATAATGTTTCAAAATAATTCACATTAGATATTTGAGTAAAAACTTTGGCAACTATCCTTTCCTTTAGTTTCTTGATAGTACCATGAGAGTGATGTTTGATGAAGAACATCCAACCGATAGCCAACAATGTTCTTGTCCGATGGAGAGTCAACCAGGTCCTCTGTATGATTTTCTCATAAAGTTTGCATTTCCCCCATCATGGCACTTCCATCCAGGATGTCAGAAAGCATCCACTGGATGTTTGCAAATATAATTTGTATCCATAGATATAAAAAAGGTAGAAGCATTAGTAGAAAGGCCTACTACGCAATAATTGTTAGAGATGGGATGTTTGATGGTGCAAGAACATATACCTTTGTGAAGTGCCTACGGTAGATTGGATTGGTCTGGAACATAAGATGATGGTGGAGGTGCTATTGGACATCCAATTTTCATGGGTCGGTGATAGTCTTTTGGTGAACGTGATGAGTGTCGGGGAAGGGATTAAGTAGTGAGATCATTGCATCAATATGATTTGAAATTGATAACGATGAAGAGAAGAAAAACTCATCCTTATGAAAGGTGACTTCTACAGAGATAAGAACGCGCCCTAACTGGGGGAGAATGCGCATGTATTTTTTTGTGAGAAAAAAGGTATTTGAGAAACACCATTTTATACCTTGGGGAGATTGTTTGTCAACCTTTGGACACAATTATGGACAAAGACAACACATCCAAAAACCCATGCCGGCAATGGAAATGACGTGGTTTGTGAATAGGACTTTGGTGTTTTAGAATCGAGGACGGTTGAGGATTGATTAAAAAAAACATGTCGTGAGAATTGCATCCAACAAAAATGTCTAGGACAAAGACAACACATCTAAAAACCCAATCCAGCAACGGAAATGACGTGGTTTGTGAATAGAGGATGAAAAAAAGACTTTGGTGTTTTAGAATCGAGGACGGTTGAGGATTGATTTTAAAAAAACATGTCGTGAGAATTGCATCCAACAAAAATGTTTAGAAACATCATGAATGGTAAGAGAACATGTGATGTCAAGAAGGTGACAATTTTATGCTTAGCAATAGCATATAGATGTGGAGAGTAGGGTATGAGTGTTGTTGAATCATTTCCACATCATGTAAAAGGACAAAAATTCCCTTTGGGTGTATTTAAGGGCATTATCGGTACGAAGAATATTAACAAGAATGGAAACTAAACCAAGTTTATTTATAAACATGTGAATAAGTGGTGAAACCTCATCACAATTTGAATAAGATAAAATCAATTCATCTTGGAAAAATCATCTGTAGAAGAAAATATTTGAAACCATTATAACTTGTAGTCCTCATCACTAGAGATGTACATCGATCCACACTCAGACCGGACTGGATCAAGACCCGGTTAACAAAAAATATATGGACTGAGGACCGGACTGAATAAGAACCGGTCCGGTCCTAAACTGGACCAGAAAAGGTATGGACCAAATCGGATAACTTATATTCATATAATCTTGACTATAAATATAAAACAACTATGATATAGAACTTATAAAACACCATTTGAGTTTGGTAACAACTATAAATATTAGATTTAATTAACATGTATAAGAAGTTTTTTTTATATTGTACTCTATATCTGCAATACCCTTTATAAATATTAGATTTATTTAACATGTATAAGAAGTTTTAATATATTATTCGGTCTAACCAGTCCAGACCGGACCAAGGACCAGAATTAGGAGAAATTAAGGACCGAGGACCGGACCGAAAGTCAAGTCGGTCCAAGACCGGACCGGACCGAATAACTGGTCTGGTCCGTCGGTCTGGATCGAGAAATGTACAACCCTACTCATCACTATGAATTAATTCAAAGATTTTTAAAAGATATTCTAGTAGTTTGGGTCATAAAAGACCCACGATGGTGCTTTCCTAACTGACACACATTAAATGAAATAAAAAAGAAGAAGAAATACATCTATTGTAAATTTGGAGTTTGACTAGGGATGGATGGCCAAGGAGTAGACATGTAAATGGATATCTAAAATCTGCGTATTTGATCCAGATTCGAATATGAAATTTTAACTAATTAGGGGTCGGATTTCAAATGTTGAATTTTGGGTCCAAAAGTTTTGGATTGGATATTGGGCATTGTTGTATCTGCTCCAAAAAAATCTGATTTGACAAATACATAGATATATTATTAAAGACATATTATTTATATATGAAAATCTAAAAACATAGACATTGTATCATATATATATTTAATGTAATATTAATAATTTTTACATATAATATATCTATTAACATTAAATGTATGATTTTTGGTTTGGATTGGATTTTTAAAAAAAAATTCAGATATTATTGGGTCGGGTCATATTCAAATGTTAACATATGATATCCGTCAAATATCGGATCAGATACTGGATTGAACTACTTTTTTCATATTCAGATATCGGATATAGAGGTATCCACTATGTATTCGATATTTCTACATGGTCTACCAAGGAGTAAGTCTAGATATAGTGATGACAACGAGAAGAACACTTGTTATAGCGTGGGGAAGGGGTATAGATCGGTAGAGTTCATTGTCTGCCCAATCATCATCAAATTGCTCAAGTTTGAAAGACAAAACTAGAGGGACCAAAGGTTGGGAATCATTGTCAAATTCCTCCAATTTTGTAAATTATTGATTGTTGTGTTTCCTTCAATAATGATTGTCTTTCTTGTTAATCATAATCTTATTTGTGTCATTCAATATGTGTGAGAATGCATACACATGATAAATGATAAATTGAACCCCTTTTCCATGAGTAATATGATTACATAATAAGTAGAATGACAAATCCATCTAGATAGCTATCTTAAACAATATCGGTTTCCCTAGAAGTCGATACTAGGAAAATTAAATGGATCTCCTTGTAGTAATTAGAGATTATGATAAGTATTGCAAAGTGTGGATTGAGCCCTTGAAGGTTAGACTACTATGATATGGCAGTGAGTCAGATCGTGTGATTTTGGCCATAAATTTTTTGTTATCTAAGTCTATGTACATAAGGAATAGACTTTGATGAAATGTAAACTGTGAAACACGACTGATGTTTTCATATGTGATATTTAGTTTTTTTTATATCTATCTCACGTATCTGAGATGAGGAATTGATGGTAGGAGGATGAAATCCCCACCTTAGTGTTGTAGTAGATATTGGTCAACTAAAATTCTAATATAACGACGGAGATTCATTGACACGGGAATTAGACATGGTAATTTATATTTGGTGAAGTATGGGACAAATAGTTTCAAGGTAAATGAATAAAAAATGACAATTAGTGTAGAATATGAGATAAATATTTGTTAAATTCACATTAGTGTTTGTTGGTAGATCTGTTGTACTTGCATAAGTTGTCTTATTTGTGGAAATCAATTATTCTACTATTAAAGATAACTAATTATCTTATTATTATCTTCCTGGTATTAAATCTGATCTTAAACATCGACATCTATTGCATGATTTGATATCTACTCTTCTTATGATTTGACTTTGGTTGACATTTGAGTATTATGTAGTCTTTAGCTTCAGGAATTCATGTTATGTTCACGGTTCAAATTTTTGGGGTGTCACATTGATGTGTTATTATTGTTTAATAATTAACGTTTGAATGTTTCTATGTTACTCCTATAATAAGAATGTATTTTTGAGATAAATTAATTGTTGATTTATCAATAGATATGCTCTCAGTGATGGTTGAGAAGCTAGAAGTCGACTACCTCTTATATTATTTAAAATATTATAATAAACCTCTTGTTCTAGATGCTAGGTTATCAGTTTGAGATATAAATATGTGTAAGTTTCTTTTAAGTTAGATATACTTAAGTCTGAGGGTCATGCATGTTACTTAGTTGAGTGGAAACTTCAACTCACCAGGGCCTATAGGAGTCTCATATATCTTGCCAAGAGGTTGTGACTAAAAAGATGTAAATACAATAATTTTTATAGATAAACTATGTATTCTCTCTTTCTCAGGATGGGTTGTATTTTTATTTCTTTCTTTCATGTGCACGTTACAATGTAAACTTAAATGCATCCAAGTAATGATATTTCAATTTTATTCCTGGAATCGAGTATGATTTGTGATAACTAAACTACTAGATCTTATAATGGTAGAATTGTTTTTGATGTTTTAAGGGAAAAGAAGAAAACTAAACATGTTCCTTGTTTATTGTTTCAATCATATTTGTTGAGAATCTAGTGTTTTGTATCTTGATGAACATTTAGTTTTAGGATTCTTTTGTAATGATTGGTACTCATACTAATTAAAAGAGAGGTCCCTACGATATGGTATATGAGCATGGGTTAGATTAGTGTGCATGGACAATCAGATATAGGAAGATAATATGGATGTTGAGCATAATCTGAATGATATGCATATTTTATGAACTCAATATTTGGTTGCTCTTGTCCAGTATCTAAGAATTAGGATAAGCTAGTGTTAAACTACTAACTTTACTTCTTCTTGCTGCTCTGACCAAGTGTCTAGATGAAGAAAGTGTTGGATTTTATGGAGGTGAGAGGCGCAACGGAAGCAATAAAATTTTCTCCACTTATCTTATGAGAAGATCTCATTGACAAAAACACATTTGGAAAGAGAGTGTAGGGATATACCTTGTTCAGAAGCAAGTCCGATGACATCCCTTCGTCCGGTGATGTCTGTCGTGTTGACCTAGAGGTTATACATTGTCTATATTTTGATAATGACTTAACCATTCCATTCATATGTATCTAATATGTGTATTCAAGATTGATTTCATGCTTTAGGTACATGAAATTGATCAAATTACACAAACCCTATCTTGTCTAAGTTCAAGTCAAGTGCAATGTAAGTGTGCTAATAAGGAAATCACTTCAAACGACCTTAGAAGAATTTTGTAATCACTTGTATTGATGATATGATTTGTAACTAAGATGAGAAAAATATGTGGGACACTTAATACCAAGTTTTAATCACTTTATAGCTAATTAGAAAATTGATCACATGCTGCTGATCGGTCGAGTATCAATCTCGACTGATTCCATGGATTGATTTTCTAAAGATGGCCATCGGTCGAGTTGTGCACTCACAGAACTCGACCGAATGACTTCCTGACCAAATGCGATTTTGGTTGATCGGTCGAGTTTTCCAGAACAAACTTGACCGATAGTTTGAAAATTGGGTTTATCTTTTTATCGATCGGTTGAGTTACCTTTATTGAAACTTGACTGAATGCACTGTACAGAAAATACAGAAAAAGTGATTCTAATCGTTGGTGACTTATTTGGATGAAAATAGATCTGTTTCCTTATGAAAAAATGGCTATATTTTGGCCCTAAGTGTTCCCCAACTCAAGGGAGCACTCCCAGCTATAAATAGGACTCCTTGGAGTTCATTTTAAGTTTGCTCATTCACTACATTCAAGTCCTTTCTATAGTTGAGAGTGCTACTACTCCTTGAGCCCCTTTCTCTCTCTAGTTTACACTTCATTTTATGATTTGTGAGTGAGTTAGGCTTATTGTAAGAGAGCTCCACCTTTATACATGTAAAGCTCTCAATCTTCCACTACTTTCCTATCCCATTCTTACATGAAGAAAAGGTGAAGCAAGCTCTATCAAGTGAAGAAGGAGTTGTAGTTGGTCATCTTTAAGGTTGTTGAAGAGGTGGCGATCTTCTTTAAGTGAAGGAGAAGACAAATGCTGAAGATCCAAGAGGAGAAGCAAAGTCCTTCAAGGCCAAAGACTTGAGCTTGAGTGGGTAAGACCTTGGTGAAGGCTGAAGACTCAAGCTAAGTAAGTAAGCTCCTTGGTAAGGTAGATATCTCCTTGTGGTTGGATGGATAAGTTCTTTAATGGTCTATTGTTGTAAATATCTTTGGTGATAATATAGAGAAAAGCACTTGCAAAGTCCTAAAGGTTGACCTCTCTAGGCAGTGGACTGACTCACTTCTAGTTTGAAGTGTGGAACCACTCTACATCCCTTTGTCAAGTGCTTGCTATCAATCTCTCTCATCCTTGCTATTCTTGTTAGATAGGACTTCAAATGGCCATTAAGCTATTACTCCTAATTGATATAATTTGAAGGTATAATCTATTTTGTGAGAATTTTTGTAGCTCTATTAACCCCCCTCTAGAGCCATTAGATCCAAGAAGTGGTATCAGAGCCAAGGATATTCTCCAACAATCTCCCACGAGACAAGAAGATGAGTGACAACCTACTTGGTTCACTCAACCTAGAGGGAGGCTTCTCCATGCGTTCTCCAATCTTTGACGATACCAACTTCCTCTATTGGAAGAGGCGGATGTAGTTCTACATTCAAGGGATGAACTTTGATATGTGGAAGGTGATGGTCACACCTTACAAGGAGCCAACCATAACTGTTGCAACATGGAGTAAAGCTTCTCTCAAGGAGGCTCAACTCAATGCCAAGGCCATTGACATCCTCTACGTACCCTCACCCCTACGGAGTTCAACTGGATCTCATCATCAGACACCGCCTATGAGATTTGGGACAAGTTGTGCATCACATATGAAGGCACAAAGCAAGTCAAGGAGGCAAAGATATATTCAAGACTCAATATCATCATCAATGGGCTGACTGCATTGGGCAATATTTTGGATAGAGGCATCATCAACTCAAAGATCTTGAGAACTCTTCCAAAGAGATGGGAGTCAAAGATCACCTCCATTGAAGAAGTGAGGAGCCTTGGTGACATACCAACTGAAGAACTCATTGGAAATCTTTAAGCCCATGAGCCTAGACTTGACAAGCAAGAAGAAAAAGTTAAGAAAGAAGAGAAGGAGGCCAAGAAGATCAAAGATAGTACTTTCAAAGTACAAGTGGAGGCTGTCATCCATCAACAACAACTTGCTTGTCGGACTTCTCCCTCCTCCTATAGTGAATATGAAGGCCCTAGTGAGCATAAAACTAACTACATCAAGGGCACACATTTCAAGGAAAAGTAAGTCTCCTCCTCCTATACTCTAAGATGCTACAAGTGTGGTCAAAAGGGGCACTACAAGAGTGAATGCCCAAAATCAAGAAAGTCTCACCACAAGAGAATCTCAAGGAAGGAAGAGGATTACAAGAAGGAGAACAATTAGAAGAGGAAGGACAAGAAGGAGAAGAGGCACAAGAACACAACTCATGCGGCTTGGAAAGCTTCATCTTCAAGTAGCTCTAGCTCCGAAGAAGATGGAGAGTGCCACCTTACTCTCATGGCCTCTACAAGTGAAGACATTGATGAGGTAAGTGAGGTAAGCTTGCACAAATTTTCTAAAGAAGCTATTATTGACATGCTTATTACTACCCATTCATCTTTTGCTAAATGTAAATCTAAAAGAAATCTGTTAGGAAAAATTATTGATGATATTTATTCTAAACTTGAAATTTTAGAATTGAATGAGAAAACCAACCTTGATAGTATTGATAAGTTGTAAGAGAAATGCCTTGATATTGAACTCCAATACAATGGGGTTGAAGTTGAGAATGATATCTATCTTAAGAACATTGAGAATCTTAAGGAAGAGAACTAAAATTGCCTTAAAGAGCTTAATTTGATTAAAACTAAAAATGCTGAATTTTAGTTACTTATTGATGCTCGTAGAGAAGAGAGAGATGTCTATTTCAAAGAGATTCAAATGCTAAAATTGAAAAATGCTAAGTTGCTTAGTCAAGTAAATGATCTATATTCTAGACCTTTTTTGCCTAGTGTTAATGTTACTTCTATCTCTCTTGAAAATGATTCATATCTTACTAAAACTTTGTCTTGAGGCTGATCTTGTGCATGCTAGGGATGACATATCTAGTTTATCTTCTACTATTATTTCTTTGAATGATGATAACCATAGATTGAGAGAATCCCTGTAGAAAATCCTCAAAGGGAAGAACTCCCTAAATGAAATCCTTGATCATACTACCAAACAAAGTGGTACTAGTGGTTTGAGATTTGTAGGGGGAACCTCAAAGGGTAAGAGTACGGCCAAAGGTAAGAAAAAGAGCAAGAAGACCTCTTTCTTTGTAGGAGAGTCTTCGGGCGCTAAGAATCCTATGGTTTGTTCTCATTGCAAATGTTATGATCATTATTCCACTTATTGTCCTTACAAGCCTAAGGGGTCCAACACAAACATGAAATACGTCCCCAAGCTAACTCCATATCCTAAAGTTTGAGTTGGAAACCGACATTCTTCTTTCTTGTAGGAAAAAGATAGATGGATTGTTGATAGTGGTTGCACAAAGCACATGACCAGTGACGTAAGCCATTTCAACAAATTCACAAAGAAGAAAGGAGGATCTGTCACCTTTGGGGACAACAAGAAAGGTAAAGTCAAAGGTGAGGGTGATGTAGGTGAATCCTTATACATCAAGAATGTTATTTTTGTAGATGGCCTAAATCATAATTTAATAAGTTTTAGTCAACTTTGTGATAATGGTTACCTTGTGTTGTTTACTTCTTTTGAATGCTTGATTCTAGATTCCCTCACCTACCAAATTATATATAAGAGAACTAGAAGTGGTAATCTTTATGTTATTGTTATTAACTCTATTAAGCATGTGGTTGGTAGATGCCTAGTAGTCAACTCGAATGATATTTCTCTTTGGCACCTCCAGCTTGGTCATGTAAATATGCATCAATTAAATAAGTTGAGCAAAAAAGACTTAGTCAAGGGACTTCCTAGATTGGATTTTGAAAAGGATGAGGAATGTCAACCTTGTACACAAGGAAAGCAAACCAAATCTTCCTTCAAATCCAAAGGAGTCCTTAGCACTAAGAGAGATCTTGATCTTCTTCATATTGATCTATTTGGACCAATGAGAACGCACTCGCTTTGTGGTTCCAAGTATTGCCTAGTTATTGTCGATGATTTCTCCAGATATATTTGGACTTTTTTTCTCATTTCAACGAGTGATACACTTGATGTTTTCTCGAGTTTTTATAAACAAGTTGAGAATGAAGCTTCTTGCCGTATTATTTCTATCCGTAGTGACCATGGGGGAGAATTTGAAAATTAGTTTTTTGAGCACTTTTATCAAGAATTGGGTTATGCACACAACTTCTCTTCACCTCAAATACCTCAACAAAATGGGGTTGTAGGGATGAAGAATATGTCTTTACAGGAGATGTCTAGGACCATACTTCTTGAGTATGATACTCCTAAGAAGTTTTGGGCTGAAGTTGTTAGTACCTCTTTTTTTGTGCTAAACTATGTTTTTACTCATCATTCGCTTAAGAAAACCCCCTATGAGCTATGGCGTGGTAGGAAGCCTTCTATTGAGTATTTTCACATTTTCGTATGTCCTTTTTTTTAATACGAAAGATTTTCTTGACAAGTTTGATCCGAAATCGTACAAGGCTTTCTTTCTTGGCTATAGCACTACTAGCAACACTTATAGAGTTTTTAATATTGATCTTGCTAAAGTAGAAGAATCTATTAATGTAATATTTATTGAGACTAATCCCTCTATTCCCAAAGATATTGTTCAAATGATGATGTTGCATGTGAAGTAATTCATATCCTTAAAGAACTCAACATCACCCAAAAAGAAAAAGTGGTGTCTGCTCAAGAAGAAGACAAAGATGATGGAAAGAAGGATCCAACTCTCCAGTTTGCAAAGAATCATCCAAAGGAGCTGATTTTAGGTGATCCATTTGAAAGAGTGAAGATGCGGGCTGCATTCAACAAAGAACAAGCCAACAATGCCTTCATCTCACAACTAGAGCCTAAAGATGTCAAGGAAACTCTTGGGGATGAAGAATGGATCCTAGCTATGCAAAAGGAGCTGGAACAATTTTAGAAGAATAAAGTTTGGACCCTTGTGCCAAGACCAAGTGATAGAAAGATCATTGGCACCAAATGAGCCTACCACAATAAGCTAGATGAAAGCGACAATAAGAAACTAAGCAAGGTTAGTGGCTCAATGCTACAATCAACAAGAAGGTATAGACTTTGATGAGACATATGCACCTATAGATAGACTTGAGTCCATTCGTATGTTGCTTGCCTTTGATATTCATAAAAACTTTCTTTTGTATCAAATGGATGTTAAAAGTGCATTTTTGAATGGTACAATTGAGGAGGAAGTGTATGTTGCACAATCTTCAGGCTTTGAACATGACAGTCTACCTAACCATGTTTATTTGTTGCAAAAATCTCTCTATGGACTCAAACAAGTACCAAGGGCTTGGTATGAGAAACTAAAGAACTTTTTGTTAGATCATGGTTATATCACGGGCAAAGTAGATTCTACCTTGTTTCTAAAACACACTTCTAACAATTTTTATTATCATTCAAATATATTGATGATATCATTTTTCATGAAACTAACCTTGATCTTTGCAAATAATTTAGTGATGTTGTGCATAGTGAATTCAAGATGAGTATGATGGGTGAACTCACATTCTTCCTCAACTTTCAAATCAAACAAAAAAAAGATGGGGACTTCATCAATCAAGACAAGTACACTTATGAACTACTTAAGTACTTTGGGATGAAGAACACCAAGCCGATGGACACACCCATGTCAAACACCACCAAGCTTCATAAAGATGAAGAAGGTGAGGAGGTAGATGAGAAGCTCTATAGAGGTATGATTAGAAATTTACTTTACTTAACTACCTCTAGACCAGACATAATGTTTAGTGTTGGCTTGTGTGCTAGATTTCAATAAAATCCTAAAAAATTACATCTTATAGCTGTTAAGAGGATTCTAAGGTACTTAGACAAAACTCTAAATTTTGATCTATGGTATCCCAAGTCAAGAAACTTTACTGTTACTACCTATAATGATGTCGATTATGCAGGTTGCTTGATTGATAGAAAGTGCACAAGTGGCACTTGTTTCCTCCTAGGACCATGCTTGGTGTCTTGGTTCTCTAAGAAACAGAGCACCGTGGAATTATCAACCACCAAGGCTAAATACATGGCAGTCGAGAGTTGTTGTTCCCAGGTCTTATAGATGAAGCAAATGCTCCAAGACGTTAACATTCATTTATATGCTTCTCCTATCTATTGTTCTATAAGACTTTCCATGTGTCATGTATAAGGGTGTCCATGGACATGCAAGCCTTTATGGATAAGGAAGAAGTTAAGAATGAGGTGTTAGGTTACTTTCCATGTGTCCAATTCTAAGGGTGCCTATGGACATGCAAACCTTTATGGATAAGGAAGAAGTCAAACATGAGGTGTCCATGGAGCTTTCCATGTGTCCTTCGCCCAGGGTTTCATGGCCATGCAAGAGGATAGCTCATAGAGGCTTATTGAATATAAAATGTCAATTTATGGACACTTATAGGTCATCCCAAATGACCTCCAATCAAAGAAATAACCCCATTGGTTGATAGCTTCTAAAGATGAGCTCATTTATAAAGAGGAAATCCCTAAAATGCCCTTGGAAAGAACACCTTCAAACCAAGGTGCAACTAGGCTCCCTATGGTTAAAAACTAGAGAATGGTAAGGGAATATATAAGGATTATAATGCATGTGATAATTTGCAAAGAAAACCTCCCAATTGGATAAATTTCATAAAAGTCCATAATGTACCTAAAATTGCATAACTTGCACAAACGGCATCCAAATTGGACCAAACTTCATCCACAAGTTACATTTAATGTGTTGAATACGAATTTGACATTATTTTCATATTTTGAAGTTATATAATCACATTATTCATTACTTATTCCTTTTACTCATTTTCTCTCTCCTAAACTTATCCTAATATTTCAAGGTCGTCCAAATTAGATGAAATTTGACATGTAGGCTAATTTTTATATGTAGATTATGAATTTGAAGTTTGTTTCCAATTTTGGGACTTATTTTATGAGATATGTCATATGGACCATTAGAGGCCCATTAGTTCTTTATTCATCCAATTATATTATTATTACCTCCATATGCATCATATATGATTATTAAGCATGATTTATTATGTTACACTTCATGTGAGACATTTTAGGTTTCATTATTAGCCTAATTACATGATCTGTCCATTCTATGATCAAAGAAAAAACAAGTATATATTAGAACAAGATTAGGGTATAGGGTTAAAATATTAGATTTTATGGTTAAAATTTAGGGTTTAAGGTCTTATATATAATAAATGGTTAAAACATCCTGAGTGAGATTAAATGTTCAAGAATAGTCCCAAACTAGGGACTATCCAAGATTTACTCCTAATGAGTAAATCTTGGACGGGTCTCTAGGCCAACAAATACATGTGTTGTCATTCTTATATATAATAAATGTGTACCACCTATCCCATTCTTGAACACCTAATCTCACTAGTAAGTGTATAATGTGTATTGGGTTTTCAAGAAAATTTTGGCAACATTTCCCCACTGTTCTCCAAGTACATATGTACTTAGAGAACAAACGGGGAAATGCTGCCGAAATTTTCTTGAAAACCCAATACACATTATGCACTTACACGCTAAGTGAGATTGGGTGTTCAAGAACAGTCCCGAACCGGGGACTATCCAAGATTTACTCCTAATGAGTAAATCTTGGACGGGTTTCTAGGCCAACAAATACATGTGTTGTCATTCTTATATATAATAAATGTGTACCACCTATCCCATTCTTGAACACCTAATCTCACTAGTAAGTGTATAATGTGTATTGGGTTTTAAAGAAAATTTCAGCAGCTTTTCTCTGTTGTTCTCCAAGTACATATGTACTTAGAGAACAAACGGGGAAATGCTTTCGAAATTTTCTTGAAAACCCAATACACATTGTACAGTTACATCCTAAGTGAGATTAGGTGTTCAAGAATAGTCCCAAACCGGGGACTATCCAAGATTTACTCCTAATGAGTAAATCTTGGATGGGTTTCTAGGCCAACAAAATATAACACCACTCATAAGTAGGCGGGTCTGATCACATTAAAATTTTAGGACCGAACCTAAGGAATTTTTTTTCTTAAGGCCAATTTGGATTTTAGTCCAATTAAGAAAAAGTGATTAACAAGTTTGGATCGAGTTGACTATCTTTTTATATAACTAAGTTATGTAAGGAAGTAAATAAAATAAAAGCAAAAATTAAAAATAAGATAAAAGAATCATAAAAGAACATAGACATACGATTTCACCACCACTACATGTATTTGCTCACTTACATTGCATCACTTACAATTTGGATATTAGATCAAGGGTCAAACACATTCCAGATCTTGTTAGAGTATGTAAATCACAAGGACAACGTTCCCCATTGAATTGAGGTCTCATTACTTATATATCATGAACCCATCACCCCAGAGAATGCCATTCTAATGTCACATCTAGGTTTCATTGATGATTTATTGATGCTCTAATTTCATATACATATGTCTCTACTATAGGATTTTAATAGACATGATAAGTACCTAATGTATAGAGCATTATTAAATTATAAATCAAGAATTTAATAGTTTCAAACATGCAATAATTCACAATGCAATGTTATAAACTACAGGCAACATGGTTAACTCCCACACTCTAGTAGATAGAAAAAATAGAAACTTAGGACAAAGTCCATCACTAAAGTCCCAAACTCAACATATATGCACAATTAGCATCAAATATAGGACAAAAGGGTATATTAGAACCCTAATGTACTCAAACATGTATAAAAATTACTGATTTGAGGATTGGTCTAAGATCCAATGTTAGCATCACTCACCCATTACCCGCACCCTGAGGGTTGGGGGCCAGCCAATGGTTGTCGGCAGAGGAAGAAGAGGAGGAAAAAGGGTACCATGGCGGAGGCGGCAACAAGCAGAAGAGTAGGATCAGGGAGTGGTGGTCGGAGCAACGAGTAGGAGAGCAGGCGGCCCAAGCAGCGAGCCGGGGGGGTACCTTGGGCAGAGGAGGGTAGGGAGCAGGCAGAGGAGGAAGACCAGGTCACAACTAGGAGCTAGCGGCGGCAAGCAGGCAGCCGACGAGCAGGGAGAAAGGCGGCGGTGAGAAGGGAGCCGACGAGCATATCACCGGCGGTGGCGAGTAGGGAGAAGGGTGGCGGCGATGGCGAGCAAGGAGAAGGAGCAACGCGGCGGCGGCGAGCAGGGAGCGGCGGGCGGCGGTGCGCAAGGAGGAGGGAGTAGGGGGAGGAATAACCAAACCTATTCTCGTGGTGACAAAATAGAGAAAGGGGAAGAGTCGGCTTTGCACAGATGCTATTAAGTTAACCATCATTGTCAGTTATTAAAAAAACCGACACTTATAACAATAGGGTGTCGGTTACCAAAAAAAACCGACACCTCTTCTCAATGATAGTCGTCGGCTTCAACTAGAAAAACTGACGTCTATATACATATGCCGACAAAAAAATGTTCTCGAATTCTGATCATAGTCATCAGTTGCCGTAGAAAACCGACGCCAAAGGGGGTGAAAATTTTTGCGGGGACAACACGCGAAAACACACGGGCGTCAGTTATTGCAAGAAAAACGATGATAAAAATGGGCCCAATTTCTGTCTCGTGAAAAACCTTTAGTCGTCAGTTGGTTTGTTCACAAATGACGCCGTATGTTAAATTTTGGAGGAAAATTTTTTTCATTGGAAAATTTAGATTTGGCAGTCGATTTTAGGCGTCAGTTGCTTATTGAGGAACCGACGCTAAATAAAAAGTGATACCCGTGTCTGGCCACTCCTCACAGATATATGTCGATTTTTGTATTCAACCGACACTGTAGGGTTTAGGCGTCAGTTTTTGTTTACAACCAACGCCTATAAATGTGATGTTATAAGCCATTTCTGTAGTAGTGAGGGAAGGAGGAAACTTACTAGTTTTGGCCGAAATCACCAAGAAGGAGCTTTAGAAACCCTAAATAGAGCAAATTTGGAACCCTAGGAGCTTTCTTCACCAAGGTAGGCACCTCCTTTTACCTTGGGACAACACATTTGTGGCAAAACATAGTAGGAATGATGTTATAAGATGGAGGAAAGAGAAGGGGATAAAGATTAATTCGAATTGGGAGGTGAGAAGGGGTAGATATGGCTTTATATAGAAAGAGGTCAATGAGGTGTCTATAAGACTTTCCATGTGTCATGTATAAGGGTGTCCATGGATATGCAAGCCATTATGGATAAGGAAGAAGTTAAGCATGAGGTGTCAAGTTACTTTCCATGTGTCCAATGCTAAGGGTGCCTATGGACATGCAAACCTTTATGGATAAGGAAGACGTCAAGCATGAGGTGTCCATGGAGCTTTCCATGCGTCCTTAGCCTAGGGTTTCATGGCCATGCAAGAGGACAACTCATAGAGGCTTATTGAATATAAAATGTCAATTTATAGACACTTCTAGTTCATCCCAACTGACCTCCAATCAAAGAAATAACCCCATTGGTTGATAGCTTCTAAAGATGAGTTGATTTATAAAGAGGAAATCCCTAAAATGCCCTTGGAAAGAAACACCTTCAAACCAAGGTGCAACTAGGCTCCCTATGGTTCAAAACTAGAGAATGGTAAGGGAATATATAAGGATTATAATGCATGTGATAATTTACAAAGAAAACCTCCCCATCGGGTAAATTGCATAAAAGTCCATAATGTACCTAAAATTGCATAACTTGCACAAACGACATCCAAATTGGACCAATCCACAAGTTATATTTGATGTGTTGAATGCAAATTTTCCATTGTTGTCATATTTTGAAGTTATATAATCACATTATTCATTACTTATTCCTATTACTCATTTTCTCTCTCCTAAACTTATCCTAATATTTCAAGGCGTCCAAATTAGATGAAATTTGACATGTAAGCTAATTTTTATATATAGATTATGAATTTGAAGTTTGTTTCCACTTTTGGGACTTCTTTTATGAGATATGTCATATGGCCCATTAGAGGCCCATTAGTTCTTTATTCATCCAATTATATTCTTATTACCTCCATATGCATCATATATGATTATTAAGCATGATTTATTATGTTACAGTTCATGTGAGACATTTTATGTTTCATTATTAGCCTAATTACATGTATTAGCATATCCTCGTTTGGTTAAGTCAAAGATGTCAAAGTTCTAGGGTAGGGTTCTAGATCTGGTATTTTACAACACACCACCCCTTAAAGGGATTTCGTCCTCAGAATCAAAACATCCATAACAAACTTATTCACCACCCCTTAAAGGGTTCATCTTATTATATCAAACTAAACTTCAGGTACAAAAGGTTCAACTACACTTCCTTACATCCAACTACATAAGCAACAAGTAAAATGGGAAACATAACTTGTGGAAACTAATCTAAGGAACTATGGTTTAACTTGCTCTTAACCATCCTCATAAACTTCTTCTCCTTCCAAAGCATAGACTCTTCCAGCTTTTCTTTCCACTTGCTTCTTACCATTATTTCCATTGTTGTTGCTCTGATTCTGAGGAGATGCTTGCTGAGGAACATATCCTAGTCCAAAATGAAGCTTGGGGCACTTAGGTCTGACATGTCTAGGTTCATTGTAATGATGGCATACTTTCGGGTAGTTAGGTGGATTCCTTACCCTTTCTCTATAACACTTCCCAGGGGTGTGGTTACCACCACATCTAGTACAACTGTCCTTCATTTTCTCACCAACTTTCATCTTCTTATCAAACTCCCTAGGTTGAAATCCTGGATAAGATTCTACTACCAAAGCTTTATCTACTATCTGTTGAAAGGTTAAAGGAAGTTGTGGGATAAGAGCACGACCCACATTGTACTTGAGTCCTTGGAGGAATAGGTCAGCCCTTAGCTCCTCACCCAAACCCACTGCATAGCATTCCAACAGTAGAAACTTTTACACAAACATAGAAACAGATAAAGAACCTTGCTTCAAGCTATAGAACTCAACTTCTTTCTTATTTAGAGCAGTAATGCATATGTACTTCCCACAGAAGAGAGATAAGAACTCCACCTAAGACATGGTTGAGATGTCTCTAGTCCTTGCAATTCCATTCCACCAAACTCTTGTCGGTCCTTCTAAGACATATGAAGCAAACTTAACCTTTTGGTGTGGATGACATGCCATACCATCAAAAATCCTCTCGATGGCTAACACCCAATCATCAGCTTTTTCGACCATATCTATTCCACCTTCACCCTTGAAGGAGGGTGGTTGCATCTTCATAAAATTCATGATGGAATACTCTTTAGGCTTCTCATACACAGACAAATCTTTCATCTTCTCCACCATGGTTGAAGCAAAAAGTTGTCGAAACAAGGTCAACTCTTACCCAGGAGTAAGGGTATGAGCATCAGTAGTATTCAGAACCACCGAAGGCTGACTGTTTGCCATAGGAGAAACCCTAGTCTCTGGAGGAGTAAAGGGAGGGTTCATCATGGGCATCCAAACCTAGGGTTTCAGGGCATCTCAAAACCAGCTAGGTTGTCAGCAGAAGAGTCATATCCAGCCATAAGGTTTCCTGCACAAGGCAAGGATACTAGGTATAAGCAACCTAAGATAAAGGTAAACATCCTAAGGGAGATGAGATTGAAATAGTTGAATAACTGACTTCTAGTGGCTCTGATATCACACTGTAAGGAGTGGGATCTCATAGGGGACCACTCCCTACTAGAAATAAAAAGGCAACATCCCTTGAACCAAGCACCACATAAATTTTTTCACCAAAGGGATGATAACCAATTCATTCAACATGTATGTATCATAACATGATAAATAGCAGTGGAAAAGGAATATATCTAGTGATTACAAATCTTGATAACATTGTACATCTCTTCACCACACATGGGTGTCCAAAAATGAAAACTAAACATATAAGCCAAAGATCAAGTTGAGGGTAATCTAACCACCTCTTCAAGTCTCCCGAAAGCTCAGCTACCAAGGTTGATGTTGAAGTTCACCTCTATTTGATCTAACTTGGGGTTGGAAGCATACCCCACTAAAGAAGAGAAGATAGATGACATCAGCAAAAAGCTGGTATGTGTATACTAAAGAAAACTTGAGCAATATATTGACCAAAGGATAACAAGAATAAATGATTCCCATGCAAGAGATAAGGGCTACCCACAAGGGCATAAAAGATAGGAATCATCATCACATAATAAAAGAAGATACTTGCCATAATTAAACAAAAGAGTGGTGCCACATACGCACATAGCATAACCATCATCCTGCATGCATGTGAGATAAGCATAACAATAGAATATTATAAAGACAAAGGCGGCCAAGAATCACACATCTTGAACCTAGTGAGACATGGGCCAAGAATCACACATCATGCCCTGGCATGGGGAATCACACATCCACCATACAAATATATATAACATGGTCTAGGAATCACACATCCTACCCTGGCATGGGGAATCACACATCCACCATCCAAAATATCACAATGTTGCCATAAATCAAAATGAGACAAAATCAATGCAATTATACTACTCTAGTGCTACTGGATCACACAACATGTAAATATAGAGGCAAGTACAAAGTATAGTAAAAAATTATACAATGTCACCATCACACAATGGACAACCCATACATCCACATGTATGTGGGAAAAATATATCACATATCCACAAATAAACATCCACAGTGGGAAGATACCATCAACAAGTTTATCATACAACATAGCACAAGATAAGATATCAAGAGAATATCCAAGACCACAATAAGCAAGATAGTTCACATGAACTTCGATATCAAGAGATAAGAGAAGCGTGTATAGGCTATTGTCCATGGGACCAATAGAATGAATAAGTATAGGTGAATTTCTCAACATAGAAGAATTGGGGATACATCATACCTCAACTTCTGAGTCGGAACAGTCCAAGTCAGTCCTAGATCCAAGCCTAGGCCTCCAAAGAACCTCTAGGGAAGGTGGAAAGGTCCAATAAGTAAGGTTCCCAAGATTAGAGAGGCTGGTTTCTCTAACAATGCTCCTATCTCAAGCAAAAAGCACATTCTCCACTTTGGAGGTGAAAAACCCTATAAAAGAACATTGAGATGAGGTATTTATGGGTTCTACGTGGGGTTTCACCATAAAAGGCCATGGTTCTGACCTGGAAGAAGGTGGAAGGAAGACTAACATCATGAAAACAGGGAAGGGTAAGAGGAAACTTACTAGTTTTGGTTGAAATCACCAAGAAGGAGCTTTAGAAACCCTAAATAGAGCAAATTTGGAACCTAGGAGCCTTCTTCACCAAGGTAGGCACCTCCTTTTACCTTGGCACAACACCTTTGTGGAAAAACATGGTAGGAATGATGTTATAAGATGGATAAAAGAGAAGGGGAGCAAGAATTTTTAGAATTAGGAAGTGGGAAGGGGTAGATATGGCTTTATATAGAAAAGGTCAAGTATGAGGTGTCTATGAGACTTTCCATGTGTCATGTATAAGGGTGTCCATGGAGATGCAATCCTTTGTGGATAAGGAATAAGTCAAGCACGAGGTGTCAAGTTACTTTCCATGTGTCCAATGCTAAGGGTGCCTATGGACATGCAAACCTTTATGGATAAGGAAGAAGTCAAGCATGAGGTGTCCATGGAGCTTTCCATGTGTCCTTAGCCTAGGGTTTCATGGCCATGCAAGAGGACAAATCATAGAGGCTTATTGAATATCAAATGTCAGTTTATGGACACTTCTAGTTCATCCCAACCGACCTCCAATCAAAGAAATAACCTCATTGGTTGATAGCTTCTAAAGATAAGCTCATTTGTAAAGAGGAAATCCCTAAAATGCCCTTGGAAAGAAACACCTTCAAACCAAGGTGCAACTAGGCACCCTATGGTTCAAAAACTAAATTATGGTAAGGGAATATATAAGGATTATAATGCATGTGATAATTTGTAAAGGAAACCTCCCAATTGGGTAAATTGCATAAAAATCCATAATGTATCTAAAATTGCATAACTTGCACAAATGACATCCAAATTGGACCAAACTTCATCCACAACTTATCTTTGATGTGTTGAATATGAATTTGACATTATTTTAATATTTTGAAGTTATATAATCATGTTATTCATTACTTATTCTTTTTACTCATTTTCTCTCTCCTAAACTTATCCTAATATTTCAAGGTGGTCAAAATTAGATGAAATTTGACATGTGGGCTAATTTTTATATGTAGATTACGAATTTGAAGTTTGTTTCCCCCTTTGAGAGTTATTTTATGAGATATTTCATATGGCCCATTAGAGGCCCATTAGTTCTTTATTCAACCAATTATATTCTTATTACCTCCATATGTGTCATATGTGATTATTAAGCATGATTTATTATGTTACACTTCATGTGACACATTTAGGTTTCATTATTAGCCTAATTACATGTATTAGTTTATCCTTTTTTGGCTAAGTCAAAGAGGTCAAAGTTCTAGGGTAGGGTTCTAGATCTGGTATGTTATAGTTACACAAGTCACAACACTAGAAACCAGGGTACAAAACCCTCAGATATGAGTTATGAGTGTAGTTTTCCTCATACACATATAAATTGAGACACGATCACAGTAGTTCTCAAAATACCTTAAAATTAGGCTGACAGAGAAAACTCTTCCTGCACCCGTGTATACTCAAAAGTATATGACTCCGAGCTCCTTCTCACAATATGAGATTGTTCCAAGGAAACTCATTTTACTATCCAGCAAATTCTATCACTCAGATATCTCTACAGACATAGGACACTACATGATCAAGGTTATATTTGGTTAATTAGCCAATTGGAAATTCTTGACTACATCAAACAAGTTATATATAAGACCTAATGATTTTATAAAATAAATCAGGGATCACAACCTTAGAAGATATAAAATGTATAAGTTGTTTTGTGGTACCCACCATGGCATATGTATCTGTTCTTGGTAGTAAGGAGAATCAACCTCATATTAGAGCATATCAAGCCCAAAGTATCACTATGTTCGCAATAGAAATAATTTCATTTGATAGTATCTTTAACATCCAATGTTTTAAAGTGTATAAGCTACTATCAAACTTATGGTTTTGTCTAACCACCATCACATCATCATAACAGTAGATTAAAATTGCATAAACGCCATAAGTAACCATTATATACCAGCGACAATGTATGGGTTATATTCGTGTATATGAGGCATCAAAATATCACATGTATGCGACATATTTAGGTAGGTAAATCACCTAAATCAGCGAATTTAGACTTGGTATTTCAAAGAAAAGTTCACTTTATACCAAAAATACCCTTCATAAAGGTTCAATGCAACTTAAGGGTTCATACTACCATCGATTATACCAAAATAACACCTAAGATAACCATCTTTTTAACATTTTATATGATTCTAGAGCAAAAACTAAGCCATGCACATAGAGAGTAGGCACTTTTAAGGTTATATCACTCATCTTGGTAGATAAGAAACCAAAATCCAAGGTGAGAAACTTCAAAATTAACAACAAAATGCCAATTTTGATCATCTAGAGCTCCAAAAATGCCTCCTGTTTTGACAAACAAGGTGATTCTAGAGAAAGAAAGGAAGAAAGGAGAGTTCTGAAACCCTTATGCATAGGTTTGCAACAAGAAGCACCATGAAGCTACATGGAACTTGGATGTAAGAGTAAAGAAAGTAAAGAATGTCAAGGAAATTGTAACGCCTCCTTCAAGCATACATGTATCAGCAGAAGCAACTCCCATGTTTTCCATAAACATAGGCAACTTTATCTCAAAGGAATGTCACAAGATAGTAAATATTTCAAATAAAGTAAAAAAGCACCACACTTTAACACTAATATTGATTCATACATTGTTCAAAGGAAAATATAGTACATTTGAGTTCTTTGATATATCGCCTAACGTCTAAACATGACTTGGAACTTTGAATGAAACTCTAATCTAAATGATTGGATCTTCTAGGTAGATGGTAGTCCATCAGGATAAACCTTAAGAAAACCTCATACTATTCCTTAAGATGATATTCATATGACTTTATCCTTGAAGTTTCTCTGTACCTGTGGACATCACACCCCTAACCATGCATGCAATAAAAACCACATTAGAGTAAGTGGCATTGAGTATTGTTACAATGACATAATAACTTGGCAATAAAAAACAACATGAATTTAATTGAGCAATAAAATTGGCTTCACATATTATGATATGAGTGGTTGATTATAATGTAATCTACTCTTATGAACCAACTGTTCTCATAAGGATGGTAGGCTCAACTGATATTACACTTGAACTCATGATTGGCACCTAAGTGCCATTATTAATGATCCAATTGAGATCATGATTTGCACATAAGTACCATTATGTTCCACTTGAACTCATGATTTGCAACTAAGTGAAATTATGTTCCATTTGAGCTTGTAAGACCCACGTCTCAACATTAACATGATGAGGACAAAAATAATCCAACCCATTACATAATTTATCTTTAACTTGAAATAATTAACTTGAACTGATTCCACATGAACATGGCATAAGTTCATGAAATAACATTTAAGCACACAAATCAATTAATAACTTTAGGGGATCTATAGTTAAGATTTAATTTGAAGTGCATAGCTATGCATATAATTCATCTTACTCATCATAGTGAATTATACGACGATTGAATCCAATACATAATACTCAAAGTGCATGTATGTGCTTACCTCTCTCTTAGAGAAGATTCTAGTTGTTCTTATTAGTTTGATGAAACCCTAATCATGTTATTTGATTGAATGAACCCTGATTATCCTATTCATTCAATAATGATCCATTAGTAATTCTATTAACCTTAGTTTCTAGGGTTTCATGGTTCTTGTCTAAATCTGGTAAAATATGAGTCAAATCAGGTTTTGGATCCCAATCCATCATCTAGATCTCATAAAATCCTTTTTGAAACATATTTACACTTATTTTTCTAACCATCAGATGAATTACTGTGAATTTATAAAGAACAGATCAATAGGAAATTGCATAAAATCCATGCTTGGTATGCTTTAGCCATTAGTGCCAGTGGACTTTGTATAGCTGGCCCAATCAGCAATGGCCACTTGGTCTCATTAGCCCAAGAAAAATGCATGACCAAAGACTAGTGAACATAGTACAAAATACTTGACTACCCTTGTCTTGCGTGACTATATAAAAAAATAATATGAGGGTAAAATTGGAAACCAGTACACCAAAATATTCTTTGATAAATCAGAAAATGCAAAACTGGGATGGGCTATTGAAACTCCTAAGATCCTAGAATGAGACCTTGTGCACCCTCACCTAGGTGGCCCATGGAGGGATGCTTCCTTCGCAAGGTCATGGCAGACCTACCAAGCCATAAAAGAGGCTCTTTGATGCTGCGACATGGCATCTCATATTGCCTCCATGGAAGGGCAGAGGAGAAATAAGGGATATGCATAGAGACTCGACGGAGCTTGTGAAGAACACTAAACATGAACAAAATATAATACTACCCGAGTTTGTAATTGACCCTCAAAGTCATTTGGAGTAGAGCACAAGAAAATTGAATCTAGAACCACCGAATACAACTCTAACACAAGGGTATGTAACTAAAGCATGAAAAGAGGGAAAACATAACCTAACATCTTGGGGGCTGAATTGAAGGCTACAAAAGCTTAAACGAATGAAGATGTTGTTCCTCCTTGCTAAATTGACCTCCGATGTTGATTGGAAAAGGGACGGGAACAAGATGATTGGGCAGGAAGATCGAGTTGGGGGAAAGAGTTGTCAGGGCAATGAGGACCTCATAGGACCAACTATCAACTTCTCGATGTACTACATACTTCGGTATGAATTGTATATATAGCTGATGGATGGTGAAGGCATGGTGTAATTGGAAGTCTGATATCTACAAGAACATGGAGTCATACATGGTCCAGATGTTGTGCTAGATGAATCCCTAAAAAATTAGAAATCCACTGACTCGGGGTATGACGAGGAACATGAAGACATCATTAAAACTTCATGAGATGTAGTTATCAGATGAGTAGAGAGGGAGAGAGAATCTAAAGAGAAGAGGGGAACACAAAACTATTTGGAGTCTACTCCATCGTGGACTCAAGGAAGAAGACGTTCAGATGACTGTCCCAACTAAGGGTCCTTGTCTAAGGTGTATCTGGAGTGGGGGAGTTACCTAAAAAGCTTAGGATATCTAGAAAATAAAAAGTGTGAAAACGGTTAAATTTATAGATTAAAGTCCGGTTGATATTGTATGTGCATATCTAAGTATTATCCTCTTTTATCCAACTGGGATAGTTAACATTATCCAAATAATTTGAAATTTGACACCCATACAAGTCAGGACCCAAAGATTCTGATTATTTAATCATATTTTATTTTGAGAGACCCAACTGCCCATTCTTGCATATTTAATATAAAACTTCATTTAATTACTTAGAATTACTGAAAAAGATTTTAGGATAATAACTTGAGGATCACAACTTACTATCACATCAATCTTTAATTTGTTTGACCGAAACATGCACAATAATTCGGTCAATTTCATTATTGATCCTTATGTAGGATTTATTCATCAGTTAGGGCTGAGTTTGATCAAAATGAGTATAATCATTTCTTACTCCATTGGAACATGATTTGATCATGATGTTAGGGTCTCATCATCACATTTGGGTTTATTCATGTACAACTATGAAAATCAAAATTTGGATTTCAAACTAGAGATTTCTTGCATTGGGATCCAATATTTGATTTTGATTAGTGAATGTTTTTCTGTTAAGATCCCAACCCTATGTTACTCTAAATTTTGGATGTTACAATTTTACCCACCTTATAAAAGTTTCATCCTCAAAATTTTCATAGTACTACCCACCTTAGGATTTTACTTATACTATCCATACTAGCTCTCTAATATTATCTTAAAGTCTCATTAGCACACTTAAGATACAACCTATTGATGCTTAACATTATTACATGATAACTTGAATAACTCGACATGACTTCATATTAGATTGAGTTTTTCTTTGAGTTGATATAGTCACTCTCCTAAATGCACCCACAATGCTTATAAAGACGGTTAAGGATCACAGAACATGATTGAGGGGACTATATCAACATATCATGACTTCTTAATCTTAAACATGATTTTCATAATTTTAGTAATTCATTATCATGGTAGTGATACATGTTGTTAAATTTGAACATGATCATAAAATAGTATAAAATATTCCTTATAAGCTTGTGCATGATTTTCTGACTTACCTATGTCAAGTTATCTACCCCCTTATGTATGCTTGATTTTGCTACGTATCCGATTAGGTTTATGTGACTATATGTCTTAAACTTTTAATGTTGGCTCTTGTTCTCTTTGTTGCCTTTTGATACATGTTGGTCATTCATATATTTAGAGGTGACATGTCTTATCACACTTATTTTAGCACCTCCCTCATGCACATGTCCCATATCACATGCACTTGAAAGGACAAGACAATCATGATTCTCCACATAACATTGTCTCCACAAAGCCCCATGAGCACGTGTCCCATAAAACATACACATGGGAAAAATAGAGAGCATTATATATACAATTATAGAGTTAACATAAAAGTCCAAAATGTCTAGGCACATTACCTAAATCCATATTTAAACTTATGTCTCATGTCTAGACCTCTATTTTGGTTTCCAATATCTTTTACTTAATTCTTCTCTGCCTAGGGCTATACCATATGAATCAAATTGTTGCATTGTGGTCATCTACTTTTTTGATGTGATATGATTAATGCAACACCCCCTTCAAGCATACATGTATCAACAGAAGCAACTCCCATGTTTTCAATAAGACATGGGACTTTAGCTCAAAGGGATGTCACAAGAATAGTAAGCATTGCAATTAAAGTAAACAGGAACCACACGTTAACACTAATATCGATTCATACATTGTTCAAAGGAAAATCTAGTACATTTGAGTTCTTCAATATATATCGTCTAACATCTAAACAAGAATTGGAACTTTCAAATAAACTCAAATATAAATGATTGGATCTTCTAGGTAGATGGAACCCACAAGGATAAATCAAAAACCTTGAACTGTTCCTTAACCAGATCTTCATATGGATCTATCCTTGAAGTTTCTCTATACATGCGGGCATCACACCCCTAGAAATGCATGCAATAAAAGCCACGTTAGAGTAAACAACCTTGAGCATTGTTATAACAACATAATAACTTGGAAGTAAAGAATAACATGAAATTAATTAAGAAATAAAATTGGCTTCACATATTATTATCTGAGTGGTTGTTATAATGTCCTCTACTCTTATGCACCAACTATGCTCATAAGGCATGTAGGCTCAACTAATGTTCCACTTGAACTCTTTATTTGCACTTGATTGCCATTATTAATGCTCCAATTGATCTCATGCTTTGCACATAAGTGCCATTATTCTCCATTTGAACTCGTGATTTGCACATAAGTTCCACTATGTTACATTTGAACTCATAAGGCCTGAGGGCTCAACATTAACACGACAAGGACAAAATAATACAAACCACTACATAATTCTTCATTAACTTGAAATAATTAACTTGAATTGATTCCACATGAACTACATAAATTCTTGAAATAGCACTAAAGCATACAAATCAATTAATAACATTACATGATCTTTAACGTGGTTAAGATTGAACTTGAAGTACACAAGTATGCATATAATTCATCTTGCTCATCATAGTAAATTATATAGTGACTAAAACCCATGTATAATACTCAAATTGCATGGACCCACTTACCTCTCTCTTAGAGAACATCTTAGTTGTTCTTTTTAACTTGATGAAACCCTAATCACATTCTTGGGTTGGTTGAACCCTAATTATATTTTTTCTAGTGTGTCATAATTATTGTCTAAAATCAGTAAAATTTGATTCAAATCAGGTTTTGAATCCTAGTCCATCATCTAGATCTTGAAAAATCCTTTCATAAACATATTTACACTTATTTTTCTGACCGTTTAATGAATTACTATGAATATATGAAGTATAGACCAATAGAAAATTGCAAAACATCCGTGCATGTCATGCTTTATCCATTAGTGTCGACGTGCCTTGTATAGATGGCTCAATCAACGTCATCCGCTTGGTCTCATTAGCTAAGCAAAACATGTGACCAAAGACCAGGGAACAAAGTGCAAAAATACTTGACTACCCTTGTCTTGTGTGACTATATAAAAAATAATATGAGGGTAAAATTGGAAACTTGTACACCAAAATCTTCCTCGATAAATCGGAAAATGTAGAACTAGGATGGGTTATTGAAGCTCCCAAGATCCCAGAAAGGGAACCTGTGCACCCCCACCCAGGTCGCCCATGGAGAGTTGTTGTGCAAGGTCATGGCAGACCTACTGAACCATCAAAGAGGCTCTCTAATGTTTTGGCATGGTATCTCATACTTCCGCCATGAAAGGGCAAAGGAGAAATTGGGGATATGCAATGAGACTTTGACGCAGCTTGAGCAGAACACTAAACATGAACAAAACATAATACTACACAAGTTTGTAATCAACCCTCAAAGTTGTATGGTGTAGATCATGAGCAAATCGACTTTAAAACTACTAAATAAAACTTTGATGCAGATCTATGCAACTCAAGTATAAAAGGGGGAAAACATCACCTGCGTCTTGGGGCTTGAGTTGAAGGCTACAAAATATTCAAGGTGACGAATGAAGATGTTGTTCCTCCTCGCCAAACTGGCCTCGAATGTTGATTGGAAAAGGGATGGGTACAAGCTATTCGGGTAGGAAGATCGAGTTGGGGGAAAGGGTCTTCAAGGCAATGAGGGTCTCGTAGGACTGACTATCAACTTCTTGATATGTTGAGGTGCTTTAGGATGAATCATATGTATATTTGATAGATGGTGTTGGCATGGTGCAACTAGAAGTATGATTTCTACAGTAACATGGAGTCATACATGGTCCATATGTTGTGCTAAATGAATCCCTAACAAACTAGGGATCCACCGAGTCGGGATATGATGAGGAACACAAAGATGTCATCAAAACACCATTAGACACAATTATTTGATGAGTAGAGAGAGATATAATCAAAGGTGAAGAGGGAAATGTGGAACTATTTGGAGTCCAGTCCATCACAAAAGAAGGCCCTCAAATGACCATCACATTCCCATATGATGGTACATGTGTAAGCCAAATCTGGAATGGGGGCATGATTCAAAAAAAGTTAGGATATCCAAAAAATAAAAAATTGTGACAACCATTTAATTGAATAGAATAAAGTCATGTTGGCATTGTATGTGCATATCTAAGTATTGTCCTCTTTAATCCAATTAGGATCATAAACATTATCCAAATAAGTTGAAATTTGACACTCATACAAGTTAGAACCCAAAGATTCCAATTATTTAGTTAGATTTTATTTTGAGAACCCCAACTGCCCGTTCTTGCATATTTAAGATAAACCTTCATTTAATTACTTAAAGTTATCTGGAGAAAAATTTAGGCACATAACTTGAGGATTGTAACTTACTATCATGCTAATCTCTAATTTGTTTGACCGAAACATGCACAATAATTAGACCAGTTTCATTCTTGACCCTTATATATGACTTATTCATCAATTAGAGCTATGTTTGATCAAAATGAGTTATAATCATTTCTTGATTCATTGCAACATGATTAAGTCATTATATTAGTGTCTCATCATCTCAATGGGATTTCATCAAAGCATCAAGTTATGAAAAACTACTAATGCTCCACCAAAAGAATAAATGGAGAGAAGGAATGGAAGTATATATAGGTGTTGTTTCAATCCCTTCATCAAGAAGGGTCCTATCGACCCTAGGTCTAATCGGGCATCAGAGCAAGCAACCTGCTCGTCAACCTAGACTTGTTGCTCCAAAGTCATTGGTCAAAGTTGGGTCGTCAGTCACGAAAACTCAGCAATGTCAGTTCAAAAATTTCATTGATCAATGCTAGGACAAGCCATACACATAAACATCATCGACTCTGAAGCTTGTTGGTCAACTAAACTCATCAACCAACGAGCTCCTCGGGCACTAAAGATTCGTCAGCTTAACGAGCAAAAAACTCCTCTGATCACCTAGCCAATAATCTCGCCAGGCACTGAAGGCCCATTGACCTCAAGGATCGTTAGACACTGAGGATCCTTAGGTCCAACAATCCAAAAAGATTCCATAGACCGGTGAAAATACAACTCTATTACTAAACAAATTAGACATTTGCAATCTTGTTAAAAGTTCAAAAGCATCCAAATGAGATGTAAATTTGTAAGATTCTTAAGGTCATTATGAAGATACTTAAGCAAGTATTAAAGTTTTATTTACACTCCTTGAAAGGGTATTATACACAACATCATAGGTTAGAATTACATCAAAATCCAAGATGAAATATCACACTAGGCATCTAATTAAGCCAATTAATCATATTTGCAAATTAATAAAGTTAGGGGACTTACAACCATAAATCCATAACAAAGATTGCGCCCCAAAAATAATAAGAAAACAAGGAAGGGTACTTCCTACACATATGTTCCTATATCTCCCACATGGCTTCATGTACCCCCATCATAATGCCATAATACCTTAACTAAGGTTAGATCCTTCTTCCTAAGCTTGTGTACATGCCTATCTAAGATCAACACTAGACCCTCAACATAGGTAGCATGTTCACTCAATTCCACCTCCACTAGCTATATCACCTGTTCTATATCTGGGTGACACTTCCTCAACATCAAAACATAGAACACATTTTGCAGCCTATGTAGCTCTAGTGGTAACTCCAACGTGTACACCGCCTTCCTTACTTGAGCTAAGATAGGGTAAGGTCCCATAAACCTAGTAACCAACTTGCCCTTCTTCCAAAACCTTAGAACACCCTTCCAAGAGGAAATCTTTAGATACACATGGTCTTCAATTTGGAACTCCAATAGTCTATGATGATTTTCTACATAAGAGTTGTTTTCATCTTGTTCTTCCTTCAACTCTTATTGGAGCACCTTGATCTTCTCTATAGTCTATTGTACTAGCTCAGAACCCAACAACCGGTATTCTCCTGCCTTGTACCAACAAATAGGTGACCTACAACATCTACAATACAAAGCATCATGTGGTGCCATGTATATAATCCTATAGTAACTGATGTTGTAGGAAAACTTAATCAGACTTAGGTAAATATCCCAACTTCCAAGAAACTGAATAACACATGTTGTCAATAGGCATTTCTAATATCTATATGGTCCTTTCTAACTGACCATATGTCTTTGGGTGTAAGGTTGTAATAAATCTCAGTTGTGTCCCCAAGGTTGTATGTAGACGTTCCCCAAAACTTTCTTGTAAAACCGAGGACTTATGTCTGATACTATAGCAACTGGTATTCCATGTAGATAGATTATCTCATCAACATAGATATGTGTGAAATTCTTTGCAGTGTAGGTGATCTTGACCAAAAAGAAGTGAGTTGACTTCATCAACTAATCAACGATCACCTAAATGGAACCATGACCTTTGGTTGTCTTGGAAAGACCAACCACAAAGTACATGGTTATGTGATCCTATTTCCACTGGGGAATAGGAAAAGTCTGTAATGTCCCTACACGCTTCTGATGTTCTTCCTTGACCTATTGAAAAACCACACATTTTGATATAAACTCTTCCACATCTCATTCAGACCGTGCCACCAATAAAATCCTTGAGATTATGATACATATTTGTGCTGTGAGGATGCATAGCGTACATTGAGGAATGAACTTCCTCAAGTACCATCTCCCTTAGACCTCTAGCATCAAGAACCACTGACTGGTTGTGAAGATACATTGAATCATCAATTGTCTCATGGAATCCATCATGCTTACCACTACCAAACTTTGATGTGATATTTTGTATAACAATATCATCCTTCTATGAATCCCAAATATTTTGTGTCAATGTTGACTTCACTTGTAACTATGCCAACAATCATGCCAACATGCAAAATCTCCAATTGTACATTCATATTCCGAATTGATACCAATATGTCTCATTTGTGACACGCCATGAGTACGATGATGTTTTATATATAGGTGATGATGAAGTCAAAGATGACTCCCTACTCAATGCATCAACTACTACATTCACCTTTCTAGGATGATATTCTATAGTACAATCGTAGTACTTCATCAATTCCATCTATCCCCTTTGCCTCATAGTTAAATCTTACTTTGAGAAGATGTACTGCAAAATCTTGTGATCCGTGAAGATTTGACACTTCTCTTTGTACATGTAGTGCCTCCAAATCGTCGAGGCAAGAAATCACATATGCTAACTCCAGGTCATGAGTTGGGTAGTTTTCTTGTTGGGAAATATGGTAACAGATAAGGCAATTGAAACAAAAATTTAACTGCCACATTCCCCTTTAACAAATGATCACATCAATAACTATATAATAGGAAGGATGGTTTAGCAAGATCGTACATGATCTTGGAGCAAGTCCAACGACTATAATCTCACAACAATGTGTGCCTATCTTCAAGTCCCCCACAGACAGCGTCTGCAACAACTCCTGGTTAACCACCACAGAGAACAACCTAATGTTGTCCTCCTAATGGCATGAAACAACCTCCTCGCCTCTATAGTGGTCCACATGAACCGTCAGGAACTCTTGTCATTCTAGAAGAACTGACATGAAGGAGTTGTCCCTTCTTGTTGGTTTACTAACACCAACATGCTCTCCCACAATTGTTCTCCATTACTATCCCTCCCTTTACCGGGTAGGACTTGCTCGGGTTCTCTCGGTTACTACAACTAGAGAAGACAATAATTGTCAGAGGCAATTGATGTATCTGATAAGCCCCCAGTACCCCTCTATTTATAGGAGGGTCAGGGTCAGGGTTCTCAATTTGAGTGGGAGTGGAAGGGACCAAAATCTCTGAATTTTCACAACCTACAAGTGGAAAAATGATTAGTTCATAGGTGAACAGATCAATTCAACCCTTGAATCGATCGTTTCATCATGTTTCCCAATCACAATTGTATTGGCTATTAATGCTTGAATAATGCACACCATGGCGTAAACACTAATCCTTGATGCAATTGAATTGGCCCATTGAATCGAGTGGTCCATCTCATAAATCAATCGTTTGGGGATGTGAGTCGATTAGCTCACTAGGTGAACATGTGGTTTCATGCACCAACTCAGCCAAGTCAATTTCAATTGACCTAACACTCCAATTGGCCAGTTGAACCCTTGAACCAGTCAGTTCAGTGTCTAGTCAGTCAATCATTCAACCTTTGTTTATTTAAATTGAATACCTTACTCCTTAGTCATCATGTTAAATATCATTCATAATTAAATTCCTATTCCAAGAGTATCCTATGTGTGTGACCCTATAGGTTCCAAGTTGCGTTGATAGTGAATGTTCATAACTAATTTATAACATCACAAGCAATGAGCGATATCTAGAAACACATAATTGATATCCAAGTAATTCGGAAAGTTGGAGAACAACTTCAACCTACAATCCTTGATTGATGTTATAGTGATTGTATAATTCCTTTATCACTGATATCCAGATTGAACCCGAGTCATGGATATGTCATCCTCTCAGTGTTCAATCCATGTTTCTTAACCCAGAGCAGACTGTTTGAGATATATGTGACATCAAAATCATATATTAATTCACATGTGCATGCACATGATTTTCTCAGTCTCACCTATCAAGTGGCTAGGATATCAAACTCTCGTAGGAGGGACAAATCCCATCCACATCACTCACAATCATCCCTATGTGTCGCAATGCACGTGAGCACCACCTTTATTGCAACCCTTGTTTAAGGTAACATCAGATGATGTCAAGGTACATTGAATGACATGTGATGAGTGTGGTGACTTCGGATCTAAAAACGACAATCACCATCATCATTATGAGAGATGACTCTAACTACCGATTATGGTTTTCATGTGTCACCCTCATGGTGGGTCTGTCTGATACAGTGTTCTCCAACAAGTATCTGTGCACTTGGTTTGATATCACATATCATGAGTGATGAGATTCTATTATCAACCAACACACACTCTAGTTTTATGTGTTAATATTATCGTCTATCAACCTTCCACAATATCATATTACTAGGGACATGACAAAAATGCATATACTCTTGACATCTATATGATCTCATGCTTCTGGTCATCAACTTAAAGACATACGTCATTGAGTAATGTCATTCTTTGGACATTTTTTATGTTTCATCATTATCTCATAACTGATTGAAACAAAACAAATTGGATGATTTCCTTTACTATTATTAGCCAAACCATTTACTAGATATGCTATCACAATCATCATATGATTCGCTCTTTGGACATACATGCCATCACTCCTTGTGTTTCTTAAGCTGTGAAGAAGCAAAAGAAATCACATTCTTATCCTGCATCGACACACATCCCAACCCGTTCTTCAAGGCATCACTAGAAAATGATATAGCCCTTTCTAGGATCTAGCAACACCAACACTGGATCGGCTTGTAAAGAGTGTGAACTCAATCACCTCTCTACTAAAAACAATGGTAAACAAAATCCAATTGGATAGCAACAGAAGATAAAATTTGACTATATTCAATTTAAATAAAGTGTACATAGAATTTTTTTCACAAAAAGGTGTACATACTTTATACAAAGTAAAGGACCTAAGTAGAGGGAAATGACTACAACAATATGTCTCCAATAAAACTAACTTAACCAATCATTTCATGAGAGAAGGATGGACTCCTTTCCTAGCCTCAGGCTGCTTCACCATGCTCCTGATGCGCACTCTGATCCTATACCTAGGTGGTTGGGGTCATCCAATAAGAGGAGATAAAAATATGTGTCAAAATAGAGAATAACAACAATTATAAACTAAAATAGGAAATAATAAAGATTCACTACACTAAGAGGGTCGAGAATATGAGGCAAGTATATCAAATAAGAAATTCTGCCAAGTAGAACAACAATAAATTTGCATGCATGATTAAATGTGACTAAATTATACTAACATAGAGTTGAAGCACCTACCAGACCTCAACCTCTGGGTGAGCGAGAGTAACACATTCCCAAACACCCTAATATTTTATAAATTGGGGAGAGTGGTCACATTCCCCTGGGCTCATGCCCAATACTATGGGTGGTTTGTACTCATGTACCCTATATTAGTTAACTAGTCATTTTAATCATCATGCTAAAGTAATTCAATGGTAGATAGAATAAGTTTATCAACAATTGCAAGTGGGTTCCAATACCCTTAAATCATTTATAGAAGAATGAATAAAATAGGCTCATGCCTCATTGGGAATATAGGTGTGGATAAATAAGCCCAACTTTAGGGTTAGAATGCACATACAAAACAAATAGGGTTGCACATACATACCTCACTTGAGATTCTTAAAGAAGACTTTTCATCAACTAAAATTTTCCAATCTCACTTTTGTCCTAAATACAAGTGTATATACATGGATTAGGGTCTAATGTAATATAAGGGTTGAAACCCTAATTTTATATCTTCCCAAAATCTCAATTTAGGACTCAAAACCTAGATCATATGATCAGTTAGAATTCATTGATTAAGAAAACATGTTTAGTTTCCCAATCTGGAGTTTAAATGAATTAATTACATATTTTAGAATATTTAATATGATTAAAATTATATCTAAGGAAAACTTCAAAAAATAAATTAGAATCAGGACTCAAAAACCACAAATTCAGATTCTACATGAAAAATCCTTTCTAACCACTATTTATTCATTTTTTTGACAAGGCATTGATTTAATATGAATTAAACCATTTCAACCAATCAGCATTTAGGAAAAAGCCACATAGGCACATTTTTGTTTGTGAGAGAGTGCTCCACACGTTCGGCCCATGCTGACTTGGGCCAATCAGGCGTGGCCCAGTCGCTGGTCTGTGCACACATGGTCTCGATCAAATGTGACTTGAGCGAGGGGTGAGATTACCTAAATGCCCTTGCTAGTCGAATAAATTGAAATAGCAAGGACATAATAGTCATTAAGACATATTGATAAATCACAACGAGAATAGAAAAATGAAGGTCAAAATACATTATTTCCCATGCTTGTTCAAAATGGCGTGAAGAGACGAACTCAACATAAGAAAAATTATGCAAAATGGTACAAAATTGGGGGAGAAAACAATCAGAAGAGAGATGATTGGAGAAATCGTTCTCTGGCTCACGCGGGATAGAGGTAGAGGATGATGGATCGACCATTGGATTAAGATGGGGTTCAAATGATGAAATTCTGACCCTTGGATCGGTCACATGGGAGAGGGGGCACATGACAACTTAATTAAAATGGAACTTAGGTTTAAATGGGTGACGTTAATGATACCAATTTGATTTCTTAATAAGACTTTAATCCAATCCTTTAAAAATGAATTGAAGGGTCAAACAAGGGTCAATTGACCTCAAAATTTAAACATTGGATAGAATTAATGTCTAGAACGATGCTATGTAAGTATATTTTCATTTTATACATAATATGGCTCATAACTCGTATATTGTCCATTAATGTGTATATTGATACATTAAATGGGTGAAATGAAATGAAAATGCTATTTTAGGGAAGTCTTAGGTGAATATTTAAGATAGTCAATTCTTATTAGTTTCAAGAGTAATATCTCACCATTACATTCTATTTTCATATATTATTGCCACATTAGAGGAGAGAGAAAGTAAACACATTAGTTACTCTCATAATTAACTTAATTAAATATTATTACTCATTTCTTATCCAAAAAGCCACACTCACTCTAAATTAGCATACTCTACTAATTACCTCTCATTAATGGTCATTTTACATTATTGAACTCTAATTATCACATTATTTGAAATATTTGTGCAAACACCCATTCATGGACATGAATGTGGGTAAATATGAATTACACCATCAAGTAAGGCTCAATTTCAATATTGAGGCCAAAAAGGATACAAAGATAGGGAAATTTATGGAAAAGGCCCAAAAGGGCATAAAGGAAATAAAAAACTTGAAAGTGGGTAAATTGTAAATAGAATCCTAAATTTTAGTATGTTACAACACTCCACCCCTTAGAGAGGATTTTGTCCCCAAAATCACAATAAGAAGGAAGGGTGAGTATGTAACAACCCAACATTAGGTAACTAGGTGGTTATCTCTATGGTACTGCACAAGCTCTACACATAAGTCAAGTTCTACTAAGGTTTCCACCATACACATTACTTTTTATCAAATGTAATATTTTTGGCTCATTAATATTATAAAATCTTGATCATCCTTAATATTCTATAAATTGTGACACAATGTATTCACACTGTTTGAAAAAAGAATTACATCTCAACATTAAGTACAAATCATGTCTTACCCTTATCTACCTCACTAAGGGTTTTAAGCACAATTAGGGTTTACTACGTAATCCCAATATTTATTAATATATTAGGTCACAAATCTTTAATAACTTGACTTTATTTTCCATTACCATCATGTAGTATTATCATAGATTATTTTGTAAGAAATAGATAATATGAATTATTAAGACTAAATAATGTCACATTGATTTCTTACACATTGTCATCCCATCACCTTTTATACTCACATTAATGGCATCACTAACCATTTTCTCCCTTTTATACTTCATATCATAGATTATACGTTTAACATCACAATAGGCATTTGGAATTATTGTAGATTTAAATAATTACATGTGAATCCAATTATTCCTTATCACATTTGGGTCATTATATGTAATTGAGTTGAAAAGGTGTAACACATTGTTAATAAATTAATGTATATACCAAATTAAGATAAGGTGTTTAATGAGATGTGTATTTAGAGAACAAGATGATATGCATTACATATATTGAAAACTTGATTTAACTATGACTAGGTGATTATAATTCATTTATATGTATCAAGGTATATTGTTAGGTTATGACACCTAACGTCACTAATGTCTTATGAAGGCATTAAGAATATGTATGCTTAGATAATTACATATTAGGTTTTAGGTCAACATGACCATTATATGTTATGCATTCTCAACATGCATTAGTTCCATCTATCATACCATTAGGTCAACATTATGTGTATTTACCATAAGTGATGAATAACTCACTTTTATATGCATCATGTATGTTTTAGGGTTCAAGAATATGAACTATACCTTATATGACTTATCATATATTTTTTTATAAAAAAACAAGTTAAATTGCAATTATAATTTGTTTAGTAAATTCTAATCATATAAGTTCACTATTATGTTGTCCATATAGTTAGGGTTTCTAATTCCAAAGTGGCTAGATTTTTCTATGTATGGGATTCCATCCCCCTAAAAAGGGATTTCATCCTCGAAATAAGAAAATGCACAATCTATCAAAATAATAACACTACTACTTCACTTAAAGAATTGACTAAGTCAAACTAAGCTAGAGTCAAAGAGTGAGTCTAAACATGTATGAGGTCTAACAATTAATTTTTTTACTAATCACTACTACTGAACTTCAAAGTCTAGTATAGGGTATAATAACCCTAAACATGGAAATCTAAGTATCATATAAGGAACTTAAGGGTTACAAGATGATTTTGTTTAGGTAATCAAATCATCACATAAGTCTTTCTAAGGATACTCAACAATGAGGTAATATGCCTAAAGGTATGCTATTTTGGGAATTATGTATCAGATCAGGCCAGGCCGGTGTCATATGAACGCAGGAGTCCCCGTAAATGAAGCTAGTGGTGCGGAGGAAAATATTGCCAGCCCCCAAGTTTTGATGCTTTCTAGACACCATCACTTTCAACTTCATTCCCTAGTAGCTACTTAATAGGCTAATCACCTAAAAGTTGATTAAAAATGTATCTAATATGAAACTATTATGGTTCTAGATCAACCTTTTATCTTAGGTTAATTCTAAGATGAACTGGGGAAACTATATAAGGTAAGGATTTCTAACTAAGAAGACAAATTGAAATAGTCAAGTCCGACTACCATTGGCTCTGATACCATGATGTAAAGAGTGTGAACTCAATCACCTCTCTACTAAAACAATGGTAAACAAAATCCAATTGGATAGCAGGGGAAGATAAAATTTGACTATATTCAATTTAAATAAAGTGTACATAGAATCCCCCCAAAGGGTGTACATACTTTATACAAAGAAAAGGACCTAAGTAGAGGGGAAAATGACTACAATAATATGTCTCCCATAAAACTAACTTAACCAATCATTTCATGAGAGAAGGATGGACTCCTTTCCTAGCCTTAGGCTGGTTCACCATGATCCTGATGCACACTCTAATCCTATACCTGGGTGGTTGGGGTCACCCAGCAAGAGGAGATAAAAGTATGTGTCAAAATAGAGAATAATGGCAATTATAAACTAAAATAGGAAATAATAAAGATTCACTACACTAAGACGGTCGAGAATATGAGGCAGTTATATCAAATAAGAAATTCTTCCAAGTAGAACAACAATAAATTTGCATGCATGATTAAATGTGACTAAATTATACTAACATAGGGTCGAGGCACCTACCGGACCTCAAACTCTAGGTGAGGGAGAGTAACACATTCCCAAACACCCTAATATTTTATAAATTGGGGAGAGTGGTCACATTCCCCTGGGCTCATGCCCAATACTATGGGTGGTTTGTACTCATGTACATTATATTAGTTAACTAGTCATTTTCATCATCATGCTAAAGTAATTCAATGGAAGATAGAACAAGTTTATCAACAATTGCAAGTGGGGTCCAATACCCTTAAATCATTTATAGAAGAATGAATAAAATAGGCGCTCATGCCTCATTGGGAATATTGGTGTGGATAAATAAGCCCAACTTTAAGGTTAGAATGCACATACAAAACAAATAGGGTTGCACATACATACCTCACTTGAGATTCTTAATGAAGACTTTTCATCAACTAAATTTGTCCCATCTCACTTTTATCCTAAATACAAGTGTATATACATGGATTAGGGTTTAATGTAATATAAGGGTTAAAACCCTAATTTTATACATTCAAAACAAAATTTTGATTTAGGACTCAAAACCTAGACCAAATGATTAGTTACAATTCATTGATTAAGAAAACATGTTTAATTTCCCAATTTGGAATTAAAATGAATTAATTACATATTTTAGAACATTTAATATGATTAAAATGGTATCGAAGGAAAACTTCAAAAAATTAATTAGAATAAGGACTCAAAAACCACAAATTCATATTTTACGTGAAAAATCCTTTTTACTGACTATTTATTCAATTTTTTCGGATAAGACATTGATTTAATATGAATTCAGCCAATCCGAATTTAGGAAAAAGCCACATAGGCAAATTTTCATTTGCAAGAGAGTGGTCCACGCAGTCGGGCCCACGCTGACTTGGACCAATCAGGTGTAGCCCAGTCGCTGGTCCACACCCATGTGGTCTCGGTCAAATGTGACTTGAGCGAGGGGTAAGATTACCAAAATGCCCTTGCTCAACAAATCAAATAAATTGAAATAGCAAGGACACAATAGTCATTAAGACATATTGATAAATCACAGTGAGAAAAGAAAAATGAAAGTGAAAAGACATTACTACCCATGCGATATTAATCAACCAATTAAGGGGGCAAGGATGCCCTGGTCATTACACGACCATGCATCTTCTTGCCATAGCCATGGTGAGAGCAAGCTACTGGAGTCTCAACTCCAGTGTTGCTTTGCATCACCAAGCCAAATCTTAGCAAAACAAGGGTGCGAAAGTGACCTCTGATGTCCGGCGAATATAGAGGAACACTTGCCATAGGGTGAGGTCCTCAACATCACCACTGCACATCGAAAAATGTCCAGGAACTGGGGATAATGAATTCGAGTAGACCATCATGAAAACACAACAACAACCCCAACTAACGTCGTGATGACGAACTCTGAGTCAAGGAGAAGTCAACGAAGGTACCGCCACATGCGGAGGAGCTCATAGCAAGGAGAAAACCAGGCAGTCGACGAGGTCCGCAACCTACCTATAGGTTAGAGCATTTGGGGCTTTCGCAGGGCAAACAAAGGATATGAAAGGGAAGAGAAGAGGTCGAGGATACTCACCTTGAATCGAATTGAACTAGGGTGGCGTCTATTGCCTGGGTGAGGTTGTCGTCCCTAAAGATGGAGAGGGGGTAGGTCGAGGAGCTCTAGGGCAGTTGAGGAGAAATTGATGGAGGAGGAGAATCGGGTATGGTCTGAGGGTGCTTTCCCTGGCCTTAAATAGGAGAGAGGGGGACTTTACTTCTCTCTATAAAACTGCGATAGAGAGGGGGAGATGAACTGAGAGATGTGTTTCACCTATAAAGCTAGGGGGAGGGTGTCTATGGCTCATATAAAATGATGTGAAGAGACAAACTCAACGGAATAAAAATTGTGCAAACCAATATAGAATTGGGGGAGAAAATGATCGGAAGAGAGATGACTGGAGAAATCGTTCTCTGGCTCACGCGGGACAAAGGTAGAGGATGACGGATTGGCCGTTGGATCAAGGCGGGGTTCAGGTGATCAAATTTTGACCCTTGGATCAGTCGTGTGGGAGAGGGGGCATGTGACAGGTTAATTAAAACAAAACTTAGGTTTAAATGGGTGACATTAATGATATCAATTCAATTTCTTAATAAGACTTTAATCTAATACTTTAAAAATGAATTGACGGGTCAAAAAGGGTCAAATTTAACCATTGGCTAGAATTAATGTCTAGAATGATGCTATGTAATTATATTTTCATTTTATACACAATATGGCTCATAACTCATATCTTGTCCATTAATGTGTATATTAATACATTAAATGGGTGAAATGAAATGAAAAGGCTATTTTAGTGAAGTCTTAGGTGAATATTCGAGATAGTAAATACTTATTAGCTTCAAGAGTAATATATCACCATTACATTCCATTTTCATATATTATTGCCACATTGGAGGAGAGAGAAAGTAAAGAGGTTAATTACTCTCATAATTAACTTAATTACATATTATTACTCATTTCTTATCCAAAAAGCCACACCTACTCTAAATTAGCATACTCCACTAATTACCTCTCATTAATGGCCATTTTACATTATTGAACTCTAATTATCACATTATTTGAGATATTTGTGCGAACACCCATTCATGGACATTAATGTGGGTAAATATGAATTACACCATCAAGTAAGGCTCAATTTCAATATTGAGGAAAAAAAGGATACAAAGATAGGGAAATTTATGGAAAAGTCCTATAAGGACATAAAGGAAATAAAAAGCTTAAAAGTGGGTAAATTGCAAATAGAATCCTGAATTTTAGTCTGTTACACAGCTCCACCTTCAGAACACCTCTAGCCACTAATGAGTCCATCTGGCTCATGTTGTTCCCTTTGTCTCTCAATGACAAGACCGAGGCCAACGAGTGGCACTCTCCAAGATGACAATCATGACTTGGGAGGACATGAAGAATAAATTAATAAGAAAGTTCTATCGAATTGCCAAGTTGACTCAAATGATGAGGTACATCACTTCCTTTAGTCATAAAGAGGACGAGCAGTTCCATGAGATGTGGGAGAGATGATTGAACTTGCTACGAGATTTCCCCACCATACAGTGCCTCTTTGGAAACTAGTGTAATCTTCTTACACATGACTTTTAGAGATGGGTCAAATAGTAATGCACTCATCATGTGATAGTCCATTCATGGCCAAACTCTTAGAGAATCTTAGCCTATTCTGAGCACTTGGCTTAAAAATAAAGATATACAACCTCAAGTATTGATGTAAATTATGATAGGAACCAGGGAGACTCACCCCCTCACACCAAAGATGACTCCAATCCTCAAATGATGAAGCCTTTGGATGACATGATGAGTTTATGAAGACGCATGTAGGAGGCTCTTCTAGCCAATCTTCCCATTTTGTGGAGACTCTTTGTGAGGAGGTGCAAGCCCTACAATCTTATGACAAACACAACAATCAAGGAGCAATGTCTAAATCTCATATTCTAGAATGGAGGAATCATCACAATTTCTCATGGAATCAACAAGGAGAGGAATGACACGGGTAGACTAGATAATATCAAGTCTAGAAATATATCTTTGAATTTGAAGAGGAAGTCCGTAGAAGATTGAGAATCTTAGATGGATGTAAAGAATGATGTGTTAGTTTAAGGACAAATTAGTAGTCAAAGGGAACAAAGAATTGACCCAAATTCTCTACCACTTACCCATTGTGAAGAGGGAATACTTTTCTTTCAAACCTTGGTGAATCCCAATAGTGTTGGTGTATCCATGGGTGGTTCTCAAGGAACATATGACCCACAACAAGGGTAGATTCCCACCTTAAAACAGTACCAAGAGCCTCCTAATCCCTATTCTTACCCACCATCATAACCTCCATACAACTTCAAATACTCTCCATGATCACCACATAAGTATCAACGACCACCACAATATCAACTCTCCACAACACCATCTAAAATACCCACAATACATCCTCTAAAATCCTAACTCGCCACACCAAAGGCCACCACTTCAAGGACCACAACAACCCCCAAAAGCTCCCCCTTCTTCTCATGCGAAAGTGAAGACAATGACAATGTTGAGGAGTGGGAGGACTTTGGAGCATCCAAAGATTTGAGCAATTGATGGTTTTGTGAATGAAGAAGGTGATGATATTGTGATGTATAGCAGTGATACTATGATAGTGAATGATGATACTATGACAATGCATGATGGTACCATGATTCAAGTGAAACCGCTTGATGATTCTGTTGAAGTTGGTAATACAAGTGAGCAACTATCTCTATTTTTGATGCTTTTGAAGAGCCTTCTACTTCCAAAAGGAAGAAAAAGAACACCACATACATCATGGAGACTTTTAAGCAAGTGTGTAATATTTGATTGTTGGATTCTATCAAGAAAATCCCTTCTTATGCAAAGTTTCTCAAAGACATGCACTTTTAAAAGGAAGTCAACTAGGAGAATGTTGAAACAAGTCAAGCTCACTAAGCAAGTGAGCACCACTCTATAACACACCGCTCCTAAGAAGAGGAGAGATCATAGTGTCCCCATTATTTCTTCTTACATTGGCACACACCACATAAACCAACCTCTTCTTGACTTGGGTTCTAGTGTATATTTGATTCCTTATTTTGTGTATGTGGAGCTAAATTTGGGGCACTAGGATCCAACCAACTACACCTCATAATTGGTTAACTGTTCTATAACGATTCCTCAAGGGAGAACTAATGATGTGTTGGTAAGACTTGATGATGACACATCTGCCTTATTTCCTACTGATTTCATTGTGGTTGATATAGAAAAGGACACGAGGAGAGTACCTATTATCTTGGAAAGACCCTTATTAGCCACAACTGATGTAGTGATACATGTGAGGAAAAGAACCATGTATGTGACCTTCATGCACATGAATATATGGATGAGAATATTCAAAGCATTGACCAAAGTTGGGGTTATAGGTGTCACAGAAGAAGATTGTTATCTTGTTCATTACCTAGAGGGGATTGTAGAAAAATGCCTACCTACGTGGATTGAGACCCCCACCAAGGGTAGAGGTCTTGAACCCATTGTAGAATTGCTAGATGAGGACTCAAAGAAAAGAATGATCTTATGTTCGTTGGTACGAGTTAAGATGTACCTTATATTTATACAAAGCCATTGAAAAGATCTATTGAAAGCCATCCTGTTAGCTGAAATCACTTCCTAGAGGTTTATAATATGCATTCCTTGGTCAAAATGACACCCTCCAAATGATCATTTCCTCCATTCTTCATCCAGACCAAGAAGATGCCATGTTTTCTATCTTAAAGATGAATATTCAAGCCATTGGGTGATCAATTGCTTATTTAAGGGGTTTCTACCCCTCCATTTGTGTCCATAAAATCTATCTTGAGGATGATGAAAAGAAGGTTAAGTCCCAAGTTGAAAGAGGGCATTAATCAAGAACTTGTGAAGTTACTTGATGCAGGGTTCACTTATCCCATTTCTGATAACCCATGGGATAGTCCCATCCAAGTTGTAGCTAAGAAGGTTGGGATTAATGTTGTGCCTAATGAAGATGGAGAGATGATGATAATTAGAAAGAAATCTAAGTGTAGTATGTGTGTGTACTACAAGAAACTTAATGCCAAAACAAGTACGAACCACTTCCCTCTACCTTCAATGTTAAAAGTTTTGCATAGGCTTATAATATAGAGTTTTTACCATTTTCTTGATGGCTACTCAGGGTATTTCCAAGTAGAAGTGCACCCGACTAATCAAGAGAAAAGTAAATTCACCTATCCAAATGGTACTTCTGCTTATAATAGAATATTGTTTGGGATTTCTAATTCCCCCCCCCCACTCTCCAAATGTGGGTTACATCCATCTTTCTTGATTTGCTTTGTTCATCTTTAGAAATGTTTATGATGAAGTTTTGGTCTTCAAGAAGTATTTTGATTATTGTTTATCACATCTCACCATTGTGTATGAAATACATGTGAAATTTTAGTTCTATCATGGGAGAAAAGTCACGTCATGGTTCTCAAGGCTATTATTCCAAAGTGGGCCTCATTTCTAACTTGACCATTCCTTCCACCATAAGTCATGTTCATTCTTTCTTGGGGCATGCATGTGTTTATTGCTATTTCATCAATAATTTTAGTAGGATATATAAACCATTGTGTCACTTACTTGAGAAATATGTTGAGTTCAATTTTACACAAATGCACTAAATTATTCAATCACTTGAAGAACATGTTAATTTTTTCTCCTATTATTAATCCCTCATATTTCTCTATGATGTTTGAGATCATGATTGATGCATTAGATAAGGTATTAGGGGATGTTCTTGGCCAAATGATTGATAGGATGTTGGCTAAATTGGACATTATTATAATCCCTTTGTTTTGATGATGACAAACATTTCATTCTTGTGGACCTAACGTGCTACTTGAGTGTTGCAGGAACTAAGTGGGTGACACAACTTGGAAGATCTATATGCTCAAAATGCTTTAATTCATGATTGTAATCAAATGTAAAAACTTGTACAAGCATATAATGTACAAGTACTTAGATATCATGTAAATCAAGCATTTAGATCTTCCCTAGCCAATCACAACACTTAGATAGGTCATCCTCTACAATAGTGTCACAACTACACACTCATACACACACTTAGTACTTAGTTTAAAACATTGAAACAGAGTCATTCTCGGTTGACAAACTTCTCGACCGAGACACTCTCGGTCGACAAACTCTTTGACCGAGAATGACCCAGGTAGCTGTTAGACACAGTAGACAAGGTAGTTGGGAGTTGGATTAGAATTTTATATATACTTGATCGAGACTGTCCCTCGGTCGACAAAGAGCTCGACCGACTGGGATCTCGGTCGACAATTCCTCGACCGAGAATGTCTCTGTCTGCACTTTTCAGGATTAATTAACTAGCTATTGTTAAAGCAACTAATGGATACCTAACAGCTAGTTGAGCACTTAGAACCCCCTAGAAAGTGTCTAGAACGCCCTTAAGCATTCATAGGCCATTCCTATAAATAGGACAAGCCTTATGACACCTTACACACACTTGTGCAACACTTGAGCATAATACTTGCAATTGGCTATTCATTCTTGTGAGCAATTGAGCAACTCCAACATTGGCTATTCATTTCCATTGCTCCAAATTTGTGTCCTATAGGCTAGCATCTCCTACCCACTGCACCAACACTTCCATATACATTGGTTAGGAGATCAAAATGCTTCATATAGGAAATCAAGCCTTGTCCTACAACGGTATTGTAATTTCTATTTTTCCTTCTTGTTCCTTTATATTGTTTGTACTCTCCTTGCTACTCCTAGGGTTGGAGGCTGCAGATTGGAGAGGGTTTGACTTCTCAGGTGGAGAAGGGTCTTCTCGGTGGAGAAGGTGGACTTTGGACTACTTCAAGAAGGCTGTCTCAACGAGAAGCTACTTCAAGAGGAAGGCTACTTCAAGGGGGAGCTTGAGGTTACTTCAAGGTTGGTGAGACTACTTCTAGGTGAAGGCTGTCCAAAGGGTTTGGTGAAAGTATTTGTAATTTTATGTAACATCCTTGTGAGGTAATAAAATTTAAATATTTTCAAAATCCCGATTGGGTAAGAAACCGGGTAGTGGATTGACTGCCTTAGTATTTTCTAAGGTTGGAACCACTCTAAATCCTTGTCCCCTTATCCAATATCTTTGTGGTTTCTTGTTTTGGTTGAATTATTATTAAAATCTTCATAAAACCCTATTCACCCCCCCTCTAGTGGTTTTTCATTTGGTATCAGAGTAGGCTTCAAGTATCTCTAATCGAGTCTTGAAGAATTAAGGGTGGTGGTGTCTACAACCGCAAGCAAAGGAAAAGCATGGACCAATCTTCAACAAGTTGTAATTGGTGCTTAGGAACAAGGCACACAACACCTAGCTGTCCATGGAGGTCAAAGAAGAAAGATGTGCATAAAGAATGCCTTATTGCTACAATAAGTGAATAAGAAGAAGAGGTAAGCCTTTTTGATTTACCTAAAGAAGATTTAATTACTAGTCTTCAAGAAACTCATGAAAAATATATTGAGTGCAAGAAGAAATTAAAGAAATAAAATAAAGTAAATGACAAGTTACATGCCAAACTTCTTGCTCTCACATATGAAAATGAAGATCTCAAAAAGGCTAATGAAGATCATGATATCAATCTAAAATTAGTAGAAGCAAATTGCAATCTTCTATCCCTAGAAAAGATAAATTTGCAAACTCAGGTAAATGATCTTCAAAAACAACCTATTTTGTGTACACATCTAGATTATGATATTATTGTGAAAGAAAGAGATTCTTTATTATCTAATCTAGATCAAGCAAAGTTAGATATCAAGAAGAGAATGGATGAGATTGTTAAGTTGCAACAAGAAGTTAGTAGCTTGAGTAACAATGATATCCTTGATAAAATCTTAAATGATTCTTATCGTCAAATTGGAAGAAGAGGACTAGGTTATAAGCCTAAAGGAAAATCTTATCAAAAACCTAGTTGGAGAAAGACACAAGTGCTAGAGAGTCAATCTATGTATGTACCTAGAGGCAAATATACATATGTACCCAAGAACAACCTAGAACAAAATCATAGAAAGAGACATGAGGTAGATTCTATATGTTGCCATTATTGTTTGCGTCTTGGACATTATTCCTTCTCATGTCCCTACAAGAAAAAGGATATTGAGTTGGTATGGTTTCCAAAACCCCCAAACTGAATTGATTGAATTAAGTAGAGATATGACCAAAAGACTCCAATTTTTATATATCTATGTCTATCTCAACTTAACATAATGAGATAACAAATTGATTCAAGTAATTAAAATTTCCAACTTGAAAATACACATCTTAAATAAATCTACAGAGACACATCTTTAAAAATTGTTTGGATTCTCAAAAAAAAGACCTAGAGATTTGAATATGATTAGTTAAGATTTGACCTAAATGTTACTTTAATATTTAATGTTTTATCTCAACTAAACTAAGTTTTCAAATTGCATAATAGAATTGAAAATTATCTATCCTTTACTTGGAAACAATTACTAAAAATAGTGCAGAAACAGTACAAAAATGATCTCGGTCGACAAAATCTTCTACCGAGAAGATGTAGGTCGAGAAAGTAGTCGACCGATAGGCTTTCAACTTTAAATCTGTATTTTTCTGGAGAAACAGTAACATTTTCGGTCAAAAAAGTTGTCGACCGAGACACTGTCGGTCGAGAACTTTGTCGACCGAGTATAACTCTGGCAGAATTGTTAAAATAAAAATAAGACAACTAAATTGCAATCAACTTAAGTATGTAATGAACTTTACATATTATTGTGCTTTAAATATTTAAATCATCCTAATCAAAAGGAAAAATATAGGAACATCAAAACTTAATATTCTTCATGATTAAATTGTATCTTTCAAGAAGAAGATTGATTTCACTTAAGTTGTTGCAAATAGTGTTGCTTGTAAAGAAAAGATGTTGAAAACCTATACTCCTACTATGAGTAGACATACTTGATTACAAAAATAAGACAAACTTCTCATTTATATTAGTAGTTTGCATTATTACATATATGTTGAGGACATCCTTATTGAACTTGATGCAAACTACAACGTGTGAAGTTCTAATCTTTATGCAAATTGAAATTGATTATGCCTTATTTGAAAAGTCAAATGATATCAAATTTCAATTTCTACTGTCTTGAAAAAGATGATTAAGCATAAATGGTCCATCTTAAAATTGTCATTAAATGATAAAAATCATTGTGACACCTAAGTGAATATGCACTAACCAAGTTGAGATATGATCAACAATCTTGATATTGAACATACTTTCTTCATTGATTGAAAAAGTTTATTAAGCATATTCATTTAGAAGGTTTGTCTTAAATTTGAAAATCCATGAATCATGAATGAGATTATTTTGGTTTATCCTCTACATGGTTTGGCTTAAAACTGAAAATTATGAACCATGTTGATTTAATCAAGGAAATTACGGTTTTATCATAGTCCACATGGTTTATCCTGAGTATTTCTTGGTCTATCTATATAGGAACCATGTGTATTAAAATTTATTTTAAATGGTCATAATCATTGTATTTCATGAAATTATATGCTTCTATCTTGATCATTGTATTGTTGATATGCTTCTACTGTTCTATCATAATCATTGTGCCATGATCATTATGTTTCATTGGTTTGTCTAAAATAACCTTTGATATATATATACAAACCATGAATGGATATTGTTTTTGATTCAGCTCATATGAAGATGCCATTTTGCAAAAATAGTAAAACTCCATGGCACAAATGCATCTTAAATTGGAAATATGTAGAAATTGCCTCTTGGTTGAAATCAAGTTTGACCAAGGGGTGCTATGGTCGAAGTCAAGGTCGACCTAAAATAAGCTTGACAAAATTGCTTATTTGTAAATCATTTACTTGCACTTAATCTTAATATATTGAAAATAAGATTTTAGTGCATAACTCACACAAAAGGTTAACTAATTGTGATCAAATACTTATTGTGACCTTAAAATCCTTAAACTATCTTGATTATAAGATTAAGGGGAGCTCACAAAAACTATCTTGGCTATAAGATTAAGAAGGAGCTTACAAAATTTTGTAAACATCACAAAGAAAATTTTAGGCTAGTTATGACCTTAGTATCTTTAAAGTAATTTTGGAAGCCTACAATATGTATATATATAATAGAATTCTCTAAACAAATCAGGGCTTAACATCCCGTGTATTTGGTTAGAGATATATTCATGTACTCTACTATAAGCTTAAAGGATTCTCATATCATTTTTAGGGCTTAACATCCCTTGTAAAATGGATGAGAAATCAAAACACATATGACATGAATATAAAAGAATCTCATATCATTTCAAGGCTTAACATCCTTTGCAAATGATTGAGAAATAAATTGTGGCTAAATTTGACAATAAGTGATTTGCATCTCTTGCTTTTAAAACTGAATATCTTATTAAGGGGGGCATCTAATTATCAAATTAAGGGGGAGTAGTATAAGTCATACTTAATGATTATCTTGGTTATCTTTTTGAAATGACAAAGGGGGAGAAATAATATAAAATCAAAAATATAAAATGAAAATGGCTACAAAAGGTAAACTTCAGGTATGAAACTCATATGATTTACATTTCCTTATTTTATATTTTGGAAATATTTGTCATCTTCAAAAAGGGGGAGATTGTTGGCTAAATTGGACATTATTATAATCCCTTTATTTTTATGATGACAAACATTTCATTCTTGTGGACCTAACGTGCTACTTGAGTGTTGCAGGAACTAAGTGGATGACACAACTTGGAAGATCTATATGCTCAAAATGCTTTAATTCATGATTGTAATCAAATGTAAAAACTTGTACAAGCATATAATGTACAAGTACCTAGATATCATGTAAATCAAGCGTTTAGATCTTCCCTAGCCAATCACAACACTTAGATAGGTCATCCCCTACAATAGTGTCACAACTGCACACTCATACACACACTTAGTACTTAGTTTAAAACATTAAAACAGAGTCATTCTCGGTCGAAAAACTTCTTGACCGAGACACTCTCGGTCGAAAAACTCTTCGACTGAGAATGACCCAGGTAGCCGTTAGACACAGCAGACAAGGTAGTTGGGAGTTGGATCAGAACATTATATACACTTGCTCCAGACAGTCCCTCGGTTGACAAAGACCTCGACCGACTGGGATCTCGGTCGACAATTCCTCGACCGAGAATGTCTCTATCTGCACTTTTCAGGATTAATTAACTAGCCGTTGTTAAAGAAACTAATGGATACCTAACGGCTAGTTGAGCACTTAGAACCCCCTAGAAAGTGTCTAGAACCTCCTTAAGCATCCATAGGCCATTCCTATAAATAGGACAAGCCTTAGGACACCTTACACACACTTGTGCAATGCTTGAGCGTAATACTTGCAATTGGCTATTCATTCTTGTCAGCAATTGAGCAACTCCAACATTGGCTATTCATTTCCATTGCTCCAAATTCATGTCCTATAATCTAGAATCTCCTACCCACTGCACCAACACTTCCATATACATTGGTTAGGAGATCAAAACACTTGATATAGGAAATCAAGCCTTGTGCTACAACGGCATTGTAATTTCTATTTTTCCTTCTTGTTCCTTTATATTGTTTGTACTCTCCTTGCTACTCCTAGGGTTGGAGGCTGTGGATTGGAGAGGGTTTGACTTCTCAGGTGGAGAAGGCTCTTCTCGGTGGATAAGGTGGACTTTGGACTACTTCAAGAAGGTTGTCTCAACGGGAAGCTACTTTAAGAGGAAGGCTACTTCAAGGGGGAGCTTGAGGTTACTTCAAGGAAGGCTGCTTTGAGGTTGGTGAGACTACTTATAGGTGAAGGATGTACTAAGGGTTTGGTGAAAGTATTTGTAATTTTATATAACATCCTTGCAAGGTAATAAAATTTAAATACTTTCAAAATCCCGATTGGGTAAGAAACCAGGTAGTGGATTGACTGCCTTAGTATTTGCTAAGGTTGGAACCACTATAAATCCTTGTCCCCTTGTCCAATATCTTTGTGGTTTCTTGTTTTGGTTGAATTATTATTAAAATCTTCATAAAACCTTATTCACCCCCCCCCCTCTAGTGGTTTTTCATAGGATACCTTATGTTATTTATTGTGCAAGTAAAATGTTGGGTGAAGATCAAAGGAGCTATATTAGCCATCGAAAAGGAATTGCTTGCAATGTTTTTTCTCTTGACAAATACCTTCATATTTTATTCTAAACAACATGATTGTCTATACTAATTATGTAGCATTTAAATATCTCATATCAAAGAAATACCCAAAGCCTAGTTTGATATGGTGGATCCTCCTACTCCAAGAGTTTCATTTGGAGATTATGGATAAAAAGGGAATTGGAAATTTTGTAGCCGACCATCTATCCCACATTGAAATACCTTAAGATGATCATGACCCATGAGTAGCTTCTTTTACTTGATTCCATTCAAATTCCATGGTACAAAAACATAGCCAACTTCTTGTCTAGTGTTAGAGTACAAAACACATGTACTAGGGAAGAAAGAAAGAGTGTTTACTATGGTGAAGAATTATGTGGGGGGATGACTGATGTATTTTCAAATATTGCTCTGACCAACACATAAGGAGATGTATAACAAAAGGTGAACATAAAGACATACTCTCCACATGCCACTTTGGCATATGTGGGGGACGTTTTGGTACAAAAAGGATGGCTTTCAAACAATGTGGCTTCTTTTGGCCAACAATGTTGAAAGATCAACACGACTATTACAAATCTTGCTTGAGGTGCCAAAAGGTGGGGACAATCTCAAAGAGAGACATTATGCCTCTATCCCCTATATTCTTGTGGTAGAGGTATTTGATGTGTGGGGTATTGACTTCATGGGTCCATTTTCCCCTTCTTTTCAGTTTGTATACATTGTGATTGTAGTGGATTATGTATTAAAATAGATTACAAGAACCCATGACACAAGGTGGTGTGTGATTTTAGGAAGTATAACATTTTGTTTTGGTTCAATGTGCCAAGGGAATTTTTGAATAATGGTGGAAGCCACTTTATTCATAGAAATTTTTAAGGTTTATTGAAAAGACATGGTCTAAATCATTGTGTCGCTACTCCTTACTAAGTTCAAATGAGTGGACAAGTTGAGTTAGCTAATGAGGAGATAAAGCTTATTCTTGAGAAGACAGTGAGTCCAAAACACAAGGGTTGGTCTCTACATCTCAATGAAACTTTATGGTCATATAGAACTACATTCAAGGACCTATTTGCACTACTCCTTTCAAGCTTATATATGGGAAGAGCTGCCAATTTCTCATGGAGTTACAACATAAGGCACTATGGCATTTGAAATGAATGTATATGGACGTCGAGACCACTAAGGTAAGACGAAAGTTGCAAGTGAATGAACTAGAAGAGATGGGGCATGAGACCTACAAGTTATCCAAAAGATATAAAGAAAGAGTAAAGCTTTTGCATGACAAATTGATCAAGAAGTAAACATTTGAGCTCATGCAATGGGTATGGTTGTACATTTCTAGAATGAAAGTTTTTACAATGGAATCTAAGGTCAAGTGGAAGGTTACTTATCAAGTCAAGAATGCTTATACATATGGAGCAATTTTGATACGTGAGAAGGAAGGTGCTAAGAAATTCATAATGAATGCTCAAAGGTTAAAGGCAGTTTTTGAAGTTGGGACTGACAAGGCCAATCGAAGTTTTGATATTGTGAATTTGATTGTGGAAATTCCTTTTGATGAATATATGTTCTTGAATGAACATGAGAAAGCAATCTACTATGGTGATGATATGAGGTTTTCAGGAGGATGAGTGACTCAAGAAGTAAGAAGCATGGCTAAAGGCATAAAACTTATCACTAATGAGAGGCAACCAACCTAGGTGGGGACTTTGCACCCAGTCTTCACTTTTTGGTAATTTTGGTTATTGTATACATATTCTAAAAAAGGCACACACATGCATTTATTATTTTTTTTGAGTTTTGACATGTGATAGGCTAACATTCTAGAGACTGAAGAAGAAGTATAAAATAAGTGGAAAAGATTGTTAATATCTTATGTGGATCAAAGAAATTGGTGGGATATGTTTGTTTGGAAGAATTGTGAAGAAGTGAAGAATTTTGGACTAAATGTGTACAACACGACCGTTCTGTCACAGAACAGTTGTGTTGGGATCATAAAAATCACAATGAACTTTCAATGTTTTGCGACCAGTCACCACAGTCGTGCTGGGCCGGACCCACAACACTTAATTTGTAAAAATCATGGAAGGTCACCATGACCCCCCCATTCCACAGTGTTCAAAATGTCTATTCTATGGTATAAAAAATTTAGGATGCTTTTCAATCACTCCAAGTATTCCCCTCCAAGATCCATCGATGCATCATTCATTAATATCACTCAGTTCATCATATCATGGTTGGAGTTAGGTTCTTAGATGCACCAAGATAAATACTTACTTTTTTATTCATTTTATATTCCTTACCATTAACTCATTTCATTTTATATTTATTGTATTATTGGAATCCATCACTTTTTAAATCACTCAAACTCTCTCATTGAAATCCATCATAATTTGGTCAAACCAAAATGTGATCAAAATAAATAGATTAGAGAATTCATCATGCTCATCTCATTAACATTTCTTCCATAATGGATCATCAGAATTTCATTTACCCTTATTTACCATTGTTACATTCATGTCATTTGGCTTCCAATCATTATTAACTCCTTAATATCTAGTCATCTTCCCAATTTATTATTATATAACTTGTAGGAAACACTTGGATTTATGTAGGATTTACTCTATTCATTAAATTATACTACAATAGATTTATTAGGATTCGATCATCGTAATAAAATTTATTGCCTTTAACTGAATTAATAACACCCAAATTTTAGCATCTCTTCCACATATTGGAAGTTTAATACAATTTATGCCTTTGTCTCTCATTCTTAGTCCAATACTAAACCAGTGGGTACTTCAAGAAGTCAGTTTAGTTCAATCATTATAAGAACCTCATTAGTTCACTTACTTCATCAGGCTCAATAAATCTATTCATGATTCCATTTCCATACATTCTATCTTTAAATTACAAGTAGACATGGTTGTGTTAGTCCATTTTAGTTAATCCCTCATAAACAAGGGTATCTTTATTTAAAAACCTACACTAACACACATACATAACCATGTTTATGTTCATAAAATATTCAGTAATAAGGTTAGGTAATTCACGCTTATTCATCTCAAACAAAATTCCATACATCGCCACTCAATTTGCAAGGATACCATTCATTATGCTTATTTTAGGCAATATTGGCATAAAGCAAAGTAGTTTGTCTTCCATCAACTTCTAAATATAATTTAAAGTTTTTAGATCAAGAATTAATGAAATAAAAGTAATTAAGAATGAATCTATATTGATAGTTTGTTTTCCACTAACTTCTTAGTAGAATCTTAAGTTTTCATGTCAAGAAGTAAACAAAATATAGGTGATTAAGAATGAATCTAAGTTAGTAGCATTCAATTCTCAAAGAAGTTCTGAATTAATTACCCAACCACATATATAATACAAACAATGATTTCATTGATATATACTTGGAATAGTTGAGCTTTCAACATGTTTAAATATTTCAATCAGGACCTAGATAATAAGCGCAGGTCTTAAACACCTAAAAAAGTATCCAAAAAAATGGTCTACTTGAATTCAAATTAAACTTTGAGAAATCAATCATTCTCTTCATTCTTTCAACTCAAGAAACTTGGGAAAGGAGAATTAGAGAGCAAGAAAGAGAAAAAGGTCTGATTTGATATCTTTTTTATCCATATCAATGAACATATTTTAGACATAGGAGAGAAAAATCACCAAGAAAATATATCGAAAGAAGAATGACTTATTTAACTTCATCACCACTAGGGAAACTAAACCCTAGATCAATATCTCCACTTCTTTCCTCTTCCAAATCCTAAGTCTCCCTCTCTCTCTAGAATTTTGTTTATTTGATATGAATGATGAATTATGGGAGCTATGAGGGTGTTAGGTTACTAATATACATTGATTGAGGAGGTTTGAAGATAACAAACAAGTTGTACATTACTTTTTGTTTATTTTACCTGAGTTTTTCCTATCATAAAAGTTTACTGAGAAAATAATTTGTTGTTATTCAAATATTCTCCAATAATTGTGAAAATTTAATATATTGTATCTATTTAAATCTCTAAAATACAAATAAACAATTTAGATCATTTGTGTTTACAAAAAATAATACAAAAAATACCACACAACTATAATGCATTCTGCATAGCATGGTCAATTGAATTGGTATTTGACCGACCAACTTTTCCAAAAATCAACCAAAAATGCTGAAATTTTGCAAAGAATTGATAATTGAGTTACTAAATCTCATATCAAATTTCAATAAATTTGAGTTACAGATATAATACTAAAACTCTTTTACTAATATATTGTGCTTATCACATTTTCTGTTCACCAACTCTCTTTTGGAAGCTAGGAGTACAAAGTTGGTCTCTCTAGAACGAAATTCACTTATAACAATGGTTTCATTTAGGAAAGACTCAACATGGTACAAGCTAATAACCCTTTATTCTTACGATATTCCAATCTTATAGTAGAACACCTCCCTTGTATCCACTCTAACCACTTCCCTCTACTTATAAAATTAAATACCAAGATGAGGAACACCTCTTATATTTTATCAGAGCTTCATGGTATGGGTAAATGATTGTTACCAGTATGATTAGTAACATTCGCATGAAAATCTTGACTTCAGTGCCACCCTTAACTCTACAAAGAAGATTATCTAATTTTGGGACAATATCCAAACAAAATAGAAATGTGCCATAAAGGAAAGGCTTATTCAAAACATCAACCAAGTATAACTCATCATGAGGCTACCGATAAAATGTGCATCGACATGTAGTTTGCAAGTTCTTAAAAAGGAAGAGGAGGATTGGACATAAAAGAGCCATATGAACTGGCTAAAAAGAGGAGAATAATACTAAGTTTTTGATTCATTTTGTCAACCAAAGAATAAGAGGCAATACACTCATCACGTTTAAAAATACGAAGGGTGAATGGATAAGTGATGAAAAGGAACTCTTTTCAATGGCATAACAATTTCAAAAATATCGTCACACCTCCTTATTATGACCAAAATCTTAGCTACACCCGAGGTCATATATGTGATCAAGGATATGAACCCTTACAAAGTTGTTGAGCCCAAAGAGTTCAATGCTCTATTTATACAAAAAAAAACTTATATATAGTTGGATAATCAATGATTCACCCTATGAGAAATGAACTGATGGAAAATCCCCTACTCAAAGGCCTCTATGATTCTACAATGGTACAATCCCTTAGTTGACGACCTCTGTGATTATGCAATGGTGCTCCTTCCCAAAGTACCAATCCTAGAGACATGTGACCATTTTATAACCATCTCCCTTAACAATATCAGACTAAAAATCACTTCTAAAGTGGTCGTCAAAAGACTTAAAGGTATCATGCCAAAATGGATATCTGTTGAGCAATGTAGCTTCAATCCTAGTTGAAGAGTTACTGATAACATAGTGCTAGTGCAAGAATTGATTTACAACATGAAGAGAATGAAAGGAAATACAAAAATGGCTATAAAGGCTGATCTAATCAAGGCTTTAGATCAAATATTAGTGGGATTTTTTGTAGAGACAACCAAGAAAACAAGTATATCTACAAACATCTGAACCTACATCATGAATACAATGACTATAAGAAAAATCATCATTGTCTAGAATGACAAAATGTTTCCACCCTTCAAATTAGGTAAGGGACTCAGACAAGGAGACATGTTGTCCCCCTACTTATTTGTGTTGTTCCTAGAATGCCTGATCTAAATAATACAACATAACTCTATACAAATAAATCGAAACATGTTAAACTTGTTGCAAAAGGCCCCTTCATAGCACATATTTGCATAGCGTAGGACCTAATTTTCTTCATGCATGCAATCTCAAACAACATGAAGATTATAAGGAACCGATGCAAGGAGTATGAGGTTGCTCTAGTCCAAATTCATCTGTGTTGCCAAAACAAGTGTGTTTTTCTCTAAAAGTGTTCAATATATATATAAAGAAGAATGAGTGCACTATGCAGATTCCAATTTACCAAAAATCTCAGAATATATTTGGGCGGCCCTTTTATCCATACCAAAATCAGAAAGAAACATATTTCAATATCATGGATAGGGTCACCAACATAGTAAATGATTAGTTTTCTCAATGCATCTTCTTAGTTGTGAGAGTATGTATGGCAAAATCAACTCTTAATGTTGTACCATCTTATGTGATGTGGACAGTTAGTCTCCCCCTGAAGCTATGCGATAATATTGATGACACCATTCAAAGATTCATCTAGGATGGCAATCATAAATATCACCCTTTGTCATTGGTTTCTTGGAACAAAGTCATCACCATAAAAGATGAAGGAGGATGATGATTAAGTCCATTCATTGAATGAAAAAAAATCCTTTGATGAAGTATTTAGGGTAGCCATGCATTGATAGAGATGCATTCAAGAACAAGATCTCAAACAAAGATATGACCTACATGATCATAAACTGACAAGAACAATATCTGGAACTGTGATAGATGATTTGAAGGAAAATCCTTCATCACCACAAATTCCTACATGCTACCCATCAATGGGGCCTTAATAAATGCTTGGTGGAACGAGGATTTACTCCTTATAAATAATGTTGTAAATCTGATTCCCCAAAATGTATCAAACCTTTAAGTTAGTAGCTTAATGAATCTAGAAGACATATGGAATACTAGTTCCTGAAGGAGTGCATCCCAGATACTATGATACATGCATTCTAGCACATAGAAACTCCAAATTTTGTTGAGCACAAAGATGTCAAAATTTGGAAGCACACACCCAAAGACTAAATAATACTACACTATCCTTAGAGAGGGCAGGGACATCCACATTAGTGGTGAATGGGAAAGGGGTTTGAACGTTAAGATATCTTGTAAGATTAAGTCTTATTGATAGTATGTCATGGAGCTATCTAGGCGAATGCCAGACAAAAGTACAAAATTCGAACACAAGATAGTGTGTGAAGCTATTGCAAACAACATGAGGAAACTCTTATCCACACTCTTCGAGATTGCAATTGGGTGAGTGTGGTTTGGAAAGGTATTCTACACAACATCAAGTGAAGGGAGTTCTTTGGCACCACCGATATAAACAACTGCCTCTGAGATCATGTACAAGGTGACACTAAGAAGGTCATTGTAATGACCCACACTTTTGAGTGTCTAAAAGACCTTAAAGTAGCAAATTGTCACTCATAAATTCCATGATCATATTCAAGAAATAATACAAAATAGTAAACAATTTCCATTATTGAACATGATACTTACATGTTTGCATAAAAAGCTCCTCTATGGAGTTACATACATTTTTAAACATGATTACCTTTTACAAGTGAAGCTATACCATTATGACTAAACAATCAGGAATAACTCTAGTGTCTTCAACATCTTTATCTGTACCCTCATGTCCATGATCCAAGTATATCTGATACCTAAAATGCTGACAAACAAATACACGATCAATATATTGCTATAGTGGTATGTGGGTTCATTCAATAATCGTAGGTACACATATAAGTAAACATCTTTATCTTGCATATAAAAACATAAAATTATTTCATATTCTAACCCATATCTGGTCTACTACCTCAGGTGTAATCACTGTCCCTCTGGGGCTCGTGTACATTACCCTTAAGATCAATCTAACCCAGGGTTCAGAATATTGTTATTTACTTTACATGATACTCATAGGAACTTTATAATGTGTAAGAAGTAAATAAACAAGCAAGCAATTTATTTGTCATTCAATCTCATCGAGAAACATCGACAATCTTGAAATTTGATACATATATTCATAAACATAACCACGTACCGTATGCCATCGTAGAAACCATGTAGAACATCATATACTTTATGGGTGTATCCAAACATCCAAGCAAACAAGCATATAATCAACATTATCTGAAACATGCATACTACATATGTGTCATCATGTATTCGCATTACATTACTCAGATCTAGATTCACTCCTAAACTAGGGTTTTAGGTTATCTCATGTTTGGACTAGGGAATAGGGTTACAAAGCCTAATTCCATCATATTGTGGTTTCCCAAATTACAATTTCAGTTATGCATATTAGGTGAAACCCTAATCGTCAACTTAAGCATATTAAACTACTCGTGACACCCAAATCATATTACTAACATTATGATCATAGCAAGATGTCCACATTAGTTTCAAAACCCTAAAATAGCATGAATAAGATTATTAATCTACAATCGTCAACTATTCAACATTATCAAGGATTTCCTTTTCATTAAACACATTAGGACATGCATTGTATATACTTTTGAAATAGGAAGCAAAATTGGACTCTAAAACTATTTTATTTGTATTCCTCTCATTCTCCTAATCAATTTTTATATATCATATGTCCCAATCAGAGTTACCAATTATTTTCTATAAATTTAACAAGAATACATCTACTCTGGCCAACCGTAGACTGACAAGTCACCAATAATTATTTCGTTTACTATTTTCCACACGAGCAGGCTCTGGCCAATGTCCTACAGCCATGTCAACCCTTCACCCCATGTGGGTGTCCCCTTTAAGTTAGCGATTAAAGAGCCTTGTGCCCTTACGCGTCACATACATGGTTCAGGACATGTGAGTCTTTTGACTGCCAACTCACCCCTAACCTCTTAACGTAGCCCAGTGGCAAACCCCAAATGGGAATCTGTAGCTATTCTCATCGACCCCGACACTACTGAGACCCAGAGAAGGTCAGAGGAGATTTTCCCACCTCAACCAAACCTAGCACTATCCTTTGTGCGGTCCATGAAGGTCGGAGGTAGGGGGATGAGATCCCTACACCGTAGATCTACAACAGGTTACATAATAGAATGTTAGGCTATTTACCTACTCATCTTTGCATGTTGGATGAGGTGTTGTCTTCCTCTTCTACCACCAAAAACACGTCCACCTGCTAGCCCTTGACAAGATCAATGACCAGAGCCCTACCGGGATCAGTTTGCTTCAACTTCCTCCACCTCTTTGAGTCTTGCAGAGGTCTTCCCTAGCGGCTATCAACATGTTGCCCTGGCTCCATGGCAAGGAACTTTCATGGCTCTATCGTGCAAGTTTCCTGGGCCATGCCATCTTCATCCAATCCCTACCACCACTGTCAGTAGGTTGACTTCCTCTACGGATGTTGACTTCGATTAGCTCTGGGTTGGGCGGCACCTTCTGGATCCACTGATCAGGTCGAGTAGAGGCTCTGCTTCTTCCTCCTCCCTTTACCTTTGCCATCAACAAGACATGATGGCTGGTGCAAAACCACCACAACAAGCTCATTTATTCCCCTCCTGGGTATCATCGTGAGATCCAAGGAAGCCATGGGCTCGGGGAGGAACCCTACATAGGTATATGTATATACCTACCCAAGAAAGCCTCCTACTGATCCCGTCTCCTCTAGGATTATTCTCTATTCTAGTTAGAATCCTCTTTCTGATTCACCTCTTCTGTGTTACATAAACTATTAAAGTGAACCTTATAGGTGAATCAAGGAAAGGTCCAAAGCATAATTCCCACGATAAATAAACTCTCTATCTTTCTCTCTCTTCATCTTTCTTTAAGGTATTTCCTAAATAAAATATCCTCCTTACATGGAACTCATTAAATCCTTTTCCACTTATACTTCAAAATTGAGGTTTGTTGGGTTACCTTTTATATACCAAACATCTTCTTTCCTTTAAACCATGTTTCCTATTTTCTTTAGGAAACTTACATTGGCTTCCAAGAAAAAGGTGGATAATCTTTTAATTAATTATCTAATCCACATATTATCTTGGATTATCCCAAAAATCCTCTCATTATCTTATATTCCTATTATCCATCATCCGTGACTATTTTGGATACCTATTACGATCACAAATATCCACCATATCCAAAATCATGTCTCAGGGACTAATGTGTAATATGTGATTATCCAATTGGGCTGAAAAGTGACCCTAAGGTCCATGAACCACATCTTGGGCCTTCCAAAGGATCCATGAGCCTAATCACATTCCTAATTGCCAAACTTGATGCTCTGGTAACTATTGCATCTTATATTCGCCTCACATGAGCACATATGTTCATAAGTACATTATTTCCTTTAACTGATCATTTATAAACTAATTCTAGTGTTTGGAATCATCAACCAAGATCCATCAAATCACTTCATTTTTATATGTTCCCTAATTCATTTAGGCTTGAAATCTACGAATTTTAAGGATGTAACATTCACCCCTCCTTAAAACGAATTTTGTCCTCAAAACTCAGGCCTACTAAGCCTAGGTGAATGATGACTCATATTATCTTCAACACTTAGGGTTAGAACCCTAATTATATGGCTTAACAACTTTTCCTTGGTATATCAATTTTCATTTTATTACTAAGATTGGCACCTGAATTGAAATTCAAGTATATCCACATCTATAGTATACCCATCTTATCATCACTTGATGATTTCATTCTCATTTGTGATTTCATTATTACTTGGTGATTTCTCTTTTCATTTAGGTTTCTAACATATTATTCATTATTTTCACACAAGGGTGAGGTGACACCTCTAACCCTAGGTCAAGTCATTACACATTCAATGTAAGATATTGATCATCATTATCTCAACTTTAAGCATAACGTGTGTCTATCCAATATCCCTCCCTTATAATGAAATGAAATAAGCATTTGGTTTTAGCCCAAAAACAAAGTTCAATCCATTCCAAGAGCTGAGATGGTACATCCACACATTACCTTTCAATTTCACATATTAAGTTGAGTCATACTCTATATGACTCTAAACTTACTTGTTCTTAATTTCATAACATTCTTATATTCCATGAAGTCAAGTGTCCCTCTTACTCTTAAGTTAGGGCACCACTTTTCTCAACTTTCAATGACTTCCGTATATCTCTTATATTTACATCCCATGTATCATTATGAGTCTTAGCCAAATCCTTGGGGTCTCTAGGGGTATAGGTACCGTTTTGGGGGTGATCTCATCCTTATGCATCAAGAGAGCGTCTTTACATTCACCCTACTGGGCTACATGAACATCAGGGAGGTGGCCAACCTCCGGAGACATGGGCCTAGGGAAAACCAACTATTACCTCCCAACCACTTGGTCATGTGCATTCAGGGTTTATCAACTCCCAACCCATTGGTCCTATGTACCTCTAATACACCCTACTTGGCCCTAACATTGCATTAGGTTTCTACCCTCCCTAAGGGTTTCTTTGAGATGTCACATTTTTAAGCACATTATTTTCTTACTTAATTCTTTAACCAGGATTGCCCTCACCTCTCACTTTTGAGTAGACATGATGCAATGTTATCCCAACATTGGGATCGGGCCACCTTCCCTCCAGGGCTTGGTGCCATGTCGGTCTTCCCTCCTGGGCTTGACCTTCTCTAATCTTCCCCGCTAGCGGCTTGATCACAAACAACTGCATTGTGGACTTAGGACACCTTCCCTCCTGCAATTGGTTCCTACTTGGTCTTCCCTCCTGGGCTTGACCATTTCATGACCTTCCCTCCTGGGCTTGGTCATACACTTAGGCCACCTTCCCTCCTGGGCTTGGTGCCTCATTGGTCTTCCCTCTAGGGCTTGACCATTTCATGTCCTTCTGTCCTGGGCTTGGTCATCTACTCAGGCCACCTTCCCTCCTGGGCTTGGTGCCTTACTGGTCTTCCCAATCCTAGGCTTGACAAGTTCTTACACAGAGATTGTATCCTTGGATTCAAAGAATGTAAGTGCTTTTATCGTTATATCTTTAACTCTTCACCCCTCTAGGTGAGGATTAAGGTTATCTCAATACTAAAATACATTTATTCAATTACCTTTTAAGGGAAAGTCCTAGCCTAGGGTGCCTTCTTCGCTCATAGGTGGGGGTTAGGCTCTCTAGCCACAACCTAATCCCAAGATCTAGGTTTTGCCTCCCTCATAGGTCATCTTCCCACTCTTTGGGTTGACCCACCCCAGGTTGGCACACTAACCCTAAAGGTTTCATAGATATCTTTTTTTTTCATTAGGCATAACTTTTATCATTATAACATATCAACCCATGTTCGCTCAATTTCTTAGGATACCCCCTCATGGTCTCTATCTATTCAGTAAACTTGGGTCACCGTCACCTCTAGGGGCTTGGTGCTACATCGGCCTTCCCCTCTAGGGGCTTGGCCACAATCACTAAAGTTCTAGAGACATGAGGAATTTGAGCAAGTTATATTCAAACATCCATTTTTAATATATATATATATATATATATATATATATATATATATATATAACTATTGGGTTCATAAATTTCTTAAGACCTCTTACCTAAGAGTCATTCTCCTCATGCACTCATGCATGGGATACTGGGTCACCAACACCCATCCCTTTATCATCTTATTCCTGATTTCAAGTTTCACATGAGTAGTGTCCTAGACCACCACACCATGTTCATTATTTAAGATTAAGGTTTTAGGGTTAGGGTTAGGGTTAGGGTCTATACTCTACCTCTTAGAGTTTCCACAACCCTTAACCTTCTAGAGTTTCATACCTTAATCCAAGTCTTCCCTCTAAGTAAGGGCTTACCCATACATGTATCTTTCTAGTGTCTACCCTCTCTAGAGGGACCTACACGAAAGGTTACATCTTTTCACATTTTACTTCTCTAAATAACAATTTCTTTTCAAAGATTTTTAAGCAAAGTCATGAGAAGTAGACGAAGTATGAGATGAGAAATCTAAAAGATACTTTAAGATTTACTATTTTTTATCTTAAATTTTCTAAGGATGATTTTGAAATTATAAATTATTAGGTATTAGTTGATGAATATGTACTCTGATACCAAATGTAACAACTCGTACCTTTGAGTGTCTAAAATACCTTAAAGTCACAAATCATCACTCATAAATTCCAAGATCAAATTCAAGAAATAATACAGAATAGTAAACAATTTCCATTATTGAACATAATACTTACATGTTTGCATAAAAAGCTCCTCTAAGGAGTTACATACATTTTTAAACATGATTACCTTTTACAAGTGAAGCTATACCATTACAACTAAACAATAAGGAATAACTCTAGTGTCTTCAACATCTTTATCTGTACCCTCATGTCCACAATCGAAGTATATCTGATACCTAAAACACTGACAAACAAATACGCGGTCAATATATTGCTATACAGGTATGTGGGTTCATTCAATAATCGCAAGTACACATATAAGCAAACATCTTTATCTTGCATATAAGAACATAAACTTATTTCATATTGTAACCCATATCTGGTCTACTACCTCAGGTGTAATCACTATCCCTCTAGGGCTCATGTGCATTACCCTTATGATCAGTGTAACCCAGGGTTCATAATATTGTTATTTACTTTACATGATACTAATAGGAACTTTATAATGTGCAAGAAGTAAATAAAAAAGCAAGCAGTTTATTTGTCATTCAATCTCATCAAGAAACATTGACAATATTAGAATTCAATATAGGTATTCATAAGCATAACCACGTACCTTATGCCATCATAGAAACCATGCAGAACATCATATACTTTACGAGTGTATCCAAACATCCAAGCAACGAAGCATATAATCAAAAATATCTGAAACATTCATACTACATATGTGTCACCATGTATTCGCATTACATTACTCAGATCTAGATTCACTCTTAAACTAGGTTTTTAGGCTATCTAATGTTTGGACTAGGGATTAGGGTTACAACCCCTAATTCCATCATATCGTGGTTTCCCAAATTACAATTTCAATTATGCATATTAGGTGAAACCCTAATCGTCAACTTAAGCATATTAAACTACTCGTGACACCCAAATCATATTTCTAACATTATGATCATAGCAAGATGTCCACATTGGTTTCAAAACCCTAAAATAGCATGAATAAGATTATTAATCTAAAATCGTCAACTATTCAACATTATCAAGGATTTCCTTTTCATTAAACACATTAGGACATTTATTGTACATACTTTAAAAAAATAAGCATCATTGGACTCTAAAACTATTTTATTTAGATTACTCTCATTCTCCTGATCAATTTTCATATATCATATGTCCCAATCAAAGTTATCAATTATTTTATATAAATTTAAAAAGAATACATCTACTTTGGCCAATCGTAGCCTGACAAGTCAACAATAATTATTTCATTTACTATTTGCCAAGTGAGAGGGCTCTGGCCAATGTCATGTAGCCATGTCGGCCCTGTGCCCCATGTGGGCAGCCCCTTTAAGTTAGTGGTTAAAGACCCTTGTGCCCTTACGGGTCACGTACAAGGTTCAGGACAGGTGAGTCTTTTGACTCCAAACTCACCCTGAACCTCTCGATGCAACCCAGTGACAAACCCTAAATAGGAATCCACAACTGTTCTCATCAACCCCGACGCCGTCGAGACCCAGAGAAGGTCAGATGAGATTTTCCCACCTAAACTGAACCTGGCCCTATCCTTCGTGCGGTCCGTGAAGGTCGGAGGCAGGGGGACGAGAGCCCTACGTCGTAGATTTACAGCAGGTTATAGAACAGAATGTTAGTCTATTTACCTATGCATCTTCACGTACTGGCTGAGGTGTTGTCTTCCTCTTCTACCACTAACTACACGTCTGCCTCCTAGCCCTTGACAAGATCAATGATCGGAGCCCCACCAGGATCAGTTTGCTTCAACTTCCATCTCCGCAATGAGTCTTGCAGAGGTCTACCCTAGTGGCTAGCAACCTGCTTCCCTGGCTCCATGGAAAGGAACTTTTGTGGCTTTGTCATGCAGGTTCCCTGGGCCATGTTGTCTTCATCCAACCACTACCACCATTGTCGGTAGGCTGACTTCCTCTATGAACACTAACTTCAATTAGCTCCGAGTTGGGTGGCACCTTTTGGATCCATCGATCAGGTCAAGTAGAGGCTCTGCTGCTTCCTCCTCCCTTTACCTTTGCCATTAGCAAGACATGATGGCTGGTGCAAAACCACCATAGCAAGCTCGGTTCTTCCCCTCCTGGGTATCATCATGAGATCCAACGAAGCCATGGGCTCCTGGAGGCACCCTACATAGGTATATATATACCTGTCCAAGAAAGCCTCCTGCTGATCCCGTCTCCTCTAGGATTATTATCTATTCTAGTTAGAATCCTCTAGCTGATTCACCTCTTACGTGTTACCATAAACTATTAAAGTTAACTTTATAGGTGAATCAAGGAAATGGCCAAAGCATAATCTCCATGATAAATAAACTCTCTATCTTTCTCTCTCTTCATCTTTCTTTAAAGTATTTCCTAAATAAAATATCCTCCCCACATGGAACTCATTAAATTATTTTCCACTTATACTTCAAAATTGGGGTTCACTGGGTTACCTTTTATATACCAAACTTCTCCTTTCCTTTAAACCATGTTTCCTATTTTCTTTAGGAAACTTACATATTGTTCCTTTATTTGGCTTCTAAGAAAAAGGTGGATAATCTTTTAAATTAATTGTCTAATCCACATATTATCTTGGATTATCCAAAAAATCCTCTCATTGTCTTATATTCCAATTATCCATCATTCGTGACTATTTTGGATACCTATTATGATCATGAATATCCACCATATCCAAAATCATGTCTCAGGGACCAATATGTAAATTGTGATTATCCAATGGGCTGAAAAGTGACCATAAGGTCCATGAACCACATCTTGGGCCTTCTAAAGGCTCCATGAGCTTAGTCACAATCCTAATTACCAAACTTGATGCTCTGGTAACTATTACATCTTATATTCACCTCATATGAACACATATGTTCAAAAGTACATTATTTCCTTAAATTGAACATTTATAATATAATTCTAGGGTTTGGAATCATCAACCAAGATCCCTCAAATCACTTCATTGTCATATGTTTGCTAATTCATTTAGGCTTGAAATCTATGAATTTCAAGGATGTAACAGTCACCACCTTCATGGTCACTTGTTGGTAAATTTGTCATTGTAGAAACAAATTGATAATAGGGCCAAGACGGTGGCACCCCAAATCAACTACATCAAGAACGTTGTCCATTACAACACCATCGCCTGGAAAAAGCATGAACCTATGAGCAAGGTTGTGAAAATGGGAATGTGGTCTCCTCCCTTCCTAGAAACTTGAAATTTAATAGTAACACAACAATTGTCAAAACTACAACTGTTCTATGGCCATCTATGTTGGCAAAGAATTATGGCTTAGAGGCCTGGTTAAAAAAAATCAAGACAAAGAATGCTAGCAAGGATAAATTGAAGGGAAATATGAAACTAGTTAAGTTAATGATATTTAAAAACTATAATGGGTTGAGACTGATACATATGGGTCAAAGGACAAACATTGTTTCAGCTAAGTGTGAGTCCACATGAGTGTTAGTGGAACCCAAGGGGTCAACATCAAACTATGCTAACTTATGGTGCAAGAATGGTTGTAACTTATGGGGTGAACATCATGGGTCGATTTTTTTGTTGAAAATAATGTTACATCCAATTTAGGTGATGTTTAGATAAAAAGGGAATTATACATGAGGAAAATAGTTGGTTTTCAGTTCAATTTTTACCAATATTCAGATTTCATAATCTTCCAATATAAATTTGGGATTTGGTAAAGATTGTTAAGTTATGTTGAGGTGAAGGTTAAATTTGGTAAAGTTTGGAGTTGTTTGATTACACACACACACACATACACACACACACACACACACACACACACACACATATATATATATATATATATATAAACACTATAAGAGATGATAGTATGATAAGTGGTATAATCATGAATTAATAATGGTTATACGTTCTTGTATGTTAGGTCAAAGTGATGAGATGGGATTTGGGATCACAACATTGTCACATGATGTTATTGCAAGATTAATAAGGAATACACAGAATATGTGACATTGGGTTTTTATTCCAAATTTAGACTTAAAACTAATTCCCTCTCAGAAGATGATGTCCACCATAAGATAATACAAACATAATATAAGGATTCAATTTGTTATGTCTCTTGTGCAAATATGGGATGATCCCCACATGCACATATACCATAATACATATTATGTTTGGATGTAGGTTGCTTGCTGAGGTGTTTGAGGGTTGTTTTCCTTTCTTTGTTTGTTTTATTTCGTGACACCTTGATAGACTAGTTCTAGTTCCAAACTTTTATCAACTATGGATTGGCTTAACTGACCTAAGAGAGAGATCTTAAGCATCCCAAACGTACTCACGTCCATGTGTTCGACCCCATATATCTACTTCAACCCCATAATAAAGTTGCAGGGGTCATTGAAGGTTTCATGTTATAAATTTAAAGTCTAGTCCTACTTAGGGAGCCATTCAATTTTTTGGCACCATTGTCGGGAACCTAGTCTTCCACATTTAGACGCCTAAAATATTTTGTACTATCATCCATAAGCCTGTATATATATGCATAGTTTTTCTTTTGCTTTGCACATACTTGTCCATATATACTGAATAGTTTCCTTTTTTCTCATACTTTTTCAACCATGGACCTTGCTTCAACAAGGCAGGCTATCTTGTCCACCTGTCCTCCCAATTTTTCCAGCATATCTATGGAAAATAATTGAAAGTCATGCACTCCAACTCATCGAGCTATATTCACCTCCACCGTCGTCATATATGGATGATCCAACAATGGAGATTGCCGATCAACCTTGACCTCTGGTTCACTGTGGGATCAAGAATTGATCCGAGTAATGGATCTAGCTGAAGAAAGTATCAACACACTCATCTCCTCCTTAGCTCCTCATCTTTAAGAAAAAGTCGATCTGCTTCAGCAACTACTAGAAAAGCGGGATCATCAGCCTCAAGTAGCCACCGAGATTGTAGACCGCAGTAGAAGTATACTTTAAACTATTGAACAAGGATTTATCCAAGTGCATCAGTTTGATATAGTAGGTTTCCAATAGAGGTGCATGGCAGAATTAACAAATATTGAAAGCATTGTTGCTCAAGTCCAACAACTTCATGACAAGGATGTTGAACATGACATGAGACTTCAAGAGCTCATGGATTTAGATACCACACGATTATAAGTGTTAGAGTACTATCATGTAGACATCAATCATCAATACCATTTCATTGGGCCTGAAGTGGAGTATGCCTCCCCATCCTATTCATACCATCAACTATATTCACTAACATTTTTCTATGAAGACCGACCCACCTGAGGAAGCCCTTCATGTTATCCAGATGATTCAGCTGATCAACCAATGGAAGATACAAGCCACAAGCATGAATGGTTATATGATGATGACGATGACTCTTATCCTCACCAGGGCAGTCAAATAACCTTGCAACAAGAAGGTCAATTTGAGGAACCTGAATCACATGTTGATCCAAACCAGGGTGATATCCCTCATATTAAGACTTGTCACATTGCTTTGAATAGTATGCCAATCATGGTTTGGAACAATTTGTTTGATGAGGACGACGATGACAACTTCTCAAATTAGAGTAGTGAGTATACTGATGGAAACAAATTGGAGCAACACGAGTCAACATTGTCCACTGTCCCTTTTCAAAGAGTAGTTGACATCAAGGGAGCAAGATGGATTATCCATCACAACATGGCTGTTGAGCATGACGATACCCCAGAGGCCATAGAGTGTGACAAGCTTGGGGTAGTAGAACCGAAAATAGAATCACCTGGGGGCACTTCATGTTTAGAGGATGATTGGATGACTTAGACTGTACATAAAAATATATTCGAGCATCCAACCTCATGTTCAAATGTGGAGGGAGAAGAGAGGAATCCTCTAGAAGACTTTCATCCTCTTCCTTCCATTTCATTCGGTTTCGACCTCCTAGGCCCTTCCTATTCAGATTCATACCTTGATGGGCACCTTGAGGATGCTCTGATGAAGAATTCATTTCAGTACAGTTCAAATCAATATTAGTACATATATGAATTCAGTGAGTCACCAAATATTATTCCTCTTCTTCATACTTAGAAGGGCCCACATCTCTGCCTATTCTACTCCTATAATATGGCAGATCCAATTGGCAAGACACATGTGACACCAGTTCTAAAACTTAGGATTTGGGATCCCAATGTCGATATCGTGGGGAAGCCACCCCCTTTCTCTTACTCCTTTTTTCTGTCTTTTTGTTAATTTTTTGTTTTTCATGTTCTTGATTAGATAGTTTCTTTCCTCTAACTGCTTAAATATATCCTTGCATACATGCATCATTTTAGGACTTTAATAATCTTCTTTCCTACACATCCATGCTCTAGGACGAGCACAATTTTAAGATTGGGTTGGTAGGGCTATAACCCTTCAACCTCTTCATTTTTCATGCATGCATGTTTACTCCCTATATTTAGTATAAATTTAAAAAAAAATTGTAGAACTTTGTTGCATAATTTGTGGTCTTGGAAATTAAGTCTATTCAAATATCAAATTTAAACACTTATCTTTATGCCCAAATGCACAATTTTTATCTTAAAAATTACTAGATGTTTTGCTTGACTAGCTCATTGACTATTTCCTTAAGTTTGGCAAGCAATCTAAGGTTATGCACCTTTTCATAGCTTAAAACTTTAATCCCTTGGTCTAAGTTGTGAATGGAAAATCCAGGACCTGGAACATTAGAAAGAGATAGAGTTTGATCAAAGACTCTAAGCCGCATTATTCATGAACTTGCCTCTACTGTAAGGATCCTTGAATCATAATTACTACTTTTCACACATGTATCAAACACATATTGATGAGTTTTGAGCTATAATCAAGTAGGATTGTTTTCCCTTGATGGTCTACGTTCCCTCTCACCTTAGATTGAGTCAAAAAGTTGAAAAATAAAAAATACACAAAAGAGGCTTGGCCGCCCAAAAATCCAAAAAATTCAAAATAGTTTTCACCCAAGCCTATAAATTAGAATGAAGAGAGTAAAAGCCTGAGTGTGAATAAATGAGCATTTGTTTTCTCTTTCAGGAGAGTTGAGGATGGTGCACAACTAGTGTATGATTGCACTCATAAATGCGGGTGATTTCATGCCTAGTAGTGCCATCCTAAAGGCTCTTTAGAGAGTCACTAGGAACCCCTAGGAAACCTATGAGATCATCCCAGTATTAGGGTTGGTTGGAACATAGTATGAGGAGTTTGCCTCACTACTCTAGGTCAATTGGCTTAGACTGTAGGGACTGTTTCTTGTTACATGGACCAACCTAACACGGATCAGGATCCTCAGAAGTCATTAGAGTCTTTTTGCTTTTTATTATTTATTAGGACCTGAATAAGTGGGAGACATGTTGTTCCTGATTGGTCTACATGAATACATGATAATAGCTCATTACTCATCACCTACAGGATCACCTATGTGGCACTACTTTAATGTTGCATCTTTATGATTCAAACCCTCGTGAGTATTGAACAGGTTGCAGTGAATTTGCTTAATCCTTCCTGGACCCTCTTTGATCTTAATTTAATAGGTTGTGCTCGATTTATGGGGGGTTTATGCTGAAACAACATGGGTCAACATAATTACTATTTTAAACTATTTTTCTTAATCCTAGCATTTATCACCAAACTTAATTTGGATGTTATCTTTTTGTTCTTTGAGTACAGTCTTTCTTGAGGACAAGTGAGGGATTAAGCTGGGCGGTTGATAACATCCAAATTTAGGCATCTATGCTAGGTATTTATTTATAGTTTTGTGTCATTATAGCCATAATATGCCCAAAATAAACTTTATATTCTTATATTTTAGTAATTTATATCATTTTAAATATAGAATCGCTCAGCTAGACAATTCGGGGACATGCAGACACCATACTAAAAAGGACATCGACTCTCCAAGATTTCTCCACATTGGCATGGCTGCGCCAAGCTTGACACATGATTTTTGTAGGAACTAGTCTTCCATCTATCTCGACTGCAACACCTGTCGTGACTTCTACTCTCGGCATGACCACATTGAGGACAAGGGTCAGCTACACCTATCTCACCTATGACACCTATCTTGACCATGACACTTGTCACGACCGCTACACTTGGCACAGACGCCCTGAGCCCAGCACGACCACACCAAGGACAAGAGTCAGATACACCTATTTTTCCTGCCACATCTACCTCCATCGCTACACCTATCGTGATCGCTATGCTCGACATGACCACACTGATCCTGAAATGGCTGCACTGATCCTGACACAGCTGCACCTAGGATAAGGGTCGGCTACACCTATTTTTCTCGTGACATATGCCTCGATCGCTACACCTATCACTACCACTATGTTCAAGATGAACAGCCTGAAGAAAAGGGTCAGTTGCACCTATCTCGCCCACAACAATTGTCTCGATCGCGACTCCTGTCACAACCTCTACGCTTGTCACGACCATGTTGAGCCCAGCACAGCTACGCCGATGACCACTTATTACATACACTCTGCCTTCACCTATAAATACCCATCCCTCACTACCTGGAGAGGGGTTCCACATATTTTTGGTTCCTAGAGCCCCATGGGAGAGTTCTAACATCTGAAAAGGCTGAAGTGTTCATCATACATCCATCCTTTTAGTTTGCTTTTGTCTACAATAATTTTCTACCACCATTCACCCATTTCCTACCATTCTCAACCATCTTCTACCTCCATACACCCACCAAGCTGTTGTTCGGGTCAAATAAAAGAGAAAGGAGGCCAAGGAGTTTGTAAGATTAAGGAGGACGATCCAAAGATGAGATCTAGTCCATACAGAGGCTAAGGAGCAAGAGCCACCCCTCCTCTATGGGCTAAATCTCTTCTTCTTCTCCTTTCTTCTACTATTCTCCTTAGTTTATGTACAAATGATGTCCTTCCATCTTTGTTCATGCCAACTATGCTTGTCCATGGCTAGTTGACTCCTTCTTGGCTATGCAACCTATTTTGGGCATGTTTATATAATCTTACCTTAAGAAAGTAGTTTTATTCCAGATCTAGTACATTTTCTATTCTATCTTCTCTTTCTGGTTGCTAGTTTGGTTGATCTCTTTCTTACTTAAACTTCTATTTCTACCTATATCTAGAAATTCTTTGTAGAAATGGATAAGAGAAGGTAGATTGGATTGGAATATGAAAAATAATGGTTTAAGGTGATATGTGTAGAACCAGAGACCTGGGCACGGCTGGGCCCAACCCGTCGCGGTCAGGCCCGCTATCAGGTTCTTCTCATATCACATCTATTCCTAGCATATCAAAATATTCTAGGGTGTTGATTTTTCATCCTCGAGAGAAGTTTAATATCATTGATGAGATATAGTCAGGCTACACGAAAGCGAGTGGGATGACCCCCCCATAGGCACATATACTACAATACATATTATGTTTGGATGTAAGTTTCTTGCTGAGGTGTTTGAGGGTTTTCTATGCTCGAAAATGGGTGCATAGACTACCCAACTTGTGGTTACATAGCCAGAGACTCATTCTCTTTTATTAGTAGAATCTGACAGACTCTATTTTGTTTTCTTTTGTTTTCTTTGTTTTGTTTTATTTTGTGACACCTTTCTAGACTAGTTCTAGTTCCAAACTTTTATCAACTATTTGATTGGTTTAACTGACCTAAAAGCAAGATCTTAAGCATCCTAAATGTAACCACGTCCCTATGTTTGACCCCATATATCTACTTCAACCCTATAATAAAGTTGCACAGGTCCTCAAAGGTTTCAGATTATAAATTTAAAGTCTGATCCTCCTTGGGGAGTCAATCATGTTTCTAGTACCATGCCCCCTCAATCTCATGAAGACACTTCACCTTTGAAGAATGACCCTAGCAAGCCCGTCAAGGAAAATAAGGTAGAACTTAAACTCCTTCCACCAGGGTTAAGGAATGGTTTTCTTGACCCTAATTCTACATCCCCTGTTATCATAAATGATGATTTAATCGATGAATAAGAAACCAAATTGCCAAATGAATTGTGTTTGCATAAGTAATAAATTTATTCGATTAACGATTTGAAAGGCATCAACCCATCCATTTTCATGCATAGAATTAACTTGGAGGAATATTCTAAGCCTTGTGTAGAACCTCCTTGGAATTTAAATCAAAATATGCTTGAGATTGTTAAGAAAAGAGATTTTTAAACTAAAGCGCAGGGATCATTTATCCCATTAGTGACAGCCCGTGGGTGAGTGCAATTCATGTAGTACCCAAAAATGGGGGTGTAACTGTCACGAAAGGAGACAATGATGAAATAATTAAGACATGTGCTGCCATAGGATGGCACACATGTATAGACTATAGGAGGTTGAACAAGGCCACCCGTAAAGACCACTTCCCTTGCCTTTTATGGATTTAATGCTTGAGAGGTTAGCCAATCATTCTTATTTTTCTATCTTGACGGTTTCACATGATTTTTCCAAATACCTATTTACCTGCTATATCAGGAAAAGACAAAATTTACATGTACTTATGGTACCTACGCCTATAGGTGCATGCCTTTTTGTCTTTTCACTGCTCATGCTGTATTTCAGCATTGCATGATAGCTATTTTTTTAGATTTTATCGAATGCTCTACGGAAGTTTTTATGGACGATTTTAGTGTCTATGGGAATTCTTTCGATAATTGTTTAAATAATTTATATAAAGTCCCTGAGTACTATAAAAAGGTTAAACTAGTACTAAATTGGGAAAAATGCCATGTTATGGTACAATCCGGAGTAGTACTAAGTCATGTGATTTCTAATAAGGGTATTAAGGTTGACAAGGCAAAAATGGAAGCAATTGAGAAGATGTCAACTCCATCTAATGTCAAGGACGTTAGAAGTTTTCTTGGCCACACATGTTTCTATAGACGGGTTCATCAAAGATTTTTCCAAGATAGCCAAACCTCTATGTTCATTGCTTGCCAAAGATTTTGAGTTTATTTTTGATGAAGAATGTCACACCACCTTTAAAAAGCTCAAAGATGAACTTATTTTAGCCCCCATTATTCTACCACCAGATTGGGATACACTATTCGAGTTGATGTGTGATGTGAGTGACTATGCCATCGACACAATCCTTGGTCAAAGAAAGGACAACAAGTTGCATGCCATCCATTATGCTAGTAAGACACTTGATGATGCCCATATCGACTATGCTATGATCAAGAAGGAGATGCTAGCCTTATTATATGCCTTCAACAAATTTCCTCAGTGTATAGTGAACTAAAAAGTTGTGGTCTACACAAACCATGCAACCATCAAATACTTACTGAACAAGAAGGATGTCAAGCCATGTCCTATTCACTAGATATCGTTGCTTCAAAAATTCAATCTTGAGATAAAAGACAAGCAAGGAACTGACAACAACGTTGTTGATCACCTATCTAGAGTGACTAAATATGCAAAGGACACAATGCCAATTGATGATTACCTACCCATTAAAATACTCTATGATGTTGATGCAATGTAAGCACCCTGGTTTACCGATATAACAAATTTTCTTTCTACATGACACCTTCCACCTGATCTTACCTACCAACAAAAGAAGAAATTTCTACATGATGTCAAATTCTACTGCTAGGATGATTCAATGTTGTTTAAATATGGAACTAATGGACTAATTCGCTGGTGTCTAGAAGAGGAGGTGATTCCAAGCATCATTTTTTGTTGTCATTCTTCTTATGGAGGTAACTTTAGAGGAGAAAAATCAGACACAAAAGTCCTATAGGACGGATTCTACTGGCCAACATTGTTTCAGGATGTATATGCTTATGTCAAGAAATGTGATCAATGCCAAAAATCTGGAGGGATTTCCAAGCGAGATGAAATCCCCTAAACTCTATCCTAGATATTGAGGTGTTTGATGTGTGGGATGTTGACTACATGGGCCCCTTTCCATCCTCTCATAGTTACAAATACATACTAGTATCCTATAATTATGTGTCAAAATGGGTAGAGGCCATTCCTACCTAAGCTCCTGATACAAACTCAGTGCTTAAGCCATTCCAGAAAGTTTTTTTTCCATGTTTTGGAGTACCTAAAGCTATTATCTCAGATGGAGGGACATACTTCAATGAGAAGCAATCCAATAACCTCCTCACTAAATATGGAGTAATGATTTGGCCCTATTTTAGGGCTTCATCTTGTGCCATTTTGTACTTAAATCACATCTAAACATGTTAGATTACAAGCTAATTACCCCAATATGCTTATCATTGCGAAATGCACTTATGGAAGTTCTTCACATTCATTTCAGGTACTTGTACCATGATTAGGATGAATGAGAGAGAAAGAAGGAGTCCTAGGGTTCCTCTACTCATGGAGGGGTCCAAAGAAGGTCCCAAATCTCCCTCAAACTACCTTCAATGGCCAAGTCAACATCAAGCAAAGAAATCCATGGATGATGGTGATTCAAGCTCAAATTTCCTATGAGGACCTCAACACGACCGTGGTGCCACAGAACGCCCATGCTGGTTGATGCAAAAGTTATAGAGAAAACTTCAAAATTTACAAGCTACAACAACTTAGCCACCACGACCATGCTACCCAGTACGAGCGTTCTATGAAGTCCCCAATACGATCGTGCTACCCAACACGACTGTGCTAGGTGAAGAATGGAATGGGTGTTCTCTTGGGAATGACCTCCTCTCAAACTCCATCACCACGACTGTGCTACCTAGCACGACCGTTCTACCTAAACCCCACCATAGTCATGCTACCCAGCACAGCCGTGCCACCAGCCTTCACTTCACCCCATCCAACCTGTGATTTTACACTTCATCATAACGGCCATTCCCCTCCACCATAGCCGTTCTGACCTCCACCTACCACGACCATGCTACCCAGCATGGCCGTGCTGCCACCCAAAACCTACCACTTTCTGCACTAATTTTTCTACAATACCCCTACTTGCCCTAGTGCTTCCACCACCACCAATATATACATGGGTGGCAGCTACAACACTAGGTTAGCTCCTCCTAGCCACCATTACTCCTCTCCACCCACTCCTTGAGCATTTAGTGCATCCCCCTTGCATTTATGCTCTCGACCCACCATTTCCATCTCCATTTCACCTTGGAAACCTAGTTTTCTAGGTTTTCCTCCATAATCCCCCATATCTTCATGCCCATCTATACCATCAGAGGAGGAAGGACGTCCCCAAGCAGCTAGGAGGTGAAGAAGAAGGATTCTACTAAGAACTCTATGGAGTTTCTTCCCCTTCTTCCCCATTCTTTTGCCATTTCATTGATTATGTGTAGCTAAGCCCCTCTTGGTGGGCTGTTTGGGGGTAAAATGTGACTTTGATACCATGTTGGGGGAATTTTTTCTTGTAATGAACTTATTTTTATCTATGATTATTTCTCCATGCTTATTTCTCTTATCCCATTGCCATGCTTGTGATTTATGCGTTTTGCTATGAATTGCTTGTTTGATAGTGCTTGATGATACCATGTTTCTAGGAGAATCGGGATGCATGTGGCAATCTTAGGTATGACTCCTAGGTCCCAATAGGGGATCCCTAGCTAGTCCCCTATGTTCCTACATGCCTACCCCCTCTACTACTACTTGGTATGAGATCTAAGTTACTAGTATAAGTGGGATTGATGTGATTGCCTAGGGTTTTCTAAAGGATAGAATGGCTAGTGGCATGAGGTCAAATGCCCTCATCTCTACTCCCATCTCTACCCTTGGCCCTCAATTTCTCAATACCACTTATCCTAGAAACCTAAATTTGACTAATCCTATTTGAATTACACCTAACCCTAGTCTTCCACTAGTAGTATAGAGCACATTCTAATAGCATTTGCCCTATTATTTGGTTTGGTAATCTAGATGAAAGATGAGAACCATGTTTGTCCAACAACCTCCCCCAACTAATATTAAAGTTACACCCCCAAACGGTCCACCTACCTTAATCATCTTATTTGAAACTCAACTTGCTCTATCTACTTTCTTATGCTAGTATAGTATAGTTGTTCTTGCTTAACTAGTCAATTGCTCAATTTTGATAGTTAGGGTTAATTTAGATCTTTTCTTGCTTTAGTGGTTAACTTGGTTTCTAAATTGCTTCTTTCTCCTCCTGTGTAGTATAACTTACCTTTGCTCTTTCTTAGTTAGTTGGTTAACCTAGATTATTAAACTTGCTTGTTTAAGATAACTTAGGTTTAATTCTACCCTTTCTTGCTCATTCGCTTAGATTAATCACAAAACATACCCCTTTTAAACCCTTCAACCCTAGACTCCGCATTAGGAACATATCCAACACTAACCTAGCTCTAGTGCCACCTATGTCCCTGAGGATCAACCCCTACTCTTTCCAATCACTTGTTCTATAATAGTACCATGTGTGCTTGCGAGTGACCTATTTGGTTTTGTGATCGACTCTTGTTAGGGTTCTGATAAATTTTGAAAGATCCACACATGTGTTTTCCCACAGGGATGCATCTAGCCACCTCTAGTTGGTTAGTATGTAGCCTCGATAAGAATTGCAACAAGTAACACATAAAATTTCAACTCCATATCATCCTAAGACAACCAGACAAGTCAAAGTGTCCAATAGATAGTTGAAGAATATCCTTGAGAAAATAGTTTCAAGCTCAAAGAAGGCTTGGCACTAAAATTAGATGACTCTTTGTGGAAATTACAAATTACATACAAGACAACCATTGGTACCATGCCATTCAAGCTCATATATGGAGCATCTTTCCACCTTCCCTTGGAGCTGGAGCACAAAACATTGTGGGCTATTAAATTCCTCAATTTTGATATGAAGTAAGGCTGGTGAGAAAAGGTTTCTGCAAATCAAAGAGCTAGAAGAGCTCAGACTTGATGCATATGAAAATGTGAAAAATTATAAGGAGTGGACCAAGGAATTACATGATAAGAAGATCATGAAAAGAGACTTTGAGGAAGGAGATCAAGTATTGTTGTTCAATTAGAGGTTGAAGCTTTTCCCTGGGAATCTTAGATTCAATTGGTCTGGGCCCTTCCTAGTCTTGAAGGTTTTCCCCTATGGGACAGTAGAGCTGCAAGGAAAGCAATCCACATTCAAGATCAATGGACAACATTACAAGCTCTAAACCAAAGGAGAAAAGATAGAACCTGGAGCTTTATGCTCCCTTGCTGAATCTTGCTAATGAAGAATCAAGTCTACTTCTGGACTCTAAATGGAAGGCCTTTATGGGGGTGTCCCCACATGTAGATAGTTTCTTTTGTTTTATTTTATTTAGCATTGTTTAGTTAGTCATTAGCTTTGAATAAACCTAATGATTCTACTCTATGAAATTTGTGTGCAAAAGATGAGTAATCCTTGTGTTCTTTGCAGGTGATGATCATTTCTATTGAAAAGCACAAAAGAACAAAGCTGTGCAAAAAATGTATTGCGTACGATGTGTGCAACAATCTACATGACATGTAGATAATTCCTCAAACTCATAGAGTTTTAGAGAAATCTATTGCTATGCCTTGTAAGGAAAATCACACAGTGTGTGAAATGTCAAGCAAATTCACTACTACAAAAAGGCCACTTACACTGCGTGGACCACTCCACATGACATGCATGAATTTATGGTGGAAATCTAACTTCAAAAAAAGATTCATTAAATCATGTGATACATTCAACACGTCGTGTAGATTTTGGAATGAAAATGTCCAATTTCATAGTAAACTCATCTTACAACGTGTATGCCTTCTGTTACGTCATGTGAAATTCAAGACAAAATTGACAGAGTTTGGCCACATTGTGTTCCCCACTGGTTACATCGTGCTAACTTCGAAGAAAGTGGGAAGTTATCACACATTATTATGGTGTGTTTGGTACACATTACGCCATGTGGAGGCATGATTTAAGCAGAACCCTAAACATCAATTCATTTTTGTACTCAAGTCCACTTCCTCTCTCAACCTTGTAGTCATCACTGACCTTGCACCCCCAATCCCTACCCGTACACTGTAACCATCCACCCCAAAGTCACTCATAAATCTTGGCTCAGTACGCTATCACCAAGCTTCGGAGCACCACCACCTTCGATCTTCACCCCCACCATCAATCCACTACCGTTGCTCCACCATTGTCGATGCAAATCTCTCTTTCGAAAATAGCTCACCGTCCACTCATTAAGTTCCTCCACTACTCCAATTCCTCCACTAACTACCATCTCAAATGCAGCCTCCAGAGCCTTCATCACTCTAGAACCACCATTGATGTGCTACTCCTCCATCACCAATAGGTGTAGAGATCTCAACATCGAGCCCATCACAGGGTGATTCTGAGAGGTCAAAACCATCACTCAATACCACTAATTTCATCAAAGCAAAAGAAGTCCTCTGTCATCACCTGACGCCAACATCAAGCTGTCGATCTGAACCACCAACACATCATAACAAACTTACCACGTCGTGTTCATCACAGTCAGGAAACACAACCTACACCCACATCGAAACACTGTAATGACTGTCATTATGTCGTGTCTATTCAGCCCGCAGTAAAAGGTTGCCATCACTCTTACCACCATGTCAGACACCTGTTATGCCATTTTGCTACTTATAAAAGCACTATGATGCAAGCCAATCAGTCGGGCTCACGACGAAGAGACCCCACACCGACCTGAGCCATTTTCCTCAAGCACACCATATGTCTCAGTGGCACATTTCACGCTCTATGTAAAGGAGGACACAATCTTCCTTCATCTCTCCTCTCGTCGGGTAGTTCCAAGTAGGTTTGCTAATGAAATTGCTATGCATGATCTTGGAATTCTTGACGAGGTTAAAGAATATCTAGATTTTCTCAGGTTGACTTATTATTGTTTTAATGAGGCCACCTACCCCCATGTTACTTATGAATTTCTATCTACTCTCAAAATGGCAAAGGACCCTCAAGACAAATATGAACCTTTTGGATTGATTACATTCAAGATGATGAATAAACCATTCAAATTAACTTTCAAACGATTTTGTGAACTAATGGAATTTGAATATACTGGCAGTACTATTTTCCCCCATAGAATTTGTGTCGCATGCTTTGTGGAGTCAAATTTTTGAGGAATCAATTTATAAAGCTGCCAATGCTCGTGCCTCACATGTGCATAATCCTATTCTGCATTACATTCACCACCTATTCAACACATGCTAAGAAGGAGACACATGATGTCATTGGGAAAATACAATTGTTCTTACTGTGGGCCATGTTGAACAAATTCAAGGTAAATGTGGGTTACCATTTCCTAGGAAGTGTATTGAAGATTCAAAAAGATAAAAATGATGACATCATGATAGGTGGCAATTTCACTAAGCTTGCTACCGCTTAAGGGTGAATTTGACTACCATAGACTCTCTGGATGGATGTACTTTTATGGATTGTGATTCTCATTTCTATCATGCTACTATTCAAAGATAGAAATGACAAGTTTTATCAGAGAGTCTACAAAAATACCTCAGTTCTCTAGTTGCCCAACCCCACCTTGACTACACTAAAAAAGAAAGAGAACTAGAAACACTTCCTAAATGAAAAGGTTGCTAAAGGTGAGAAACTCAAGCTCTCTTCTTCCAGATCATACGTTCCACCTCCTATAGGAACCCATACGAGTTTCACCTTGAGGTATACAGACATGAGGCAGCTGTACGGTTATGTGCAACACAAATTCGATGATCAGGACATCTAGATTGCTCAGGTGTCATAGCAGTATGTTGGTCTGTCCCAGAGTGTTCAGGATATCCAACATGGCGACCAGGATGGACTACTGGCATATTTCTCAGGGTCACTACAACTACCCACCTCATTCACCTCCACCCACAGGACCCATTGACCCCATGAGCTTCATCAATCCCAGCATGCTATAACAACAATTCCCACCCTCTGGAGAGGGTTTTGATTCATCACTCTGATGCACTAGAGGTATCCAGTTGTACATCTCTAGAGTTTGTTATGAGCAGTGAGGACACTAAAAATTTCAAGCTTAGGGGGGTGTAACCGACCGATATTTTTTTAGTTTAGTTTTAGTTTTTTTCATGTCAATTATTTCTATCATTTTCTTATGTCATTAGTTTGTTGAGTGCATGTTTGCATTTGTTCCCATATCCTTGAATGAGTATTGAGTGGATTTTTTTAATCAATTAATGCTTGAACCATTGAGGACTATATGATGACAGATTGGGCACAAATCACCCTAATTGAAAATTTTGGCTATTCATCACCATATTTAGGTATTTGGCTAAACATGATTTGTAATTCTCTCACTCATACTATCAAACCATGTAATGATTCAAATGCCTTGAATTTATCAACTTTATACCACTAAGTAGCAATATGATGACTTTTCCAACCTGACAGTGCATTTTTTATAGCTCAACTTGAAAATTGCAAAATGAATATCCATCTGCATGAATTAAATGGAAAAAGGGTGAATTAGCATAGAAATGTGTGGTTCCAAAGTGGAGCCCCAATCACATAAAAGGGGAATTTTGATTTCCATTTAAAAACTCAAACCCCAAAAAAGATGGCTAAGTCACCCACATTTTCACCAACACAATGAAGGTTGGGGATAACATTTGAAAGAGGGAAATAAATCCCGAAATAGTAGTCCACATGTGCATAAGCCTATATTAGCAGTCGAGTACCGCAATTGAAATCAAATTGAAATATTCCTTGAAATAACAAAGTCATTTCAAGAGGACAGAAAATTTCATTTCATTTGAGTTTATAGCAAATCATTATATTTTTGTCTCTATCATTATGTTTCTACTAATTTCTCTCTAGTTGATTCTTTCAAAGTAATTTGAACAACAATTTGAACTAAAATTGTTATCGTGAGAACTAGATTTGACTTCATGTTTAGTTACATATTTAAATTATGACATCTTCCACCTTAAGGTCCATCAATTCACATTCTTTAGGATATGATTTTTGCCCATATGTTTATTTTGTTTTTTTTAGGACAAGCAATGGTTCAAGCTCGAGGGGGTTTGACATGCACAACATATCCATTTTCATTCTACTTTAGGTGCACATTTCACTCAATTTCACCATATTTCTACTCAAATTCATGCTAGGAAGTATGTTTTTTGTGGATCTTGCTCATGTTATGATTTGAACTGTAGGTATTTCACATTTCACTTTAAAAGAAGGAAAAATGCCCAAATTCCCATTTGTTTGGCATCCCCCAAACTATCCCAGCTTCTAGAGTTCAGAAGTATAGTATAATACTCACCTTATGGTGTGTGGCACATCTCTTATGATGCGTGACTCTCAGGTGCAAGACTGTGCAACAAAGTGCCTTTATGTCGTGTGACAAAACTTACATGGCATTTCATAGAATACCCAAAAATTGATAGCAAATCACTCTTACACCATGTCAACCTCTCATTATGTCATGTAACTTGAAAATGACCACTTCTGGAAGTAGAATGCAAAGTTTACACAGCGTGTTACCCATCTTAAACACCGTAATGGATGCATTTTCTGTAAATTTCTTATTTTTAAACACTTATTTGGAAATATAAAATAACTGCCACTCCTTGGGAAATGGGAGATGCAACATTTGGAGCGGTTAGAGACTGAAGATGAAGCTAGGGATATGGAGAGGTGATCTAGGAGAGAAATCTAGGATTTCTCAGGAGAAAATCCATCCCTAGCACCATTTCTCTTCTCCGTTCCTTCCCCAAGCTAAAAAGAAAAGGTTTACTACAACTAGGAGTGTTTCTAGAGGTAGATCTCTATCTCTTGGATGAAGATCTTCCTGTTTTTCACTCCCATGGATCCATTTGTTATTCCTCTCTATTTTCTCATGTTTATTTCAATTATTTATAATTTATGCATGTATTCTCTCACTATGAGTGAGTAAACTCCATTTCATGGATGTGGGGGAGTAAATCCCACGTCATAACTGAATGTGACTCAAATTTCATAACTAATATTTGTTGATCTTCTGTTTCAAAATGAATTATGGTGTTTATTTCCTTGTATGCATGATTGGCCATTATATTTACATATTTTATGCCTCTAATTATCTTTGGGAAGACATATTAGGAGGTAAGAAGTAATTGTTTTGAGAGCACATCCTTGACCATGAGAATTGCTTGAATGACTGAAGGTTTTAGGTTGTAGTGCGAATCTAAATATATGCATGGGATTGCTATATGAGGGTATAAGTATCTTATATTATCGAGAGATGTATTGGATGTTATCAACCTACCTTAGGAGATTAATTAACATTGTTGTAATTCATAGTTATTATTGAGTTATGATGTGGAGGTGAAATCCCATATCCAAAATCCTCATAATCTGGTTTCAATCTCTCTCCAAGCGATATGTGTTTTTCTTTTCTTTTCTTTATTTTTAGAATTAAATTGATCCAAACCAACCCTTTTAATTTCAATCGATCTGGATTGTAGAAAATTAACATTCTTGCACCTAGGTAGCCTAGCTCCCTATGGTTCGACCTCGATTATAATTGATCATGTATACATGCGGGTGATTGACAAGTTGAGATAATTAATTATTGAAAACTCACTCACCTTTGGCAATTAACATATACCCACTCATATTTGAATGATCTACCCACTCTCGGGGGGTGATCTCCATCCATACCCACTCATTGGGGGTATTCTTTATCCATCCATTCCTCCAGAGATACCATTAGCGCAATGAGCAAGTTATATTCATATTTTTCATTTTCATGTATAACCATTGGTAACTTATGTCTTTTATGTTTATTCAAAACTTTTCACATGCATCATGCATAAATTTTTCCACATCCATGCATGGGAGGTTGTGTCATGTAAACCTATCCATATCTCATGTTTCCTTTCACCCTAAAAGTTTTCATATTTTCAAACACACATTTTCAATTATAACTTCTCAACCCTTATTATTTTCATCTCATGGTCGTCTCTCTCTTCAGGGGAGCCTCTTTATGGGGAGCCATGTCTAAGGGTTTTAGTCCCTGTAGTGGACTTCAAAACCTTCCCTCACCTAGGCTTGGTTTTTGATAGTGGTCTTCCTTTTCAGCTTGGTCACTAGCCATTGTAATGACCTCCACTCATATTGGCCTAACTATCCTGGCATGACCTATTAGTGACCTTACTAACCCAGTTTGATCACTCGTCATTGCATTGGCTTCCTTTTATATTGGCCTTCCTTTCTTGGCTTGGCATGTTGGTGATCTTCCTATCCTGACTTAATTGACGGTCGTGGTAATGACTTTCTTATATCGGCCTTCCTATCCCATCTTGGCCTCATAATGACCATCCTATCCCAAATTGGTCTTATTAATGATCATCCTATCCTGGCTTGATCACCCATCATTACACTGACTTTCCTTTCACCCCATGCTCTTTAATTCACCATATGTATTTCATTGTTCAAGCAAGTTATATCCATAAAATGAGTTGTTCATAGGTTGCTTATGTTTCTTAAAACTTCTCACATTAATGCCTTTTCCACATGCACATATGGATGGACGACTGAGTCACCTAATTAATTTTTATCTTTATTTTCCCTTTCTCACCCTAATCAGGGTTCATATGGGTAGGGTTACTCTATTACCACACTACTCCCATTTCCCATGAATAGGGTTTTAGGTGAGGGTTAGAGACTACACCCTGACTCTTAGGGTTTCTATGTCCCTTGACCCCTTAATGTTCTTCTAAACCAACTCTTTCCGCATCTATAGTGTACCCTTGCAACTCAAAATACCATTTTTCTTTACTTCATTATTTCCACATTACATGTACATTATTATTTCGACATTACATCTACATCATTATTTCCACACACATGTACAATATTATTTCCACATTACATGTACATTATTATTTCCACTTCACATGTATATTATTGTACATTAATTGTATGAGGATGCATTCATCCTACTTCTTCTAAAAACCCTAACTTGAGATGAGATGGGAAGTTCCTTTCATGTTTTATTAAGTAAGATGATTAGTAAAGGATGAATCAAGATGAGAAGAAAATCGAAAGGTATTTTACTTCGGGCAAAATGGTCCAACTTTGGCCAGGCAAGATTCACGGGCCCGGGAGTCCTTGTAAGCTGACTAGCAGTGCATATGAATGTTTTTCCAGCCCCTGGGTTGTGGTCCATTCTAGATACCATAGTCTTTATAAAATGCCTAATAATTCCCTCATTTTTCTACATATTATTTGAAATTATAAACTATTAATGTTATTTGAAAATTTTGGGGATCTGATACCAAATGTGACAACCTCACTTTTCAGCAACTCCAATTAAGGAAGTCCTTAAAGTTGAGAGCCATTACCTAAACTTTTCTCAAGAATCCATATTTGAAACAAATAATAATCAATAATTTATTTTAAATTACATGAAATTTTATCATCATAATTGTACATAGAGAAGAAGTGTCTAGCTAATCCTCCTTACTTAGATTAATGTGCTCATGTCATTTCATTTGGTTTATCATGCCTATGAACATCTTTATATTTAGTGTGTACCTAAATCGTTGACAAACAGTAGCACAGATCAGCATATCAAAATATAATGTGTACGTGGGGTGCATGCAAAAGTGTGCAAGTACATAACAACATATATTCCAACAATTACTTGCAAATAAGAATTTTCATTTTATTCAAATAATATTCCTTTATGTGATAGTCATAGTGGCATTATAATTGAATAGAAGGCAAAAACACACTCAAGAGTTTAATTGTTCAATCCTCAAGAAATCCATAGAAAACAACGACAAACTAATGTGGGTAGGCATAGGTGCAACCACACACCTCAATGGTGAGCCGTGCAGATTATACAATTATACTTCAAATATATTCATGTAATCCAATCAACTGATCCAAGCAATTCAATAGTCAATATGCATGTATATAAATCCTAAAGCGTCACCATCACATCAAATATATTAAACCCTACTTGGGTCCTAATTTGGGGTTTGGGTTTCCTCATTATCGAGTTAGCATTAGGATTATGTTTGATACCCCCAATTACCATGTTCATTGATCTAATGACTTAAGAACCCTAATTCATATTAGATGTAGCCATGATCATAAATTTCACCATGTTATTGTGTTATGAACACTTATATTAGATTTATCGCATTAACAACATATCAAGTCATCTTTAATCCTTGATTCTTTAGATGCATGATTGTTCACATTCAAAAACGTAAGTATTCATTATATGTGATTAGGCACTTTAAAAACTCAAATTATCATATCATCATTACCACTTTCATCTTAATTGTCATTAAATTCAATAAGATAAAATAATATCTTAAAAGAGAGGTTCTTAACATTTTCAATACTTTATTATCAAATCTAGGTTTTCCATTTATTAATATTCTCTTAAACATATATATTACCCTAATTTTGGAACATGGAGCATAATTACAATTCAAAATTATTTTATTTTGATTCTCCTCCTTTTTCTCATCAATTTTCATATATTATATGTCCCCATCCAAGCTACTAATAATTAGTTATATTTTTTGCAAAAAAAACGTTAATTGGGCCAATGGTATGTTGTCACATTAGCAACTTACCTTTGACTCTTATTCACACTGGTGGCCCGCTGGCTCCAAGGTAAAGACGCCCTTGCCCTCTTGCCTATTACTTCGGCTTTAGGAATACTTGGATCTTATGGCATGTTACCTTTCTTCTTTCACATGCAAGGGAACCCCTGAGTGGGTATAGCACAGGTGTAACCGTCGGAGCCAGAGCAGGGAGTTGGCATCCACCCTTATGTGCCACCACACCTACTTCCTGGTGTCCTACCACCACCATACATACACCCACTACATCCTCCTCTTCACGCGTTCCTAGGACTACACTTTCTACACTGGGCACCACACGAAGTCGTGGAGGTCATACTGCCTCCACCATCTCATGTCACCACCGTCCTGACTTCATCCATAATATTTAGCACTATAGAGACCCACACATCATCTCCTACAGTCGCCTATAGTGCCTGCCTAGGCTCTAGAGCTACAGTCCCTTTGCCTCGTTCAAACCCCCAATCATGCTACGACAGGACTCTACTCTTGCTTCACCTCTTCCTTCTTAGGACGCTCCATGATCCTAGTAATGTTGCTAAACTATCCTCCACTGAGGAAGCATCATTAATGTTTACACTCATCCCCTAATGGTATCCTTCCCTCAAGAAGAACCACCACCATGGCAGCTTCATGCACCACGATGTTCCCATGGTGACAATGCCCAAACCTGGGTTGTCTCCAAGAAACATGGTCTAGGAGCCATGTTTGTCTTCCTCTGACTAGGTATGGTGTTGCGATAGAGATGATGGCTTCCCTGGTCTTCACAGACACCCACAAATATGTATATATGGGAGGAACCCTATCTAATGAGTTCCACAAGGAGAGCAAGGCAGGGAGATGGTGGTAGGTTTGTTCCCCTTTTCTAGTCACATAGAAAAGGGAAAAAACCCTCTTGAAAGTCCTAAGTTTTCCACTCTCCCTGAAAAAACATTCATAACCTACCATTTCCTTTCATGCACACAAAATCATGGCTTATTTCAAATATTTCCTTTTTACCAATTTCTCTCTCTACACATGTCTATGACTAAAACATACATATTGAGTCTGCATGTGTGTTAAGGAAAAACAAATATTTGATATGTTCCCAATTATGGAGACTCTTATGTCCACAACCTCTTTCACCACAAATCCATACATTAACTATCAATATGTAAAGAAACACTTTAGATTTATCTCTCTCTCTCTCAGATAACTTTCTCAATTCAAATATATAACTCATAAAGATACTTCCCAACTTATATCTAATTTTGGGATTTTACTGGAATATCTTTTATATGCAAGACTTGCTCCTTTTAACATTATTTAAAACAATTGCCAATTTCCCATGAAATGCATCTTTCTCTCCCGATTTCTAGAATTTTCTCCTTTTCTTTATTATTTTCAAGTGCACCAAAAGTTAGATCGAAATAGTCTTGTTTGTGCCTCAAATATTGTGTTGCCATTCATGGATAGATAATTACTCTTTTAATTATCCAAAATATCTTATCTCTTATGTTCTTTTGGCATTTTACTTCTCATTCAATGTTTTAGTTATTTAGTAAACCTAAAGCCATTATCCTTTATTTACTCTCTTTTCTAGAGTATTCCACATAATTCCATATTTAAAATATCAAATGTCTGTTACTTTTAGAAATCCATGTATTATTGGATTTTCTCTCTTTCTTTATCCAATATCTATTAATGGATTATTGCAAACCACAATTCACACATAATTCCTTTTATTTCTTTAACTTGTGCCACAAGGACATATTTACAAAGAATATAGTCTCATGGGCCTCACTTAGGCCATGGGTTTCACCCATGCCACAAAGTGGTCTATTGTTATTATTTCATCAATAATATCATTGAAGAGATTACTTATAAATTCATGCATTATGTTTAATAAATTCAATTTCATAAAATTGAGGATGTAACAATATAGCTCTTGATAATGCAACAAGATCGTCACAATGCAAATACCATATGGAATCAGTGAACAAGCTTTGTCCCAAGTCCAATGTTTCAATGGTGTTACTAAGATCTTTTAATGTCACATGAAAGTGGTGGCCTCCTATCATAGCCAACCGACATACATATTGTAACACTAATAAAGAAAAATCACAATGTTATCAAGAAAGAGGTACACCTATGATGCACTGAAAGCATGATTCTTAGTGGGAATGAAGAGCCACAAAAACATCAGAAGAAGCATGTGTGTAATAATAACAAGTTCCATGAAGATCAAAATAGCTTGTACTAATCCATATCATCTCTCTCTTTTTTTTCAGACTCCCTATTTATCTTTTCTATCTCTCTCTACATATATCCTCCTTAATATCTATTCCCTATACACATCTTCCTCTATTCTCTTCCTCATACCAACCATGAAAATAATGAAGAGAGTGGTTGGAGTCCAAAGGAATAAAAAATGGTAGAGGTAAGGATATGTAAGAAAATATGTGGACTGGAACTGAGAACTCGAGTGAATGTCCAGCATGACACAATTAAACAGAGTTTGGTAGGAAAATACATGGATCTTTACAACTCTTGTAAAATACTAAAATTTGGGTTTTATATCTATTTGATGTATAATCCATATTTTTTTAATCTAAAATTAGTCCTTTATTCTAGGTTCCATTTGATTATTTTTCCTGAATATCATGCATTTTGACACTACTTAGTCCCCATGGAGATTTCTTGTGATAAAATAAGATCATGCTCACCTTTTGAATAATATTTGCAAATGAGTTCCTCAATTTTCTTTTCATGAACCATTTTAGTCACCTTTATTGAAATCCAAATTAATGAATTCTAAACATATTGAATATACCTTGCACATAGTAATATTCTTGAAATGAGAACTAATGACTTTGAAATAATGAAAATTATAATTATAGTAGATATATGTTATAGATATAGTTTTATGGTAATTAAGTTTACGTGGTATCTATAACTATAATGGTCAATATATATCAAAATTAAGTTAGAGGAAATTTAATACTTTGTAGTTTGGTCCGCATTAAATTTAAATGTTTTGAATATTAAAATTTGGTATAAATAATCTCGTAGAATTAATAAAATCATAAGATGCATGTTGGAAGGAAATGTATCCAGAGAAACGAATGAAATTGATATTGTAGTTATATAAAAATATTTAATTGATATACCTCGTGGTGATAGTAGTAGTTAATCACAATCATGATAAATGTTATTATTGGTTCCATGACTCTCAATCAGTTCATATTTATTTAAATATTAAAAGTCTTATTACATAACCACTACAACGTATGCAAAGTAGTCTTCATAGTGGTTAACTTTGACCAAAGTGAACTGATCCTATTCAATTTCTTAATAATAGAAATAAAAGATATGCACGTATAACTAATGGGAGAACATCCCCCTAGTTAGGTTGGGAAATGAATGTGCATTATAATATATGATATATAATTATATTGATTTGACCATTGTCCCTTAATTTTTGTCAACAAATAAAGGATAATAGAAGTGGTGGAAGCCTTAACAAATCTTTGACTTTGAAAGAGTTTATTAATATTACTTGAAAAAATAGGGTTTAGTTGTTGAGTAATAATTGTATTCAAATTAGTAACTAAGAAATATAGCGTTTATATGTTTTGATGTATGTGTAAGCTACTTTTACCATAAAATGCTTATAAAACATATATTAATGTTACATGAGTTAATGAAAGGATGCAATTCACTCTTGAATAACTTAATTTAGAAATGAAAAGCTTCATTGCAATATCTATTTGCACCTTAATAGTATTAGTTCTCCACAATAGCCCAATTAATCTACCTTATTTTTTAACTTTATGTATTTTATAGCTCACATTACCCACCATCATAAATCGTTTAGTCTGTTTGCACTCCCATAAATCAATCCTTTTGTCATATCCATAACGTAGCAGGTAATTTGTAAAATAAATATAAAACTAGCATACGTTCCCCTCACATGGATGATCATCTCATGATTATCATGTGTTGTATTTTCTTCATTTATATCCATTTATTTTGGTTTCTACTTTTAATCTAATGCAATAACCAACCCCATTTCCAGAATAATGACATATTGTGACCAAACTTATGAACAATCCTTTGATCAATTATTGATGGAAACCCAACCTCCCTATTTTCCTATTTCCCAACACAGTGTGGTGAGTTTATATGTAGAGTGTAAACAAAATGTAGCCTTCACACCATTCCATTTCCTCAACCCTACCACACCTTGGTCGATGTCTACCATGGCACCTACAACGATGAGTACATGGGATCCAACTTGCATCAGATGGAGGTGGTTGAGGTGATGATGAGTGCATGTGTTCTGTATTTAGATGGGGATACATACAATGGAGGGAGCTATGAGTGCCTGACATGCCACATATGAGGATGGAGGCAATAATGGTGGCCACAACGTCGATGAGGACCTATCAGTTTCTCCTTGCCATGTGTGTGTTGTATGCATAGTCATCCAAGATCCTACCTAGGCTCTTTATAGGGGCTCCTAGGCCCCCTATGCTCTAGGTGGACCACCTTTAACGCGACGCTTAGGTTTTTAGATAACTAAAGTGGATAACTAAGGGCTTTTAGTCCCAAATTAAGATAGTTGAGACCAAATTAGCATGGATTTGATCTGATCTGATTAAATTAGATCAAGTTTAGTTATTTTAGGGAAGACGTATATCTAATTTAGGAAAAATCATATCTAATTTGGGTACATTAGGTCTGACTTGGGGAAATCATGTCTAATTTGGGGATTATGTCTGATTTTGCCAAATTAGGGCTCACTTAGGTCAATTTAGGAAAATCTAGGGGAAGTTACGTCTGATTAGGTCATGTTATGTCAAAATAGGTCTAACTTAGTCCAAATTAGGGCATACCAAGTTAAATTAGGTTCAATTTTGATTATGATAGGTCAGATTAAGGTTGAATGGGCCTAGCTTAGGTCATGACTTGTCTGATGTAGGTGAAGTTATGATTGATTAAGCTTAGGGATAACCAATACAAATGTATTTAGTCATGTATATATTTAAGTATAGTTAAATGTATGAGCAAAATCATTTAAATATATGTAAATATAAACAAATATGAAGAATGCCTAAAAATGCCTAGGTCCCTAGGCTTCCCTTTGGTGGGAAGGACCACCTAGCCTCCTAGACATGTATGATATATATACACTCCTTGATACAATCTGAGGTGTCGAGGCTGACACCTCGCCTCGCTGAGATGAAAATGCTTAGATGCGCCTCACACACTTTAAAGCCTTGGCTGGATCACATGCATAATGCAATCCTGCTTTAAAATTTGTCTCGTGATCCACTTTGCATATAGACCTCTTGTATGTGGTGTATTGAAAGATTCCACGACACTCCTCTGGTGGAGAATGGCTTGTTTGTGATAATATGAGTGTGCAGATGCAAGCTTGTACATGGCATTCTATCGTTGTTGTAGATCTCTATGTGGTTGAGTGAAAAGTTCCATGGTGCTTGACTGTTGTTGAATGAGATATCCCATCATGGACATTCTCCTCATAATTCATGGAGTGAATTGAGTTGTTCATCTGAAATCAATTCACAATGCAAAATTGTCTCTACAGTACCTACATGAGCGCTTGAAGAAAGGTCGAAGTAGCTAGTCCTCTCTCTCTAGTTCCTTCTAGGTTTTTTAATCCTTGGAGGCAAAAATAGGAAAATGAGATGGCATGCCTTGACAATCTCATTTCACATGATATATACAAAGGAGTGTAAGAGACCATGGCTTCCTAAACCTTGCATGCCTAGGCCTTCGACTCCCTCCCAAAATAGGGAATTTCTCTACACATTGGTCTCATGCAACTTGTGCCATGAGTCCTGGTGTGATACATACTCCCTTGTAAAATGTTTGGGTCCATGAGTTTTACAAACTCAATTCCAACATCTTATATTTTAGTTCGTAGAAATTAATTTTAGGTATCTAGATATATTGTAAAAATTACAATTAAGTCCAAATCAACAAGACTTTAAGTTATCTCTATGAATTTGTCTATGTAAGCATTATACTATGTTGAAATGGATTTAGTAATAAATATAATAATCTGTGAGCAATGAGCAGTGTGGAACAACACATCATTATTATCCAAGTAGTGGGATCTTTGTTGGACAACACAAAACCATAAATGATCAATGTCTTTGCGTTGTATAATCTCTTTGTGAAAGATATCCAAAGTGGAGTAGAGGCATAAACACCTCATCCTCATCACATTAGTTCCTAGTTTCTTTGATCTTCAAGATAAAATATACCAGCAAGATGCATGAGCATATTGTCATAAATGACTCACCTAAGTGTGGACATGCATTTCTCGAGTCTCACATGTTAAGAGGCTTAAAATATTACTTTTGTATAGGAGAAACAAATTTGCTATACAATCCTCACAAACCATAATGTATTTTATCACATTGAACCACTACTTTTATGACATCCTACTTCAACATCATGTTGGTAGTGTCAAAGTGTGCATCATGTCATCACTATAGTGACATCAGGTCAAAGCATCACACCACCTTTGTCATATTGATAGTTAATTATGACCATATGATAGTCCATGAATCACTCTCAATGTGAGTTATTCCAATATACATCTCTAACACTTACCTCTATGTATGACTTGGTATCGGCTACATGTGACCCATAATACATGATCATCAAATGCCACATGTACAATCCTTATATGTATTATTATTGTCTAATCGATGATAATAGTTTATGAGGACATTTAACAATAATTTTTCTTTCCATCCATTAAGATCTCGTGTTCAAATCACATACTTGAAGTCTTGTCTTTGAATTCATTCTAAATGACATTTATAGTCTACTCAACAAAACACAAGTGTAAATGTGCATAAACAATTTTTTTATAAAAAATCAAATCGAAGTACATTGTAGCCCTTTTGATCGTAGCTTTGGCAGGCCCAGTAGATCTAGTTCTTTGCTCTTAATTTTCATCATTTAGAGTCTTGTTATAGGGGTGCCTTCCCCTTGAACTATTTCCATCGTAGTTTTTATTTCATCCTATCCTTAGCTTTTGTTTGTACCAAACAAAAAAACCTCACAGGTACTAGCCTGCTTATATGTAAGTTTGTTTTTTTATAAATGCATGACCTTTTACTCAAAAAACCAACAACATTGGTGGCAAAAAAGACTGCAAGCCAGAGGCAACAACTAATTTCACGACCGCAACAACTCTGGCAGTTTGTGGTGGGATTTTGGTGGTGTGGGACCTCTTTGCAATGGCAAGCTTCAACTATTGAGGAGACTAGGACTAGTCGGGAGAATGGAGGGGTCGGGGAGTCGGGGGAGTAGGGATTGGGGAAGGCGAGAGAGTCAAGATTTTATATCCCCCTCCCTGATTTGACCTATGAACTTAATGGTTGGGTGAGAGAACCCCTCAGTTGGGCTGAAACCTGACCAATTTATTGGTTCACTAGCCAATTGGTCGTTTCACTAGTTTAATCATGGTTAGACATTATTTTCTGCTCTAGAAGAGGACTGAGCTGGTAGAGGGGTCTGTTCTGGGTTTATCCAATTGACTCTGCCTGTTTAGTTTGAGTCTGATAACCATGGTCAATATAGTTGTAGGTCTTTAGAAAAGTAGTTATTATCTTACATATCCCTCAAAACTAAAAATGAATAGAAGCGGGCAAGACGTAGAACTACTAAATTCCAAAAATGTGAATTTGGAGTATATTTCTAGAAGAAAATAATACTTGACACATAACAAGGTAAAAATGTATTTCATTGAATAATTTTATGAATAAAAAATACATCATTAAACTCATTGATATGCAGTGGGACCCACACAATTTATCTAAGGTTGGAAATTAGTGAAGGTGCACCTTGAGGGTGACTTGCCATCTAGGTGTGTGCTTCTACATGTATGATCTAGGCTATTTAAATTGAATATAACTTGTGATGCTAGTAAATTATGTGTCCTGCTTTGGCATACCCACCAAGGAACAAGGCATTTGATATTGATGCTGCTTCGACCATGGAGCATAACTTCGACTTCGAGTGGACTTCGACAAGCGTGGAAGTGGAAGGTTGTGGAAACATCGAGGAAACTTTGAGGATTTTTTCAACCAAACTTTGACACATATTTGACAAAAAATTAATCTAAAATAGTGATTTCATGATGAAAATTGGTAGATTTCGTTAAATCTAGCTTAAAAACAAAATATACATTTATATATAGCCATCCATACAAGTTTACTTATGTAGAAAAACATAGTCACTTCAAATGTGCAAGACGTCGTCTTAGTGTCAACTTAGACATGCATGGAAGTGGAAGTTTGTGGAAAGTATAAGAAAACTTTGTGGAAGTTGTGGACTAACACTTTGACACAAAATAAGCTAAAAGATAGTGAGATTGTGAGGCAATTTGGCATAAAAAATCAAATCTTGGTAAACACATACTCCATCTATAATCTTCTATATGAAATGTTTAGAACTTAAATCTATTCTATATATGTGGTGTTCTGTATTTATAGATATCCCTATTGGATCACATTCTAGAATTAAAAGATATGAATTTATTTCCAAATACTTCAATTTGTAAAGAGGGTGAAAAGGGAGAGAGGTGAAATGGTATTAGGTCTACATCAAATTTTGCAAAACTTGTGGAAATCTATTAGAGGAATAAAATTATCATTCCTCTCTAGTTAGAACCCAAGGAAATGGTCATCTCAACGTCAAATGGTTTCCTAAAAGTTTCTTTATGCCTTCACTATGTGTGCAAAAATAATAACTACAAAGATCATTGAGAAGATGGGAGATTTTGAGCTAGCTGGGTCAATTTCATCACCAACCAGGTTGAATTCGTTGACACATGTCAACAAGTAGGCAACCAATGGGGCATGTAAGTTTACCATATTTCGACATCGATAGGCATAAACATATGTAACATCGAGGATATATCACCAGATGTTAAGGATGTTTAGTGCCATGGTTTTGACAATGTGGAAATGGGTGTTTACTAGTATACTGACAAAAATATCGATAAATGTAATTCAGTCTGTTCGACACCAAAATGAACAAATTAAATCATAAAATTTTACAGGTGTAATCTCTACACCTAAATGCATCATTTTATGTAATAAAATTCTATAAGAGGTATGTTGTACGGGGGGTTGTCCATCATGTGGGAGGTAGGGAGCCTGTCTAGTTTTCATGGGATTTTGATGACAAACTAATGGAATTAAGATTTGGAATACTACTAGCACAATCTATAAACAAAAATACACACTTATGCAATAATATCCAATTTACAACACATATTTAGCATAGTAACGTACTAACTCATATCAGCTTTGCATATTTTCACTCACAAATGTAGGAGCCCCCACCCTATACCAACATATGATATTATTGCATAATTAGGAGTATTTATGTATGTACATGATCATGGTAAGATTTTATGACTTAATTCCTTTATTTGGTTATCGAAATCCTCAAAATTTTCATCAAAATCTTGTGTCGAAATAAGCAAAAATATCGAATATTTGGTCAAAATATATGTAAATTTCTATTTCTGGACCATCAGAAATTGCATTAAAATTGATATTTTAAACTAAGAACATATAATATGAAACAAATACAATTAGTTTTTGTCTATAGTTATACATCACACACCAAACAAATTTCTTTGGAGCGTCGCTTTGGATTCTTTGTGTATATATATGTATATTCATGTATATATGTATGGATATATCATATATGAATGTTTCATCTAGACATTCATGTCAGTTGGTCTTGCAAATAATCAATTTCATCATATGAAATATTCATGCATCATTATCCAACAACATAATTATTCAAAATTGAAAGCTCTTATATTACCATTGGGTACTTGTGAGAAAAAAATGTCATGAGGAAACTTTTTTCCAAGAATATCTAAATTTGGGTCTGGGCACATTTAAATGATATTTAGAAGTGCATACTTATCTAGGGGGGGTGATTAGGACGTGGGCATAAGGGTCTTTATGACATAGTCAATAATTTGATTCATCTTCAATTTGGTCTTGCTTTAGCTTCTTTAGAAGTTAATACTTCTTTAGTGGCTCAACTAGAGCAGATGATCCATCTAATGTAATAATCTCAAATTAGTGATTTAAGTTTATGCCTTGTCATGTTAGAGATTCTGACTATTAACTTGAAGTTGCAATGTAAATTTTTGATCTTGTTGGTTGGGAAGTAGAATGCAATATAGTTGTTTCTTTATAATTTGTCTCGGGATCTACTTTGCATTCATACCTCCTATATATGGTGGATTGAAAGTTTCTATAACTCTGCTTTGCCAATGAATTATTTGTTTATTATAATGTGAATGAGTAGATGCACGCCTGACACATGGCACCCCATTTCTAATGTAGATCTTTGTGTCGTTGAGTGAAAAGTTACATGGTACTTGATTGTTGTCGAATGCAGTATTCCATTGTAGATATTGTCTCCTCATCATGGCGTTGATTGAGTGGTTCATCTGAAATGAATTCACAATTCCAACTCGTCTTCACAGTACTTACATGAGCGCTTGAAGAAAGGTCAAAAAAGTTAGTTCTCTCTTTCTCCCCCTCCCCTCTCTAGTTCCTTTTAAACTTTTTCAAACCTTGGAGGCAACAATAAGAAAAATAGATGGCATGCCCTAAAAATCTCATATCATATGATATATACAAAGAAGTGGGAGAGGCCATGGATTCCCACACTGTGTATGACTAGGCCTTAGATTCCCTCCCAAAACATGGAATTCCTCTACCCATTGGTCTCACAGAACCTGTGATGAATCTTGGTTCATTCTATACTCCTCTGAAATGTTTAGGGGAATGATGGATGAAATGAACTGAATTCACACACACACATATGTATTTCAGTCGCCAAGTTTGCCTGCTTGTTTATGTGTGTGTATGGACATAGATAATATACATAGATGGACATATATTTGTTACCTGAGTTGGGTAACTAAGGTTCTCTAGTCGTGGATCCAATTTTGTAATAAGAAGACACCAACCTATAATGAGACGACCAAATATGTAATGCAAAGACTCATTTAAAAAAACATCAATTTTGTATTTTGGTCGCTGAAAATAGAAAAATGACACTTCTTGAAAAAAAAATCCGCTCCGTACTGTAACCAAGAGAAAAGAAATGTAACTAGAATGCTAAAATTGTAATCCAAATGCTTAATTTGTATCCAGAGTCACTAGTTAATTAATTTATGTTACCTAAGTGGGTAACAAATACATTCCCTATATATGTGTGTGTGTTTACACACACATGTGTCTGTGTGAATTTTGGGTTTAACTTCTAGTTCTAAATTCGGTTTCTAATATAAAGTGTATGAAATGTTGAAAACTATGACATATTTGAACGTAACATTCTTTATAGGCCATACACTAATGCTACAAAGTATCCGTATCAAATATATTTGAACCAAAATTTACAAAGAAACTCATTTCGGGTCATTTTAGGTTACCTCGGGTTTAATAGGTTGGGTTTGGGTTATTCGTGTCCCTACTGTTAGTATATATACTTTAATGTGTTGTGTTATTTCTTACTTAGTGTATTATGGCTTTTGTCTATTAGCCTCTTGTACTTTTATCCCATATTGCCTAGCTCTACTCTATGTCTCACTCTCTTGTCTTATAAAATATAGAACCACATACTTGTTTTATTCATTCTATAAGAAGTAGCCTTTAGTATTTTAGATGGTATCAGAGCCACATGATCCTCCCTAAACCCCTCCCTCCTAAACCCTAACACGCATGCCCACATAACCCTATCTGCCACCCCTCCTTTTCCCTTTCTTTTCTTTGCTGCCCCCACCCCCCGCCGTCGATGGCAGCCTCCTCAACCCCTGCCTCTACCCTCACCTCCTCCACACCACCAGCCCCTTCCCCTCACTCTTCCTTTTCCACCCCAACAGCCGCCACCACCATCTCCAACTCCCTCACCAACCTACCGCCACTTCTCCTGCCCATTCTACCGCTGCCACCCACCTCTCAGCCTACCACCACCATCCTCTCTCCCCTCCACAACCCACTACCACCTTCTAATCTACAACCCCTTCTCTGCCATCACCACACCCTTCATCCCTTAACCCTCTCCCATCCCCTTGACCACACCATCCAACCCATCTCCTTCCCATTGGTCTCTGGACATCTTTGTAAACTTTTTTGTTCTGACACGTTGACAATGTTAACTCAGTTTTTCTCTCTGCATGCCTACGCCTCATGATGGAGTAATTTTTCCTCCATGTTGATGTAGGTTTTTCTATAGTCCTTGTTGTCCCTATGTGGGTTCCTGAGATCCGATCATTGGATTTCCTACTATTATCTTGTACGTCCAGTCTTGGTGCTCCTATATCTGCCCATGTATTGGGTTTCTACATTTGTCTACTTTTATTGACTACTACGTCAACCTTCTACCTACCTCCTTTTCCTACCTACTGCTACTGCTTGCACCCTTTGTTCAAGTTGCCTCCTTTCATCATGGCATCCATAGACATTCCCCACAACTTGTGCGTCACCACTGTCAAACTGGATGGCTCCAACTATCACTTATGGGCAACCTCTTTTGAGCTCTATGTCAAGGCTCAAGGATGCTCTCACATATGTCTACCAAAGGTCCAGATACTCATGCTATAGATGTTGATGACAAGAAGAAATAGGCCTATGATCTTTGGTCTATAGAAGATTATGGCGTCATGACCTAGCTCGTCAACAGTGCAGAGCCCAAAATCAGCCAATCTTTGTTCTACCTAAAAAGACCAAGGAAATGTGGGATCAACTTTCTCACATGTACTCTCACCAGCAGAATCTGAAGAAAGTGTTTAGAATCTTCAAAAACTTGGCCAAACTGGAGTACTCTGCTATTGATTCTATGGAGGACTACTATAATCAATGTTGTACTCTCTGGGATGAGTTAAAGGTCTATCACCCCCTATCAGTAGATATTACTGAGATCCAGTGCCATCACAATGGGTTACAGTTAGTCCAGTTTCTTGCTGACATGCCAGCATCCTTTGTAGGGGTAGTTGATCAGATCCTTTCTAGTGACACTCTTCCTACCTTATGCGATGTTCTAAAGTGTGTGCAGTGTCTTCCCTCCATCTCTCAAGCTCTTCCTGATACTTCTGACGGGACAACACTTGTTGTTAGGACAGGAGACTCCTTCTGTGGATGTAGCTGTGGTCAAGGACGCAGTCATAGACACTCTTCTACTGGTCTAGGATGGGGGTCTTCCTCCTCTACTTCTGACACTACTGAACAAAGCTATTGCACCTTCTACAAACAGACTAATCATAATGAAGACCGGTGTTGGATCAAACATGGAAAACTCGTGTTGGCAAATCAAGTCACATCTGAACAGCCTGACACTGCTGCCCCCTCTTCTGCTCCACTATTTGCCAACTGGATCAGATCAAAATTTGAGAAACTACTTCAAGCGTGTTTGGCCTCCTGTACTAAGACTTCCACTAATGGTAGTACTACTTTCGTAACCCAGTCTGGTAAAAACACATGGGTGATTGACTCTAGTGTGACCTCCCATATTACTGGCAATCCTACCTTATTTTCAAATTTACTTAAAACGACTGCTATTTCTCCTGTTACTCTTGTTGATGGTTCACAAACGTCTGTCTCTGGTTTTAGAAATATCTATACTTCTGGATTCCTACCTCTGCGCTCTGCATTATATGTTCCTAAATTTTCAATTAACTTATTATCTATCAGTAGAACTATTAAGAGCATGTGTTGTTCTATAACGTTTAACTCAGATGGTGTTACTTTTTAGGATATGTGCACTAGGATGAAGATTGGTTCGAGCCATGAGGGACCAGACGGATTATACTACCTATAGTACCAAGGATTGCTGCATTTGTGACTTCTTTAGTGACGGGCATCCAATGGCACTATTGGTTGGGACATCCGTCAGTGGCTAAATTGAAGCACATACTACCTGCTACTTCTAATTCTAATTTTCATTGTGAAACATGCCAGTTAGGCAAACAAACTAGATTTACCTTTTCAAAAAAGTTATGTATTGGCTCAAAACAGTGTTTTGATATAGTACATGCTGATATTTGGGGCCCATGTTCTATTTCCAGCGTCTTTAGTTTCAGGTACTTTATGAGTTTTATTATTGATTTCTCTAGAACCGCATAGATATTATTGTTAAAATATAGGTGTAACATTCTTGATACTATTATTGCCTTTTTTCTTTTTGAAATACGTACCCAGTTTACTAAACCTATAAAAATCTTTCACACACATTGAAAACTTAATTTTGCATTGTTAACAACTACTTGATGAGATTATGTTGTTAGAATATATTTGCAATGTTTTGGTTGTCACCACATACTGATATATTCATTTATACTGACTGACATTTTGTTTGTCAGCATTTTAGGAATATCTAAAATTGGACAAATAGTAAAGTGGAATTTGTGAAGAATAAAGTTAATTCTTAAAGGAGGATTTAGTTAGATAGAATTTGTCTGCAGGTAGAAGTTCCAGTTTGCTAAGTTTGAAAGGTATGTCAAAAGTAAATTTTTATTCCAATTTTAATTTTAGTCTTTTGTAGAATTTATTAATTATTTTTTATTAATTGCAAAACCATTGATCCTATTTTTGGGATAACACCTCTGAATTCTTGGTCTTCCTTAATTGAGGGTTACTGGGAAGTGGGGGTGTTACAAATGGAGAGTTCTGAAACCCTTATGCATAGGTTTGCAATAAGAAGAACCATGAAACTACATGGAACTCATCTGTAAGAGAAAAGAAAGTAAAGAACATCAAGTAAAGTATAACTCCCATGTTTTCCATAAACACATGGCACTTTAGCTCAAAGGTATGTCACAAGATAGTAAATGCTACAAATAAAGTAAACAAGCACCACACTTTAACACTAATATTGATGCATACATTGTTCAAAGGCAAATCTAGTACATTTGAGTTCTTTCATATACTGTCTAATGTCTAAACATGACTTGGAACTTTGAAAGAAACTAAATGACTGGATCTTCTAGGTAGATGGCAGTCCATCAAGATAAACCTTGAGAAAACCTTGAACTATTCCTTAAGCTAATACTCATATGTCTCTATCCTTGAAGTTTCTCTGTACCTGTAGGCATTGCGCACCAATCATGCATGAAATAAAAACCATGTTAGAGTAAGTGAAATTGAGTATTGTTATAATAACATAATAACTTGGCAATAAAAAACAACATGAAATTGATTGAGCAACAATATTAGCTTCACATATTATGATATGAGTGGTTGATTATAATGTCCTCTACTCTTATGCACCAACTGTTCTCATAAGGTTGGTAGGCTCAAATGATATTCCACGTGAACTCATGACTTGCACCTGAGTGCCATTATTAATGCTCCAATTGGGCTCATGATTTGCACATAAGTACCATTATGTTCCACTTTAACTCATGATTTGCAAGTAAGTGTCATTATGTTCCATTTGAACTCATAAGGCCCATGTATCAACATTAACATGATGAGGACAAAAATAATTCAACCCATTACATAATTTATCATTAACTTAAAATAATTAACTTGAACCGATTCCACATGAACATGACATAAACTCCTAAAATAACATTTAAGCACACAAATCAATTAATAACTTTAGGGGGTATGTAGTTAAGATTTAATTTGAAGTGCATAGCTATGCATATAATTCATCTTGATCATCATAGTGGATTATACGACGATTAAAACCAATACATAATCTCAAAGTGCATGTACATGCTTACCTCTCTCTTAGAGAAGATCATATTTGTTCTTATTAGTTTGATGAAACCCCAATCACTATTCTTGGGTTGGCTGAACCCTAATTATCCTATTCATTCATTAACAATTATATTAAACTTAGTTTTTAGGGATTCATGGTTCTTGTCTAAATCTGGTAAAATATGAGTCAAATCAAGTTCTAAATCCCAATCCATCATCTAGATCTCATAAAATCCTTTCTGAAACATATATACACTTATTATTCCGACCATCAGATGAATTGTTGTGAATTTATGAAGAACAAAGCAATAAGAAACTGCATAAAATCCATGCATGCCATGCTTTATCCATTAGTGCCAGTGGGCTTTGTATATCTAGTCCAATTAGCATCGGCAGCTTGGTCTCATTAGCCCAACAAAGACACATGACCAAAGACCAGATAACATAGTGCAAAAATACTTGACTACCCTTGTCTTGCATGACTATATAAAAAAATACGTGGGTAAAATTTGAAACCAATACACCAAAATATTCTTCGATTAATTAGAAAATGTGGAACTGGGATGGGCTATTAAAGCTCCCAAGATCCTAGAATGGGACCCTACGCACCCCCATCCAGGTGGCACATGGAGGGTTGCTACCTTCACAAGGTTAGGGTAGACCTACCAAGCCATCAAAGAGGCTCTTTGATGTTGCGGTGTGGCATCTCATACTGCCAAGGGCAAAGGAGAAACAAGGGATATGCATAGAGACCTGATGAAGCTTGCATAGAACACTATATAAGAACAAAACATACCACTACGTGAGTTCATAATCAACCCTCAAAGTCATTTGGAGTAGAGCATGAGAAAATTGAATCTAGAACCATCGAATACAACTCTAACACAAGTCTATGCAACTGAAGCATGAAAAGGGGGAAAACATCACCTAACATCTTGTGGACCGAATTGAAGGTTGCAAAAGCTTAGACAAATAAAGATGTTGTTCCTCCTTGCCAAATTGACCTCCGATGTTGATTGGATAAGGGACGGGAACAAGCAGCTCGGGTAGGAAGATCGAGTTGGGGGGAAGAGTCGTAAGGGAAATGAGGACCTCATAGGGTCGTGTATCAACTTCTCGATGTACTGCAATGCTTTGGAATGAAGTGTATCTATAGCTGATGGATGGTGGTGGTATAGTGTAATTGGAAGTCTGATATCTACATGAACATGGAGTCAGACGTGGTTCAGATGTTGTGTTAAATGAATCCCTAAAAAACTAGGAATCCACTGACTTAGGGTATGACAAGGAACATGAAGACATCATCAAAACTCTATGAGATGCATTGATGAGTAGAGAGGGAGAGAGAATCTTAGGAGAAGAGGGGAATGCAAAACTATTTGGAGTCTAGTCCATCACAGACTCAAGGATGAAGACCTTCAGATGACCGTCCCAACTGAGGGTCCCTGTGTAAGGTGGATCTGGAGTGGGGGCATGACTCGAAAAGCTTAGGATATCTAGAAAACAAAAAGTGTGACAACCATTAAATTGGATAGATCAAAGTTCGGTTGATGTTGTATGTGCATATCTAAGTATTATCTTCTTTAATCCAATTGGGATAGTTAACATTATCCAAATAAGTTGAAATTTGACACCCATACAAGTCAGGACCTAAAAGATTCTAATTATTTAATCATATTTATTTTTTAGAGACCCAACTGCTCGTTCTTGCATATTTAATATAAAAATTCATTTAATTAATTAGAATTAACAAAAAATATTTTAGGCCCATAACTTGAGGATGGAAACTTACTATCACGTCAATCTTTAATTTGTTTGGCTAAAACATGCACAATAATTAGGTTAGTTTCATTATCGACCCTTATGTAGGACTTATTCATCACTTAGGGCTAAGTTTAATCAAAATGAGTATAATCGTTTCTTACTTCATTGGAACATGATTTAATCATGATGTTAGGGTCTCATCATCACATTTGGGTTTAGTCAAAGTATCCAACTATGAAAATCAAAATTTGGGTTTCAAACCAGGGCTTCCATGCATTGGGATCTAAGATTTGATTTTTATTAGTGAAGTATTTTCTGTTAAGATTCCAACCTTGTGTTACTCTAAATTTGGGATGTTCCAATTCTACTTACCTTATAAAAGTTTCATCCTCAAAATTTTCATAGTACTATCCACCTTAGGGTTTTACTTATACTATGCATACTAGCTCTCTAATAATATCTTAAAGTCTCAATAGAACATTTAAGATATGACCTACTAATGCTTGACATGATTACATGATAACTTGAATAACTTGGCAAGACTTCATATTATATTGGGTTTTTCAATGAGTTGATATAGTCACTCTCCTAAATGCACCCACAATGCTTATGAGGATGGTTAACAGTCACATAACATGATTGAGAGGACTATATCAACATAACATGACTTCTTAATCTTAAATGATTTTCATAATTTCAGTAATTCATTAGCATGGTAGTGATACATGATGTTCAGTTTGAACACATAATCATAAAATAGTACAAAATATTCCTTATTAGCATGTGCATGATTTTCTAACTTACACGTGTCAAGTTATCTACCCTTCTTATGTATGCTTGGTTTTTCGATGTATCTGATTAGGTTTAGGTGACTATATGTCTTAAACTTTTAATGTTGACTCTTGTTCTCTTTGTTTCCTTTAGATACATGTCATTTGATTATATATTTCGAGGTGACATGTCTTATCACACTTATCTTAGCACCTCCCTCGTGTACATGTCCCATACCACTTGCACTTGAAAGGACAAGACAAGCATGATTGTGTACATAACATTCTCTCTAAAAAACTACATGAGCCTGTGTCCCATACCACAAACACATGGGAAAAATAGAGAGCATGCTATATACAATTCTAGAGTTTCCATAAAAGTCCAAAGTGTCTAGGCACATAACCTAAATCCATATATAAACTTATGTCTCATGTCTAGACCTCTATTTTGGTTTCCAATATCTTTTACTTAATTCTTCTATACCTAGGGCTAGACCATATGAATCGGATTATTGCATGGTTGTTATCTACTTATTTGCTTTGATACCATTAATGTAACACCCCCTTCAAGCATACATGTATCAATAGAAGCAACTCCCATGTTTTCCATAACACATGGGACTTTATCTCAAAGGGATGTCACAAGAATAGTAAGCATTGTTGATCAAAAAAAGAATAGTAAGCATTGTAATTAAAGTAAACAAGCACCACAAGTTAACACTAATATCGATTTATACATTGTTCAAAGGAAAATCTAGTACATTTGAGTTCTTATGTATATCGTCTAACATCTAAACATGACTTGGAACATTGGAAGAAACACTAATCTAAATGATTGGATCTTCTAGGTAGATGGCACCCCATAAGGATAAACTAAAAACCATGAACTGTTCCTTAAGATGATCTTCATATGGATCTATCCTTCAAGTTTATCTATACATGTGGACATCACGCCCCTAGCCATGCATGTAATAAAAACCACATTAGAGTAAGCATCCTTGAGCATGTTTATATAATGACTTGGCAATAAAGAACAACATGAAATTAATTAAGAAATAAAATTCACTTCACATATTATGATTTGAGTGGTTGATTATAATGTCCTCTACTCTTATGCACCAACTATGCACATAAGGCATGTAGGCTCAACTAATGTTCCACTTAAACTCTTGATTTGCACCTGATTGCCATTATTAATGCTCCAATTGAGCTCATGATTTGCACAAAAGTGCCATTATGCTCCATTTGAACTCGTGATTTGCACATAAGTTCCACTATGTTCCATTTGAACTCATAAGGCATGAGGGCTCAACATTAACACGATGAGGACAAAATAATACAAACCACTACATAATTCATCATTAACTTGAAATAATTTACTTGAATTGATTCCTCATGAACTACATAAATTCTTGAAGTAGTACTGAAGCATACAAATCAATTAATAACTTTAGGGGATCTTTAATGCAATAAAGATTTAACTTGAAGTACACAACTATGCATATAATTCATCTAACTAATCATAGTAAATTATACGGAAACTAAAACCAATATATAATACTCAAATTTCTTGGACCCACTTACCTCTCTCTTAGAGAACATCTTAGTTATTCTTTTTAATTTGATGAAACTCTAATCATGTTCTTGGGTTGGTTGAACCCTAGTTATCTTTTTTCTAGGGTGTCATAGTTCTTGTCTAAAATCGGTAAAATTTGAGTCAAATTAGGTTTTGAATCCTAGTCCATCATCTAGATCTCAAAAAATCTTTTCAGAAACATATTTACACTTATATTTCTGACCCTTGGATGAATTACTATGAATCTATGAAGTATAGACCAATAGAAAATTGTAGAACATCCATGCATGCCATGCTTTATCCATTAGTGTCGATGGGCCTTGTATAGCTGGCCCAATCAACTTCGTCTGCTTGGTCTCATTAGCCTAAGAAAAACATGTGACCAAAGACCAGGGAACATAGTGCAAAAATACTTGACTACCCTTGTCTCACGTGACTATATGAAAAATAATATGAGGGTAAAATTGGAAACTAGTACACCAAAATCTTCTTCGATGAATCGGAAAATGCAAAACTAGGATGGGCTATTGAAGCTCCCAAGATCCCAGAAAGGGACCTTGCGCACCCCCACCCAGGTCGCCCATGGAGATCTACTGCGCAAGGTCATGGCAGACCTACTGAGCCATCAAAGAGGCTCTCTAATGTTCTGGCATGGTATCTCATATCGCCACCATGAAAGGGAAGAGGAGAAATTGGGGATATGCAGTGAGACTTTGATGAAGCTTGCGCAAAACACTAAACATGAACAAAACATACTACTACTCAAGTTCGGAATCAACCCTCAAAGTCATTTGGAGTAGAGCATGAGAAGATTGACTCTAGAACCACTAAATAAAACTCTGATGTATTTCTATGCAACCGAAGCATGAAAAAGGAGGAAAACATCACCTACGTCTTGGGGCTTGAGTTGAAGGCTGCAAAAGCTTCAATGTGATGAATGAATATGTTGTTCTTCCTTGCTAAACTAGCCTCTGATGTTAATTGGAAAAGGGATAGGGATAAGCTTCTCAGGGAGGAAGATCAAGTTGGGGGAAAGGGTCTTTAGGGAAATGAGGGCCTCGTAGGACCGACTATCAACTTCTTGATGTGTTGAGGTTCTTCAAGATGAATCATATATATAGTTGATATATGGTGGTGGGATGGTGAAAATGGAAGTTCGAGTTCTACAAGAACATGGAGTCATATGTGGCTCGGATGTTGTGCTAAATGAATCCCTAACAAACTAGAGATCCCCCGACTCGGGGTATGACAAGGAACACAAAGATGACATCAAAATTCCATGAGATGCAGTTATTGGATGAGTAGAGAGGGAGATAGAATCAAAGGTGAAGAGGGGAATGCAAAACTATTTGGAGTGCAGTCCATCGTGGAAGAAGACGCTCAAATGACCATCGCATCCCAATCTGTTGGTACATGTGTAAGACAAATATGGAATGGGGAATGATTAAATAAAAGTTAGTATATCTATAAAACAAAAACTATGACAACCATCAAATCGAATAGAATAAAATCATGTTTGTATTGTATGTGCATATCTAAGTATTATCCTCTTTAATTCAATTGGGATCATAAACACTATCCAAATAAGTTGAAATTTGACACTCATACAAGTTAGGACCCAAAGATTCTAATTATTTAATTAGATTTTATTTTGAGAGCCCCAACTGCCCATTCTTTCATATTTAAGATAAACCTTCATTTAATTACTTATAATTATTTGGAAAAAATTAGGCCCATAACTTGAGTATAGCAACTTACTATCATGTTAATCTCTAATTTGTTTGACCGAAACATGCACAATAATTAGGTCAGTTCATTATTGACCCTTATGTAGGACTAAATCATCAATTAGTTCTAAGTTTTATCAAAGTGAGTTATGGTCATTTCTTGTTTCATTGCAACATGATTTATTCATTATACTAGGGTCTTGATAATGGGGTTTTATCAAAGCATCTAGTTATGAAAATTAAAATTTGGATTTTAGATTAGGGCTTTCTTGCATCAAGATCCAAGATATTTTTATTAGTGAAGGATTTTCTATTAAGATACTAACCTTACTTTACTCAAAATTTGGGATGTTTTTAGAAAGCCAATAGAAAAGTAAGAATGTTACATGATTAGATCAAGAAACTAGACTGATGGCCATAGATCATCTCATCAAGAACTCCAACTCTAGCATGCATTCACAGAACCCACAATTTTCAACCCTAATGAACCTTCATTTGTCTCTCAAAGATCTTGTCAGTCTCCTTAAAACACAACTAATGATCCAACAAAGAATAAAAGGAGAGAAGGAATGGAGGTATTTATAGGTGTTGTTTCAGTCCCTTTGTCGGGCAGGGATCCTATCGACCCTAGATCTCATCAGTTGCTAGAGCAAGCAACATGTTTGTCAACCTGGACTTGTCGCTCCAAAGTTGTTGGTCAAAGTTGGGTCATCACTCATGAAAACTCATTAGTGTCAGTTCAAAAATCTCATTGATCGATGCTACAACAAGCCGTACACATAAACATCATTGACTCTGAAGCTTGTTGGTAAACTAAACTCATCAACCAACGAGCTCGTTGAGCACTAAAGACCCATCAGCTTAATGACAGTAAAACTCCTTCGATCACCTAGACAACAATCTCATCGGGCACTGAAGTCCCATCAACCTCAAGGCTTGTCAGGCACCGAGGATCCGTTGGACCAATGATCCAACAAGATTCCATCGAATGGTGAAAATACAACTCTAATACTAAACAAATCAAAAATTTGCAATCTTGTGAAAAGTTCAAAAGCATCCAAATGAGTAGTAAATTTGTAAGATTATTAAGGTCATTATGAAGCTACTCAAGCAAGTGTTAAAATTTTATTTACACTCCTTGAAAATGGTATTATACACAACATCATAGGCTAGTATTACATCAAAATTCAAGATGAAATATCACATTAGGCATCCAATTAAGCCAATTAATTATATTTGAAAATTAATAAAGGTTAGGATCCTTACAACCATAAACCCATAACAAGGAATTCACCCAAAAAATCCTAAGAAAATAAGGAATGGTACTTCTTACACATATGTTCCTCTATCTCCCATGTGGCTTCCTCTACCCCCACGATAATGCCATAATACCTTAACTAAGGTTACATCCTTCTTCCTAATCTTTTGCACTCGCCTATCTAAGATCAACACTAAACCCTCAAAATAGGTAAATTCCACCTCCACTAGCTTTATCACTTGTAGTATATCTGAGTGGCACTTCCTCAACATCAAAACATAGAATTAGGGATGAGCATCGGGTCGGGCCGGCCCGATCCGACTCACGACCCAGCCCGCATAACCCGATCCAGACCTGAACCCGGTTTATAATATGGGTGGTCCGGGCCTAAAATTTAAACTCATATTTTATTTGGACCAGGTACGGTCGAAGGTAAACCCAGGCCCAAAAACTTGAATACCCAGATTAGATTTTATGTACATTATAGATGTATACATCTGTCTTTGTCCTGAAAGAAAAGCATACAGATTTCTTGATGCAATATGTAGTATGTATCCAACCAATGGAAACATGGATAATTTGTAATCAATCAACATGATTAGTGAATTGATACTAGTAAGATAACTATCATTGACATGGATAGGCGTACTTGATTTTATTGTTTTGGATCTCACTCTATCCACGTGTAGGGGACAAATGATCTTTTGCTCGGTGCATAGTAGATTATGCTTTTTTTTCTCATATGCCCACATGTAGGAGACAAATGATCGTTTACCCTTCCAAAACCCATTATATTGTATATACATATAGGATGAGAAGCAAAAAGCCACAACATTGTAGATTCCACTTATTTTTAAACATGTATGCGAAAATGATTTGTTGCTCTTTCAATATCCATTCATTATTGTAGTGGATCACACAACTAAGATGTACATATTTTGGCTACATTTATCATAAAATATATATTCTTTTGAAGGTTGATCACAAAATACATATCATACTAGTTTAGTTTTCATGTTAGCAAGCTGGATCTAGCAAACTTTGGTATGCTCATTCGATGTTATATGGGCAAACCCGAATCTGGCCTGAAACCCAACATTCTTATATGGACCGGGTATGGGCTAACATTTTTCATTTTTATCCGGGCCTGACCCTAGCCTGTGGTCCACTTTAAAATGTGGGTTTGGGTTTGGGACAGACAAAACCCGATATAACCCGGCCTGATGCTCATCCCTACATAGAACACATTATGCAACCTATGTAGCTCTGGTGGTAACTCCAATGTGTACGCCACCTTCCTTACTTGAGCTAAGATAGGGTAAGGTCCCATAAACCTAGTAACAAACTTACCCTTCTTCTAGAACCTCAAAACACCCTTCCAAGAGGAAACCTTGAGATACACATGGTCTCTAACTTAGAACTCCAACGGTCTATGATGGTTTTCTATATAAGACTTTTGTGCATCTTGTTTTTCCTTCAACTATTGCTAAAGCACCTTGATCTTCTCTGTAGTCTGTTGTACTAGCTCAGGACCCAACAATTGGTATTCTCCTACCTTGTATCAACAAAGAGGTGACCTAAAACGTCTACCATACAAAGCATCATGTGGTGTCATGTCTATACTCCTATGGTAACTGATGTTGTAGCAAACTCAATCAGACTCAGGTAAATATCCCAACTTCCAAGAAACTAAAGAACACATGTTGTCAATGGGTCTTTCTAATATCGATATGGTCCCTTTTTACTGACCATCTATCTGTGGGTGGAAGGTTGTACTTGTAACAAACCAAAACCTAGCCTTTTGACCTTGATCATATGGTTGGAGGATAGTCAACTTGGTTCTTTGGGTTTAGCGATATGAACATTAGTAGCTTAATCAAAATCCTAACATGTTAATGCATGAATAAAACACCCTAATATAACCTAATATTCTCACATTTAGTATTAGGTTATTAATGGACACATAAAATGTATTACATGAGATAAACGGAAATTTCATAATAAATTCATACAAAATAATCTTACATAATTCCTTTAGTGATAATATGAAAATAAAGAACATAATTGGATGGATAATTGGTTAATGGTGAAATAATATTATAATGGGATAAAATCAATTAAAGAATAAGTAATTGGATAAGAATAACTTCAGATTCATTTTCTTTAAGTTCAAGTTTACTTGAATGATAAGTTTCACCAATGTAGGGTAATAATAATAACATCTGTTTTATTTAGAAAAGAAAAGGTGATTTTCCTTCAAAATATGAAATAAAATACTTAATGACTCCAAAATTTGAAAATAATCTTCTTAATCTACACATTAAAATGCGCCTTTGGGTGAATTCCCACTCAATTTGGAGAATGGTTGATTAAAAGAGGAAATTAGGAGAGAGAAAGTGTGTAGAACCTTCAAAATGTTAAATAAAGGTACCAACAACTTCAACATGTGAAATTAAGAGTCAATTCATGTTCAATACACTTAATGTAACTTGTGGGTGAAGTTTCATCAAATTTGGATAATCCTAATGTCATTAATGTATGAGGAAAGAAAAAATAGTATTAATTTATTTAACATATCAAAAGTTTTCAAAAGTTAAATCTAATTGCATAATTATAATCTACATGCTTTAATTAGACTATGTACAAAATTTCACTTAATTTGGAATTCATTTGCACCCTGGAATGAAGAGAGAGAAAAAGGGCAATAATTTATTTCACACTTTAGTCGAATTCGATTTGGTATCATATTTATTGTCACGTGCCATCTGTGATTTTGGATTTAATCATGGACTATGTGATCCACAATCTAATGACTGCCAGGTTGTCTCCTACCTTTGGTAGGAGATCGAGTTCTATATGAACAATGACTCAATTTTTCCCTATCTCGCATCTCATTGGTTCCTCAACCATTTTATTCAATTTTTTTCACTAGATTTGTCATGTGAATCCAATCCTATTGATCTCTAGATGGGCCCCTAAATCCCTATATATCAGAAAACCCCAAACTCACCTTCTCCATCATTTTTCTCAAAACTATCATCACCATCTCCTATCCACACACGATTACATAGAAGCCACCACCAGTCTTTGACTTTCTCTCCTCCATCCCCAATTGAACTGTATACTCCTTGTGTTGCCAAAGAGGACTCCATGTTCACCGTCAGTCACCTCGTGATCCCCAGAGAAACTTTGCCCCATGCTTCCTCAATTCTGATCAAGGTAGCCATCTTCGCACCATAACCTCTCTATTCCACCACTCATATAGTCACGAGGTCAACCCAGCCTCTCCACCCTCGAGCCACCTTCTTGTTGCCGGTTGACTTCATCAATTGGGTTATTTGGTCATCCCCAAAACACAAAACTATTACATCACCTTTGTTTTGCCTCCCTGAAGCTCTGTGTGATCCTATTTTAATTTTTTTTTTTTGTATCGACATCTTCTAGTTCTTCATTAGTGTTTTGTTTCTTGGCTAAGGAGCTAGCCATGGTTGGTTGTTTCAACCCTTCATAGCTTGAGTGTGGGTTCCATGTGTTCGTGGCGATCTGGCGAAGATTTTTGGGATTTTTCCTGGGCATTTTGGAGCCTTACTCCCCTACTATCTGCTCGACCTAGAGCAGCTTTGTGAGCCATTGTGTGTTTACTGGGAAGGGATGAATCCCCTCTGTTGAAGCCCTCTTCTGCCCTTCCTGCTTCTTTCTATGTTTTGTTTTTCAAAATGGGGCAAAACTACCATTCAACCTTTTGTTTGGAGTTCTTTTCCACATATGTGATCTTGCTTAGTTGTTCGTGGGTCTGATTGAGTTGTCCACTTCCGATTGGACCAACTCAGCAAGTTGAGCACTGACTGGGTTTTGTTGTTGACTTGGATTTTCCTAATTTGCTATTTTTGAAAATTCATATCTAATTATTTAAATCTTAGAAAAATAAAATAAGATATGATCTCAAATTAGAAAAATATGATCTTCTAATGGTATTGGTTTTGTTGCCAAAATCTAATGTTTTATACAGGGTGTTTTTCAATGGATTAATCTAAGTAGATAATAACTTGCAAAATTTATAACTAATAATTTATTAGTCAGAAAATATAATAAAATATGTTTTGAACTTAGAAAAAGATAATCTAAAATATGGCATGGTTTTGACAACCTAATTCACTAATATTAAAAAGGCAATTTTTAGGGTTTTGAATAATTAATGTAAACATAACCCCAATTCTACATATATGCATCATAGGTGCTTTGAAGACATAGGCTTGGATCTAGGACTGACTTTGAACTATTTAGATTCTTGAGAAAGGTATGTTTTCATCCCATATTATTCTATATTGAGCAATCACCTATATTCTTCTTTCTCTTGGTCCTATGGACTTTTAGCCTACACCATGTCTTGTTCTTTTGGAAAATATGCTTCATGTGAAGTACCTTATCTTGTTATTGATCTTTTGATCATGTTAATTGATTTGACATCCTATTCGAATCTTTATTATTCTTTGTTCTTGATGGAACTCTATATGATGACATGTGATGTCTTTTGCCCACTTATGAGGTGGATGTATATGTTGGTCACTTTTTTGGTAACTACTTTATAATCTGACTATACTATCTATTTGCATGTACATTAAACATGTTATGTGATTCAATAGCACTAGAGTAATGTAATTGTATTGGTTTTGGGTTATGTGCCCTTTATGCTTTTGGGATGGAGGTTATGTGCTCCATACCTAGGTTTCAAATTTATGAGGTTTGGCCCACATTTTATATATTGGGAGTTTGGTTATGTGCCATTCTCTATCAGGTTTCAAGTTTATGAGGGTTCGCCGCCTTTGTATTTATATTTTTCTAGGGCTATGTTTATCTCACATGCATGCGGGATGATGATAATTGATTATGGGTTATGTGCCCTAATCTCATGATATGTTCTTATGTGGCACAACTTTATTGTTTATGTATAGCATGTAATTTCATTTGTTATCTCTTATTGCAAATCATTTGTAAGGAGTGGGATAGATTAGGGATCCACTCCCTACTAAAAATAAAAAGGCAACATCCACCAACAAAAAACTTTTTCTTGAAAGGGATGGAACCACATTTATTTAACATGATTGTATCATAACACAAAGTAGAAAACGAATTTAAATATGTATCTAACCATTGCAAAGTTTCTTATTGTACTAAACTTTCACCATGCAGGGTGACGTAAAGGAAAAACTAACTACATATATAGGACTAGATGAGGATCACCTAACAACTTCAAGTAAAGTCTCCCACGAAGACAACTACACTTGTTGTGGTCCAGGTCCTCCTAGATTTCCTTCTACATATCCTTCATGTCTCGTTCCACCAAACTCGAGTGGGTCCATCCAAAACATATGAAGCAAACCAAACCTTCTGGTGGGGAAGACATGCCATGCCATCAAAGGTCCTCTCTAAGGCTAGCACTCAATCATTAGCTTTGTCGACCATTTATATTTCACCTTCCCCCTTGGAGGAAGGTGGTTGCATCTTCATGAACTCTATGATTGAGAAATCCCTAAGCTTTCAGGCACAGACAGGTCTTTCATCTTCCCTGCCATGGTTGTAGCAAAAAGTTGGTGAAACATAGCCAACTCTTGCTCTGGAGAGATGACTACACCTGCACTAGCAGAAGTTGGGGTCTCCTGACTTACTGACGGTCCACTTTCAGTCAGAGGAGTAACTTGATTCACTGGTGTGGTAAAGGGTGGATCCATCCTTGGCATCCCAAACTTGGGGTTCTGGGGTGTCACGTAATTGTACTGGTTGTTAATAGTCGAGTTATCTCCTGCCATTAGGGTTTTTTCCTGCACAAGGTAAGGATACTAGGTATAAGCACCCTATAGAAAAAGGTAAACATCCTAAGGGAGAAAAGTTTGAAATAGTTAGATAACCGACTTTGATACCATGCTATAAGGAGTGGGATCCACTCCCTACTAAAAATAAAAAGGCAACATCTACCAACAAAAAACTTTTTCTTAAAAGGGATGAAACCAAATGTATTTAACATGATTGTATCATAACACAAAGTAGCACCGGAATTTAAAGATGTATCTAACCATTACAAAGCTTCTTATCATACTAAACTTTCACCACGCAGGGTGACATAAAGGAAAAACTAACTACATATTAAGAACTAGTTGAGGATCACCTAACAACTTCAAGCAAAGTCTCCCACGAAGACGGCTACACTTGTTGTGGTCCAGGTCCTCTTAGATTTCCTTCTCCCTGTCCAACACCTGAGGTTGGAAGCATACCCCACAAAAGGAAAAGAAAAGAGGATATCAGCAAAACGCTGGTATGAGCATGCTAAAAGGAAATCGAGCAATATATATTAGGAAAGAGGTACATCAAGTATAGATGGCTTCCCATGAAAAAGGTAAGAACTACCCAAATAGGTGTAAAAGGATAGAATCACCTTCATATGAGAAAAGAAATACTTGCCATAAAATTAATAACCAAAGTGGTGCCACAAAAATACACATAATATTTTTGGGCACAAAACCCTTAACAACCTGCATGTAGGTGAGATAAACATAGCACTAGAACAACATAAATAACAAAGGAAGCCAAGCCTCGTAAACTAGAAACCTGATAGGGATTGGCACATAACCAAACTCCCAATATAGATAAATGTTGGGCCAATCCTCATAAATTTGAAACTTGGGTATGGGGCACATAACCTCCATCCCAAAAATAAATAAGGACACATAACCCAAGAACCAATGCAAATTATATTACTCTAGGGCAATTGAGTCACACAACATGTTTAATAGGTAGACAAGTAAAAGGTATAGTCAGATTTTACAAATTAATCACCACATAAGTGATCATCATTATCACCCACCTCAAAGTGGGCATATAACAACAAATTGAGTCCCATAATGAACAAAGCATAATAAAGATTCCAAGAGAATGTTAAAGAAGATATTATGATCACAAAATCAGTAACAAATAGAGTACTTCACATGAAGCATAATTTTCAAAAGAAAAAGACAATGTGTATAGGCTAATGTTCATAGGACCAAGAGAATGATAAAGATAGGTTATTGCTCAATAAGAAGAATAGGAGATGCAAAACATACCTCTCATAGAGTACTAACAAAACAAGATTACTTCTAGATCCAAATCTATATTTCAAAAGCGTCTATATCATGTATGTGAAATTAGGGTTAGAAGTGCATTGATTATACAAAACCCTAAAGATCACCTTTTTATTATTAATGAATTAGGTTATCAAAACCATGCCATGTTTTAGGTTATATTTCTTTAAGTTCAAAACATATTTTATTATATTTTTTGACTTATATATATTTAGTTATGAAATTTACAAGTTATTACTATTTTAGATTAATCCATTAAAATCACCTCTTAATAACATTAGATTCAGGTGACAAAACCAATACCATTATAAATCTTATATTTTTCTAAAGCCAATGAGTATTTATTTGTAATTTTTGGACAACCAGAGCAAAAGATACGAATCTTATAAAATCGACCAATCATAATTCACCAAAAAGCCAAATAAGCAAAAGAAAATCCGCGTGAGAGAGAGAGTGGGGTTGGGATGACTTGGCCCAATAGGAATAGGTTGCGTCACCAGTCAACTTCTCAGTTGACCTTGTCCAAAGCAAAGGAAAACATGGCTAAAAGACCATTATGCCCCTTAGCGTGAAAACAAAGAAAGGAGAAAGAAGAGGGCATAGTGGGGATAACACAGGGGAGTATCTTCCCCTCCATCTTGCAGTGTCATGGCTGAGAGAAACTTGGCTGCCACTCAGTGGAATTGGGTGAATCCCCAATTTGCAATAGATCAACAAAATAACAGCATGGAGATGAAGAAGGGAATGCACTGAACTTACAGCGAAGATCAATCGAGATGCCATTTCCCCTAAAGCTTCACGAGTAGCGATGCAAGCTCATGATGAGAAACCTAATCGCTGACCAACAAAACAAGGATGAGCAATGCAATTAGAAGTAAATAAGAGATGGGTAAGGTGCGGCGAAGACGAGGGTATGGTCCCCTATATATAGGGTGGAGTCCTAGGGCGACACCACCTTGGCCGTGAGAGAGCTTGGAGTCCAACTTTGGGTATTTCCCAAAATGACAATGAAATCACACAACCAAAGGGTTAGCTAATGCAGAAACTTCTCATGAAGATGTGGGAGGAAAAATCAAAGAAAAAGATTGAGTATTGGCCAAGAAATTTGCGAATTACCAGTGCCTTTGCACTGTACTCGGCGGCACACTCCTACTCGAGGTAGGAGAGAACTTTTGCACCATTGGTCTTGATCTGTGATGGATCCTAGCCATCTGTTGGTACAAAAAAGGGAAAATAAAGTGTAAAATAGCACGTGATAGGTTAAATAGCAATCCTAATCAAATTCGACCAAAGTGTGCACATATTTATTTTCCTTTTTCTCTCTCCTCTTTTAAGGGTGTAAATGAATCCCAAATTAGATGAAATTCTGCACATAAGCTAATTTTGTTGTCTAGAATCCGAATATAAAATTATATTTGCCTTTTGATAAATTTTAATGTGTTAAATAAATCAATTATTATTTTCTCTTTCCTCCTTCATTAATGGTTATAAGATTATCCAAAATTGATGAAACTTCACCCACAAGTCATACTTAATGTGTTGGATATGAATTTGCCTTTAGTTTTACATTTTGGAGTTTTTGTGTACTTATTTAATATTTTGAAGGTTCTACACACTTTCTCTCTCCTAATTTCATTTTTTAATCAAATTTTCTCCAAATTGAATGAAATTTCACCCTAAAGCATATTTTAATATGTAGATTACAAATCTAAGATTATTTCCCACTTTTGGATTCATTTAATATTTTATTTAATATTTTTAAGGAAAAACACCCTTTTCTTTTCTAAATAAAATAGATATGGTTATTATAATCCTAAATTGGTTAAACTTGGCCTCCAAGCCAAAGAATATCCCAAGAAAATGAATATGAGGATATTCTTATCCAATAAATTTTCCTTTTAGTCCATTATCCATTATTTCTATTGTTTCTCTTATTAATAATTCAATATCTCATTAACTTGTTTTAAGCATCATTATTGATTCCTTTTTCTTTTCCTTGCACCATAAGGAAAAGGAATGATCTAGAATGAATCTACTCTATCATTATCTCATATAAGTTTATTTATTTCATATTTTGTAGAATTATAATTCATTATTCTCAATTATGGGCACCTTGTCTTTTTATGTACTTTATTACCTCATGTGACATATCTTATGTACCTATCATTGATTTTATGATTAATTTGAAGGTATTAGGTAATATTAATTTATATTCTACATTTTAGTGTGATTTATTCATGCATTAACATATTTTAAGTCACTACCCTCTACTAGATACTTATGTTGTATCATACATGTAAACCCTATGTGGGATATTAATATGTACTTTTGTAATTTTTTGGAAAGTTGATGATAGTCATGGTTTTTATTCAGCTGCTATACTTTAGTTGTTTTGAATAACATTAATAAGATTTGAAAATTTTACACCCACTCCATATCTTTTGGGTGTATTTGAGCTGGAGGTTTTATTCTTCAAAATTTCAGTAGAGAGGTGATTTCATTTCTTTGCAGTACTAAATCTCAGTTATGTCCCCAAGGTTGTATGTAGACATTTCCCAAAACTTGCTTGTAAATTGAGGACCTATGTCTGATACTGTAGTAACTGGTATTCCATGCAAAAAAATATCTCATCAATATAGATATGTGCAAACTTCTTTGCGGCCTAAGTGATCTTGACCAGGAAGAAGTGAGCTGACTTCGGCAACTGACCAATGATCACCTAAATGGAATCATGACCTTCAGTTGTCTTGGAAATACCAACCACAAATTCCATGGTTATGTGATCCTATTTCCACTTGGGAATAGGAAAAGTGTGTAATGTCACTACATGCTTCTAATGTTCTTCCTTGGCCAATTGAAAAACTAGACATTTTGATATAAACTCTGCCACATCTCATTTTATACTATGCCACCAATAAAATCATTAAGAGAATGGTACATCTTTGTGATGCAAGGATGCATAGCGTACATCGAGGAATGATCTTCCTCAAGTAGCATCTCCCTTAAACCTCTAGCATTAGAACCACTGACTAGTTGTGAAGAAACATTGTACCATCAATTATCATGGAAGCCATCATGCTTCCCACTACCAAACTTTGATGTGATGTTCTATATCATAGTATAATCCTTTTATGAATCTCGAATCTTTTGTGTCAATGTTGACTTCACTTGTAACTGTGCCAACAAACCTGCCAACATGCAAAATCTCCAATTGTACATTCATATGCCGAATGGATACCAACATGTCTCATTTGTGACACACCATGGAGTATGACTATTTTTATATGTAGGTGATGATGAAGGCAAAGATGAATTTCTACTCAATGCATCAACTACTACATTCACCTTTCCAGAATGATATTCTATAGTACAACCGTATTCCTTGATCAGCTCCATCTATCCCCTTTGCCTCATAGTCAATTCCTACTTTGAGAAGATGTACTACAAAATCGTGTGATCCGTGAAGATTCGACACTTGTCTCGATATATGTAGCACCTCCAAATCTTTGGGGCAAGAATCACATATTCTAACTCCATGTCATGAGTTGGGTATTTCTCTTTATTGGAAAATATGGTGACAGATAAGGCAATAAAAACAAAATTTTAAGTGCCACATTCCCCTTTAATAGACGATTACGTCAATAACTATGTAATGGAAAGGATGGTTTAGCGAGATCATACCAGGTCTTGGAGCAAGTCCATTGACTATACTCTTGCAATAGTCTACACCTTTATTCAAGTCACCCATGGACAGCGTCTGCAATAGCTCCCGATTGACCACCACAGACAACAGCCTAACATTGTCCTCTTAGTGGCATGAAACTACCTCCTCGCCTCTATAGTGGTCCACATGGACTGCCAGGAACTCTTTTCATTCTAGAAGAACTGACAAGAAGGAGTTGTCCATGCTCTCCCACAATTGTTCTCCCTTACTATCCCTCCCTTTATCAGGTAGGACTTGCTAGGGTTCTCTCGATTACCACAACTAGAGAAGACAATAACTGTTAGAGGCAATTGATGTGTTTGAGAAGCTCCCAATACCCCTTTATTTATAGGAGGGTCAGGGGTCAGGGTTCCCAATTTGAGTGGGAGTAGAAGGGATCAGAATCTCATGAATTTTCACAACCTACAAGCAGAAAAATGATCGATTCATAGGTGAACAGATCAATTCAACCATTGAACTGATCATTTCATCATGTTTCCCAATCGTAATTGTATAGGCTAGTAATACTTGATTAATGCACAACATGACGTCAACACTAATCCTTGATGCAATCAAATTGGTCCATTGAATCGAACAGTCCATCTCATAAACTAGTCATTTGGGGATGTGAGCCGATCGGTTCACTAGGTGAACAAGTGGTCTCATGCCCCAACTCAACCACTACTCAGCCAACTCATTTTCAATTGACCTGACACTCCAACCAGACAGTTCAACCCTTTAACCACTCAGTTCAAAATCTAGTTAGTCAATCATTCAACCATTGTTTATTTAAATTGAATACCTAACTCCTTAGTCATCAAGTTAAATATCATTCATAATCAAACTCCTATTCCAAGAGTATCCTATGGGTGTAACCCTATAGGTTCCAAATTGTGTTGGCAGTGAATGTCCATAACTAATTTATAACATCATAAGCAATGAGTGGTATCTAACAACACATCATTGATATCCAAGTAATTTGAAAATTTGGAAAACAACTTCAACATACAATCCTTGATTCGTGTTGCAGTGATTGTATAATATATTTATCACTGATATCTAGATTGAACTCGAGTCATGGATATGTCATCCTATCGGTGTTAAATCCATGTTTCTTGAACCAGAGCAGACTATCTGAGGTATATGTGACATCAATATCGTATATTAATTCACATGTGCATGCATGTGCTTTTCTTGGTCTCACTTAGCAAGTATCCAGAATATTAAACTTCCGTAGGAGGGGCAAATCCCATCTACATCACTCATAGTCATCCCTATGTGTCACAATGCACCTGAGTACCACCTTTATGCCAACCCTTATTCAAGGTAATGTTGGATGATGTCAAAGTACATCAAACGACATGTGATAAGTGTGATGACTTCAGATCTAAGAACCACAATCACCACCATCAGTATGAGAGATGACTATGAATATCAATTATGGTTTCCATGTGTCACCCTCATGGTGGATATGTCTGATACACTATTCTCCAACAAGTATCTGTGTGCTTGGTTTGATATCAAATATCATGACTGATGAGATTCTGTTATCAACCAACACACACTCTAGTATTATGTGTTATTCATGTCTATCAAACTTCCACAATAACATCTGACTACAGACATGATAAGAATGTATATACTCTTGACATCTGTATGATCTCATTGTTCATGTCATCAACTCGAAGACATACATCATTGAGTAATGTCATTATTTGGACGTTTGTAATGTTTCATGATTATCTCATAACTGATTAAAACAAAACAAATTGGATGATTGTCATTACTATTATTAGTCAAACCATTTACTAGATATGCAATCACAATCATCATTTGATTGGCTCTTTGGACATATATGCCATTACTCCTTATGTTTCTTAAGTTGTGAAGAAGCAAAAGAAATCACATTCTTATCCTGCATCAACACACATTCCAACCCATTCTTTAAGTCATCACTAGATAATTATATACCCTTTCTAGGATCTAGCAAAGCTAGCACTGGATCGCTCCACCTTCATAACACCTCTAGCCACTATTGACTCAATCTAGCTCATGTTGTTCCCTTTGTCTCTTGTGTGACACGACAACCTCACAGATCTAGTAGGACATGCCTAGAGGTAGATAGATTTCATTATCTACTGACTTAATAAGGTGATGAGTCGATCATTGATTATGAGACAACTACCTACCTAGAAGCTATTAGGAGACCAGAGTATGAGAAATGGCTTGAGGTCATGAGATCTGAGATGGAATTCATGTACACCAATAAGGTATGGACCTTAGTGGATCCACCTGAAGGGGTAAAACCCATAAGGTGCAAGTGGGTCTTCAAGAAGAAGACCAACGTGGATGGTAATGTACAAACTTACAAAGGTCAATTGATTGTAAAGGGTTTCAAATAAGTTCAAGGTGTTGGCCACGGAGAAACCTTTTCTCTAATTTCCATAGTTAAGTCCATTAGATACATATGAATGGAATGGTTAAGTCATTATAAAAATATGGACAAGGTATAACCTCTAGGTCAACATTCTCCCCCTTTTGACAATGACAAACCATTCCTCAACATATTGAAAAGGATATTGAAATTATACATTTGCCTTGTGAATTTAGGGTATTCAAGATTTGAACAATGTGAATTGCTCCCCCTCAATCTATGCTTACTTTATACTACATAGTTAGCCTATCTACATAAAGTAATAAAGCATGCATGTACTATATGGTCCTTTATCAAGTAACATGATAAACCATATAATGAACAAGAAAAGGATCACATGAGCAATAATAGCAATATGGTTGAGTTTTAAGACATTGAAATGCTCTCCCCCTTTTGACATTATCAAAAAGGTAGGGGGTAGAAGAGCATAGAAGCAGGTCTTCTCCAAACACAACCAATAGATATCCAAACATGCAATCTCAAAAACATACATCAAATAGAGATGAGAGAACCAAACAAGCTAAGTCATAATCAAAATATGGTGAAACATGGCACCAACTCATAAGATATAACAGATCAAAGAGTAAATGTGGACAGAGGATAGATTAAACTCAGAATGCAAGTTCTCATAAAAACAACTACACGTCAAAAGTGATGAAAGCTAAAGATAAAATAGTATAGCTCAGATCATGTGCCCAGATGTCTCTAATACAAAATAGCCTAGAAAGATATATATGATTAGCAAACTAGACTAAAAACTAGGAACATCTAGACATCTAAGTTATCATATCCACAACATCATCATCCTCGGTATCAGGCTCCTAGTCATCGTCTCCATCTGAAGGTGCAGTAGCATTACCTTCATCACTGGAGTCACCATCAGAACCACCAGAGCCATCACCATCGTCAGATGCATCACCATCATCCTCACCATCACTGACATCCTCATCAGCATCAACAGTCTCATCATCATCCTGGTTTGGCATCTCTTCATCAACAGAAGGTATGAAGTGATGATCGGGCCAATGAGCATTCTTCTCATCCCAAGTAATACCAAGAGCATAGAGCTCATTGGCCTGAGGGAAGGAAGGAGCAGAATCGCCAAGACTGGCAAGCAGAGTGGCTAAGGGGCCAGTAGGTAGAGGGAGGATGACTGGAGTAGGTCCACCAACAATAGAGGGTGTGTGAGCAGCAACGGAAGGCTCAGGTGCAGTGGAGGGGTAGGTCAGAAGTGATTGTATGCATAGGATACATAATCACTACCGGGGTATGGCTGGTAGGTGGGGTATATGTGTGTATAGGATAAGTTCATGTTAGACATGATTGAACATAAATCCTAGTATAGGTGCTCCTGGACCTGAAGGTTGTATGCATGTTGGTGTATCATATAACCCATGAGGGCTTCATTGGAAACACAAAATGAGGCACAACTAGGTCAGGTAGGCCAAGGAGGTGGAGGAGCATGTGTTGAGGTCGAGGTAGGTGTAGCTGAGGCAGAGGTAAAGGGTGAGGCATCAGGTGTGATGGAGGAAAGGATAGGCACAGATTTCTGGATAGTGGTCTCACTGATACACACTCCCTTCTAGGCGGGTCTGTATTGGAAGTCAGAGAAAAGTGATTTCTCATAAGCAAACTATAAAAGACCACATATCAAGGCAGGATAAGCAGGATGGGTGCCACGGGTATTCTTTCCAGAGTCAAAGCAAGTCATATGATGAAGGATGTATCTAGACCACTTGACTCTGACATTCTCTAAGATGTAGTACATTATCATTGCAGTGTTCTCTGTAATATTTGTTTGCTTTTTCTTGGGGTGGATGTTGCAGTTGACCACTAGGGCTAATATACACTTCTTGAGATCTAAGGAGGAGGAGGGTAGGGTGCTCTTCTTCTTACATGCAACCTCAGGTTTCTTCAAGTAACGATGGATGTCAAGAAAGGTGATATCGTATTGCTTGTAGAAACCTTTGGGGTCAAGCAGGTCAAAATACTCACCATAATCCTTACGCAAGGAGTCATTCTCATCGACACCTGACAAAAAGATGTTCAAAATATCCTTCGAGATTTGGAATTTCTTCCTGGCTATCATAGAAGTCAGGATAACTTGAGTATTCATAGGCGGTATAAGGGAGTCGTCATTCCAACACAAATTTGCGTAGAATTTATGAACGATTTTTGTTCTTGTCATGGAATTATGAAAGCGCTCACGCTCGACTCCCAAGGCGGATAGGTGATGAACTGAAAGCAACATCACCACTTGATTGATGATAGCTTGGCGCATAGGGTTATGCTCAAAAAGGGCTCTAAATGGAAAAGGACTCTGTGGAAGAAGATCCTTATACCAATTAACATCCTCATTTGAGATAAAGAAGGTCTCATAAAAAAGAATCAAGCGAGAGGATGAGGAGGATGGTGCACTTCTAGGGGCGGCTCTCTTCCTTCTATTTGAAGCCATGGAGGTGAAATGGAGAGGAAGAAGAGATCAGAAACACCAAACACACCACCAAAATGTTCACACACCTAGGTTAAGCTAGTGGGAAGGTCTCCCTAGGTCGGATTAGGGCTAGGTAAGGTAAGGAAAGGTCGAGGGTTGAGAGCTTAGGGCTTGAAAGAGTGGAATCAGTTAACTTTTCTGTAGTTGAGAGGGAGAATAGTCAGTCGAACCCAACTTAAGTTAGCTTCAGCCCACCAATCGGTTGGGTTCTGTGAAGTAGAAACTTGACCAATTGATCCTTTTTAAACAAGCTCTCGGCCATGGATCGGTCGAGTTTGTCCTGTGAAAACTCGACTGATGATCAACTTGACCTAAAATCATCAAACTTGGTTTCTAGCCTTTAGAGTTCTAATTAAATTTATTTTTCAAGTCCATTATGTATGTTGAACATACTTAGGCACATATCACTCGTCATTGGGTACTATTTTGTGATAAAAACATGTGTTTCAAAAAATACCCAAAAATAAGAGAAAAACAAGGCAAAATGAACATGAAAAACCGGTTTTAAGCAAATTATCAAGCAAAGATGATCAAGATAGATGCAAAATATATATGATAGATGACAACTAGCTAGAAGACATATCAGATTCATTCAAAGCAATTATAAGAAATTTTGATCTAATAAAGTGAAATTGCTCTCTACCTAGAGATTTAGTAAAAATGTTTGCCAATTGATTTTCTATGTCCACATGCGTGATATAAATATCATTCTTGGCAATGTGATCACAAAGAAAGTGATGGTGAACCTCTATATGTTTAGCTCTCCTATGCAATAAAGGATTGTAAGACAAGTTAATTGCGCTAGATAGGAGAATCATCAAAATGAATGTTAAAGTCTTGGAGAATTTGCTTCATCCATAGGACCTGGGCACAACAACTCCCGGCTACAATGCATTCAGTCTCGATGGTTGATAATGCCACAATGCTTTGTCTCTTGAAGAACCAAGACACCAAGCATGTACCTAGGAGGAAACAAGTGTCACTTGTGCACTTTCTATCAATCAAGCAGCCCGCATAATCGGCATCACTATAGGCAGTAAGAGTAAAGTCCTTTGACTTGGGATACCATAGACCAAAATTTAGAGTTTTGTCTAAGTACCTTAGAATCCTCTTAACAGCTATAAGATGTGATTTTTTAAGATTTGATTGAAATCTGGCACACAAGTCAACACTAAACATTATGCCAGGTCTAGAGGTAGTTAAGTAAAGTAAACTTCTAATCATACCTCTATAGAGCTTCTTATCTACCTTCTCACCTTCTTCATCTTTATCAAGCTTGGCGGTGTTTGACATGGGTGTGTCCATCGGCTTGGTATTCTCCATCTCAAAGTGCTTAAGTAGTTCATTGGTGTACTTGCCTTGGTTGATGAAGTTCCCATCTTTTGTTTGTTTGATTTGAAAGTCGAGGAAGAATGTGAGTTCACCCATCATACTCATCTGGAATTCACTCGGCATAAGATCACTGCATTCTTTGCAAAGATCAAGGTTAAATCTTTCAAAAATGATATCATCAACATATATTTTAATGATAAGAAAATTATTAGAAGTGTGTTTTAGAAACAAAGTAGAATCCACTTTGCCCATGATATAACCATGATCTAACAAAAAGTTCTTTCATTTCTCATACCAAGCCCTTGGTGCTTGTTTGAGTCCATAGAGAGCTTTTTGCAACAAATAAACATGGTTAGGTAGACTATCATGTTCAAAGCCCAGAGGTTGTGCAACATACACTTCCTCCTCAATTGTACCATTCAAAAACGCACTTTTAACATCCATTTGATACGAAAGAAAGTTTTTATGACTAGTAAAAGCAAGCAACATACGAATGGACTCAAGTCTAGCTACAGATGCATATGTCTCATCAAAGTCTATATTCTTATTGATTGTAGCCTTGAGCCACTAACCTTTCTTTGTTTCTTACCACTTTGTCACTTTCATCTAGCTTATTACGGTGGACCCATTCGGTGCCAATGATCTTTCTATCACTTGGTCTTGGGACAAGGGTCCAAACTTTATTCTTCTCAAATTGTTCTAGCTCCTCTTACATAGCTAGGATCCATTCTTCATCCCCAAGAGCTTCCTTGACATCTTTAGGCTCTAGTTGTGAGATGAAGGTGTTGTTGGCTTATTTTTTGTTGATTGCAACCCTCATCTTCACTCTTTCAAATGAATCACCTAAAATCAGCTCCCTTGGATGATTCTTTGCAAACTGGGGAGTTGGATCCTTCTTTTCATCATCTTTGTCTTCTTCTTGAGCAGCCACCTCTTTTCCCTTTTGGGTGATGTTGAGTTCTTTAAGGATAGGAATTGCTTCACCTGCAACATCGTCATTTGGAACAATATCTTTGGGAATAGAGGGGTTAGTCTCAATAAACTTTACATTAATAGATTCTTCTACTTTAGCTAGATCAACATTGAAAACTCTATAAGCCTTGCTAGTAGTGTTATAGACAAGAAAGAAAGCCTTATACGATTTTAGATCAAACTTGTCAAGAGAATCTTTCATATTCAAAACAAAACAAGGACATCTGAAAATATGGAAATACATGATAGAAGGCTCCCTACCACGCTATAGCTCATAGGGGGTTTTCTTAAGCGAAGGATGAGTAAAAACATTGTTTTACACAAAATAAGAGGTATTGATAGCTTCAGTCGAAAACTTCGTAGGAGTATCATACTCAAGAAACATGGTCCTAGACATCTCCTATAAAGACCTATTCTTCCTCTCTACAGCCCCATTTTTTTAGTTGTTCGAGGTGAAGAGAAGTTGTGTGCATAACCCGAATTCTTGACAAAAGTGCTCAAAAAGCTCATTTTCAAATTCTCCCCCATGGTCACTACGGATGAAAACAATCTGACAAAAAGCTTCATTTTCAACTCGTTTGTAAAAACTCAAGAAAACATCAAGCGTATCACTCTTTGAAACCAGAAAGAAGGTCCAAGTATATCTGGAGAAATCTTTGACAATAACAAGGCCATACTTGGAACCACGAAGCAATTATATTCTCATTGGTCCAAATAGATCAATATGAAGAAGCTCAAGAGCTCTCTTAGTGCTAAGGACTCCTTTAGATTTTAAGGAGGACTTGGTTTTCTTTTCTATGTATAAGGTTGTCATTCCTCATCCTTTTCAAAATCCAATTTAGGAAGTCCCTTGACTAAGTCCTTTTTGCTCAACTTCTTTAATTCATGCATATTTACATGACCAAGCCAGCGGTGCCAAAGAGAAATATCATTTGAGTTGACTACCAGACATCTACCAACCATAGGCTTAATAGAGTTAAGAACAATAATATAAAGATTACCACTTCTAGTTCCCTTATATATAACTTGGTAGGTGAGGGAATCTAGAATCAAGCATTCAAAAAAAGTAAATAGCACAAGGTAACCATTATTGCAAAGTTGACTAACACTTATTAAATTTTGATGTAAGCCATCCACAAAAAGAATATTTTTGATGCATAAGGATTCACCTACATCACCCTCACCTTTGACTTTACCTTTCTTGTTGTCCCCAAAGGTGTCGGATCCTCCTTTCTTCTTTGCAAATTTGTTGAAATGGCTTATGTCACCGGTCATGTTCTTTGTGCATCCACTATCAACAATACATCTATCTTTTTCCTGCAAGAAAGGAGAATGTCAGTTCCCAACTCAAACTTTGGGATTTGGAGTTAGCTTGAGGACCCATTTCATCTTTGGGTTAGCCACCTTAGGCTTGTAAGGACAATAAGTGGAATAATGATCATAACATTTGCAATGAGAACAAACTATAAAAGTCTTAGTGTCTAAAGACTCTCCTACAAATAAAGAGGTATTCTTGCTCTTTTTCTTACCTTTGGCCTTAGTCTTTCCCTTTAAGGCCCCCCTACAAATCCCAAACCACTAGTACCACTTTGTTTGGTACAATGGTCAAGGATTTCATTTAGGGAGTTCTTCCCTTTAAGGAATTTCTACATGGATGCTTTCAATCTATGGTAATCATCATTCAAAGAAATAATAGTATAATATAAACTAGATATGTCATCCCTACCATATACAAGATCATCCTCAAGACATAAAGCTTTAGTAAGATATGATTCCTTTTCAAGAGAGATAGAAGCAACATTAAAACTAGGCAACAAAGGTCTAGAAGATGGATCATTTACTTGAATAAGCAACCTAGCATTTTTAGATTTTAGCATTTGAATCTCTTTGAGATAGACATCTCTCTTCTCTATGAGCATCGATAAGCAACTTAAATTCAGAATTTTTAGTTTTAAGCAAATCAAGATCTTTAAGGCAATTTTGGTTCTCTTCCTTAAGATTCTCAATGTTCTTAAGGTAGATACTATTCTCAACTTCAACCTCATTGTATTGGAGTTCAAGATCAAGGTATTTCCCATGAAACTTATCAATACTATCAAGGTTGGTTTTCTCATTCAATTCTAAAATTTCAAGCTTAGCATAAAGATCATCAATAATTTTTCATAGCCATTTTCTTTTAGATTTACATTTAGCAAAAGATGAACGGGTAATAATAAGCATGTCAATAATAGCTTCTTTAGGCAATTCATGCAAGCTTACCTCACTTACCTCACCAATGTCTTCACTTGTAGAGTCCATGAGAGCAAGGTGGCACTCTCCATCTTCTTTGGAGCTAGAGCTGCTTGAAGATGAAGCTTCCCAAGCCGCATGAGCTATGTTGTTGTGCCTCTTATCCTTCTTGTCCTTCCTCTTATGCTTTATTTCCTTCTTGTAATCCTCTTCCTTCCTTGAGATGCTCTTATGGTGAGACTTTCTTGACTTTGAGCATTCACTCTTGTAGTGCCCCTTTTGACCACACTTGTAGCATCTCAGAGTAGAAGAGGAGGAGACTTGCTTTTCCTTGAAATGTTTTCCCTGGATGTAGTTAGATTCATGCTCACTAGGGCCTTTATCTTCACTAGCGGAGGAGGGAGAAGTCCGGCAAGCAAGTTGTTGTTGAAGGATGACAGCCTCCACTTGTTCTTTGAAAGCACTATCTTTGATCTTATTGGCCTCCTTCTCTTCTTGCTTGGCTTCTTCTTCTTGCTTGTCAAGTCTAGGCTCATGGGCTTGAAGATTTCTAATGAGTTCTTTAGTTGGAATGTCACCAAGGCTCCTCACTTCTTCAATAGAGGTGACATTTAACTCCCATCTCTTTGGAAAAGTTCTCAAGATCTTTGAGTTGATGACGCCTCTGTTAAAAGTGTTTCCAAATGCAGCCAACCCATTGATGATGACATTGAGTCTTGAATACATATTCACAATGCCTTCTTTCTTTCCCATCTTGAAGTTCTCTAGGAGGTTGTTCAACATGTAGATATTTGCCTCCTTGACTTTATTTGTGCCTTCATATGTGATGCACAGCTTGTCCCAAATCTCATAGGTGGTGTCCCATGATGAGATCTGGTTGAACTCTGTGGGGGTGTGGGCTGTGTAGAGAATGTTAATGGCCTTGGCATTGAGTTGAGCCTCCTTGAGAGAAGCTTCACTCCATGTTGCAATATCTCCATTTGGATCCTTGTAAGGTGTGACCATCACCTTCCACATATCAAAGCTCATCCCTTGAATGTAGAACTTCATCTACCTCTTCTAATAGAGGAAGTTTGTGTCGTCAAAGACCGAAGGACGCATGGAGAAGCCTCCATCTAGCTTGAGTGAATCAAGTAGGTTTTCACCCATATTCTCATCTTGTGGGAGATTGTTGGAGAAGATCCTTGACTCTGATACCACTTGTTGGATCTAAGGGCTCTAGAGGGGGGTGAATAGAGCTACAAAATTTCTCACAAAATAGAGTAGAGCTTCAAATTATATCAATTAGGAGAAATAGCTTAATGGCAATTTGAAGTCATATGTAACAAGCATAGTAAGGATAAGAGAGATTGATAGCAAGCACTTGACAAAGGGATGTATAATAGTTCTACACTTCAAACTAGAAGTGATTCAGTGCACTACCTAGAGAGGTCAACCTCTAGGACTTTACAAGTGATTTTCTTTATATTATCACCAAAGAGATTTATAGAAATAGACCACAAAATGACTTACCCATCCAACCATAAGGATATATCCACCTTACTAAGGAGCTTACCCACTTAGCTTGGATCTTCAGCCTTCACCAAGGTCTTACCCACTCAAGCTCAAGTCTTCGGCCTTGAAGGACTTTGCTTCCCTTCTTGGATCTTCAGCCTTTGCCTTCTCCTTCACTTGGAGAAGATCATCACCTCTTCAACAGCCTTGAAGAGGACCAGCTACAGCTCCTTCTTTACTCGATGGAGCTTGCTTCACTTTTTCTTCATGTAAGAAGGGAATAGGGAAGTAGTGGAAGATTGAGAGCTTTACATGTACAAAGGTGGAGCTCTCTTACAATAAGCCTAACTCACTCACAAATCATGAAATGAAGTGTAAACTAGGGAGAGAAAGGGGCTCAAGGAATAGTAGCACTCTCAACTATAGCAAGGACTTGAATGTAGTGAATGAGCAAACTTAGAATGAACTCCAAGGGGTCCTATTCATATCTGGGGGTGCTCCCTTGAGTTGGGGAACACTTAGGGCCAAAATATAGCTATTTTTGCACAAGGAAATGGATCTATTTTTGTCCAAACAAGTCACCAACAGTTATAATCACTTTTTCTGTGTTTTTCGTACAGTGCATTCGATCAAATTTCAATAAAGGTAACTTGACTGATTGACTAAAAGACAAACCTACTTTTCAAACTATCGGTCGAGTTTGTTCTGGGGAACTCGACCGATCAGCCAAAAGTGCATTTGGTCAGGAAGTCATTCGGTCGAGTTATGTGAGTGCATAACTCGATCGATGGCCATCTTCAAAAAATCAATCCAATATTGACCGATCAGCCGTCTCTGGTCGATTTTCTAATTTGTCTATAAAGTGATTAAAACTTGGTATTAAGTGTCCCACTTATTTTTCTCATCTTAGTGACAATTCATACCATCAATACAAGTGATTACAAAATTCTTCTAAGGTCATTTAAAGTGATTTCCTTATTAGAACACTTGCATTGCATTTGACTTGAACTTGGACAAGCAAGGGCTTGTGTAATTTGATCATTTTCATGTACCTAAAGCCTAAAATCAATCTAGAATACACATATTAGATATATAATAATGGAATGGTTAAGTCATTATCAAAATATGGAAAATGTATAACCTTTACGTCAACATGACAAACATCACCCGACGTAGGGATGTCGTCGGACTTGCTTCTGGACGAGGTATATCCCTACCCTCTCTTTCCAAATATGTTGATGTCAATGAGATCTTCTCATAAGATAAGTGGAGAAAATTTTATTGCTTCTGTTGCACCTCTCGCCTCCATAAAACCCAACACTTTCTTCATCTAGACACTTGGTCAGAGCAGTAAGAAGAAGTACAGTTATTAGTTTGACACTAGCTTATCCTAATTCTTAGATACTGGAGAAGAGCAGTCAAATATTGAGTTCATAAAATATGCATATCATTCAGATTATGTTCAACATCCATGTTATCTTCCTATATCTGATTGTCCATGCACACTAATATAACCTATGCTCATATACCATATCGTAGGGACCTCTCTTTTGATTAATATGAGTACCAATCATTATAAAAGAATCCTAAAACTAAATGTACATTAAGATACAAAACACTAGATTCTCAACAAATATGATTGAAACAATATACAAGGAACACATTTAGTTTTCTTCTTTTCCCTTAAAGCCTAAAAAACAATTCTAACATTATAAGATCTAGTAGTTTAGTTATCACAAATCATATCTGATTCCAGGAATAAAACTGAAATCTCATTACATGTATGCATTTAAGTTTACATTTGTAACGTGCACATGAAAGAAAGAAATAAAAATACAACCCATCCTGAGAAAGAGAGACTACATAGTTTATCTAGGAAAATTATTATATTTACATCTTTTTTATCACAACCTCTTGGAAAGATATATCAGACTCCTATAGGCCATGGTGAGTGGAAGTTTCCACTCGACTAAGTAACATGCATGACCCTCAGACTTAAGTATATCTAACTTAAAAGAAACTTACACATATTTATATCTCAAACTGATAACCTAGCATCTAGAACAAGAGGTTTATGATAATATTTTAACTAATATTAGAGGAATTATTTAGTTGACTTCTACCTTCTTAACAATCATTGAGAGCATATCTATTGATAAATCAACAATTAAAATTTATCTCAAAATTGCATTCTTATTGTCTGAGTAACATAGAAACATTCAAACATTTATTTATTTAACAATAATAACATATCAATGTGACCCCCAAAAATTTGAACCATTAACATGACATGCATTCCTGAAGCTAAAGACTACATAATACTCAAATATCAACCAAAGTCATATCATATGAAGAGTAGATATCAAATCATGCAATAGATGACAATGTTTAAGATCAAATTTTATACTAGGAAGATAATAATAAGACTGTTAGTTATCTTTAATAGTAGAATAATTGATTTCCACAAATAAGACAACTTATGCAAGTACAAAAAATCTACCAACAAACACTAATGTGAATTTAACAAACATTTATCTCATATTCTACACTAATTGTCATTTTTTATTCATTTACCTTGAAACTATTTGTCCCATACTTCACCAAGTATAAATTACCATGTCTAATTCCCATGTCAATGAATCTCCATCATTATATTAGAATTTTAGTTGACCACTCTAAGTAGCTACTACAACACTAAGGTGGGGATTTCATCCTCCTACCATCAATTCCTCGTCTAGGATACATGAGATAGATATAAACAAAACTAAATATCACATATGAAAACATCACTCATGTTTTACAATTTACATTTCATCAAAGTCTATTCCTTAAGGACATAGACTTACATAACAAAACAATTATGGACAAAATCACACGATCTGACTCGTTGCTATATCTTAGTAGTCTAACCTTCAAGGGCTCAATCCACACTTTGCAATACTTCTCATAATCTCTAATCACTACAAGGAGATCCACTTAATTTTCCTAGAATCGACCTCTAGGGAAACCGATACTATTTAAGATAGATATCTAGATGAATTTGTCATTCTACTGATTATGTAATCCTATTACTCATGGAAAAGGGGTTCAATTTTATCATTTATCATGTGTGTGCATTCTCACACATATTGAATGACATGAATAAGATTATGATTAATAAGAAAGACAATCATTATTGAAGGAAACACAACAATCAATAATTTACAAAATTGAAGGAACCACTATATCTAGACTTACTCCTTGGTAGACCATGTAGACATATCGCATGCAAAGCAGATACTGCTATATCTCTAAATCTGAAAAAAGTAGTTTGATCCAATATTCGACGGATATCATATGTTAACATCTGGATATGACCCGAACCAATAATACTGAAATTTTGAAGAAAAAAAACCAATCTGAACCGAAAATCATACATTTAATGTTAATAGATATATTATATGTAGAAATTATTAATATTACATTAAATATATATACTAAAATGTCTATGTTTTTAGATTTTCATATATAAATAATATGTCTAATAATAAATCTATGTATTTGTCAAATTCGGATTTTTTTGGAGTGGATACAACAATACCCAATATCCAATCCAAAACTTTTGGACCCAAAATTCGACATTTCAAATCTGACCCCAAATTAGTTAAAATTTCATATTCTAATCCAGATCGAACATGCAGATTTCAGATATCTATTTACATGTCTACTCCTTGTCCATCCATCCCTAGTCAAACTCCAAATTTACAATAGCTGTATTTCTTCTTCTTTTTTATTTCATTTAATGTGTGTCAGTTAGGAACTCGCCATCGTGTATTTTTAATGACCCAAACTACTAGAATATCTTTTAAAAATCTTTGAATTAATTCATAGTGATGAGTAGGGCTGTACATTTCTCGGTCTAGACCGACGGACCAGAATGGTTATTCGGTCTGGTCCGTTCCGGTCTTGGACCGACTTGAGTTTCGGTCCGGTCCTCGGTCCTTAATTTCTCCTAATTCCGGTCCTTGGTCCGATCTGGACCGGTTAGATCGAATAATATATTAAAACTTCTTATACATGTTAAATAAATCTAATATTTATAAAGGGTATACATGCTAATTAAATCTAATATTTATAGTTGTTACCAAATTCAAATGGTGTTTTATAAGTTCTATATCATAGTTGTTTTATATTTATAGTCAAGAGTATATGAATATAAGTTATCCGATCCGGTCCATACCTTTTCTGGTCCAGTTTAGGACCGGACCGGTTCTTATTCAGTTCGGTCCTCAGTCCATATATTTTTTGTTAACCGGGTCTTGATCCAGTCCGGTCTGAGTGTGGATCGATGTACATCTCTAGTGATGAGGACTACAAGTTATAATGGTTTCAAATATTTTCTTCTACATATGATTTTTCCAAGATGACTTGATTTTATCTTATTCAAATTGTGATGAGGTTCCACCACTTATTCACATGTTTATAAAATAAACTTGGTTTAGTTTCCATTCTTGTTAAGATTCTTCGTACCGATAATGCCCTTAAATACACCCAAAGGGCAATTTTGTCCTTTTACATGATGTGGAAATGATTCAACAACACTCATACACCTACTCTCCACATCTATATGCTATTGCTAAGCATAAAATTTTCACCTTCTTGACATCACATGTTCTCTTACCATTCATGTGAATGTTTCTAAACATTTTTGTTGGATGCAATTCTCACGACATGTTTTTTTAAAATCAATCCTCAACCGTCCTCGATTCTAAAACACCAAAGTCTTTTTTTCATCCTCTATTCACAAACCACGTCATTTCCGTTGCTGGCTTGGGTTTTTGGATGTGTTGTCTTTGTCCTAGACATTTTTGTTGGATGCAATTCTCACGACATATTTTTTTAATCAATCCTCAACCGTCCTCGATTCGAAAACACCAAAGTCCTTTTTTTATCCTCTATTCACAAACCACGTCATTTCCATTGCCGGCTTGGGTTTTTGGATGTGTTGTCTTTGTCCATAATTGTGTCCAAAGGTTGACAAACAATCTCCCCGAGGTATAAAATGGTGTTTCTCGAATACCTTTTTTCTCAAAAAAAAAATACATGCGCATTCTCCCCCAGTTAGGATGCGTTCTTATCTCTGTAGAAGTCACCTTTCATAAGGATGAGTTTTTCTTCTCTTCATCGTTATCAATTTCAAATCATATTGATGCAATGATCTCATTGCTTAATCCCTTCCCCCACACTCATCACGTTCACCAAAAGACTATCACCGACCCATGAAAATTGGATGTCCAATAGCACCTCCACCATCATCTTATGTTCCAGACCAATCCAATCTACCGTGGGCACTTCACAAAGGTATATGTTCTTGCACCTTCAAACATCCCATCTCTAACAATTATTGTGTAGTAGGCCTTTCTACTAATACTTCTACCTTTTTTATATCTATGGATACAAATTATATTTGCAAACATTCTGGATGGAAGTGCCATGATGGGGGAAATGCAAACTTTATGAGAAAATCACACAGAGGACATGGTTGACTCTCTATCAGACAAGAACATTGTTGGCTATCGGTTGGATGTTCTTCATCAAACATCACTCTCATGGTACTATCAAGCAACTAAAGGCAAGGATAGTTGCCAAAGTTTTTACTCAAATATCTAATGTGAATTATTTTGAAACATTATCTCCAAGACAAGGATTGCCTTTGTTGACATCCTAATTTCCTTAAAAACCCATTTTGAATGCCCTCTCTTCCTGTTGAATATTAAGAATGTCTTTCTTTTCAACAAACTCATGCAGAAGTATATTTGCACAAACCTCCCAATTGAAGGGGGGTCTTCTTACAAAGTATGCAATCGTTTGTGCTCATTATATGGACTTCAACAATCCATGAGAGCCTAGTTCAATAAAATAAGCATGGTCCTTAACAAACTGGGTTTTCAAACATTGGCTACTAACTTTCACTTTTCACTTTGAGATCATTCAAATTTCACATTTTTCTTATCTATGTCGATGACATCGTGATCACTACTAGTGACAAAATAGGCATCTCCAAGCTGAAACAAACTTTACAGACACATTTTCACACAAAGGACTTGGGCAGACTGCAATGCTTTCTCCAAATAGAAGTTCTTCATTCAGCCACACAAATCAGCTAGTCCTAGAGACATACTTTAAGAGACTAGGATGAAAGATGATAAACCCACCTCTACTCTGATGGATTATCACATGAAGGTTGCACATGAGGGGGAGCTCTTCGAAGAACCGAGAAAATATTAATGAGTCGTTAGAAAACTAATCTAATTAACAATTACTCAATCTAACATAATATATTTGTTAGGGTAGTCAATCAATATATGACTACGCTAATTCAGGATCACTTGTGTAGCATCCAACACATCACACTATCGCAAGACTGCTTCACCAAGAGGACTATTCTACAAACATCCTGAGGAAAAGACCATTACTATCCCAAGATACGTAGATACATATTGGGCAAACGATGCTCAAGATCTACATCTAATTTTCGCATTATATTAGAAAATCATCCAATAGTCTATAATAGTAAAAAACAAGTTGTGGTGACTCACTCCATTGAAGTACAATATCGAGCCACGACCAGTACGTGCTATGATCTACAATGCTTCAACCTATTTCAAATGAGTTTGAAATTCCTATTCAAACTATATCTCATTTCTTTTGTGACTACCAGACTGCTATCCACATTGCTAATAATCTAGTATTCCATGAGTGTGCATTGCTATTTTTTATACAACCTGGTTAAAGCTAAAAAAAATATTGTTCCTCACATACAGACATTTGATCAAGTTGTTGATATCCTAAACAAACTACTTCCTCCTACCTTGTCTCAATATATGTGTGAAGTTGGGACTGCACAACTTTTACTCTCCAACGTGAAGAGTGTTAGTTATTAGTGGTTAGAAATCACTCAATAATCTAGAGTAGTTAAACACAAGTTGTGATGACTCGCTCCAACACTAAGGTACAATATCAGGCCACAACCCATACATGTTATGATCTACAATGGCTTCATCCTATATTAAATGAGTTAAGATTCCCATTCAAATTCCATCCCTTCTATGTGAAAAACCAGACTGCTGTCCACATTGTTAATAATCTAGTATTCCATGAGCATGGATTGCTATTTTTATACAACCTGGTTAAAACTAAAAACATTATTATTCCTCACATTCTGACTGTCGATCAAGTTGTTGATATGCTAAACAAACTACTTCCTCCTACCTTGTCTCCATATATGTGTACAGTTGGGACTGTACAACGTTCACTGTCCAACTTAAGGAGTGTTGGTAAGAGTGGTTATATTTCTTGATATATTGCAAATACACTTAAGCGAAGATTCATCTACCCACTTAAGTATACCCATGAACTCCAATAGGTAGGATACCCAATCTCTCATTGTAAACCTCTTAAGACTACAGATATTCCATTTACAGGATGCGATCTTCAGAATACCTTTATTCCATGTGGGTGGCATTATTGGAAGCGTGTGACGGTCAACTATACACCACGATGACTATTTAAGAAAACTAATGTAGAAGAGGTGGAGCTCAGCTTTCAAACTAGCTGGATGATAAGTAAGAAAAGCACGACAAGAACAAACTACATGACTTGCAAGTGCCCTCAAAGTAGGGGCGACTTGAAAATTATATCTATTACTAAGTAATCTAACCTCCTCTTCACTGATACTAAGATTTCATATAATCACCTTAACTGATGTTTCTTGAGGCTAAATACCCATAATCATATACCGAGACACAAAGGACACAATGTGGATATGGTGAATTTCCAACCCCCGCCCTCATTTAAGGTGGTTAGAAAAGCTTACAGCCAATATGAAAATAGCTCACAAGTTATAGCCCAAACAAATATCACAACTGATCCTAAACACACTATAAATGTCATAAGTTTTGAAATCCTATAAAAGATACAGTCAAATCAACCCTTGCGAAATAAAAGTTTGGCTTTAATTATGTTGTAAGAACTGATTCTATATTACGTAAGGTTCATGGAATATCTAGATGCAAGTAAAATTGTAACAACTTTATAAAGCACAGACAATACAACGAGCTAAAGGCTAATCAATAGATAAAGACATTCTGACTAGATACATATGCCATCTTGTATCTAGTCGCCCTCACGACGATTACACAACTATGAGTGAAAAGCACAATGAAACAAGCACAGAAGGTTATACAAAGGCATCCGACATGATTTTTTATTTACGATATTGGCAAGGTGTTCGAATAATTATAAATCTTGGAAAAATTCCAGTGACAAAGTGAAAGCAATGAAAGAGTAATTGACTTACTGGCTTTATGTTTGTCGCATAGGAACTGTGCTGAGATACAACTCAAATTTTTAAGACTGTTAAAATACACAGCCAAAAAGAACAAAGAAGTTATTAACGAAGAGACTATGTAGACAATGTTGCTCGTGAAGAGTTTTTGAAAATAAGAAGCTATGGTAGCCGATATTGCCTATGAAGAGTTTCTGGGAACAATTCAAAAGTATATTGGAAGAAATAAATACAAAAGTAAACGTAATATATTGAAACAGATTGAATCTCCATCCAGATGTAATCAAATAGCTGCCACAGAAAGCTCCATACTCAGTTGTTTCTAACAAAATAATTGAGTCAGCAGGACGTCAGCACACACAAATATAAACCATTCATGTGTGAAATAACATTGAAACTAATATCAGCCACAAAAAGTTGTCCAGTAACATTCAGATAAGCAGCTTCAGAATTTTAGACGTCTCAGTACTTCAGGAGGCTCCTTCTTTCCATCCGTTTGTACACTAAGGCCACAACTGGAAAACTTGATGGCTATACTGTAGCATCCCATATAGATGGCTATCATATGGGCATGGTGGCTGTAATAGTTCACCACTTTAGCCATTTGATGAAGGGTATACCCATCCCTGAGGCAAACACGCACATTAAGGAGTTTGCATTTTTAGTTTTTGCTGGTTCCAACAAACAAACCCAAATTAATCTGGATGGATAGAAAAGAAAAACAAATACCTAAAGCAATTTTTGCACGGTTATCTTCTGCTCTTTTCTTCTGCTGCTGAACTCTAGCGTGACTGGTCTCCAGTCTCGTTAGAAAATAAGTTTGAACGGATGTCCGTATACCAAACGTGTATCTACCTGACGAAGAAATGTTCCTCCGGACAAAAAACTTGTATTTACCTGATGCACTCGAAATGTCCCTGGGATTCATCAGGAGAAAGAAAATTTAGTGAACGTTCTGCTTTTTAAATTTGGCCTTGTGTACCCATTTGGTAGAAACAGAATAACCAAGCTTCCTTTTAGAGATCAAAGGAGGAAAAAAAAAGATATAGACCCTAAAAGTCGAATCATATTCCTTAAGCAGTTTGCATGTGAGTTGCATGATTCACCCATAGCCCCCACCCTTGTATTGGGAGGGGAGGATTGCTACGTCGGCGTTGTTATAGTTGCCGACTTGGAAGGAATATTTGCAACATTCCAATTTAGCAAGTCTCGGGCTAGACGCATTAATGAAAACATACCTAACAGATTTCAATATGATTTGGCTACATTTCCATGTGCCATAGAGACAAAATGGTCATAAGGGAGCTACTTATGAGTTGGAAGTTAAAGCAACTGACGTTTCGGGTACTACAATTCTTCTAATTTACCTTTTTTTCTGAGTCGAGACTTCTCCAGAAAGATGCCACTGCCTCCCAGGTGAGAACTTATCCCGGGTTTCATTTTTTTGTTCACTGCAGTAAAAGAAACGATTTGGATTATGGACCCCTTCAGTGGAGTCAAAAAAGGAATGAATGGTCATATGCGAAAGAGTAAAAACTTGAAGTACAGCCCTGCAAAGGCAAACGTCTAACTAAAAAGCATATACATATATACCAACAAGGATAACAGCCATCATGGCTCTCAAGCTTCGTCTGGATACATAAGCCATAGTCATCTCAAGCTTCCTCAATACTCAATCAGACACCACTGCAAGTTCAACGCTATTTATGTACTACGTCTTGTTGCCCTACCTAGAGGTCATACCATCCTGTACCATATTATGTTTCCGTAAATTTGTCTTTAAGTCTATACATTGTGCTTGCAAACTATAATGACTTAGTTAATTCATTTCATCATTTAGTTTGACCTCAAAATCATCATCGACGTCCCCAGAGAAACTCAGCTTCCTTCAGTCGCACATTAACCCACACCCCCACACACATACCCAATAAGAAATATTATTGCATATTTGATTAGACCTACACTAGTAGATTGTTTTGGTAAATGTTATAACATAATTTTTCATTTGCGTATCCAAACGCTGGGTAGGCATGTGGAAACTTGCATCAAAATTTCTGTTTCTATGGCCACTAAAATAGGTCAGCTTCCTGCAATCACACATGCCCCGAACATACATAATATTAAATATTATTGCATATTTGAGTAGATCTACACTAGTAGATTGTTCTGTAAATTTCATTATAATTTGTTCATTTGGCAATCGAGACGCTAGGAACACATCTATTGAAATTTCAGTAGAAATTCATCAAAATATCTGTTTCAGTGGCACCGAAACAGCATGGAAATCGGACATTTTCTTCATTGAGTGATTTATTTAGCTGATTTGTTCTGATTCATGATCCTAAGGTTATGCATTATATATTATGTATGTTTGTATTAGTAGATCAATGTATGTTACTTATATGAATGTATGCTTATATCTAATCTTGTTTGTTCTTATGGTCTATATATGTATCTATTTGATTTTTGTATTTGACTTCTAGTTCTCAGCTCAGTTCACTATGTTAGTGTTGGTTTATTACAAATTTAATACTCTGCTATATCTATTATTATATATCGTTTATAATATATACTTCTATGTGTAAGTAACGTTAAAAAAACTATATAAAATGATTCATGGGTCACATGAATACTCCATATCTAGGAGTTATATACTTACACCATATTGTAAAGGAAAGATTAGTGTTTAACATGGGACATTTTCCAAAAAAAAAGGTCAGATATTATAAAGACTGGAAATTTTCAAACAAAAAGTCCAAGGCATATTAAGATTGCCCATTAGAGCATCTCTATTTGTCTCACTTTATATCTTGTTTCCTTTTCTCTCACAAGCGATTCTCCCTAATACCATGAAAGGAAGAAAGGAAAGGTGCTTTATTATTCCACTAACAAGCAATGCTTGAATACTTGGTGAGCGAGAAGAAGGATTATCAGAAGAAGAGTAAAAAATAAGAAGCAAAAGGGGAAAAACAAATAGTAGAAGATAATGAGAAGGCATGTGACCTACCTCCAGTAGCACGTCTATCTCCAACCTAAGTACCCTAGGGGTTAGAGGTTGTCTTTTCCCCAACACATGTCAATGATGAGTTTGAGTTGTGGATTCCTAGAGCGGGACTTTTAGTTGCTTTTGCAAAATATGCCTATCGAATATTCTGAAAGCGGGATAGCAATTTTGTAATGTGCTCAGCGCTTTAGTTGTAACTTGGCTTCTATTCTTCACAGTGTGTTAGTGCCTATCGTGACTTGTACCAAAGTATGGATGTTAAGTAACAACCTATGTGACAATCTGGCGGCTACTACATTGAGCTCTGCATTTATATAACGTGACATTACACAATTTGGACTAAAATCCAATATATCGTTGACCCTCAACATCCAAGTGCTTTTAGTCTAATAGTTCATATCAACATATTATGAAAAGAGAGGTTTTAGCAATGCTAAACAAAGCTATGGCCTCCTTTTTGCCACGAGACCCAATGCTTAAGTAGGTTTTTGTAAAACACAATGAGATTTGGATAGCTTAGGGTTGCACAATGTGTGCACCCTTATATTTATAGTAATGTGACAATTACAAAGAGGTCCAAATATAACGTAAAATAACAGAACAGAAATAACAGAACATATATATTAACACTCCCCCTCAAGTTGGAGCATAGATGTCAATCATGCCCAACTTGTCCACAAGTGTGCAGAAATGCTTCTTAGCCAGCAGCTTGGTGAAGATATCAGCAACCTGGTCTTCAGAGCGAGTAAAAGGAGTGCAGATTTTGCCAGTCAGGATAGACTCCCGAATGAAATGACAGTCAACCTCGATATGCTTGGTACGCTCATGATAAACAGGATTGTTTGCAATGAAGATAGCAGCTTTATTATCGCAGTGCATGGGTATAGCAGAAGAGAACTCAATCCCAAAGTCTTTTAGGAGAGAACACACCCACAAGAGCTCACATGCAGTATGGGCCATGGCCCTATATTCAGTTTCAGCACTAGATCTGGCAACCACATTTCGTTTCTTACTTCTCCATGTGACCAGATTACCTCCAACATAGGTACAATAGCCATAAGTGGATTTCCTGTCAATTTTGCTCCCTGCATAGTTAGCATCAGAATAACCCTCAAGAGAACAGTGTCCATTTTTCCTGTAGTGAAGCCCTTGCCAGGAGACTTCTTTAGATATCGCAGAATATGATAGAGTGTATCCCAGTGACACTGTCTGGGTTTATCTAAATACCTGCTAAGAAGACCCACAGCAGTAGCTATGTCAGCTCTAGTCACAGTCAGATATATCATTTTACCAATCAGCCTCCTGTATTTTTTATTATCAGCAAAGAGTGGAGAAGACTCATCATCCCAATTGACATTGGGATCCAGAGGAGTATCAGCAGGTCTAGCTCCAAGCATACCAGTCTCCTGCAGAAGATCTAAGACATATTTTCTCTGAGATAGCACAAGAGCATTAGAAGTTCTAGATACCTCTATGCCCAAAAAATACCGCAATTTACCCAAATATTTAGTAGCAAAGTGTTTGCAGAGATGGGCTTTAGTAGCCTGAATAGCAATAGAGTCGTTGCCAGAAAGTATAATATCATCCACATACACAATCAGAATCACAATATCGGCAGAAGTCTTCTTAGTAAAGACAGAATGATCCACCTAAGATCTCATAAAACCAAAGTCAATCAGAATATTGCTCAATTTATCAAACCAGGCACGAGGACTCTGTTTGAGCCCATAAATAGACTTCTTTAGTCTGCAGACTTTATGTGACTCCCCCTGAGTAACAAATCCGAGAGGTTGCTCCATATAGACCTCCTCTTGCAGATCTCCATATAAGAAAGCATTTTTAACATCAAGTTGTACTAGACGGCAGTCAAGATTAACAGCAACAAATAAGAGATGTGAAAAAGTTTCAAAGTAGTCAATACCATAGGTCTGTGTATAACCTTTAGCAACAAGATGTGCCTTCAGACGTTCTACAATACCATCTGGTTGATATTTAACAGCATACACCCACCTACAGCCTACAGGCTTACACTGAGGAGGTGGATCCACCAACTCCCAAGTTTGTCTGTCAGAAAGAGCAAGCATTTCTTCCTTCATAGAAGTCGTCCAAGCTGTACTTTGCAAGGCATCCTATACAGTCTTTGGGATGGCAACAACAGATAAAGCAGTGACAAAGTTGCTAACATGAACACTTAAATTATAAGTTGATACATAGTTAACAATATTGTGGATAGTGCAGGAACGAGTGCCCTTTCTAAGATCAATAGGCACATCAAGGTCAGAGATTACCTCAGGGGATGCAGAACCTTCTGGAGGAGAAGATTGCCTTGGTTGGGGGGGGGGGGGGGGGGGGGGGTCTTGTGCAGGTTGAGATCTGTTCCTGCGCTGATAAACAAGAAGAGGTGTTGGTTGTACAGAAGTAGTGGCATCAGAAACACAGGCACTAGTAATAGGCAGCGGAGAAGCAATAAGCTCAGACTGAAGACTATCTCCTTGAGTAGAGTAGTATGGTGTACCCTCAAAAAAGACAACATCGCTGCTAGTAAACCATCTTTTGGTAGTTGGGCTGTAGCATCTGTACCCTTTCTGTGTACGAGAATACCCCAAAAAAATACATTTTTCAGCACGTGGAGATAGTTTATCATGCATTGGGCCAAGCAACTTTACAAAGCATGTAGAGCCAAAAATGCAAGGGGGTACAGTAAATAAAGGTTTATCAGTATTCAAAATTTGCACAGGTATTTTATTTCCAATAACCGAAGAAGGCATTCGATTTATTAGAAAACAGGCAGTCAAGATGGCTTCTGGCCAGAATCCCTGAGGTACATTAGCATGCAACATAATAGTTTTGGCTGCCTCTAGTAAGTGTCTATTCTTTCTTTCTACTATACCATTCTGCCGAGGTGTGTATGCACACGAAGTCTGGTGGATAGTGCCAATGGATTTACAAAACAACTCAACATCTATCTGAACAAATTCAAGTAAATTATCCGTTCTAAAAATTTTAATAGGCATAGAGTATTGTGTTTTCATCTCAGCAAAAAAGAATTTAATAGTGGACAATACTTCATATCTACTTTTCAAAAGAAATAACCATGTGGCCCGAGAAAAATCATCAATGAACAGAATAAAATATTTGTTTCCCGATAGACTAGGGACATAACAAGGGCCCCATACATCAGCATGAACAAGATCAAAAACATTTTTACTAATATGAGAACGTTTAGGATAAACAGCCCTAGTCTGTTTGCCTAACTGACACGATTCACATTGAAACACATTTGTTCCTACATCAGGTACAATATGGTGCAATTTCTCAGAGGATGGGTGCCCAAGTCTGTAATGCCACTGTAGAGCAGATACTGACGAAGATATTGCAGAAGCCAGAGCCACATTGTCCACTTTCTTTAGATAGTCCAGGTAGTACAAGCCATCAGAGCCTTCATGCCCCCCACCAATCTTCATCCTCGTGCGAAGGTCCTGAAAAACACATGAACCAGGTACTAAAATCAGGCTACAGTTCAAACTTCGCAAAGTTTTGCTGACAGATAATAGATTCAACGGAAAACGAGGCACATATAGAGCAGATTTCAGCACAATATCAGACACAATGTTTCCAATCCCGAAAACGGTAGACTTGGAGCCATCAACAAGCATAACAGAGGAGTTAGTAGTCGGTCTAGATAAATTTCTGAACAATGACCGATTCCCAGAAATATGAGAAGATGCGCCCGAATCTATGACCCATTTCGTATTACCAGTAGTAGAGGATGGTGCAGAAAGGAAGGCAGTGTCACAACCAGAGTATGTCACAGCATGTGCTCCCGTGGTGGTGGCAGTAGATGACGAGCCAGTACGCTCTAGTAACAGGCGCTCGACCTCGGCACGAATGAAATCAGCAGTAGAAGTATCCGAGGCATCAGGCTGGGTAGACGTCTCATAAGATGTAGTAGCATCAGCGGCCGCATTGGCCCAAGCTGGTTTGCCGTATTTTTCCCAGCACTTGTCTTCAACATGATTAGACCGGCCACAGAAGTTGCAGAAGCGTTGGCCAGTCTGAGGACGAGCATCAGTAGTAGTAGGTCCAGAGGATGCTCCACAACCTGAAGAATTCCTTCCCCGGCCAGCACCAAGAGGAGGACGAGCATCGTGTGAGCGGCCGTGTCCACGGCCACGGCCACGACCAAACATCGCAGCAAAAGTAGTTGAATCTGTTGTATCAGTAGGAGTCTCAGATGACGATGCAGGCAAGAATCTGATCTCAGATGACGATGCAGTAGTAGTCTCTGAAAGGCAGTCTGTAGAGTAGGTAGCGGATCACTGGCAAGAATCTGATCTACCACCCCTGCATAGGAATTAGGTAGGCCACAAAGGAACTGGACTACTTGCAACTCCTGTCCCTGTCATTGCATAGTAGCCAAATCAGTAGACAAGGGATGGTAGGCTTCTGATTCCCCCCACAGTCCCTTGAAAGCAGAAAAGTAATCCATCAGATCGGATCCAGAGAAACGCAGGCGGCTAAGTTGTTTGTTGATATCAAACACCTTTTTGGGATTCTGACTGTGTGAATAAGTGTTGGCAAGTTGATCCCACGTCTGCTTCGCCGTTTGCAGGTATAATAAGGTGACGCTAATCTTGGTCTCACTACTATTCAGAATCCACGTCATGACTGTGGAGTCGTCTTTCACCCAATCATCATAGGCTTTCACATCCTTCGAATCGGCTGATTCAGAAGGCACCGGTGGTGGATCTCGCGTCAGGTGCGACATTTTCCCTTCTGATTTAACATATATCTGCATAGAGCACACCCAGTGCTGGTAGTTTCGCCCATCCAGCTTCACAGTTGTCACCTGGCGTCGCAGATCCTCATGAGTAGACACCATCATGAAGAAACAGATGCAGACGTACAGGTAGGTAGCAGCAGTCAGGCACAAGCAGTAGAAGGCTGCCTACGTCTCCAGGTAGGCAGCAGCAGGCACAGATCTACCGATCGAAAAGACCGCTTCACATAACGACTACGTCGGAGTGCAGCAAGGGACCCGGTGACTCAATTAGTCACACGGGCAGCAGGCAAAAAACGGATCCGGAGACGGTGATGCATGGGTTTTGAGTCACTTTTATAGGCTTATTTTATATCTGTTTTATGCATGTATTTGTCATTTTCTTGATTATATTTGCATAATTCATTATAGTTGGCCTGTAAACTCTTTTTGCATCAAATTATACTCCTTTTATCATATTTATATGATTTTATATAATCCCCGGACTTATACACATGTTTCGGCATTTTTTCAGACACTTTTGCATTGTCCAGAGTCGATACTATCGACCCTGGTGTCGATAGTATCGACATTTTATCATAAAGCAACCCCAAAACGCGATCTTGGAAGGAAAAACATGTATCATGGTCGATACTATCGACCTGGGGGTCGATACTATCGACAGCGTCGGGATCTGGCGATTTTCTGCACTAAAACGGAGCGTTTTAATCCGACGGTTGAGCTTTTTCAGAGCCGTAAAGTGGTTTTATGACCTAAGAAGAGCACGGCCGGCCCTAAGGGGATCTCATATTGTGTTGCACAACATCCAAGAAGGAGGGAGAGAGAAAGGAGACAAGAGACGAAGGTCGTCAACCGAGCGATCCGGGCACCTCCGACGGGCGATTTTGCTGTCGGAAGACTGCAAAACGCACGTTTCTCGAGGAGGATCTCCAGGAACACCTTTGTATCAGGGGTTACACGAGTTTGCTCTATATTTCCCATGTTTTTCTTCTCTACTCCTATGTATTTTCCATTGTCAACCATGCGGGGCTAATTCCCTTAATCTTTAGGACCGGGAGTAGCCCGGGGAAGCATTGTATGACGTTTTTATCATAGTAATTCATAATTTGTCTCCTAAATCTGTGGTATGCTTTTGTTTTCTCAATTATATTGTTATGCTTAATCACCATAATGATAATCTAATGTCTTTAATTACTTTGAAAGAAGAATTAACGGTTGAAAAGAGACGAAATTCACATTAATTAACAAATCCCTTGAACAAGGTGATGTACGGTTAATGGTGGAAACCCAGAGGTCGATTCTAATGCACCTAGTTTAGGGTATAGGTTACTACGACGGTGGAACCGACCTAGACTTAGGTAGTGAATTGTACCACGACAGTGGACAATTCTGACTACAGGCCACTACCCGGATTGAGAAATGAACTTGAGTAGCTATATGGAAATTCATACAATGAAAACCCGCGGTGAAACCGCAATCCTAAAGATCTTCATTTGAATTGATTAAACTAAACCCTTAATCGATTGCTCTGTTTTATTTTATTTTCTTTTATTTTACAACAACTCTCAAACTCTTTTAATCGGTTTAGCTGATCGCAACCAGTTAGTAGTAGTCTACTAAAATTCACGTTTCCCTGAGTTCGACTCGGGCCTCACAAGGCCTATATTACATTGATATGTATACTTGCGTTTGCATGCACGGTTTACGCGTGTCAGACAGCCTTAGACAGAAATCAAACCCGCGGGCAAACGAAGTCCAGAACCAGGCGGGAGAGACGACCCTGGCGGCTACGTGCCCCGGCGCAGCAGCGCGGCGCTGCACTGCCGCCGTCGGCCGGCCTACTACCGGCGGGAGGGGGGCAGAGGAGAAGAAAAGAGAGAGGAGAGAGAGAGAGAGAGGGAAGGGAGGGAGGGCACGTGCGGCGGTTGGATCTAGGCCTGTTCTGATACCATGTAAAACACAATGAGATTTGGAGAGCTTAGGGTTAAACAATGTGTGCACCCTTATATTTATAGTAATGTGACAATTTCAAAGAGGTCCAAATATAATGTAAAATAACAGAACAGAAATAACAGAACATATATATTAACAGTTTTAATATTCAACAGTGATTGATGTCTAGGTTCGCTCTGCAGCTAGACAAACGTGTTTCTCTAATTGACCGGCCAATTCAAAAAGGTTTCTGATTATATATTTAAATTATTTATTTGAATACCATATCACATAATCTTGTGAATGTGATTGTCATAATCATAATCTATGGAACATCATATATCTGCAAACACCACATGCAGAGTTTCAAAACGATGATATTCGTTTGATTCTTATCATAACATCTTGGTTTCCAATATGAAGGAATACGCATAATTTCATATCCAGAAGATTGGATGATAAAACACAACTACATAAATGACAAACCCGACAACTATAAGGTTCGATCATGAATTTCAACTTCAAAATAGTAGGAAGTATGAAACTTCCTGCAGCTAACTAAATTAATGCTTCTGAAACAAACCCAAAGTTTAATTATATCTAAAATGTCTAAAAAAAATTAACTAAGCATTAGCATTCAAAATATGGAAAAAACAGCTTGCACAAAGACAATAGATGGGATTTTAGATCATTGGCATTCATTTTAATTTGCTTAATATGAATGATTGTTCTGAATATCAGTATAAGTGACCTCATGTAACTTTTACAACTATCCACACCAGCTTTGCACAAATGGGACGTTAAGTGGCCTTGTGTACCCATTTGGCAGGAACAGAATAACCAAGCTTCCTTTTAGAGACGAAAGGAGAAAAAACAAAAGATATAGGCCCTGAAAGTCCAATCATATTCCTCAAGCAGTTTGTATGTGAGTCACATGATTCGCCTATATCCCTCACCCTTGTATTGGGAGGGGAAGGCTGCTACGTCAACGTTGTAATAGTTGCCGAGTTGGGAGGAATATTTGCACCATTTCAGTTTATCAAGTGTTGAGCTAGATGCATTATGAAAACATTCCTAACAGATTTCAAGATGATCTGGCTACATTGCCATGTGGCATAGAGACAAAATGGTCATATAAGAGCTATTTATAGATTATGGTCAACTGGAGAAGACCAAAGCTTGGTGAAATTCCATTTTTAGGAAAAATAAGTTATATGAAAATGGAAATTCAAAACTTTATCAGTTGATATATTGACTTATGAGTTGGAACTTAAGCAACTGATATTTTGAGTATTCCAATTCTTCTAGTTTACCTTTTTCTCTGAGTCGAGAATTCTCCAGAAAAATGCCACTGCCCCTCAGGTGAGAACTTAGCCTGGGTTTCATTTTTTTGTTCACTGCAGTAAATGAAACAAATCGGATTAAGGAGCCCTACAGTGGAGTCAATTAAGGGACGAATAGTCATATGCCAAAAAGTAAAAACTAGAAATATAGCCCTGCAAAGGCAAGCGTCTAACTAAAAAACATATACATATACGTGAGTATTTCCTTTAAATTCTTGCAGTACATGTTGCATTAAGGCCATGTTTGGTTTGTTGGAAGGGATTATGATGGTATGTAGTATAGAACACGACAACTATAAGATTAGATGATGAAAGACGACCACATAAATGACAAACCCGACAACTATAACTCTATAAGGTTAGGTCATGAATTTCAACTTCAAAATAGTAGGAAGTATGAAACTTCCTGCAGCTAACTAAATTAACACTTCTGGAACGAGCCCAATTTTTATTTAGATCCGAAATGTCTAACAATAATTACTAAGCATTAACATTCAGAATATGGGAAACACAGCTTGGAAAAAGACCATAGATGGGGTTTTAGGTCTTTGGCATTCATTTTAATCTGCTTAATATGAATAATTGTTCTGAATATCAGTCTAAGTGACCGCATGTAATTTGTACAACTATCTACACCCGCTTTGCATGAATGGGCCATTACGTGGCCTTGTGTACCCATTTGGCTGAAACAGAATAACCAAGCTCCTTTTAGAGATCAAAGGAGAATAAACAAAAGATATAGACCCTGAAAATCGAATCATGTACATATACGCGAGTATTTTTTTGTCAATTCTTGCAGTACAATTTGCATTAAGGCCCCGTTTGGTTTGTTGGAAGGGATTATGATGGTATGTAGTATAGAACAGGATGGCATGGCAAATGTAACAGATAGGATACTTGAGCCGGCATCCTACGTTCGAATGCACATGGGACAAGATTGCTATCTCTGCCTAAATATATTGTTGCTCTGTCACCTGCAGCTCACACTCAATTGACTTCATGGTGTGCTTCTTGGTAGTTGTCGATCGTTTCGGGAGAAATAGATGAAGAAAAGTTTAGGTTGATGTCGCACGGTGCACTTCACAGAATCTATGGACCTTATTTCATCCAGCTATTTAACGTATGATCTCGCGGGGTGTCGAAGACCAAAAAACGAATAAACAAAATGAGACATCAGATTAGAAGAAGATTGTTGTTGTCGTCATCCGGTTGGTGTTCGATCAGAGGCAGAAGAGAACGCTGACGTTCTACATATAACACCAGCATATAGTTGGGCACTCTGGCTTAGTTCATTATAGTCCACGAGCGGCAGCGATGCACTATCATGAGCCGGCCGATAGATTGTTACGTCCAGTAGTGGATGGAGCCGGAGACGAGGATTCTGCCGCAGCCATTGATGACCAGTCAGCTGATCCTCTGAACTGGTTGATCAGCTCTCGGAGCTCGACTGGTCCCTCCGGTCAAAATCCTTTGAACCTGTCATTTCAAGACTTCCAACTCAGCTGGGGTAGTGGCGTGTCTGCCGGTGACGAGTTCTAGCATGTGGCGATCGGGCGTTCACGACTTGGGGAGTGTCGGGTGGAGATATACCCCGCTAGTACCAGGGGTGGATGGGTGTGTGACTAGAAAGTCCAGCTCAGTTGGGACTTCCTCTACCGCGGGAGTGAAATCCAGGTTCCATTTTTGGGCAAACAAACGTAGGATTGTCATTATTAATGGGATTAGTTACCTATCCTACTCAGTATACTGCAAACCAAACAGGGCCTAAATACTTTTGTATGGTGAACTTTGCTACTAATTGAATTTAATAGATACGAACCAGCATAACGTTAGAAATTATTCTAGTTTACTATCCAGTGAGTCGAACGAATCAATTTGCGTATAGTTGTATGACATTTGCTATACATACATATATATAAACATACATACATACACTACTACGGCTGGCAATCTCAGACCCAACGTGATGGACGAAAATGCTCAATTGGTTCCAAACTAAGATTCAACGGATATGAACAAGCAGAATGTTAGAAATTATTCTAGTTTACTGTTCAGTGAGTCGAACAGAACAGATTGCATATAGTTGTATGAAATTTGCTATACATACATACATATATATACATATAGGATTGACAGTTTCAGACCTGACCTGATGGACCCGACCAACCCAACCCAAAATGACCTACACTAAACAAGAAAGTGCTCATTTGGTTCCAAACTAAAATTCAGCCATGTGGTGCATATTTTAGTTTGTAGGGACATGAATGACCCAAACCAAACCCATTCAACCCGACCTAAAATGACCCAAAATGAGTTTTTTTGTGATTTTCTTTCTTCAAATATATCTAATATGGATTATTCAACTAGCATATCATGTCTCATTATGTTTCAATATGTCAATTTTCTTATCTCTCTCTTCATTTTAAGTATATGTATTATACCACATTCCTCATTAAATATGAAGATAAAATTATTTCCATATGTAATATGCATTAAGGACTCCATCGATGAATGGTAGGCTCACCAAAGCAAGGTGCATTGCTCATCTTTTTTAAGTGTGAGGTGAACATGTGGGTCTGCCAAAGTATGACACATAATTTACTAGTATCACAAGTTAAGATTCAATTTAACTAGCCTAGATCATACTAGGAAAAGTGCACACCTAGACGGCAAGAAGCTCTTAGGTGCACCTTCACTAATTTTTCGCCTTGGAAAAATTACGTGGGTCCCAGTACATATTAATGAGTTTAATGATGCATTTTTATTCATAAAAATGTTCAATGAATATATTTTTACCTTGTTATGTGCCAAATATTATTTTCTTTTATAAATATACTCCAAAATCACATTTTTGGAATTTAACAATTCTATGTCTCGTTGCCTTCTATTCATTTTTTAGTTTTGAGGCCTATGTAAGATAATAATTACTTTGCTAAAGACCTACAACTAACTTAACAAGGTTATCAGACTCCAACCAAGTCGGGAACCGGCCCCTCTATCGGCTCGGTCCTCATTCAAGCTCAGAAGTGGTGTCTAACCATCATTAAAGTGGTGAACCGACCGGTTGAGCTAGCAAACCGGTCTAGTTTCATACCAACTAGTTGGTTCTCTCATCCAGCCATTACGTGCCTAGGTGTAGCTCAAATCAGGGAGATGGGGAAAACGCTCCCAACTTTCCCAACGCCTACTCTCCAGACTAGTCCTAGTCTCCTCCATAGTTGAATGGAGGTCCCTCGCCACCGAAATCCCGACGCAAACCATCAGAGTTGTTGCGACCGCACAAGTAGTTGTCTCTGGCTTGCTGTTGTTGTTGCTAATGTTGTGTCATCCGTGTTGCACGCTGCTTCCAGGTAACATCTTACTTTTCTTCTTCCTCCACTTTTCTTCTTCCACTCCAGGCGGCTAGGCCATTGTTCGTCCCCCTCACCGTTTTTCTTGTTGCGTTGAAATTAACACCTCATCCTCTCCCTCTTCATTCTACTCTCCCACCTCTTTTGTTTCCTCATTTTCTTCTGCTCCTCCCTTGGTTGGGCTCTTCTTCCTCTATTACCTTTGGTCCTTGCTTCTACTACTTCTATACCTCTCCCAATATCAGTCTTCCTCTACTCCCTGTCGTTAATGTCCTCTTCATCCTCTAATTCTTCCCTTTATTACTCATCTTTTCCTAGTTCAATGCATTACCTTCTTCCCGTACTCGTCTTCTTCCCATCATCTTCTTCTTCCGCTACTATGTCTACACCTTTTACTGCTCAAATGTTCTTCCTTAACCAGTCAATTTATTTTCTAAATTTCCCCTATCACCCTTGGGTGGTACAGCTATCCCGGTTGAGCTTCATGTTGGTCAACAAACATGAATGTACTGTTGCGGGTTTGTTTTACAGATTTGGCTACTGCTGCTTGGTTGTAATACGTTTTCTACTGATACACTAGTAAACTTCTCTACTCTCTTCTCTATTTACAATACACTAATATTGTCACATTCCTAGTATATCTGGCTATAAATATTTTATTCTGTTTATTGATGACTATTCTCGGGCTACATGGTTATTTCTGTTAAAAAATTGATCTGAAGTAGTGCCTACAATTAAATTCTTCTTTGCTGAGATTAAAACACAGTATTCGATGCCTATTAAAATTTTCAGAACTGATAATGCATTAGAATTTGTTCAAAGCTCTCCATTTCTCTTGTTGTTTTACATGGTATCAGAGCAGACACGTTAGTCGCCTCCTTCCCCTCCTCCCTCCTTCTCTACCCTAGCCACCACCCCCACCCCACGCGCCACGCGCCGGCCTGCTACCCGCGCGTCAGGGAGTCGCTGCCCGCCGCCTTCCGGTCGGCTCTCCGCCACCGTCGTGCTCCTTACCGGGGATCAGTGACGCGTCTTCGGTTGGTCGTTGCAAGATCTGGTTGATTTCTTCTTTCGTGCACGTGCTGGCCAATTGATGTTCTTCGGCGGATCGTTGGTTTGCTTCTGTCTAAGGAGTTGACGAGCTTCCGTGCTTCTCCCTTTCTACCTTCCCGTGTCGGCTCTTGAGCCGCCGGGTTCTTTGCTGCGTCTAGGCGTAGCTTTTATGTAGGTTGGTCCTTCTGTGGATCTCTGCTCTGTCTACTACCGTCTAGTTGGCGGATCTAGACAGTCTCCTACTGCTGTTGTTTTCTGCTTCTTGTTTGGACCCGACTCTCTGCTGCTCGGATGGCTTCTTCACATGAGGACTACCGCCGTCAGGTGACCACCGTGAAACTCGACGGCCGCAACTATCAACACTGGGTGTGTTCCATGGAGATTTTTGCAGAATCCCAGGGAAAGCACTCCCATCTGACTGAGAATCCGCCACCTTCCCCGCCTGCCACTGCCGAGTCCAAAGATAAAAAGATCTATGATGACTGGATCAAGGATGACTCTACTGTAATGACTTGGATTCTGAACAGTAGCGAGACTCGCATCAGTGTTACTCTCTTGCGCCTTCCGATGGCGAAAGAGATATGGGACCTGCTTGTGAGCACCTACTCTCACAGCAAGAATCTGAAGAAGGTATTTGATCTAAATAAACAGCTCGCTTGCCTACAGTTTACTGGATCGGACATTACAGACTATTTTTCTACATTTAAAGGTGTTTGGGCTGAACTTGAGACATTGCATCATTTGTCCACGGACTTGGCTACCATGCAGCGCCAGAGACAGGAACTTCAGGTGGTCCAGTTCCTTTGTGGTCTCCCTGACTCCTATGCTGGAGTGGTTGACCAGATCCTTGCCGGTGACCCACTGCCCACGTTGGAGAGTATGTTTCAGCACCTTCAACACCTGTCGGCCTCTTCTACTGACCTGTCTACTGATACAGCTGACCCCACTGCTCTTGCTGCCATGGGTGGCAGGGGTTGTGGTCGCGGTCGCGGCCACCCTCCTACTGCTCCTGGTCGGGGTCGAGGATCTTCTGGTCGCGGTACTTTTGGTCGTGGCTTGTCTACTGATTCAACTGCTGGAGTCGCTCCTCAACGGTACTGTGATTTCTGTAACCGTAACAATCATATTGAAGACAAATGTTGGAAGAAACACGGCACTCCTGCATGGGCCAACGCTGCTACGGAGGGTACTACTCCGGATGCTCCTACTGCCACTTCGACTGAAGCCACTGCTGAATTTATTCGCTCCGAGGTGGAGCGGTTGCTACAGGAGCTGACTGCTTCATCTTCATCGGCTGGGACTTCTGGTGCTTATGCAGCCACATACTCTGGTTGTGACTCTGCCTTTCTGAGTGCCTCTTCTTCTACTGGTAATACAAAATGGTTGATCGACTCTGGCGCCTCATCTCATATTTCTGGCAACCGTTCTCTTTTTTCTAATCTGCTTAAACCCCGCTCTAAATCTACTGTAATGCTTGCTGATGGGTCCAAGACTGCGGTCTCTGGCATTGGGGATGTCTTTGCCCGCATCCTTCTACATTCTGCTTTATATGTGCCGAATTTTCCTTTAAATTTGTTATCTATCAGCAAACTTGTTTGTGGCCTTAACTGCAGTCTGACATTTGCTCCGGGTGAATGTGTTTTTCAAGACCTTCGCATGAGGACGAAGATTGGTGGGGGGCATGAAGGACCAGATGGACTCTATTACCTGGATGATCTGCGACTGCTCAGCAATTCTGTTTCTGCTTTGGCTTTATCAGCATCCGTTTCTGCATTACAGTGGCATTTTCGACTTGGACACCCATCAGCAGCAAAGTTAAAACATGTGTTACCTGGTGGTCATATGCCTGTATTTAATTGTGAAGCTTGTCAATTGGGCAAGCAAACTAGATCTGTTTTCCCTAAAAAATCCCAGATTGCTAGTACTATTGTGTTTGATTTAGTACATGTTGATGTGTGGGGACCATGTCACATTCCTAGTATACCTGGCTATTATTTTATTTTGTTTATTGATGACTATTCTCGGGCTACATGGTTATTTTTGTTAAAAAACCGATTTGAAGTAGTGCCTACAATTAAATTCTTCTTTGCTGAGATTAAAACACAGTACTTCATGCCTATTAAAATTTTCAGAACTGATAATGCATTAGAATTTGTTCAAAGCTCTCCATTTCTCTGGTTGTTTTACAAATGTGATTGTTACATTTGATATATTAATTTTATATGATGTGTCTCTATCCTAGAATTTATTAAATTGATTGCTATGTTTAATTTTGTTTGGACAATTACATTATAGCGAACAATTGTGCCCTTATTCATATTTTATATGTATATTTTCCATGATTTTGATACATACTTATATTTTATGATATTATTTTGTGATGTCATGTTGACATCGCCGTTGAACCAATGAACCGAGAACCGAAGGCTTCATCGGTTCGTCCACCGATTCAGTTCTGACAACCATAATTATGACTCTAAACCTCTTTTTATAACTTTATTATTATGTACCCTTATGTTGTTTAAAATTGTTCTCTTCATGTATTTACAAAATTCATAATTATAAAATTGTGAAAGTCTTGGACCAAAGAGAAGCCCTACAGAAGCAAGTTAGTGTTTGTTATATAGGAAGAACATTTACATAATAGACCAATAAAGAAAACAATAAAGAAACAACTACATAAATAGCTTCTATTTTCTAATACTCCCCCTCAAGTTGGAGTGTACACATTGTGCATACCCAGCTTAGAACTCATATGGATAAAAGTTGAAGGTATAAGGAGCTTTATGAAGATATCTGCAACTTGTTATCCAACGCAAACATGAGTTTGGACCTTCTTGGAGAGCGCTAGATCACAAACAAAGTGGCAGTCCACCTCAATGTGCTTGGTCCTCTCATGGAACATAGGACCGCTAGCAATGTGAATAGCTGTCTGATTATCACACATGAGAGATTTGAGTTTCAACAGACACTCTCATTTCACACAATATGGACATAACCCACTATAGTTCACAACAAACAGGTGTCATTGCTCGATATTCAGCCTTTGTGTTGAACTATGCTGCCAAATTTTGTTTCTTGATCCTCCATCTCACTAAATGTGACCCGAGGAACACACAATGTCCTGAAATAGATTGTTTATCTCTAACATCACCTGCAGCATATCCAACAAGCTTCAAGGAAGTGGACGAGAGATCCATTCTTGTGAAATAAGTGAGACATTTCCCCGGCGCTCCTTTAATATATTGTAGATCTAGGAGACTGTAATCTAGTATGACACCTTGGATGCACTCACGAACTGGCCAACAACTCCCACTACATAGGAGATCGCAGGACGAGTAACCGTCAAATAGATTAGCTTACCCACAACTTGTGTGTACTTTGTTGGATCTGAAAAATCACTGTCATCAGAAATAACCTCCTTAGTATGATAATCCATTGGCGTGGAAACTGGTCTGCAATGTGTCATGCCTTTTCTCTACAAGAAGATCTAGAACGAATTTTCGCTCAGAAAGATTTGTCTTTCTTGAAATGCAGAATCACTATTCCCAGGGAATAACAAAAGTTGCTGAAATCTTTTGTCTCGAATTGCATTTGTGGCCACTCTGTGAGTTGTGAAATGCCAGTAAGATCATTGCATGTGATGACAATATCGTCCACATATACAAACAAAATAATAGTCAGGGATGGAAATTGACACACCCCAATCTCACACTGACCACTAATCACGAGATTAGGGCGCGACGGAGGGATTATCACATAAACAAATCACTGAGAACTTTTTCTATTTAAAACCTCGTAATGATATCCAGATTATTGTTGTAAACTAAAACATAATAAACTATTGCAGACGCATTTCAATTAAACTGGCTAGAGTAAGCAAACAGAGTTTACAACATGTAACATTTTTTTAACATAAAGTAAACATAACAGTTAATTTACATCTTTATACACATTCCACATACACACTCTCTCTCACCCACGCCATGTCCCAAGGATCGAGGGGAAAGGACTAAGAGACCTCTAACTAGACTAACTACAAATCTTTTAATAACTAGGCGTTAGGATGAAACGATCCTTCTGATTCCTGCTGTTGGCGATGACCTGAAAATGTTTTGAGTAGAGGTATGAGCCTACTCGCTCAGTGAATAGCCTTTCATTTAGCTATCACTAAACAACTCATCAGATTTATAAAATTTAAATAACATGAATACAGTACAAACAGGGCAGTTCTAATGACATAGCAGATTACAGAATATAGTCGCATTTCTATGCAACAACAGGTAATTTAAACCAATAAACAGATATAATGAATTGGCACAAAAGTTCGGATATATTAATTTACTGTGATCCTATATGATTACATAATTATTTTATTATGCCCCAAACATATGCAGCGCACTCTACATATGAAGATCTGTAGCGAACTACGATCCCACCGTACAAGACTTAGCGACACACCCGGGAAATGCTAAGTCTGACTGTCCGTCCTGGTCTGCACAGGACTCTCGGGCGCACAAGGGCCCCAGGCACACAAGGGCATGTCTGCACTAACTCCGAGTGCTCTGGACTCCTCCCACCTTGTAGTGCACAGTCGGAGGGTCTGGGTTACCACCGTGACACAAGCACGGATTAATGTTGAATAACCCCCATTTTTCTCCAGTGTCACCGTGACACAAGCACGTGTTGTTGTTGGACACTGTCTGTCTGCCCTCGTGCCACTGTGACACACGCACGGATTATTGTTGAACACGAGCCCGACCATCTAGGCACAAGGCTAGATCGATCGTTTCACCCCAAAGGTACAGACCGCGCAATGGGGTTCTACGGTGTTGGGGCACCTAAGTCTATTAACTGATTAACATATAACCATTTAAACAGGAAAATCACATTTACTGATTTCATATCAGATCACAATACACTGTCATTCTAAACTGACAGAGCAATATATTTTAAATCATTGTAATTTCTGAGAAATTCTCATACCATGCATTCAGACAAATTAGTAATGCATAAATAACCCAACTTATTTCAATTTGGCACATACATAGCGAATTTACGCAATTGAACATCTTATTGCACAAATTAAAGAAATTTGCTTCACATGTGAGAATCATACTCAACAATTATCAATTCTCTAAATTTCTCGAAAAACGTGCACATTAACCCAAATCCTGGTTTGTGCATCACTTAACTCAATTAAGAGTTAATTACATATCACAACACAATTTAATAACAATACTTGAGAATTTCTGGTAATAATTCAGAGAAATGTGCCATTTCATGTAAATATCAATTTACACATATTAACATCAAAAGATATATGCAATTAAGGTTTTATTGCATATTTTTATTTATTCATATCAACTTTGAAATCGTACATCTGATAATTTATCAGAAATCTTCATTGTCTGGGTTCATACCCAAATCATACCATTTTCAGACATGAATTTCTAATTTCAACATTCAAACAAGCAATTTAGGTTCCAATGAACCATATAAATCTACCGATTCAATCCACACTGATCAATTGCTAAATTTAATCATATAATAGCGTCTAGAAGCAATTTATGAAATAAAAAGACGGGCGACGCCAAACGCCACCCTACGCCTGATAACGCCTGTTATCAGCGTAATTCGCGCACAAAACAGAAAACATTCAAACGCCTGAGTTTATTAATGATAAATAAATGAAATTCTACTCACAGCGATTTGGACTGTCCGGATTCGTCCGGAGGTGCATCCAAGGCCTGATTCCGGGTGATTTTCTATTGTCTTCTACCTTGGGATTTTCACTGTTCACGGCTGTTTTGTACAGAACAAACCAACGCTTAACCCAGTTGACGGAAGAACCTTGATTACTGGTTGGAACTTTAACTAGGAGCTGTGAAATCTGCTGGAACCTCGAAATCGAAGCTCAAGAGAAGCCCCCTTGCTGTTGGGCGCGCCCAAGAAGCTTTCCTGGCTACTGCCGCAGCAGCAGGTTGGGTGTCGGACGGCTGCCCCAGTCCAAGCAGCAAAGAAGCATGTAGCTAGGCGGGTAGGGGAGGAAGAGAAGAAGAAGAGAGGAGCGAGAAAGGAAGAAGGAAGAGAGGAAGAAGAGAACTGCCGGATCGGAGCTCCTGCGCTCCAAGGAGTCGCGGCTCTACTGCGGCTCAATCACCCTGTGCGCCGCTTAAGCAAATAGCAAATAAACGGATAAGCAACAGAGAACAAAAGAAGACTTATAAAGAAAAAGTTTTGGACATTTTGCAATTTCGACCCTGGAATCGGAAAATATCATAACTTTTGACTCAAAAGTCCAAATCAGGTGATTTCTTTTGCATATTTTCAAGAATGAGGCCCACTACAAACCCAAGGCATAAAAACAAGCTAATTACACTGTTTTACTGATTCAAAATTCCAATTCCATCCAATTATTACTTTACTCAAATTAATCATCTTAATTATGCACTAATTGATCTTATGTGCTTAATTCAACTAAATCAAGTTAATGATTCACTAACTACCTCATAAGCACATATGTTAGCTCAAATAACTTTAATTAGGCTCAAATTATAAAGCTTACCAATAAACTTTGAAACGGGTCATAACAATCTCCCTCCCTTATAAGAATTTCGTCCCGAAATTCCTAAAAAAGAAAAGGAAACTTGTTACGCATCTCTGACTCAAGCTCCCACGTAGCTTCCTCTAGGTTATGATTCCTCCACAAAACTTTCACCAATGGTATCTCACGGTTCTTAAGCTTCTTGATCCTCTGATCAACTATCTGGATTGGTCCCTCAACATAGGACACATCTGATCTAAGCTGGGCAGGTTCTGGGTCAACTATCTTTTCCGTACCAGGGTAGCATTTCTTAAGCATAGACACATGAAACACATCAAGAAGATTAGCTAACTCAGATGGCAAATCCAACTTATAGGCTACAGGTCCAATCCTCTCAATGATAGGATATGGGCCCATAAACCTAGGAGTCAATTTGCCTCTCTTACCAAACCTCAACACTCCCTTCCACGGTGAAACTTTCAGATAAACCTCGTCACCGACCTCAAACTCAAGAGGTCGACGTCGTCTCTCTGCATAACTTTTCTGCCTGTCCTGAGCAGCTTTCAACTGCTCCCTGATCACAGATATCTTCTCTGTAGTCATATCGACTATCTCAGGTCCAAGAATTTCTTTCTCACCAACCTCATACCAACAATCTGGTGATCTACACTTCCTGCCATATAGAGCTTCATATGGGGCCATTCCAAGACTAGAATGGTAGCTGTTGTTATATGCAAACTCTATCAGGCTTAAGTGTTCTTCCCAGTTACCTCTGAACTGCAGAACGCATGCTCTCAGCATGTCTTCAAGGGTCTGAATGGTCCTCTCAGATTGACCATCTGTCTGCGGGTGAAACGCTGTACTAAACCTCAGCTTTGTGCCCAACGCACGATGTAACTGATTCCAGAATCTGGATGTAAACTTAGGATCTCTGTCAGAAATAATGGAAACTGGAATCCCATGTAATCTGATTACCTCATCCACATAAATCTTGGCCAGCTTTGGAACATCAAAGGTTGACTTGACAGGAAGAAAGTGAGCAGACTTAGTTAGTCTATCCACGATCACCCATATCGAGTCCGAACCCCTAGGCGTCCTGGGTAACCCTACCACAAAGTCCATCGTGATGTGTTCCCATTTCCATTCAGGTATAGGAAGCGACTGCAAGGTACCAGCAGGTTTCTGATGCTCAGCTTTAACCTGCTGACACACTCCACATCTAGCCACGTATTCAGCCACATCCTTCTTCATACCAGACCACCAGTACAGCTCTTTGAGGTTCCTGTACATCTTTGTGTTACCTGGATGCATAGCATACATAGAAGCATGCACTTCTTCAAGAATCCGTGCTTTCAGCTCACTGTTCCCAGGTACACACAACCTGTCATGAAGATATAACACACCATCGTCAGAAAACCTGAATTCTGACCTTTTACCTTCCGACATATCCTGCATAGTCTGCCTCAACTCATTATCACTCTGTTGCAATTCCTTAATCTGATCATAGAAAATAGGTTTGACTTGCATCTGAGCAATCAACCCACTCTGTCCAATCACATTCAAGTCTAAATTCAACTTTCGCATATCTACAAGCAAGTCCCTCTTGAAACATGCCATAGAAAATGCATCTACAGTTGAACTTGACTTTCTACTCAAGGCATCTGCTACAACATTCGCTTTACCAGGATGGTAATCGATTGTCACATCATAATCTTTAATTAGCTCAAGCCATCTGCGCTGTCTCAGATTCAAATCCTTCTGAGTAAAGATATACTTCAGGCTCTTATGATCCGTAAACACCTAGCATGTCTCACCATACAAATAGTGACGCCATGTCTTAAGAGCATGAACTATAGCAGCTAATTCGAGATCATGAGTAGGATAGTTCTCTTCATTCTTCTTAAGCTGTCTAGATGCATAAGCCACAACTTTGCCTTCCTGCATCAGCACACAGCCCAAACCTCTCCTGGAAGCATCGCAGAACACTGTATAACCTTTATCTGCCTCAGGCAACACTAACACTGGCGCTGTGGTCAACTTCCTCTTCAAAATCTGAAAACTCTTCTCGCAGTTATCAGACCAAACAAACGGTGCATTCTTCCTTGTCAGGCGTGTCAAAGGTGATGCTAACACACTAAAGTTATGTATAAACCTTCTGTAATAACCTGCTAATCCCAAGAAACTTCTGATCTCAGTAGGAGTCTTAGGCTGTTCCCACTGAAGCACAGAATCAACTTTCTTAGGATCGACGCTAACTCCATCTCTCGAGATAACATGTCCAAGAAATGCTACCTCAGCCAACCAGAACTCACACTTGCTAAATTTAGCATACAGTTGGTGTTGCCTCAACAACTGCAACACTACTCTCAGGTGTTGCTCATGTTGTACATCGTATCTGGAGTAGATCAGTATATCATCTATAAAGACTACAATAAACTGATCTAGGAATGGTTTAAAAATCCAATTCATCATATCCATAAAGGCTGCTGGGGCATTGGTCAGCCCAAACGACATGACCAAAAACTCATAATGTCCATACCTGGTTCTGAAAGCTGTTTTGGGAATATCTGAAGCCTTTATTCTGAGTTGATGATATCCAGATCTCAAATCTATCTTAGAGAAGATCGTCGCTCCACGCAACTGATCAAACAGATCGTCTATTATCGGCAATGGATACTTGTTCTTAATAGTGATCTTGTTCAATTGCTTGTAATCTATACAGAGACGCATGGTACCATCCTTTTTCTTAACAAACAGGACTGGAGCACCCCATGGTGAAGAACTGGGTCTAATGAAACCCTTATCCAGCAATTCCTGCAGCTGCACCTTGAGTTCCTTCAACTCTGCAGGTGCCATTCTATAGGCTGGCAGTGCTACTGGATGACTATCTGGATATACTTGAATCTCAAAATCCAGATCTCTAACAGGAGGTAAGCCTGGCAAATCCTCTGGAAAAACATCAGAAAACTCACGAACCACGGGCACATCATAAACACTGGTGGTGCTCTTCTCTGCTATAGTGTTAATCACATGAGCAAGGAACGCTTCACACCCTTTCTGTAGCATCTTATCAGCTACAACAGCTGATATTATGCACGTAGGCAGAACTTTCCTATCTCCAGTAAAGACACAAGAAAATTCACCTAGTTGAAAGGTAGCTTCCTTCTTCCAACAATCGAGTTGCACTCGATATGTCTCAAGACAATCCATACCCAAGATGACTTGAAAAGTATTGACATCCAAGGGTATGAGATTAGCAGCAAAGGTGTAACCTCCAAAAGATAATAAACATCCAGGACAGAACTCAATCAGAACCGTTGGTCCGCCTAGTGGAACCCTCAACACTAACTCATCTACTAACTCTTGAGATAACAAATTAAGTTCACCAACTAAAGAACGTCGTATAAAAGAGTGAGTAGCACCCGGATCTATCAAAACTGAAACTGGTATACTATTAAACAAAAACATTTCTCCTGTAACAACTTGTGAAGAAATTATACCTTCCTGAGGTGTCAAAGAGAAGAAACGTGCTGGAGCTCTCCCTCTGCCACGCTGTCCTCTCTGACCAATCCTGCCACTGGGCATTCCACCACCTCTAGAACCAGAAGCCACAGAAGAACTCAGTCCTTCAGCTGGAGGTTGTCTCTGAGCATCATAAAACTGGGGCTGAGAAGCCTGTGATGCTGTTGGTTGAAGTTGAGGGCAAAACTTCTTTATATGTCCTATCTGCCCACAGTGGTAACATTCTGTAAAATCTAAACCCCAACATTGCCCAGAGTGTACTCTTCCACAAGCATTACATACTCGCATCTCCTGCCTCAGTAGACCAGTCACAGAAGTAGATGATCCAGATGGCCGCCCACTAGATGCACAGCTCCATCTACCTGGGCTATGTCTCCCCCTGCCCCTAGAAGAAGAAACGTCCTTGGATCTCTGTTTACCGAAGCAGCTGAAGCCACGCCCAAATTTAGAAAAGAAACCTCTACCTCCACGTCTGTATCCACTACTGGACTGTCCTCTACTGAAATCTGCAGATCTCTTCTTAGACTCAGGCACCTTGTCAGCATTCACAGATTCCTCAACCTGTCTAGCAGCCTCAACAAACTCACCAAAGTTCTCTCTGTTCCTCCTACTAATAGCAGAAACGGTATGTCGAATCTCTGGCCTCAGCCCTTCTTGAAACCTTCTGCATCTTTCTAAGTTGTCAGGAACAAGCTGCGGACAGAAGTTCGCTAACCGGGTGAAAAGCGCTTCATACTCAGTAACTGTCATGTTCTCCTGCTTAATATTCTGTAAGTGCCTGATTTTCTCATTAAGGAAGGTAGGTGGATAAAACTTAAGATGGAACTCTTCAGAGAAATCCTGCCAAGAAAGCTCTGTACCTCTCCTCTTTTCCTCCACACTATGCCACCACAGCTCTGCATCGCCTGTCAAAAGATAGACTGCATGATTAATCTTTTTCTCTTCTGAAAGCTCCATCAAGCGAAAGACCTTCTCTATCTGTCTAAACCATTCATCAGCCTCTGCTGGATCTGTAGTGCCACTAAACTCTGTGCCACCAAGCTTCTTTACAAGCTCATAAGATCGCATCAGATCCTTGCTGCTGGTAGAAGTAGAAGCTTGCCTATCAGCCTTGTACCTCTCTTTGGTTTCCAGAAACATCCTGTACATCCGGGATGCTTCATCCACGTGGTCACCACCACCTGGACCCAAGTACAGCGGATCAGGGCCAACATGGCTCTCGGCCTGATCATCACGATCAAAGCCTCTTCCTGCCATCTGCAATGATATAACAGAATATTTCATGTTAGAAGACTACAGATAGAAGAAAGACACCTAAACCTTAATCCTATTGGTCTCTTATCGTCCCCTGATCTGGACTTAAGGTATTCATATACTCAACCTATGCTCTGATACCAAGATGACACACCCCAATCTCACACTGACCACTAATCACGAGATTAGGGCGCGACGGAGGGATTATCACATAAACAAATCACTGAGAACTTTTTCTATTTAAAACCTCGTAATGATATCCAGATTATTGTTGTCAACTAAAACATAATAAACTATTGCAGACGCATTTCAATTAAACTGGCTAGAGTAAGCAAACAGAGTTTACAACATGTAACATTTTTTTAACATAAAGTAAACATAACAGTTAATTTACATCTTTATACACATTCCACATACACACTCTCTCTCTCACCCACGCCATGTCCCAAGGATCGAGGGGAAAGGACTAAGAGACCTCTAACTAGACTAACTACAAACCTTTTAATAACTAGGCGTTAGGATGAAACGATCTTTCTGATTCCTGCTGTTGGCGATAACCTGAAAATGTTTTGAGTAGAGGTATGAGCCTACTCGCTCAGTGAATAGCCTTTCATTTAGCTATCACTAAACAACTCATCAGATTTATAAAATTTAAATAACATGAATACAGTACAAACAGGGCAGTTCTAATGACATAGCAGATTACAGAATATAGTCGCATTTCTATGCAACAACAGGTAATTTAAACCAATAAACAGATATAATGAATTGGCACAAAAGTTCGGATATATTAATTTACTGTGATCCTATATGATTACATAATTATTTTATTATGCCCCAAACATATGCAGCGCACTCTACATATGAAGATCTGTAGCGAACTACGATCCCACCGTACAAGACTTAGCGACACACCCGGGAAATGCTAAGTCTGACTGTCCGTCCTGGTCTGCACAGGACTCTCGGGCGCACAAGGGCCCCAGGCGCACAAGGGCCTGTCTGCACTAACTCCGAGTGCTCTGGACTCCTCCCACCTTGTAGTGCACAGTCGGAGGGTCTGGGTTACCACCGTGACACAAGCACGGATTAATGTTGAATAACCCCCATTTTTCTCCAGTGCCACCGTGACACAAGCACGTGTTGTTGTTGGACACTGTCTGTCTGCCCTCGTGCCACTGTGACACACGCACGGATTATTGTTGAACACGAGCCCGACCATCTAGGCACAAGGCTAGATCGATCGTTTCACCCCAAAGGTACAGACCGCGCAATGGGGTTCTACGGTGTTGGGGCACCTAAGTCTATTAACTGATTAACATATAACCATTTAAACAGGAAAATCACATTTACTGATTTCATATCAGATCACAATACACTGTCATTCTAAACTGACAGAGCAATATATTTTAAATCATTGTAATTTCTGAGAAATTCTCATACCATGCATTCAGACAAATTAGTAATGCATAAATAACCCAACTTATTTCAATTTGGCACATACATAGCGAATTTACGCAATTGAACATCTTATTGCACAAATTAAAGAAATTTGCTTCACATGTGAGAATCATACTCAACAATTATCAATTCTCTAAATTTCTCGAAAAACGTGCACATTAACCCAAATCCTGGTTTGTGCATCACTTAACTCAATTAAGAGTTAATTACATATCACAACACAATTTAATAACAATACTTGAGAATTTCTGGTAATAATTCAGAGAAATGTGCCATTTCATGTAAATATCAATTTACACATATTAACATCAAAAGATATATGCAATTAAGGTTTTATTGCATATTTTTATTTATTCATATCAACTTTGAAATCGTACATCTGATAATTTATCAGAAATCTTCATTGTCTGGGTTCATACCCAAATCATACCATTTTCAGACATGAATTTCTAATTTCAACATTCAAACAAGCAATTTAGGTTCCAATGAACCATATAAATCTACCGATTCAATCCACACTGATCAATTGCTAAATTTAATCATATAACAGCGTCTAGAAGCAATTTATGAAATAAAAAGACGGGCAACGCCAAACGCCACCCTACGCCTGATAACGCCTGTTATCAGCGTAATTCGCGCACAAAACAGAAAATATTCAAACGCCTGAGTTTATTAATGATAAATAAATGAAATTCTACTCACAGCGATTTGGACTGTCCGGATTCGTCCGGAGGTGCATCCAAGGCCTGATTCCGGGTGATTTTCTATTGTCTTCTACCTTGGGATTTTCACTGTTCACGGCTGTTTTGTACATAACAAACCAACGCTTAACCCAGTTGACGGAAGAACCTTGATTACTGGTTGGAACTTTAACTAGGAGCTGTGAAATCTGCTGGAACCTCGAAATCGAAGCTCAAGAGAAGCCCCCTTGCTGCTGGGCGCGCCCAAGAAGCTTTCCTGGCTACTGCCGCAGCAGCAGGTTGGGTGTCGGACGGCTGCCCCAGTCCAAGCAGCAAAGAAGCCTGTAGCTAGGCGGGTAGGGGAGGAAGAGAAGAAGAAGAGAGGAGCGAGAAAGGAAGAAGGAAGAGAGGAAGAAGAGAACTGCCGGATCGGAGCTCCTGCGCTCTAAGGAGTCGCGGCTCTACTGCGGCTCAATCACCCTGTGCACCGCTTAAGCAAATAGCAAATAAACGGATAAGCAACATAGAACAAAAGAAGACTTATAAAGAAAAAGTTTTGGACATTTTGCAATTTCGACCCTGGAATCGGAAAATATCATAACTTTTGACTCAAAAGTCCAAATCAGGTGATTTCTTTTGCATATTTTCAAGAATGAGGCCCACTACAAACCCAAGGCGTAAAAACAAGCTAATTACACTGTTATACTGATTCAAAATTCCAATTCCATCCAATTATTACTTTACTCAAATTAATCATCTTAATTATGCACTAATTGATCTTATGTGCTTAATTCAACTAAATCAAGTTAATGATTCACTAACTACCTCATAAGCACATATGTTAGCTCAAATAACTTTAATTAGGCTCAAATTATAAAGCTTACCAATAAACTTTGAAACGGGTCATAACAGAAATGGTGTGGTTCTTGTGTCAAGCGCCCATAGCAATCCACACCATTAAATATAAAAACCATGCATGCGTCCACTCCACTTCCCATGGTTTTCTTCCCGCACTGGCTGGGTAACCATGAGAATTGATACCCACGACCACCACATACAACACACACATGGCAAGGAGAAACTAATTGGTCCTTGTCGACGTTGTAACCACCATTAGTGCCTCCGTCCACGTCTGCGAGATGTCAGGTACTCATAGATGCCTCTACTGTCTGTATCCCCATCTAAGACGGGACAATGCACTCACTGCCACCTCAACCACCTCCCTCAGGTGTAAGTTGGATCCCATGTACTTATCGATATCAGTGCTATGCATTGATCGTCGTGGCCTCTGTCCTGTCTAAGCCATTGTCGATGTCGCCACCCCTTCCGTCCTATCAGGCGGAATGATTGTATAATGCAAGTGACCGGTTGTTTATCATGCCATGTTCTTTCACATTTGCATGTCACCACCGACGTGGCCATGACTTGATCGTCGTTGACGGGGTGTGGAAGGTATGCACTATTAATAGCTCTACCATCGGCTAGTACAGTGACTCTCACATGAACTAGAGTGTGAATGGCCCATATCATAAAAGAGGGTGACAAAGCAGTGGCATTGCTCACCATGGGGGCTAGGATCGTTGCACCTACATATTCTAGGAGAGGAGAAGCGTGGGTGCTTGTTGGGACGAGTCAAGGAGGATGACATCCAAATTCCAAAAGACCATCCTCCTGCTGCACACCCTTGGTCCAATTTGCCCACCGATCATGGAGTCGTCGTGGATGCCAACAGCACGGGAAGCAGCAAGGAACTACCATGGAGTCCACTACGGCAATGAGAATCATGGCGGGACCTTGGCAGTGCCCATCTACTCATCGGAGAGGTGTTACTGAGCGGTGCCTTATTCTAGTGTAGATGCAGAGTACTTGTACCTACTGTAGATGGAGACAAGGGGTGTAGACGTTGTCGACTTGCCCTCGACGCACCATCCTCCATTGTTTAGTCGTAACTATGGGTAAGGAAGAGCCTGGAAGAGAGAGCACATTGTGGCAGCAACATCGCCTCACTGAGTTCTGGCCGCATATTTGGATCCCCACTCAACCAAATCGTCAACATGGTTGCTAGTCATCGGGGGGCGCAGTCTTGTTGGATAATAAAAATCTGCTAATTATGAGATGGTTCGGTTCGGCATTGGTTCAGGTGTTGGGAAATGGCTATTATTGCCATCCCTAATCATAGTGCCACGAGAAGATTTGCACACAAATAATGATCTGCAGAAAACCGATTGAACCCAGACTTTATAGGTAAATGATCAAATTTATCAAACCATGCATGTGTTGCTTCAGGCCAAACAAGGACTTCTTCTTTTTTATCAGGGCATACAAAGATATCTTCAGTTTGCACACTTTCTGACACTCACCTTGAGCACCAATAGCTTGCTCCATGTACACCTCTCCAAGAAGATCACCATGAAGAAATACAATTTTGACATCTAGTCGGTGAATTAAAAAACGGCCCAGGTGGCCGCTTAATCGGCCAAGACCCTCATCCGCCTAATTTAGCCCCTAAGCGCCCGATTATGCATTTTGAACATAATCGCCCGCTTTTGGCCCGCCTCACCCGCTTTTTTCCCGCTTTATTTATGTGAAACACCTGCTTCCCAGTCTATCGAGATTATCACAGCTACCGGACAACAGTCAGTCGATACCATCGAGATTATCACAGCTACTGGACAACAGTCCGTCGACAGAAGGTCAGAGGCGGAAACCGACGATCTGCCTCTTGTGTCTATTGTTATTATATCATTTGTTTTATTGTTTTTCTAGGTTTTTCTCCTTTGTACCACCTTGTATCTTACCCTAATATATAAAAAGGAGTGAGACGGCTATTGCCCTCACACACAAGAGCTGCACCTTGCAGCCGCCAACGTTGTTCGTCTTCCTTCTCTCTCGTTAACATGGTATCAGAGCAAGGTTTGCTCTAGGCCGCCATCTCTCTCCACCGGCTGTTCCTCTCTTCCTCCTTAATCCTTTTTGCCCGTCGGATCTTCCCCTTCCTTCCTCCGGATCTTCTCACCGCGGCACCGACAGCAGTAGTTGCGACTGAGCTGCCGCACAGCGTGCAGTCGTAATCCGCCGCTTTGAGGATCTTCGGGTAATCCAACGGCGATCTAAAATCTAAACCAGAGGACTAGTCTCTCTACAGTTATTCTCCTAGTCACACATCCTCCATGTGTGATTAGGAAAATCATCCGGAGGTTGTGAATGCGTCAGTAACGCATTTCTCATTGTTTCTTGGGTGACGTGTATCTCTCCGTCACCTCAATCTTCTTTGTGGCGTGTATCAATCCGTCACAAAGTTCCGTTCTGTAATGGGGGATATCAAGACACCTATGATCTACAACGAGGTGTCACTTATCACCTCCATCAAGCTTGACGGGAAGAATTTTCTTCTATGGATGAATGTCGTCCACACTGTCCTGGAGTCTCGTGACAAGGCGGGACATGTTGACTCAGGTCCTCTGACCTCTACTGACAAAGGATATGCTGAATGGAAGCGTCATGATAGTCTGGTGAAGACTTGGTTGTAGAACAGCATGGAACCTACTATTGCGGCAAGGTTCATGTTCTATTCAACAGCTAAGGAGATATGGGACGCAGTGAAGCAGCATTATTCTCAAGAAAAAAATGCGCTTCGCCAATTCATGATCTATGATCGTTTGTTTGCTGAGAGGCAGTATGACAAATCTCTTGAGGAGTACTTTGGAGCTATTCAGACACTTGCTCAAGAGCTGAGCTATTATCATCCAGTGACAGTCGCTGAACAGATCAAGGACAGGGACGATCTAGTTACGGCTAAATTTTTATACGGGCTTAACCCTTCGTGCGGATCCGCCCGGAGTGTCATTTTGGCTTCTGATAAATTACCCGATTTTGTGGAAGCCTATTCAAGAATACAACAATCTATCTTTGAGTCTGCTACTCTGCTGCGGTACGAGGGGGACGAACTGGTATGGGCAGAGGACGTGGGACACGTCCTAAGTGTACTTTCTGTGACAAATTGCGACATACAATGGAGAAGTGTTGGAAGAAACATGGGAGACCTGTTGCACCACCTGTAGGGACAGCTCATTATGCCACTACTACAGATTCCTCTTCTTCTTCTGTTGTGGGAACTACTTCTGGAACCGGTATCACTCTTACTCAAGAGGAGTATGATCAGTTTATTCAGGCTACACAACACATGAGTATGGGATCATCATCATCATCGTCAGCAAACCTGGCATCTACTGCGGGTAATCAGGCTACATCTCTCATAGCTTTTGGCTCTACTTCATCTTGGGTGGTTGATTCTGGCGCGTCACAGCACATGACTGGTATGAGGAAATTGCTCCACTCTATTGACTCGTATATCCCTCACAAATCTGTTACACTGGCAGATGGTTCAGTGAGGAGAGTGTTAGCTAGTGGATCTGTCCCTCTAACACCCAAGATTGATCTCAAATTTGTACACTTTGTGCCTGAATTTCCTTTTAATCTTCTTTTTGTTGCAAAACTGATTGACACTGTAAAATGTACGATAACTTTTGGTCCTTGTTTTGTATTGCAGGATCTCAAGAGTATGAGGACGATTGGTGGGGGACCTAGGAATGGTGATCTCTACCTTTTCCATGGTGACAGTCTGCCTCGCCAAGTATCTGCTCCTGCTCCATCCGTCCTGTTGAGTGGTTCCCCCTTACTATGGCATTGCAGATATGGACATCCTTCCTTAGAGAGCCTGTGCAAGTTGGAACCAGAGTTGTCTCAAGTGTCATCTTTAGAGTGTCAGTCGTGTCAGCTAGGAAAGCATCATAGGTTATCTTATCCCAGTCGTATCAATAAACGGGCTTCTTGTCCTTTTGAGTTAGTCCATAGTGGTGTGGGGTCCTGTCAAAGACCAGAGTTATAATGGTTTTCGTTACTTTATTTCCTTTGTGGATGATTTTTCTCGAATGACATGGATCTATCTTCTCAAAAGTCGAGAGTCTGTACTAACTATTGTGAAACATTTCCACACTGAAATAAAAGTCCAGTTTGACTGCAATATAAAAATTCTTCAATCTGATAATGCTTTAGAGTATGTCTAAAAGGCTATGTTTGATTTTTGCAGCTCTGTAGGTATGATCCATCGCACATCGTGTCCTTACACCCCTCAGCAGAATGGGGTGGCTGAGCGAAAAAATCACCATCTTCTTGATATTGCTCGATCTATTATGTTCCAATCCAATGTACCTAAGAAATTCTGGTCTGAAGCTCTTTTAACTGCTTGTTTCTTAATTAATAGACAACCATCCTCCGTTCTTAAAGGACAGACTCCCTTCTCTGTGTTGCGACCCACGGACCAACCTTTTTCTCTTCCCCTTAGAGTGTTTGGTTGCACTTCCTTTGTCCATCATGTTGACCCTAAAGCAGACAAGCTTTCTCCTAGGTCTGTTAAAACCTTGTTCCTTGGTTACTCTAGTACTAGCAAAGGATACAAGTGTTACTGTCCTAGTCTTCGTCGGATGTTTGTGTCTAGGGATGTTATCTTCCATGAGACCACTCCATATTTCTCTGATGCTATAAGTAAGGGGGAGCAATTGAGAGAGGGAGTGCCACCAGTTTTGCAAAGTGAGGGAGAGTCACCCATCATTCCTGATTATACTTTTATTCCGGATGAGCAAGCAACAGACAGGCATGTTATTGAGCATTACTCACATGTTTATAGTAGGCGAGGCAAACTAGAACTAGAAATGGTAGCGACACCAGTCTTTGAGCCTTCATCTTCATCTTCTACTCATAGGATTCCTGCAGAAGCATCAGATCTTGACCTTCCTACTGTTGTTAGGAAAGGTACTCGTTCTTGTACTATTAGACATCCTATTACAAATGTGTGTTGTCTGTCCCACTTATCTAAGCAGGCCGGCGCATTTGCTATTGGGATTGATTCTGTTGATATACCAAGGAATCACTATGATGCTAAGAAGGACAGTGGCTGGAAACAGGCAATGCAGATTGAAATGTCAGCTCTTTTGCATAATGACATATGGGATCTTATTGAATTACCTACAGGGAAGAAAGTTGTGGGTTGCAAATGGGTTTTCACCATCAAACATAATCCGGATGGCTCTGTTGAGAGGTTGAAGGCCAGATTGGTGGCAAAAGGCTACACACAGACCTATGGAGTTGATTTCTTTGAGACGTTTTCTCCAGTAACTCGTCTAAATTCTGTGCGAATTATTATTTCTTTGGCTACTACTTTTGATCGGCCCCTATTTCAGCTTGATGTTAAGAATGCCTTTCTACATGGTGACCTCCAGGAAGAGGTATATATGGAGCAACCTCCTGGGTTTGTTGCTCAGGGGGAGTGTCAGAAGGTTTGTAAATTGAAGAAAGCCATATATGGTTTGAAACAGTCTCCTCGAGCATGGTTTGACAAGTACAGTGAGGTTGTACTCCAGATGGGCTTTTCTCGCTCTATGACTGATCACTCTTTATTCTACTCTAGCTCTTCATGTGGCTCTATCATTATGGCAGTATATGTTGATGACATAGTAATTACTAGAAGTGATTCTGCAAGCATATCTCGTGTGAAGGAAGGGTTGCAGAGACACTTCCAAACGAAGGATCTGGGTAAACTGAGATATTTTCTGGGCATTGAGGTGCTTCGATCTCATGCAGGTGTCAATCTATCTCAGAGAAAATATGTGCTGGACTTACTACAAGAGACTGGCATGACTGGATCTAAACCGGTATCTACTCCTATGGATTATCACACCAAGGAGACGGTTGATGATGTTGAGTACTCAGATCCAGGATATTACAGGAGAATAGTTGGCAAGCTAATATATTTGACTGTTACACGACCTGACATTTCTTTTGTTGTAGGAGTTGTGAGTCAACATATGCACTCACCACGACAGTCACACTGGACAGCAGTTTGTCGGATTCTGAGATATCTGAAGAGTGCTCCGGGTAAAGGGATCACATATTCCAAACCCAAGGTGCCTCCATCTACTTTGACTCTCATTGGGTACTCCGATGCAGATAGGGCTGGTGATCATATTGATAGAAGATCTACATCAGGTTATTGTACTTTTCTAGGTGACCATTTGATTACTTGGAAAAGCAAAAAGCAGAATGTGGTAGCCAGATCCAGCACTGAGGCTGAATACCGTGCTATGGCCCATGCATGTTGTGAACTACAATGGGTCAAATCCGTTCTCTCTGAGTTAAAAATCACTATTATGCCTTCTATGGAGCTCAAGTGTGACAACCAGTCTGCTATACACATTGCCAAGAATCCTATCTTTCATGAGCGTACAAAGCATATAGAAGTTGATTGTCATTTTATTCGTGATCAAATCAAAGATGGTACTATTGTGACGCCATATGTCAAGTCTGAAGATCAACTGGCGGATATCTTGGCAGCTTTTCAGAAATTATGTGGCAAGCTGGGCATACACGATGTGTACTCTCCAGCTTGAGGGGGAGTGTGAAACACCTGCTTCCCGGTCGATACCATCGACAGGAGGTCGATGGTATCGAGATTATCACAGCTACCGGACAACAGTCAGTCGATACCATCGAGATTATCACAGCTACTGGACAACAGTCCGTCGATACCATCGACATCCATGTCGATGGTATCGACAGAAGGTCAGAGGCGGAAACCGACGATCTGCCTCTTGTGTCTATTTTTATTATATCATTTGTTTTATTGTTTTTCTAGGTTTTTCTCCTTTGTACCACCTTGTATCTTACCCTAATATATAAAAAGGAGTGAGACGGCTATTGCCCTCACAGACAAGAGCTGCACCTTGCAGCCGCCAACGTTGTTCGTCTTCCTTCTCTCTCGTTAACAATTTAAAAATACTAATCTAAGCATCTAACATTAATTAATTACATAGTCCAAGTAGTGTCGACTATAATATATGAAATTTGCATACATTAAATGTTCTATGATATAGCTAGTCCTAATTTAGAATGCATACTTTGTGTGTAAGCTGTAATAATTGGGTATTGTTGTAATGCATCTAAGTAAATATCATATTGCTCTATTATACTTCTAATGCATGATGAGTTTTACTGACTTCCTTGCTGCTTTCAGTGATGATTTCCTTGCTGCTTTCAGTGATTAATGATTGGTACTACTGGTTAGTATTACTTTAGTGATTACTTTAAATCAATAATTCATAGTTTGTTATTTACAATTACTGATCTCCTTGCTGATTTTAGTGATTAGAGATACTGATTAATAGTAAAGTATTGATGAATACTTAGTTAATTACTGATTTGCTAATTAGATATGTATAGAAGTTCCTTAGAAATATATATTTTTTATGCACATACATGTAATTTTGTATTAAAATATATAAATTTTAGACACCCGCTTTTTCAAAAATCGCCCGCTTAATCGCCCGCCTACCGCTCAATGGGTTTCAGGGTGTTGTCTGCAGGCCTCCCGCTTCCCGCTTTCTGATACCTTGCATCCAGTTGAAGAAGACGTTAATTATAATGAGTAGCAATAGATATAAGAATTTATACAGAAATTGAGCCCAACAACGGGAGAAAAAGATTCAAACAAGTCCAATCCAAGTGTCTGAGTGTAACCTTCAACCACTAATCTAGGCTTTGGCGGTCAATAGATCTATCCAAATTTTGTTAGACAGTATACACCCAACAACAGCCTACAACTGGCCTCCCGAGTGGAATATCCACCAAGTCACAGATGGAGTTCCAATAAAGGGCTTCCATCTCACTATCCATCATGGATAATCCATGGCTTGTATCCAGTCAGTCATGTCAGGCAGCTTCTGCATATGAGCGAGGAATAGCTATATAGAATCTAAGTTATCAAGGCGCCCGCCTAGGCGTCCGAGGCGCTAGGCAAGGCGCCCAGCCTATTACGTGCATTATGTGGGCGTCTAAGGCCTTTTAGGGCCAAATTAAGCCAGTTAAAGTCTGGATTTGGCCAAATTAGATAATCTTGAGTCAATTTATGGTTGAAATAGGTCTGATTTAGGCGAAATCTGGTCAAATTTTGGGAAATTAGGGGGAAACAGATCTGATTTGGGTCAAATTGGTAAGTCATCATAGCTTTTTTGTTTAAAAAAATTACTACCTTATATGTATGTTGCTCTTGCTTCTTTTTCTCTTCTTTTTTATCCTTTCTCCTGCATTTTATTCCTAAATCCTACCGCTGCTGCGTTTTTTTCCAAAGTTATTCCTCCTATATCCCCTTATAAAACCTACTACTGTTTTTTTAATAAAAAATCTGATTTCTTCTAACCCTCTTTTACATCACCTATGCTTCGTTATGTTGCTGATGTAGTATTATCTATTTTCCTCTTTTACATCACCTGTTACTCATGATGTTGTTGCTGTTGTGAATATCGCTTCTCTTTTCTTTCCCATCCTCCATTTCCTCTCTATTGAGTTTCAACCTCTTCCCACCCTTTTTTCCCTGTTTTCTTTTATTTCTTTTCTACATCTCCTGCTCCAATTGTTGTTGCAGGCTTGTTGATATTACTTCCCTTTTTTCTTCCTACTTTATCTCCTGCTATTGTTGTCATAGCCTCATTCTGTCCTCTTTTTATGTTTCCTATATGGTATTATATGCAGTATATATGTATAATAAGAAGCAAATTAACATACTGAAAGAAATACAAAAACAAAAAACGCCCGGAACTGCCTAGGCGCCCGCCTACGCACCTAGGTGGGCTAGGCGCCCCTTGGAACATGTTGACCGCCTAGCCGCCTTGACAATTATGTATAGAATCTGCAACAAACATGCGGCGCTGCTGGTGACAAATGAGATAAGCAACAAACACTAGAGATCGGATGTCGTGTGGTGCAAGTCTAAACACCTTTACGAGCTGCAACTGGAAGGTGTAAGTCTGGAACAGAAGCTACAAGAGAACTCTCAACATGAACAGGTAGCTCAGGATTATTCGACGATGATGAAGCAACAAGAGCTCTCAACATGAACAGGTCTCTCAGGATTATCCAATGATGATGAGTCACTCTGCTGGATTGATGTCACTACATCTTCTGAGTGATTTCCTACTCGCCTGATGTAAACTGGTGGAAAAGGTTGAATAGGTGGAGGCATAGTCAATATACTGACTTTTTGAAAAAGTCGTGTTTAAAACGCTAACTTTTCACTAGATGTATGAAACTCCAGAATAAATCCCGATTCCGGAATATTACGTATTATTCCCGTGTTTTTCTCGAATTCATCACGTTTAATGCTTTTTTCTCATTTTATACGTTCTTTTCTTGTATTATATTGATCGAGACTGTTAACTTATTTGGAGTGCATATATGTGTATGAGTGTATGTGCATGCATATATGTGTGTAGGTATGTAATATATGTATATGTATCGGCAAGTAATTGTTATAGATATATGTATGCAATATACATGTACATATATATATGCAAAACATATATATGCATACATTTGTATGCAATATATGTATATATCCTTCGAATTTTTTCCCAACTTTTTCCTGAATAGTTGACCGTACTTTTACCGTACGATGACCGCTTTTTACCCAATTTTCTTACATAATTGCCAAAATTTGAACTTTTCAACTCAACCGAACTTATCCCGAATAGGTGGTGGTGGTGAGTGGTCTTTGGCACACTCTCAATACACGACACAAAGAGTGGTGGCTCTCGCTCTCTATCACTCTCATGGTTGTGCTTCCCCTCAAGTTGGACAGTCACTAAAGAATGGAGTGAGCTCATGAAAGGTACCGTCAGCCGACACAAACATACGACCATCGAATAAAATTTCAATTGAAATTGTGAAATTTCACTCAAAATTTTGTTTTTTTTTTGCAATCGAACATGCGAAATGCACAAATGTAGGGAATCCAACGTTATTTCGCAAAAAATTTGACCCTAGGTGCAAAATTTCGCCAAACATGGTGAAATTTCACAGCAAAAAGCCTAGTTTGGGTCGTAATTTCGTGAAATGGTACAGAAATACAACTTACATTTTGAGGAATTTGTTCCTAAGACTACTAATACTACATCTAAGGTATGTTTCCCCTATCCCTAGACCATTTATACATTGCCTTCATCAATTTCTACACACATCTATAGAGATATGGAAAAATACTCCGAAAATAACAAAGTTCTTTCTTGGATATATGTATAAATCTCCCGTGTAGCCTAGTTAAATGCTAGCACTAGCCTTAATACAAGATGTGGTTCATAAATTTAACTTGTAATAGTAAATTTTAAATTCTAGGCTTTAACTTGAAGTTTTTAGCAATCTAAATATCTAGCAAACTTGACATTTCTATTCATTTGTGCACTCATTTATCAAGAATGGATCCCACTCTAGCCTCATAACATATACATTTGTTATATAATCCGGTGTGTTTATGTCTAGACATTGTGTTTGTAGAATTCCATAACTTAATTCCTTCATTTTTCCATCAAAATTCTGTCAAAATTGTTCAGCTTCCTTCACTTACAAATGTGGGAGACCCCCCCCCACATAACCAATATGAAATATTATTGCATATTTGAATAGATGTTGATGTTTAGATTGTCCTGGAAAATTTTCATGATTAAATTCGCTTATTTGGTTGTCGAAATTGTTAGTGTCGTATAATATCAAAATTTGTTTCTGGCATAGTTATCCAGGCTCCCGCCCTAGGCTCACCTAGGTCCTCTAGGCTCTAGGTAGTCCGCCTTAAACTAGGCGTCCAAGGTTTCAAATAATTAAAATGGATTCCTAAGGCCTTTTAGGCCCAAATTAAGATATTTGAAGACCAAATTAGCATAGATTGGGTCTGGATTTGGTCGACTTAGATCATATTTAGTTATTTTTGGTAAGATACAGATCTAATATAGACCAAATCAGATCTAATTTGGGCATATTAGGCCTGATTTGTGGGAAAATAGGTGTGATTTGGGGAAAATATGTCTTATTTAAGGGAACTAGGTCTAATTTCGACAAGGTAGGGTTTATTTAGGTTAATGTAGGACAAACTAGGGGAAGGTATGTCTAGTTAGGTCATGTTATGCCATAATAGGTCCAAATCGGGCTAAATTACGGAAGACTGGGTTAATTAGGTCCAATTTAGATTACGTTAGGTCAAATTAAGGCCGATATGTCTAGCTTAGGCTATGACATGTGTGATCTAAGTGAAGTTATGATTGATTAAGCTTAGGGATAACCAATACAAATGTACATAGTGATGTATATACTTAAATACAGTAAATATATTACGCAAGTCATTTATATAAATGTAAAATATAACAAATATGACGAACGCCTAGAAACGCCTAGGCTCCCACCTAGGCCCCCGAGGCTACCCTTGGGTTGGAAGGACCGCCTAGCCACCTAGACAAGTATGGTTTATGAGCTATCAAACATGACATCGAACTCAGACATTTAATTCCTTCCATACGACGAAGACGGGGACAATAATATATGTACCCCTTTTGTGTGGGAGAATATCCCACAAAGACATTGCAGACTGCGTGAGGAGATAACTTGTCTGGACGTGGATCAAACACATGAACAAACTCGATTCAGCCAAAGACGAGGAGGGGAACATGAAAAGCTTGCTCGTCTGGTCGTAAACGGTTAAAAAGGAGTGGCCCCATTTGGCAGTCGAGATGCTAGGAACGAATTTATCAAAATTTGCTTAGAAATTCGTCGAAAATTCTGTTTCTATGGCACCGAATAGCATCCAAATCGGACATTTTGTTCCTTGGTTGATTTATTTAGCAAATTTGTTCTTTTTCATGATCCTTAAGTTTATTCTTTATATATCGTGTATGTTTGTATTAGTACATCGATGTATGTTACTTGTATCCATGTATCCTCATAGCTATACTTGTTTTTTCTTATATATATCATCAGTTATGTACTCTATGGTGTATATATGTATGTATTTACTTTTTTTTGTATATGACTAATAGTTCTCAACTCAATTCTTACGTGTTGCGACTATATTAGTGTTGGTTTATTACAAATTTAATACTCTACTATACATAATTATATATGGTTTATAATATGCACTTCAATGTGTAAGTATTGTTCTTATATATATCATTAGTTATGAACTCTATGGTGTATATATGTATGTATTTGATTTTTGTATTGGACTAATAGTTCTCAACTCAGTTCTTATGTGTCGCGAGTATATTAGAGTTGGTTTATTACAAATTTAATACTCTAATAAATCTATTAATATATATGGTTTATTATACATACTTCTATGTTCAAGTAACATTAATAAAGTATATAAAATATTTCATGGGTCATGTGAATGCTCCATAACTAAGGGTCATATGAATACTCCATAACTATGAGTATTTGTTTAATGTGGGAAATTTTCCAAAAAAAAGGTCAGATATTGTAAAGACTATGGAAATTTTTAAACACAAAGTCAAAGGAATATTAAGATTATCCATCAGAGTATCTCTATTTGTCTCACTTTATATTTTGTTTCCTTCTTTTCTCTCACAAGTAATTATCCCTACTACCATGAAAGGAAGAAAGAAAAGGTAATGTATCAATACACTAACAAGCAGTTCTTGAATACTTAATGAATGAAAAGAAGGATGATGAGAAGAAGAGTGAGAAATAAGAAACAAAATGGAAAAAACAAATAGCAAAAGATAATGAGAAGGCATGTGACCTACCTCCAGTTGCACATCTATCTCCAATCTAAGTACCCTAGGCGTTAGGTTGTCTTCTCCCCAACATTTGTTATTAATGATGAGTTTTGAGTTATGGAGTCCTAGAGCGGGACTTTTAGTTGCTTTCGGAAAATATGCCTATAGAATATTCTAAAAGCAGGATTGCACTTTTGTGATGTGTGCTCAGCACATTAGTTGTGTGGCTTCTAATCTTCAGTGTGTTTGTGCCTTTCATGACTAGTACCAAAGTATGGATGTTAGGTAACAACCTATGTGACAATCTGGCTACTCCAACATTGAGCTCTGCATTTAAATCATGATGTTACACAATTTGGACTAAAATCCAATATATCATTGACCCTCATCATCCGAGTGCTTTTAGTCTAATAGTTCTCATCCACATATTATAAAAAGAGAGATTTTATAATGCTAAAGAAAGTTACGGTCTCCTTTTTGCCATGAGAACCAATGCTTAAGTAGGTTTTAATATTCAACAGTGATTGATTCCTAGGTCAGCTATGTAGACAAATGTGTTTCTCTAATTGACGGGCCGATTCAAAAAGGTTTCAGATTATATATTTAAATTATTTATTTTAATACAATATCGCATAATCTTGTGAATGTGACTGACATTATCATAATCTATGGAACGTCATATTTATTTATGGAACGCGCATAATTTCACATCCATAAGAATGGATGACAAAACACAACAACATAAATGACAAACCCGACAACTATAAGGTTAAAACACAACATAAATGACAAACCCGACAACTATAAGGTTAGGTCATGAATTTCAACTTCAAAATAGTAGGAAGTATGAAATTTCCTGCAGCTAACTAAATTAATGCTTCTGAAACAAACCCAAAGTTTAATTATATCCGAAATGCCTACCAAAAATTTACTAAGCATTAGCATTCGGATTATGGAAAAGACAGCTAGCACAAAGACAATAGATGGGGTTTAGATCCTTGGCATTCATCTTAATTTGCTTAATACGAATGATTGTTCTGAATATCAGTTTAAGTGACCTCATGTAACTTTTACAACTACCCACACCAGCTTTGCACAAATGGGACATTACGTGGCCTTGTGTACCCATTTTGCAGAAACAGAATAACCAAGCTTCCTTTTATAGATCAAAGGAGAAAAAACAAAAGATATAGGCCCTGAAAGTCGAATAATATTCCTTAAGCAGATTGCATGTGAGTCACATGATTCACTTATATCCCTCACCCTTGTATTGGGAGGGGAGGACTGCTACGTCAACGTTGTAATAGTTGATGACTTGGGAGGAATATTTGCACCATTTCAGTTTATCAAGTGTTGAGCTAGACGCATTAATGAAAACATTCCTAACAAATTTCAAGATGATCTGGCTACATTACCATGTGGCATAGAGACAAAATGGTCACATAAGAACTGCTTATAGATTATGGTCAACTGGAGAAGACCAAAGTTTGGTGAAATTCCATATTTAGGAAAAAGAAGTTATATGAAAATGGAAATTCAAAATTTTATCAGTTGATATATTGACTTATGAGTTGGAACTTAAGCAACTGACATTTTGAGTATTCCAATTCTTCTAGTTTACCTTTTTCTCTGAGTCGAGACCTCTCCACGAAGATGCCACTGCCCCCCAGGTGAGAACTTAAGCTGGGTTTCATTTTTTTGCTTACTGCAGTAAATGAAATAAATCGGATTAAGGAACCCTACAGTGGAGTCAATTAAGGAACGAATAGTCATATGCCAAAGAGTAAAAACTAGAGATATAGCCCTGCAAAGGCAAGCGTCTAACTATAAAACATATGCATGTACGTGAGTCTTTCTTTTAAATTCTTGCAGTACAGGTTGCATTTAATATTTTTGTATCGTGACTTTGCTACTAATTGAATTTAATAGATACGAACCAGCAGAATGTTAGAATTTATTCTAGTTTACTATTCAGTGAGTCAAACGGAACAAATTGCGTACAGTTGTATGACATTTGCTATACATACAGATATATAGATATACATATAGAGCTGGTAGTCTCGGACCCGACCAACGTAACCTGAAAATGCTCATTTGGTTCCAAATTAAAATTCAGCCATGTGTGCAAATTTTAGTTTGTAGGGACATGAATAACCCAAACCCAACCCGTTAAACCCGAGAGTAACCTAAAATGACCCGAAATGAGTTTCTTTGTGAATTTGGTTAAGATGTAGCATTATTAGCATGCCCTATAAAGAATGTTAAGTTCAAATATGTCATAGTTTTGAACATTGCATACACTTTATATTGAAAACCCAATTTAGAACTCGAAGTTAAACTCAAAATTCATACAGACACATATATGTGTGTGTACACACACACATATATAGGGAATGTATTTGTTACCCAGTTGGGTAACATAAATTAATTACCTAGCGACTCTGGATACAAATTGAGCGTTTGGATAACAATTTTAGCATTCTAGTTACAAATTTTAGCTCCCGGTTACAGTACAGAGCAGAATTTTTTTTCAAGAAGTGTCATTTTACTGTTTTCAACGACCAAAATACAAAATTGATGCTTTTTTTTAAATGAGACTTTGTATTACATATTTGGTCGTCTCATTACAGGTTGGTGTCTTCTTATTACAATTTTGGATCCACGACTAACTACCTTAGTTACCCAACACAGGTAACAAATATATGGCCATCTATGTATATTATCTATGTGCGTATATATATATATATATATATATATATAGACACACACACACTCATATATACAGGAAGGCAGATTTGGTGGCTGCAATATATATATATATATATATATATAGAGAGAGAGAGAGAGAGTCAGGCTAGAATACACTCGAGTGTACGGATCGCACGAATACACTCAAGTGTGTTTGCACATCAAAACTATTTTTTGCAAAATGTAAACCGTTGATCTTCACCGTCATACTATAACTAGGCTACATACAAATTTTGAGCCCATTTGGATGAGTGTAAGTCACTCATCCAAGGGCAAAAAAATCGACACGCGAAATTAATTTGAAATGCATAATTTTTGCGGTCTTCATAACATGAGCTATACATATCCAAATGTGCTCAAATTTTGCGTATGAGTTGTTCACAAGATGTTTAAGAAGACCAATGGATTAGATTTTCAAAAAAAATATTGCATCATGAAAAACTACTTGAGTGTATTCCGCTCCGGATACACTCGAGTGTATTCTAGCCTGACTCTCTCTCTCTCTCTCTCTCTCTCTCTCTCTATATATATATATATATATATATATATATATATATATATGTATGTATGTGTGTCTGTGAATATATATATGTATATGTATGTATGTATATATATATATGTATATGTATGTGAATTCAGTTCATTTCATCCATCATGCCCCCGAACATTTTAGAAAGGAGTATAGAACGCACCAAGACTCATCACAGGTTCTATGAGACCAATGGTAGAGGAATTCCATGTTTTGGGAGGGAATCCAAGGCCTAGTCGTACACAGTTTGGGAAGCCATGGCCTCTCCCACTCCTTTGTATATATCATACGAGATGAGATTTTCAGGGCATGCCATCTCATTTTCTTATTGTTCCCTCCAAGGTTTGAAAAAGTCTAGAAGGAACTAGAGAGGGGGGGAGAAAGAGAGAAGAGAACTAACTTCTTAGACCTTTCTTCAAGCGCTCATGTTAGTATTGTGAAGACGAGTTGGAATTGTGAATTCATTTCAGATGAACCACTCAATCAGCGCCATGATGAGGAGAGTATATCTACGATGGAATACCTCATTCGACAACAATCAAGTACCATGGAACTTTTCGCTCAACGACACGAAGATCTACATCAGCAATGGGGTGCAACGTGTCAGGCGTGCATCTACTCATTCACATTATCGCAAACAAACAATTCCTTGGCAAAGCAGAGTTATAGAAACTTTCAATCCACCACATATAGGAGGTTTTTATGCAAAGTAGATCACGAGACAAATTATAAAGCAACAACTGCATTGCATTCTACTTCCCAACCAACGAGATCAAAACTTACATTGCAACTCTAAGTTAATAGTCGGAATCTCTTACATGACAAGGCATAAACTTAAATCACTAATTTGAGATTGTTACATTAGATGGATCCTTTGCTCTAGTTGAGCCATTAAAGAAGTATAAACTCCTAAAGAAGCTAAAGCAAGACCGAATTGAAGATGAATCAAATTATTGACTATGTCATAAAGAGCCTTATGCCCACGTCCTAATCAACCCCCTGGAGGAGTATGCGCTTCTAAAAGATCCTTTAACTGTGCCCAGACCCGAAGTTAGATATTCTTGGAAAAAAAGTTTCCTCATGACATTTTTTGCTCACAAGTACACAATGGTAATATCAGAGCTTTCAATTTTGGATAATTATGTTGTTGGATAATGATGCATGAATATTTCATAGGATGAAATTGACTATTTGCAAGACCAATGGACATAAATGTCTAGGTGACACATTCATATATGATATATCCATACATATATATACATGAATATACATATATATACACAAAAAATCCAAAGAGATGCTCCAAAACGATTTGTTTGGTGTGTGATGTATAATTATTGACAAAACCTAATTGTATTTGTTTCATATTATGTGTTCTTAGTTTAAAATATCAATTTCGATGCAGTTTCCTATGGTCCAGAAATAGAAATTTACAGAAATTTTGACCATATATTCGATATTTTTGCTTATTTTGACACAAGATTTTGATGCAAATTTTGATGATTTCGATGACCAAATAAAGGAATTAAGTCATAAATCTTACCATGACGATGTACATACATAAATACACCTTATTATGCAATAATATCATATGTTAGTATCAGGTGAGGGGCTCCTACATTTGTGAGTGAAAATATGCAAAACTATTTCAATCAGGATTTCGATCATGCAATGTATACATACATATATTCTTATGCAATAACACGTTACATCTTATATTTTGGATTCAATTAACTCAGGGGGCTCCCACATTTAAAGGATTTTTTAAGATTTTTCCACAATAAAAAAATAATGATATTACAAGCAATTTGGCATATCCATTTCAATGTCGGGTAGCGGTGCGAAATTTTGCAATTTCGATCAAAATTTAAATCCATGTATACCGGTTGATTGTTTGTTACTCTAATTTCAACTAGCATGTCGTGTCCCATTATATTTCAATATGTCAATTCTCCTATCTCTCTCTCATCATATTAATTATATGTATTATACCACATCCCTCATAAATATGAAGATTAAGATGCTTTCCATATGTAATATGCATAAAGGACTCCATCGATGAATAGTAGGCTCACCAAAGCGAGGTGCATTGCTCATGTTTTTGAGCTATGAGGTGAACATGTGGGTCTCAAGCAAGGAATGAGGTTTCAACAAAATTGGCGAAATTTCACCAAAAAATTTCGATTTCGATGTAATCTGGTACTGAAACATGTGACCATGTTGATTTCGATGAATTTTGCCAAGTTTCGATGAATTTCGTCAAATTTTGATGAAAATTTCGATAATTGCAATCATCGTTGTTATTGTTGTTTTTTGAAGAGGAGCAAAGGGGGATTAAGATTATTTCACCATTTAGTACTCATGCATAGTATATCATAATCGCATTGCATTTTCCGGATATTTGCTGTTCAAATTATTAAATACTTATCATGCGTGCTTTTTTAGTTTTTGCAATGTGGATGACATGTATCCTAGTGGTGGTTTATTAGACAATGAGAGTGCTAGGAAGCCAACTACACTAACAAATAATGATTTAGCTTGGAAACATTGCACTAGTGTTCTTGGAACCGGTGAAATGATGGACTATTGAGTCAATATCAACAACCTAGGAAGCACGGATACGGATACGTATCCGATACGGGTACGGGGATACAACAATTTTCAAAAATATAGGATACAGGTACGTCATGGATACGGCTGTTTTTTAATATTTATTTTAATATTTTAAAAAATAACCAATATATTTATCTTAAAAATAGATGAAGCCAATCAAATTTCATTCAAAAATCACAATATTTCTAAAGAAAATGGAAGTCAATACCATAATATCAAACAATGATTTAAAATGGGGTCTTTCATTCATATTAATGTGAGACAGAAGTTACAAAAATTTTCAAAAATATAGGATACAGGTACGTCATGGATACGGCTGTTTTTTAATATTTATTTTAATATTTTTTAAAATAATCAATATATTTATCTTAAAAATAGATGAAGCCAATCAAATTTCATTCAAAAATCACAATATTTCTAAAGAAAATGGAAGTCAATACCATAATATCAAACAATGATTTAAAATGGGGTCTTTCATTCATATTAATGTGAGACAGAAGTTACAAAAAGACATGACAATATCATATTCTAAACCTTTCACATTTCATGTATCATGTAATGTTGTGTTGTAAATTGAATTGTCATCTGTGATACCAAACTATCTTCTGTCATGTATGGCTAGCTACTATGAAGCGTGAATATAGATACAGAAATGGATACAGGTACGGTACGGGATACGACAATTTTTTAAAATATAAGATACAGGTACATGGATACAACAGTTTTTCGAATGTTTATTTTAAAATTTTAACAGAAAATACCAATTTCATTCTCAAATCACAATACAATAGGGGGGTTCTAGAGTTGGAAGTCACATGGTTTTGGGATTTTGAGGGATCACATGAGTGGGGTGCTCTCTTGGCTACTAAATGGGTTGGTTATATCCTGGCTGCATTGAGGCCATATCTTGCTAATAAAAAAAGGAATACGACTTAAGAAGTACTTGGTATGTATTAGAGAGTAACTAGGGAGTTTTAGTATCAAATATGCATTCAGTGTTGGTAGGACACCTATTTTGGAGTATCGGTGCTCAGAAGTTCTTTAAAAAGTGAAATCCCAAAAAACAAAGGAGGTACAAACAATAAAGAGAAGAAGGAAGATTGGCATTTAGCAAGAGGAATGGTGACTAACCTTGAACTACATCAAGGAAGCAACTGTGACAACCTTGCTGCAAGCTACTACTTAGCAGAGAGGGTTGAGACATGAGTTGGTGTCAAATGGTAATCAAGCAATGTCATGCCCATATTTTTTTTCTAGTTTTTACCGACTGGATACGGCTTGGATACGGATGGATACGGATTAGGAGTATCTGATACGTATCGAGGAGTATCCATGGAGTATTGGTATCCGATACGTATCGGATACGGGTACGGCATCTATTTTGGAGTATTTGTGCTTCATAGTCAACAACAAACTATCAACCCAAGTAAAATGTGTGGGGATGCCCTACATATCCAATATTTGATATTATAACACAAGTACATGCATGTATATAGCTCATACTTGCAAAATAGCATAACTTAATTCCTACATTTTCTCATCGAAACCCTTCATTGAAATCCTCAAGAAACGGGACAGTTCCCTTATCTCTCACATGAAGGACCACCCCCCAACCTACCGCAACATAATTTTTTTTGCATAAAACGATGCATTTAGGTGTAGAGATCACGCCTGTAAAATCTCATAAATTAATTCATTCATTTTGCCGTCGAAACAGGCACGGTTGCATCTATCAAAATTTTCGTTGAAATTTTAGAAAAAATCGGTTTCCATGTTGAAACGACATCAAAATCGGACACCTTGTTCCTTGGTCTCAAGAAATGAAATATCATCAAAACATGCAAAATTTCGCTCGAAATTTCAATTTCGACACCATCGGTTACAATATGTTGTGAGTGTATCGATTGGGTCGCAAATATCGGTATTATATATCGATGGGTATACCGCCATATTTCGACAAAATTTATTGGTATACCGACAGAAATACCGATTTTTGTGTGCTTGATCCTGCTTTTTGTTGTTTGAGAGGGAATGGCGGAGCAAGAGGATTTCGACAACTAGGGCTTAAATAAGCCTAATCTAAGGTATGCCTTTGTATTTTCTACCATTTCTCTCATTTACACCTCATCTTTCTCAATTAAAATATAAATTCATCCTAAATTCCCTTAAATTGGCAAAAAAAAACAATCTGCTTTTTAATTTCTTCCTAATTTTTTATTTTCTTAGATCTACAACACTGTCTCATAAAATACATTATAATCATAATAATATACCTAAATAATCCACTTAATATAAGTATAATTTGCTATCATTTTTAGTAGTAAGCTAAATAGTATACATACGTTCTTACTACTAGTACTTTTATCATACAAAGGAAGAAAATGTACTACTTTGCAACACAACAAACAAATATTGTACAAAAGTATAAATTTGTAATTTTCTAGTCTAAATCCATTAAAAATGTACTACTTTGCAACTCATTGCTCACAGATTATTATATTTATTACTGAATCCATTGTCAACATAGTATAATGCTTACATACACAAATGCATAGAGATAACTTAAAGTCTTGTTGATTTGGACTTAATTGTAATTTTTACAACATATCTAGAGACCTAAAATTAATTGCTACGACCTAAAATATAAGACGTTGGAATTGAGTTTGCAAAACTCATGGACCCCAAACATTTTAGAAGAAAGTATGTATCACACCAGGACTCATGGCACATGTTGCATGAGACCAATGGGCAGAGAAATTCCCTATTTTGGGAGGGAGTCGAAGGCCTAGGCATGTAAGATTTGGGAAGCCATGGTCTCTTCCACTCCTTTGTATATATCATGCGAAATGAGATTGTCAGGGCATGCCATCTCGTTTTCCTATTGTTGCCTCCAAGGATTCAAAAAACCTAGAAGGAACTAGAGAGAGAGGACTAGCTACTCTGACCTTTCTTCAAGCGCTCATGTAGGTACTGTAGAGACAATTTTGCATTGTGAATTGATTTCAGATGAACAACTTAATTAGCACCACGAATTATGAGGAGAATGTCCACGATGGTATACCTCATTCAACAACAGTCAAGTACCATGGAACTTTTCACTCAACCACACAGAGATCTACAACGGCAACAGAATGCCATGTACAGGCTTGCATCTGCTCACTCATATTATCACAAACAAACAATTCTTCACCAGAGGAGTGTTGTAGAATCTTTCAATACAGCCGCATACAAGAGGTTTATAAGCAAAGTGGATCACTAGGCAAATTCTAAAGCAGGATTGCATTATGCATGTGATCCAGCCAAGGCTTTAAAGTGTATGAGGAGCATTTTCGTCTAATCGAGGCGAGGCGTCGGCCTAGACGCCTTAGATTGTAGCGAGGCGTGTATATATATCATACCTGTCTAGGCGGCTAGGTGGTCCTTCCCACCAAAGGGAAGCCTAGGGGGCCTAGGTGTTTCTAGGCGTTCTTCATATTTTTTTATATTTTATAGATATGTATATGATTTTGCACATACATTTAGCTATACTCAAATATATACATGACTAAATACACTTGTATCGGTTATCCCTAAATTTAATCAATCATAACTTCACCTACATCAAACATGTCATGACCTAAGCTAGGCCCATTCAACCTTAATTTGACCTATCATGATCGAAATTGAACCTAATTTAACTTGGTATGCCCTAATTTGGCCTAAGTTAGAACTATTTTGACATAACATGACCTAATCAGACGTAACTTCCCCTAATTTGTCCTACATTGACCTATGTGAGCCCTAATTTGGCAAAATCATACCTAATCCCCCAAATAAGATATGATTTCCCCAAGTCAGACCAAATATTTAGATCTGATTTTGCCTAAATCAGATATACTTCTTCCCTAAAATAACTAAACTTGATCTAATCTAATCAGATCAGATCAAATCCATGCTAATTTGGCCTTGACTATCTTAATTTGGGCCTAAAAGCCCTTAGGCATCCACTTTAGTTATCTAAAAACCTAAGCGCCACGTTTAAGGTGGTCCACCTGGAGCCTAGGGGGCCCAGGCACTCCTATGAAGAGCCTAGACGGGAACCTGGATGACTATGCATACAACACACACATGGCAAGGAGAAACTGACAGGTCCTCGTCGACGTTGTGGCCACCATTACTGTCTCCATCCTTGTCTGTGGTATGTCAGGCCCTCATAGCTCCCTCCATTGTCTATACCCCCATCTAAAGACAGAACGCATGCACTCATCGTTGCCTCAACCACCTCCGTCCGGTGTAAGTTGGATCCCATGTACTCATCGTTTTCAGTGACATGCATTGATCGCCGCCACCTTCATCCTGTCTAAGCCATTATTGACGCCGCCACTCCTTCCGTCCCCATCTTCTGAATGCCTTGCTCCCATCGCCATCACAACCAACTCCTCCTTTCCTGTCAGGCGGAATGCGGAATGGTTGTATAATGTGGATGACCACTTGTCATGTTCTTTCACATCTGCATGTCGCTACCAGCGTAGCCATGGACTTGAACGTCTCTAAGGGGGTGTGGGAGATAGATAGTTGTACCACCGGCCAGTACAATGGCTCTCACATGGACTAGAGTGTGAATGGCCCATATCATAGAAGAGGGTGACAGAGCAGTGGCATTGCTCGCCACGGGAGGCTAGGTTCGTTGCACCTACAGATTCTTGGAGAGGAGTGTGGGTGCTTGTTGCGGCGAATCAAGGAGGACGAAATCCAAATTTCAAAGACCCTCCTTCAGCTGCACACCCTTGGTCCAGTTTGCCTACCGTTCACGGAGTCATCGTAGATGCCTACGGCGTGGGAAGCGGCAAGGAAATACCACGGAATCCACCATTGCCGCAATGAGGATCATGGTGGGGCCTTGGCGGTGCCCATCTACTCACTGGAGAGGCGTGATGCCCTATTATAGCATAGATGCAGAGTACTTGTACCTGTTGCGGATGGAGGCTAGGGGTGTAGACATTGTCGACTTGCCATCGACGCACCATCGTCGATTGTTTAGTCGTAACTATGGGTAAAGAAACACCTGGAAGAGAGAGTACATTGTGGCAGCAAAATCGTCTGATTAGGTTTCGACCTCATGATCTAGATTCCTAGTCAACCAAACCGTAAACATGGTATGCCCGTCGTCGGGGCCCCGCAGACTTGTAGGATGGTAAAAATCTGTTACTTATCGGATGGTTCAGTTCAGTATTGGTTCGGGTATTAGGAAATGGCTACTATTGCCAACCCTAACAATAGTGCCACGAGAGGATTTGAACACAAATAGAGTGATCAGTAGAAGAATGGTTGAACCCAAACTGTATAGGTGCAACACTAAATTTGTCAAACCATACATGTGGTTATTGCTTCAGGCCAAACAAGGATTTCTAATTTTTTTTAGGCCATACAAGGATATCTTCAGTTTGCACACTTTCTGACACTCACCTTGAGCAACATACCCAATAGCTTGCTCCATGTACACCTCTTCAAAAGATCACCATGAAATGCATTTTTGACATCCAATTGAAGAAGACGTCAATCATAACTCATAAGGAGTAGAACCAAATATAAGAATATTTACAGAATTGAGTCGAGCAACGGGAGTAAAAGATTCAAACAAATCCACTCCATTGTCTAAGTGTACCCTTTAGCCACCAATCGAGCCTTCATGTGGTCAATAGATCCATCCAATTTTTGTTTGACTATATACACCTAGGAAGCATCGACACTTCTCAGAGGCTGTCGTGTCTGTGTCCAACACGTATCCAACTTGGACACGTGGTGGACACTTCCCATACGTGTCCAAGTCCTCTGGTTTTTAATTAGGAGTCGGAGACATCATGGACACAGCTTGGACAAAGAGAAAATATAACCTAACACTAGTAAGAAGGGGAAACACCCACTTTTCACCAATATAGTGATGCATTCTCCTCTCAACCAAGAGAGAAAACCACAACAAGAGGTAACACCTACTCCCTCTCCCCTTTTCCTACCCATTTCTTCCCATGATCTTCTTCTTTCCCCTCTGGCTTGTGAATCCTCTCCATCCTCTGCTTCCTTTTTAAATGTGCATTATATATTTGTCACCACAAATCTCCTCCACTACAAAAACTGATTTTTTTTTGTTTGCCCCCCTATATCGTGCACATTACAACACATTTCCTCACCTCTCCTCTTCTTCTTCCACCTCCAATACCTATGTTCTATTTCTCCACCAGCACTACTACCAACTATCTCCTTGTACTCTTCTTCCTCATCGTCCACCTCCATCACTTACACTCTCCTCTTCTAAAAGTAACAACATACATCTTTCTTTGTTGTCCACCGCCACCACGATTATTTTCATGTCCAAAATTTAGATGTGCAAAATATTTTATTGTGAATTCAATCTTGTGGCGTTTAACTCATGTTGTAATTTTTAGTAAATTGTCTATTAGTTTGGCTACTATTGTGATTACAATGCAGGGTTGTTTGGAAGTATGTCATTAATAGTTTGATTCAATGATGTATCCAATGTGTTTGAATGCACATTTGAAATCAAAAATAGCATTATAGCGTGGATGAGATGCTCTTTGTGTTTGATTGTGCTTGTTCTTTTTTGTGCTTCTAGATAAAATTTATATACATATACATGTATTTTTTTTCCGTGTCCGGCGTCGTGTTTGTGTCCTATATTTTTTGAAATTGTTGTTGTCTCGTGTCCGTGACCGTGTCCAGATTCGTGGTCGTGTCCATGTCCATGCTTCCTAGGTATACACCCAATAACAACCTACAATTGGCCTCCCAAGTGGAATATCCACCAAGTCACAGATGGAGTTCTCGTAAAGAGCTTCCATCTCACTATCCATAATCCATGACTTGTACCTAGTCGTCATGTCGGGCAGCTTCTGCATATGAGCGAGGAATAGCTATAGAATCTAACTGAAGAGCATACATGTGCGTTGTTGGTAACAAATGAGATAAGCAACAAACACTAGAGATCGGATGTCGTGTATGTACAAGACCGAACACCTTTACGAGCTGCAACTGAAAGGTGTATGTCTGAAACAGAAGCATCAAGAGAACTCTCGGCATGAACATGTACCTCAGGAGTATCCTATCCTACGTTGATGAGTCAATTTGTTGGACTGGTGTCGCTACATCTTCTGAGTGATTCCCTACTCGCCTGATGTAAGCCAGTGGAAAAGGTTGCATAGGTGGAGGTGCAGGTGGTGGTGGTGTAAAGGAGTGGTATCTGACACACTCTCAATGCACAACACAAGGAGTGGTGGCTCTCGTTCTCTATCACTCTCATGGTTGTGTCGCCCCTCACATTGGACAGAGTCGCTAAAGAACGGAGTCGACTCATGAAAGGTAACGTCGGCCAAGACAAACATACGATGACGACAAGGACAATAATATATGTACCCCTTTTGTGTGGGAGAATATCCCAGAATATAAGAAGTGCTCATTGTCCCAAAAGGATTAAAGTTGAGGATTGCAAGTCCCAATGGAATATTTCTAGCATCAGAAGTGAATTTCAAATGTATCACATCAAATATTTTTGATGCATGTGAGTCTACTAGGCGTCTTGCCTTTCACCGTTTCCGTATTTTTATACATCCCACTTCATTAACAAAGAAGTTTTTTATGACATGAACAACCATGTGAGGCATGGTACAAGTGGAGAATGGTGTAGCACTTTGATGGGCATTTTCTTGGATTCTTCTGAAGGATCCTCAACGTCATCATGGCTTGTAATTATTATACATCTTGATGTTCCATGTGTATCGCATATGTCTTTATCAACAACATTCTTCCAGACTAGTAAGTAACCATTTGGGGAAACATGCATCTTACGTAATTAAGCCCAACTCCTTAATGTAGTTTTAGCTCATAAAAAGAATTGGGTAATTGTTCTCCTTCAGGCATATCCTTAAAGAAAACAATAGACATATATGTTGATTTTTTACTCACGATGTTAAGACAAATCAAGAGATAGAATTCCACAATGCAGGCAAGTTTATTAGATTTCTTACACCCAAGGTAGAATTCTATTTGAGTTTCTTTTAACAATCTATAAAAGTTGTTTGCTTTGAAACATTGTGCACTTGTCAACTCTACTCCTTCCAAATTCACGTCTTCACTGAAACTAGGAAAAGCATCATTCAACATATCTTATAAATTTTCAGCATTTAGGCAATCGTCGTGATGGAAGCCATTTCCATTTTCTTAGTTAGAAGTAATATCGTGGTCAGTAGGAGCATCCACTTGAATTGTGATACCTTCACCATGAAAACCTAAAAGATATATCCTAGTAAGATCCTTTCCACTATGGATGTCTCAATGCAACCTTTCAAGTGACCGAATATATTTTAGCACACTTTCTTCAAGGACAAACAATCTTGTCTTGTATTGTTGAATTTGCAAAGGTAAAATTTAAAAATTATGAAACTTTGTTTATGTATTTATTGTTTGGATGGTCTTCCTCTGCTATTTAGGACTTATCCATTCAATCAATAAATTGTAAATATATAGAGCAATGAATTATTATGTCATAACTGATATTGACATTAAAATATGAGAAAATAACATTTTCCCCACCATGACCATAATACCAATGGTTTTGCTAATCAGACTAACCTGTTGAGAAAATAATCCAAGTATGCATGTCCAGTGACATCTACAAGAGTCAATATCATTCTAAAAATAAGTACAACATACTCAACAACTATAAGAATCACATCAGAACCTATTCTCATGATTTGGATGTTGTTGTAGTCATTTGATTGTTGGTATTTTTTTATAGGGAACTTATTATTTTATCAAATTTCTCGTTGGAGAGCTATCCAAGGGTATTGCTTCATACTCTTGACACATCATTGGTACATTAGTCCATGTTTATGAATCATCAGTGGTCATCTACTTTTCTTACGTACTTAAGGCTTTCCAATCAAAAGCACGGCTAATGTAAAGTTTTTAACATCATGTGTATTTACATGAGGTAGTTATCAAAAATAGGATTCAGTTACACCTTAATTTGACCGTCTTGGCACATCCAGAGAGAATCATGCACCAATGTTATATGTACAAGGATGCTTGCTTCACTTTATTTATGTCAAAGATCACCAACCCCCCTCCACCCCTCTCTTTAAGCCTGTAAACCAACGAACGTTTGTCCGTGTAGTTCAAACCCACATACTTCCATTGAAAGGGTTCGTCAACCGTGCTATGAGTGTGTTTATCTCAATGTCTTCAAGTTGTGGTCGTCCTAGAGTATTTTCCTCCTTTTTCTATTTCTACTTAAAAGGGCTATCAGTAGACAAAACTCCACATTGTTTGTGTAACAATTGCACAGATTTCTAGCATTATACAGCGCTTAGCATAGACCAAGGCTTAGCATTTCGTTTGTCTCTTTCTCATGTCAGCTACACAGTTCTTAAAATAGATTTTGGACCCATGCAGCAAATGTCATACTCAGAGGGTTTTCAATGGATCCCTCCAACTTTTGAACGCAACAACTAAGAGCCTCACTTGTTGACAAATTCAGAGGAACAATTTAACGACTGCCTGTTGCAATTATTCAGTTCGACAGTTTATATTGGTGGCTCTTGCTCGATTGTTGCAGTAAACACCAATATTTTTTTTCATTTCTCATTACAGCTTCAGTGCATAGATGCGCTCACTCAGGATCTAGTAAATCTACAAGAATGCCAATAAACTTAGACGCAAGTTCCATATAGAAGCCCAGGTCTACTCAACCTACAAGAATGTCAATATGTGAATGAACTTATCATGTAACCACTTCTGCCCTACACAGTAAGATGCGCAGAACTTATGTAAACACGTCATCAAACAGCAATATCAATAGGCTGTTGAGCGCACACCAAAAGGCATGGCTCGCTAATTTAAGCAAATCTCGGATATAAAACAGCTTTCAAAAGGTTAAGTGGTCTTCCTAAAACAAATCTCATGATTATCTGCCGTCGCTTGAAGCATCAAACAGCAGGACAACCACTATTAACCAACATGTAGCACCAGAATTGTATTTATGGGTTTGATTCTAGATGTATCTCTTAAAAGAATTTTTAAAAGTCTAGTTACCAACACGAAGCAATTTACTTAAGACGGTCATTCTAGAGAATAAACAAATGAACACCTTTTGTATGCAAATGATAAGTAACAAAAGGTATTAATATCAAACAAATGAATCTTTTTATAAAGCCAAGATAAGATCTTTCATGTAACATTGTTCAGTCAATTTACTAACACCATTGCACAAGAAACCAAAATCACTGCAGCCCGACCCCATCAATGTTCTACTCCTAAAAAGATTTATTGCAGAAAAGTGAAGCAATATACATACAATTTTAAACCAAAAAGATCAACCAGACAAAACATGGAGCACTCTGACTGAAGCCAATATGCAAACGAACACCGATGAAGCAAAAAATGTAGGTTTTCTGTAACAAGCAAGCGCAGATACCAAGAATGTTCAGCTAGGCTGACAGAAACAACTGCAGTGTCCGCTTCTGCCGAGGTAACAACGAAGACCATATGGATGCCACGTCATCAGGCGGCAAAGTCCGCTGAAATTGCCTTAGCAGATTGACCATATTGCTTAAAGTTGGTTCGTCTGCCAGTTTTGTACCAGCAGCTAGCACCTAAGGAGCCAAATATGCACCTTTTAGGAAACCATATAAATAGAAAAGACAAACGTTTGAACATGTAGCATAAAACCAATATAAATGAGGTGCATTATAGCAGACACCGGCACAATGTGTTTTGAGGGACAAGTTACATATGGTGTTTGCTAAATTAAAATCAAGGAAAAGACTGAAAGTGGAATGACTGACAGGTCGCTATGAAATCCAAGTACGTCATTGTCATGTTGCATATATTAGCAATATTCTAATTTATGTAAATATTAGAGGATAAAATTGGAGTTAAAAATAGAACATGTTGCATTCACACCACATGCAGCCGCGATGCCGGGTGTATGCAATGTATTGGTCGCATACGTATGTGCATGTGCCGTGCAATGCCCAAACTGCATGTGGCCTGCATATACTAATTTCTGGAGCAATAGCCCACATTAGAGAATACAGACACCCATCATACATTGTAAGACTTCCATCAACACTAGAAAATATGATTGCACATGCAAGCATGTACAATAATAGAGTAGGAAGTACGTGAGCAAAAAGCTTACCTCTGCAAAAATAGATACTATCATAGGAACATATCGATGATCCGGACCCAAAAGATGCTCATCAGACCTTTAAACAAATCAAGAAGTGCATTGGCACACTGAAAATGAGGGAAGTACCAAAAATGGAAACAAGGTTCTACCTCTCAACCATCGAACAAAGCTGACGATGGACAATTCTAGCCTCAACTAAATCACAAATTATCGGCAAGCGAATTAACCAATTAGGAACAACCTGCCAAACGATAACAGATAGTCAGGTCTTCAATAACACTTGAATAAATGTGCTTAGCGGAAAATTCCAACAAAAGCAAGAACTTAGAGGCTCAACAGCGAAACACTCTAAAATCATTATCTACATGAATCACCTGAATCAACAACGTCAATGTCGCATGTTAAAGGTAAGCAAAACCACTTTGCAGGATTAAATTACATTTTTCTAGTTGTAAATCATCAATAGCTCACGCACCTGAGTTCCATCGATGCTATCACGATGGTGTAAGCAGATTTTTCCAAGAGCAGAAACCGCCTTATCATATGCCATTACATTTTTCGAAAACAATGCATGTGGGTGGGTTACGACATTGATCAATTTCGACAAGGCCTCTACAGTAGCAAAGCAAAATTAATAATCATCAATATATATATATATAGAGAGAGAGGGGGGGGGGCATGAGAAAGATTCAAACTCAGGACAAAATTATGCTACCTTTAACAAGGGGCGTAAATACAGCCCCACCAAACTCTGCACAGACACCAATTCCATAAACGGCAGCCTGTATCAAACGACGAAGAGAGGTATCAAGGATCAAAATCCAGTTTCTCAATCAGAGAAGAAACAACCACAAGCACAAGCACAAACCTGCCTAACATCAGGATTTTCGTCATTGCATGCTTCCAACAAGAAAGGTAAATATAAATCGTAGTATCTGATGCAAGACAAAAGGCATGGAATGCCACCAATATCAATTAAATTAAGCAATGAAGAATAAGATATGAAAAAACATTTTCAATTGTATAAAATTATACTCTCAATGTACCATGTAGTTTTCAAATTCAATATAATATCTATCAATACAGACAGCAGGCTGTCTTGAATAATATATAAAAAATGGGTCATTTGACTACTCTTAAAAAGTCCACCGGCTTCAAATAATTGTGAAACGCCAGACATTCTAGTACAAGCTGACTCGAGTTGCATTGGTTGCCAAGTTGTGGGTGTCAGTCAATGATGAAGAGAAATATTCTTCCTGTAGGTTGGTGATCAGATCCTTCAGAATGGTTGATGGGAGTTCTACAAGACAGGGATATGCAGGGTATGTGCAAACTTTGGTTCATAAGAAGGTTGTCAGAGTCCCTCCACCAGCTAAACTCAGTCATCTTCCATTGACCTGAGTCCAAGTAACATTTCTTTCAGGAACGATAATATAAGAGGGACGGACAAATTGCTGGTTGTTCAAGAAAAAGCAGACTGATTGGATGGTTGTAACATTCAGGGTTGGTTAAGTGGGTCATTTGACTACTCTTGAAAAATTCACTAGCTTCAAATATTTAAGAAAGACGAGAAAACTTAGGATCATGCTGACTCAGCTTGCATCGGGCAGCCAAGTTGTGGGTGTCAGTCAATGACAGTGTTTTAAAATTATGTTGGACTAGAATGGATGTGGAACAGAGGGTAAGGTGTTGGGTGAAAGAGATTGTGCCCTTGATTTGCTGTAGTTGACTTGGGAGGACCAAAAGACCCTTCCAGATTTATTTCAAAACTATGATGAACTGGTAATACTCGAATTGCAAATCATTAGTCCTATTTAGATAAGGGGCATAAATTTGTTTCAAAACCATCACGAACCGATAGTACTCGAATTGCATATTGTTAGTCCTCGTTAGATAAAGAGGCATAAAGTAGCATCTAGTCTACACAGAGGCAAGTTCATGATTCTAAATGATGGACAGTCGCCAACCACCTCAGCGTTCCACGGTTTTACAAAGTGGAATCCAATGGCGGGTTGGTTTGAGGGAGATGAAAGTAGTGTCACGAGAGATGATGGTTTCAAGCAGTCAAGTTCTAAATGGATGCCTCCAAGAAGCAGTCTCCAAAAAGTTGGGCAAGGTAGAAACGTTGGTCATTAGGAAGGATGTCGATTGCTAGACTATCTGTGGCTTAGGATGATGCTTCCTCTTGTGTTGTAAAGTTTATTGTTGGGTGCAGGGCTGTTGATGAGAGGTCCTTTCTAATCTCAAAATTGCCATCTTGGTTGGTAGAAGAGCAAAAAGAGGGAGGATTGTGGAAAGTTGTAAGGCTTACCATATGCATGTCCCCAAAGTTGTTATTCTTAGAAGGGATACTTATCTCACATGCCTAAGTTTAGTGGAGGGGGTTGTTAAGATAACAAGAATAGTATGGTTTAGCAAGGAGGGGTGTATGCGCCCTGGTTGTTGTGGTGCTGCTGGTGGAGTTGGTCTTTGTGGAAATTGTTCTATCGATGGAATCAGTATCACTGAGTTTAAGGAAATAGTATCGAACAGAATGTGATGCAACTCAGGTGATATTGCTTGAGAGATCCATATTGTAGCTCAAGTTAAGAGGTTATATTATTCCAGACGGGAATAAAGGGATGTGACCGAAGTGATAATGCTGAGACTCACGTGACGAGGCTATTAAACAAGAGATGGGTACTTCTCACCATCAAGACATGCTCAGAAGTTACAAGTTACTAGGGATGTTCTCTCGCAGATGAGAAGTTTTTGGAACGAAGGATGTAGGAAAGAAGGTGGTGGTTTTTCTCAGCCCAAGATTGAGGTTAGAGAGAGGGTCCTGACCTAAGAAGCACGGACACTTCAAAACAGGTGCCGTACCCGTGTCCGACACGTATTGGACGCCCATACTCCGTGGACACGCCTAAATACGTATTGGACACTTCCCCAGCCGTGTCCAACATTTTTTTTTTGTTTTTTATAGGTGGACACGGCTTGGACATGGCCAGGCCCATTTACAGCCCAAAACAGGCTTGCCTTTCCACTAAAATAGTCACATAACTAGGCAGCTAAACATGTCTCTGATAGATCAAATCCAGCTCAGTTCGCAAGAGGGTGGCAGTTGTATTCTTGCTATTCTTATCACATATCTAAGACCAGAGCAGCAACAACTGTCTCCCTATTCTTGTTTTTATATAATCTCTCGACTCATTCATCTATTCTTGGGCTTGGGGCCTCCCTCTAGTTCTAGAAAACTGATTAACTGAAGGAAACTATCAACCTTTATCCATTGTTTCCTTGTTCTATCAATGTTTCTATGTTTATCACTTTCTTGAATATCCAGTTGTGTATTTATATTAATTGCTGCTGTGTATCTAAATAAATTCCTTATGAACAGTCTCAAAATTTATATGACATCTACATTTACTGAATACTAGGTATTGACTTAAAGACTCTTATGTATGTCTAATGGTCAATATTCCGAAATTCAGCAGCGTGGCACATCATGGGACTGAATCCATGAAGTCTATTCTTAGACTAGGCTACTGGAATTGCAAAAAATGCTTACTCTTTATTAAAATTTCCTATCTTTTTGTCTTTTGATTCTTTTAGACTTCAAAATACACAACTTCAGTTCTTGGGGTTTCTTTACATCATTTCATATGAGTCTCATCATACACATTAAAATCTTGAAATTGAATTCCACTTTTTCATGTTTCAATCTCTCTTATTTAATCTACCGGTCTCTCCTCTTCTTTTTAATTTTTATATCTCGTCATGTTTTGGGTATTACACATTGAATACGAATGGAAGTAAAATTGTCTTTTTTTTTACTTGTATTTGACATAAAAATGAAAAGACCTCTTTTATGGATAATTCTACTTCAATGTTTCAATGTTGTGGTTATACAATCGCCAATTGGTTTCATTTTTTAGCTTTATCTTAAATTAAGTTATATTGTCTAATTATCTTTTTTTTTATTGCTTGTGTTATATATATATATATATATGTATATAGTTTATTTTTTAAAAAATACCGTGTCCATAGCCGTGTCCGTGTCCTATGTTTTCCAAAATTGCCGTGTCCCGTGTCCGTGTCCACGGCCGTGTCCGCTTATGTGCTTCCTTGGTCCTGACACATTGAGTAATTGATTTAGAGTCGGGACCTTTCTGTTTACCTCTCTTCTTATTCATAAACAATCAAAAAGCGAACCAAAGGGTGGTTAAGAGGCATGATAAACCCATTAGATTACTTGCCATTACCATAAATCCATTAAGTTTACCAGCGGGATTATGGTCAATTAAATTCATGACTCAATCAAATGTATAATGGTTGCCAGCACTGATCTAATCATATGTAGTTAATCGCAGGGATGATATAGTGATTCTGAGATATGACAATACTGATTGTCGGCCTAACCTTCATACATAAAGTTAATGTCAACAATTATTCGGGACAATTATATGATATGATAGCATAATAAATCAATGAAACTAAAATTCAGCACCGCATCCACTGCCCAATCAAAAGTTTATTGTATTAAATGATAAATTGTTGCACATTCAGACTAGCAGGCTCACTTTTAACTAAAATGTTAGTGACACTGATATCAAGTCATTTGAAATGTTTAAAACTGCAAGGAAGGATCTATCATTAAGATTATAATCATAGTTAAGACCCAGAAGAAATCAAGAAAATCCAACATAATCAGAAAATAGGAAGTTGTAAATAGAGAAAAATGAAGGGCTAACAGGTATGAGGATCTAGTTGATGTCAGGAAATATAAAAATCAACTATTAAGCATGATATGCTTTTAATTAGCATTAAATATCATGATAGCAAGCTCTGAAATTAAAAGACATTATAAACAAAGACATACTTCCCTGCAGACTCACGGCATTGTTCAGCGACAACATAAAAAATACGAATGGCGATCCTCCTCTCTGCAGCAGATTTATCCTTTTCCTATACGTCACATGAGCAGGCACACAAAAATTTAAAAACAATCAAACAATAAGAAGGAAAGTAAATAGTGCTACCAGAATAGGCAATTGGCATAACTACTACTTCAGGCTTAACATTTGCTAGTATCACTGAAGCGGGATATGACTTTTAGATCATACTTATAGAAACTTACCAACATTGTTATTATATATGTGGAAAGCTCATCAAAGAAGGGCAAGAAGGATGCCTTAAATGTTTCAATCAATGTGCCCAAGCAATAATTAACCTATGCTCAAATCCACCAAAAATAAGACAGTTAGTTAAGAGGGGAAAGAAGATAAATTGTTAAAACTAAACAGGCCAAGATAACACGAACGTCCCAAATGCCTAGCTCATAATAATACTATTAGAGAGTCATATACTTGATCAAATATTTCATCTTCTTGTTTATTTTCTTCTCTGAGCAACTTTCCTTCCTCGGCATCAAGATCTTCCCTAGTTGCCCTCTCTGCACGCTCTTTTCTCCTAGTTTCACTTGCTGTAATGACATTCTTTACCTCATCCACAATTAATTTAACTCGATTTGGATCCAAAAGGTGACCACTTATCTGCACGTACAACAAAACAATAAACACGAGTTCTAAGAAAAAATATATGTATAAGATAGCAATAGTACGAGTTTATAATTTAATTTGATCAAAGGTTTAACAAATAAGGGGGGGAATAGCCTAGTCTATGCCAGCACGGAGATCTAAATTCAATGATAATATGCTAGAATTAATTTATTAAAATTTCAAAAATATAATCCGTTTGAGACGGTGAATTTAAACATACAATTTTAATCTCTTAGGATCATGAATTGGAAGGATCACCACAGTTGTGAAATATTATGAGTAGGATATAAGGCAAGTATATAAATCAAGCATTAAATATTTATTTTGCAGCAAATACAGTCTAGGAAGCACGGACACTTCCCGAACGCTGTTGTGTCCGTGTCTGACATGTGTCCAACAGGGACACACCGCGGCGGACACAGCTCTGGCGTGTCTAGTTTCTTTTCTTCTTCTTTTTTTCAGCTGGACATGGGATGGACACGTCTTGGACACTTGTTGGACATGACCAGGCCAGCCCACACATCTTGGACACTACTTGCAGCAATTGCTGCAGATTATAATAGCTAAGTGCTGGAGCCGCTGCAAGCAACCACTACAAGGAGATCGGAGCTGCTACAAGTAGCTTTTCCAGCAGCAACCAGTAGGAGTTGAAGCCACCACAAGCAGCAGCCATTTGCAGCAGGAGCTGCCAACACCTAGACCAGCCACAAGCAGCAGCCATATGCAGCAGGAGCTGCCAACACCTAGATCAGCCACAAGAAGCAGCTTCCTTCCCCTCTAGGAACTCCTACCCTCTTCTTCCTCTATATTTTCTTCACTCGGTTCATTTTCTCCTTCCTCTTCTCGCTGCTTCATTGGTTCTCTAATGTGTATACTCCTACACAAGCCTTTTTCCTTCTCCATTCTCTCCTCCCCTCTTTTTCCTCCTTCCAACATGCAGTCCTCCTATTGTACTTTTGTCTCTTCCCTCTACCCTCCACTCCTACATGACTACTAAATGTGTTAACCTCCTCTTCCTTCACCATGATCACCACTACCAATACATATCTCCCCTCCACTTTTTCTTCCCCTCCTCTTCCTTGCACTTCACTATATTAGTATTTTAACTGCAAAATTGTGTAATTAACTTCTAATGATTTTGCTCCAGTTTGTCATTCTTGGATAAGATAATAATATCATTTTGTATGCTAATATAATTAGCGTAGTGGGTTTGAATACAAATGTGAATTAATGTGGGTATTTTTGTGATCTTTGTTCGTGCTTGTGGTTGAGAATTATTGTTCTTGTTGTCTTTTACAATATATATATATATATATATATATATATATATACATGTCTAAAATTGTATACATATGTATATATATATATGAATGTATGTATGTTTGTATGTATATATATTGCTGTGTCCAACGCCGCGTCCATGTCCTAATATGTGTCCGTGTCCATGCTTCTTAGAATGCAGTATATCAAATTATATGATGATGTTCCTTTTTCGTATATACCTTCTGGGAACCACGACAAACATTTTGAGCTAAGGCCATATGTTGGCAGTGTGACATAATTTGGGTAAGAAATCCTATAACAAAAATGCTCGATCCTAAATCAATGATGCCAGGATGATTACTTTCAGCACACTATCTACAATATGTTGTTGATTTTGGCAAGCTCATGGCAAGTTGGTTGAGATCCAACAGACTTCATATGCAAAGTGGGCCAAATGTTTTTAAAATTAATGTTGAGAATAGAACTTGTGCATCATCAATTTGACCTCTCCGATCCTGATGTTCTACTAAAAGCAACTAAAAGAACTTCGTAAATATATAACAGAGAGAATCGTTACCAGGAAGGTACCTGAATGCACTCCTTTAAGGAATCCAACATACTTGCACAGATATCTAGATCAGGCTCCTGCACATTCATTGAATTATTGAGTGTTAAACCTAGTTCTAACAGATGAAGGTTCAGTAATAGAGATTACAGGAGATACAGTCATTCATAAATAAGACCTTATGCAGAGCTTCAACCAAAGATTGGATAATGTGGTCCAACAGCTTCTTTACATATGACTCATTGTGTCCCTGAGCAATTCCCTTTTCAATAGCTAATTTCGCACTGTGTAATAATTCGGGCATGCCTGTCACAAGCATGCCATATGGCAAGCATAAGAATAGGCATTGAATTCTCATGGAAAGTTTAACGGTGAATAAAAATCATCTACGACAGGGTACAAATTTGAGAAGCTAAAAGTTCCAAGTTCTAGTACCTGAAACAGCAGCCCTTCTAACCTCCTTATCAAAATAAAATTGAAGACGACGAACCAAAATTGGAGCAACCTATCGCAAACGACACACTATCAAAAAATTCAAAACTTCAATTCCATTCTTTGTCAAACATCATATTAGAGACGCAAACCTCATCAATCCAAGGGAAGAACCCTTCCTTTAGCTCACAAGCACAGCAGCATAGCATGTTACAAGCTGTGACTTTTTCCTTCAAAACACTTGTCTTGATACGAATCCTCTTATCAACAAACGTGATAGTCTCAATACTTCACAACACATCAAGGCAGAGAGTTCAATTTAAATTCATAAACAAGATAGAGAAAAGAAAAAGCATTCATAAATCATCCCCAGATTCATTAGTGACGTAACCATAAATAAACTAATGATCACATTATTTTTTTTAAATCACATTATTAATTGCAAATGCTAGCATACTATCGTATTAATAGCTTTAAAATTCAAGGATGGATTTATATGCATGCATTACACCTATCATACAAATTGGTGTACTACGTGAACAGATGATGATAGCATTATTGGCAAGTCAGGTAACAATGTTTTAACATATGATAGCATGATGTAAATAGAGGGGCAAGCAAAAAATTGCAATTGCTTTGGACAAAGGATGGATACAATGAACAAATAGAATAGCTGCAAAAGTTCTAGAGAAAAAAGAAAAGATCACAATACAGATCCAAAATCTTCGCACCACAGCAGAATGGGGTCATGATGGGCGACGTGAAATGAGATGGGATTTAGATGACATTTTAAGTTCTTCAACTAAGACCTGGAAAGCGACAAACTTAAATAGATGCCTAAGAGTGAATTGCACAGACCACAATTAGAAACAAAACTAGAAGACCAATAGCTTCAATCTGTAAGACCAAATCACTAGAAATGTTGATCTTGAAAGACTGATATTTCTTTGAAAAACCATTCTTTACTTGATGGTTATCAGCACCATTTGCAGAGAAGGGGGCAAGGAACATGATGGAGTTACCTCCAAATCTCCCTCTTCTTACTAGCACAAATAACAAAAAGGCGACAAACTCAATATTAGAAACCAACTATATGGAATCTGAATATTTAACTACAGATAGCATAAATCAACATGAGATTAAACAATATTAAATTCAATCAAAGACAATTCAAAATCCGGCATATTAAGACAGTGACAGTGGAGTACCCAAAATTGGTGTTGTTTTTCAAAAAAAGAACTAAGCAATAATCTTTCATTACATGATTAAATTAATTGATTTAAATACTGAAGAAGGGCCTCCTCAATAAGTAGTGAGATGTATATGTAAATATGATAAATCACTGAAGATGTGACTCCTGAATACATATTGTGATGTAAATTTGTTGTTACCAAAACAAGAATTTAGCATTACCTTAAGAATTTAGCATTACCTTACTTAACTCAGCAACTTACCTCAGCATATATAATCTTAATTTCTTGGCAAATACAGAAAATATCAAGAGAGAAAATTAGAGTAACTGAAACAAACCTTTCATCATCTGATTCATCTACATCATCATCTGAATCTATGGGGATAATGGTCACATCTAGTTTACGCAGGGCAGACTGAACTAATGGAGGCATGACAAAACTCATGTAAGGTAGGAAATCTTTGCCAAGGCATTTGCAGAGCCTGGCACATGCCTAGAAATATCAAAGAAGTGTTTGATTAGCAAATAAAATTTTGTGAAATCAATATATATAGACATCCAGACTTAATAAAATGATACTTGTAGCGTGTAACTAGTTACTGGGTCATCTGCATCCATCTGTGATCCTTGCAGTGACATCAACACTTCCATTACCTAGATGATGAACAAAAAATACAAAGATTTTTAATCAGGACTCGGGACTGTGAATCATGATAATGTATTTGAGAACACTCTCAAAAGTGGTCCCTGAAACAAACACATGGGCCACTTTCATATACTCAGTACAATTTGCTACATGAGTATTGCTTTACCAAGTTGTCTACTGATCAGAATAGGGCAGTGGAAACAAATATTTATCTATTCGTATCTCATAACAGCAAGATCGCGTCAACTACTATGAAATAGGATAGATGGTCTTAGCGAGTTATACCTGGTCTTGGAGCAAGTCCAGCGACAAAACTCGCTTCTTTGCAACTTTTGACGAGTTGCTCTTGGACGGCGACTGTGCAGCTACTGGTCTTCACCTCGAACAACGAACACAATAATTTCTACAGCGAATCCTATGGTCTCGCCACGGACTGCAGGCTATAGTTGTCCTCTTAGCAGCAGCCAAATGACTCTTGCATCCACACATACCAACTAGAACTTATGTCCTTCAACAAGAACGGACAGGAAGAAGTTGTCCCTCCCGTTAGTGTACTAATCACCAACCTGCTCTTCCACAATGACAACTCTCAGTTGTTCTCTCCCGTGACTATCCCTCCCTAGTCGGGTAGGACTTGTCTGGGCTCTCTTGGTTACCACAACCAGAGAGGACAATAGTCGTCAGATGAACTGATTCTCAGTTGTCTGTGTTGTGTCTTAGGAAGACCCCAATACCCCTCTATTTATAGTAGAGGCCAGGGAAAGGGTTTCGAGTCTGTTCGGGATCTGTGCAGGAGTGGAAGGAACCAGAAGATATTAAATTTTCGCAACCTTCGACGGCCGAAACGGCCGTCTGGAGACCCAGACGGTCGTCTCGCACTGTCAAATGGTTGTTTTACAGTTTCCCAATAGCATACAAATTTGGTAATTTTGATTCCTAGAGTCGTCTGGTGAGTCGGAGTCGGGCCGGTCAGTTCAATCATATTGAACCGGTGAGTTCAAGAGCATAACTAAGCCAATTCGATCCATGGTCTGTCTGACAACCCAAACGGTCGTCTCAACACTTGAGACACTTGTCTGGCTGCCCAAACGGTCGCCTTACCTAGTAAGATGGTCGTTTGGCAGTTCAATTAACCAATCCATCGATCTGTTGCATAAATTGAGAACCAAAACACTTTAGTAATCAATCTAACTGTCATTCAAGATTTGATTCCTCTTCTATATGAGTTCCTATGTGTGTGACCCTATAGGTCCCATATCACGTTGACAGTGAATGTCCATAACTAGCTTATGACATCACAAGCAGAGAGTGGTGCCTAATCACGCATAAATGCTACCCGAGTGAATGGAAAGTTGGAGAACAACTTCAACCTACAATCTGTGTAAGGTGTTACAGTAATTGTATAATTCCTTTGTCTCTGATATCCAGGATGAACTTGAGGCATGGTTGGTCATCCTCTCAGCATTCAATCTATGTTCCTTGAACCACGAGCAATCTGTCTAAGATAATATGAACTCAATATCATATATTCATTCACATGTGCATGCATTTCTCAGTCTCGTTTATCAAGTGGTCAGGATATCATACTCCGTTAGGGGGGACAAATGCCATATATATCACTCACAGTCTATCCCCATGTGTCAAAGTCACCCAATCATCACCGTTATAACAACCATATTTCAGGACTGCGTTTGATGATGTCAAAGCGTATCCAACGAAATGTGACGAGTGCAGTGATTTCAGGTCTAAGAATCACAATCACCACCTTCACTATGAGAGATGATTATGACCACAAAACCATGTGTCACTCTCAAGGTGGGTTTGTCTGATACACATACATTGTTCCCTAACGTGTATATGTGTGCTTGGTTTAATATTGCCATACCATGACAAAGGAGTCATTGTCATCAACCAACCCACACTCTAGTCTTATGTGTTGTTGGTGTATATCTACCTTCCACGATAACAACTGACTAGGGACATAATAAGAATGTACATACTCTTAGCATTCGTATGATCTCATTCTCCAAGGTTAATACTTGAAGACATGCGTTATTGAGTATTGTCATTCTATAGGCACTCACTTTGTCTCCTCATATCTCATAACTAAGTGAAACAGACGAATTAGAAGCTTACCATTATTATATTATTATTATTAATCAAATCCTTTATGTAATATGCCATGTCAATCATCAAAGGATTGGCTCTATGGGCATACCTTACCAACATCTACATGATCCAGCTTACACATACAAGTACCATGCAGGTGGGTAAATGATATTACTACATTACTGTGATGCATTGATAATTGGACCTTAGAGCTAACGGGAAGGAGGTGGGTCCAATTCATGCTGAGTTAAAGTTTTAAGGAATTTCCCAATTAGTTTTATGGTTTACATCGGCACACATTCCACTAGTCCTTGATTTCCCCACCCTACTAATTTTAGGTCTCCACAGAGGAAGAGGGTCAAGGCGGAGTCTCGCGCATTTGGATTCCAACTAGAAAATCAGTGCATAGCATCTCAAGTCTCAATAGATTTGAATTTACAAAAAGTGACAACAATAGTCAGGAGCCAACAAACACTTATCATGTTTGCATTGAATTTTTTACGTAGAGGAAGAGTATAACCAAGGGTGTCAATGCTTCAAACAACACCAAGCAGCACTACCTAGAAAATTAGTGCCACCTTGAAAGCATATCTCTGAAAATAAAAATTTTAAAAGAAAACAAGTAATAAGTTGTAAAGTATAAGACATTAAGGATTTTATATCAACAAACAAAGTAGGATTACTCTGTTATGTATAGAGGACTGAAAACATTCTCGAAAAGGTCATTATTCAAAGAAAAAAATTGGGAAAATTTTGAATTCAGTCAACTTTTCACAAAAAGAAAACGAGATTAAAGGACATGTATAGACACGTATATATGCATATATGTGTGTAAAATGCATATGTACATTTATATATGTGAATCATCATCATCGTCATCTAAGCCTCAGTCCCAACTATGTTGCGGTCGGCTACATGGATCCTTCATTTCCATTCAGCTCTATCATGGGTCATTTACTGATCGAGATGTAAATATTCAAAATCTCTCTTTACAAGCTCTTCCCATGTTAATTTAGGTCTTCCTCTTCTTTTATTAATTGTGCTTGACTCAATAGCATTGTTTCGTATAGGTGCATTAGTCAGTCTGCATTGCACATGCCTATACCATCTAAGTCTGCTCACCGCCCCCACTTTATTCCTGATATAGTCATTTCTCAAGCGATCTTTTCTTATCTTCCACACATCCATCTCAGCATACGCATTCCAGCCACGTTCATCTTGTTGAGACCTTACTTATTCACCGCCTAACATTCACTCCCATAGAGCATGGCTGGTCGTTTTATAACACTTGCTTTCTTAATCTGAGAGGGATCTTCCGATCACATAATAATCCAGTTGCACTCCATTTCAACCATCCTGCAGTGATCTTGTGACAAAACGTCATTTTGGACATCCACATCGATTTGAATATAGAAGCCAAGTAACGAAATGTATCGCATTTTGGTATATCTACTTTGTCCAACTTGGCCCCACCATTTACTGCGAGATTGACTAAAATTGCAATGCATATACTCAGTTTTGAGTCCTACTAATCATCAATCCATATGATTCCGATGCCTTTCTCCAAAGTTCAACTTTATCACTCAATCAATCTTTAGTTTCGTCAATAGTACAATATCATCAACAGATAACATACACCAAGGAATATCATCCTGAACATTCCTTGTCAACTCATCCATAACAAGAACGGACAAATATGGGTTGAGTGTGGATCCTTGGTGTACCCCAACTATGATAGGAAATGTTGGTGTCTCTCCTCCGGGAGTCTTCACACTTGCAGTAAAGCTGCCATAAATGTCTTTAATCAGGTAATGTATTGGATTGGCACACCCTTTTTTTTCAAAACCATCCACAACACTTCCCTGGGTACTCGATCATAAGCCTTTTCCAAATCAATAAAAACCATATGAGGTCTCTTTTGCTTTCTTTATACTTCTCTGTATGCCTCCTTATTAGAAAAATAGCATATGTTGTTGATCTTACAGGCATGAAACCAAATTGGTTGTTTGATATCTACATTATAGATCTTAGCCTCTACTCAATGATCCTCTCCCAAATCTTCATTGTGTGACTCATCAACTTGATAACTCTAAAGTTTGTGCAGCTCTGAACATCACCTTTGTTCTTGTAGATGGGTACTATAACACTATTTCTCCACTCATTCCGCATGTATGCACATGTGTGTGCATAAAACAGAAGATCCCGTCAAATATGCAAAAGAGAGACTATGTTTTTTGCAAAATGGAAGGAGGGGAAACCTTTAATGTGGGAGAGGGAGGGGGTCTTGATGACATTGGGTACTTTTTGGGTTAGGAGATTTCATTAGAAGATACATAAACCTGTAATTATAATTAATCTAGTGAGTTACAGAGTTACAGAGTTACATACAAAACAGAGCTCCTGAGTTCCATGACTTCCAATGAGTTACAGAGTTACATACAAAACAGAGCTCATGAGTTCCCCCTTAAAAATAGCGGAAAACAAGATCCAAAACTGTTGACAACATTTCATGTACAATTATATTTTTCGTTCTTCATAAATGACATATGTAAAATAATTATGACTAGGAATATTAGTTGTGGATATGATTTATTGACAAAATCACAACATAATATGATAAAATATTATACACTATAAGCGGCACCATGTAAAATATTTTACACTACAACTACAATGTGCTCTATAAAATAAAAAAAATTATGAATACTATGTAAAATAAATCACACCACCCCATGCGACAAAAATGTGATTTATCTAATATTTATTCTTCATGTTTAAACAATATAATGTGAAGAATGATAATTAACTATAATCATACACGAAGAATATAACAAAAATTAATGTTGTACATTTTCTTATATATACGATGATGATCCAAAAATTATATTTACAAACACATAGAATGTAGATATTGATACATATACAATACTTTGTACATAGAAAGTGAAATAAATTTTTTTGATGTAATTTGAACCACAATACTTTTATTAAAATTATAATTATACCACATCAAAATATTTTTAAAGGAGCAACATCCCCATCATGACAACTTTTTTAGGTTTTTACAATTAAAAATAATATTATAATTCACGGATATGATTCTTTATTTCTTTGCCAACGTTGGTTATTATATATTATTCAATAAAAATCAACAATATTTTTTTATTGATTTCCATATTTACACTTGCAACAAACCAATCACATGAAAGTGAATGGAACTCAAATTCCAAAAATTGAACTACAGTTCCCAGAAAATGAGTTATGCATAATTTATGACTTACACCATACCAATCGCAGCCTCATGTGTAATTATAATCCTCTAATGTATGATTATGATCAACAAACTAGAGTTAGTAACTTGTACTTCAACTTCGTATTAAGTTTGAAAGAGCAATTACATAAATGTAGTAAATGTGGATTTACTTTTCCTCAATACCTCTCTCCGATATCAAATTTTGTTGGTTAAGTACAAGCAACTAAGACACAAGGAACTGGAACAAGGTTTACTCAAACTCATCTCGACACACATTTTGACTCAACTAGACTCGTGACAACCTATATACAAAAATTTGAGGTATGAAAAGAATTTCTCTAAAAAGAACCTAGAACGCTATCTCTTCGCCTGCGATGCCACTTGTCGTTCAGGAAGTCAATCAACTTTTCTCCTTGATGGGGTTTTAGCTTCCTTTCCCTCTTGCCTCAAATGACTGCTTCAAAGTCAATTGTGATAGTTTGAAAGGAGGTCCAGAAGGAAGATTAGGTGTATGGACTAAGGGACTGAATGGGCACCATTTTTTCAGCTATGTCAAAGAGTAATTTCCACGCTACTGATGTTGGAGTTGTCGAAGCCCAGAGTTTGGACTGGAGCTCCTTAACAATTAATGGGTAGTAGTAGATCATCATGCTTATTTTATGTATTAGTCATGGTTGTCGAGGCGCGCCTAGGCGGTGGGTTATATAGCTAAGCGGCGCTTAGCCCGCCTACATTTTCTGGGTCTTTTTTTTTTACTTTATTCAGTTTCATATATAAATGTTTGTACACATGATACTATATGCGATAATGTAATTTTTATTCATTAAATGTTATTGTAAGTTTAATTTGAATTGATAACTACAGGAGAATTAGGGGCAAGAGAATTAACAACAAGAAAAAGAAACAACAGTAAGAGGAAGACAAGTAGGAACTGGAACTGGAGAGAAATAGGGATAAAAAGAAACATGCAAATGGTAGGAGTTGTGCAGGAAGAAGTCAGAATAAGACAAACATAGGAGTTGAAATAGAAAATGAGTTTCACATAATTTATGGCTTACACCATACCAATCGGAGCCTAATGTATAATTATAATCCTCTAATGTATGATCATGATCAACAAACTAGAGTTAGTAACTTGTACTTCCACTCCATATTAAGTTTGAAAGAGCAATTAGATTATGGTAGTAGATGTGGATTTACTTTTCCTCAATACCTCTCTCTGATATCAAATCTTGTTGGTTAAGTTCGAGTTTGGAATGGAGCTCCTTAACAATTATTGGGTAGTAGTAGATCATCATACTTATTTTATGTATTAGTCATGGTTGTCGAGGTGCCTAGGCGGTGGGTTATATAGCTAGGGGCGCTTAGCCCGCCTATGCTTTTTTGGGCCTTTTTGTACTTTTTTCAGTTACATATATAAATGTTTGTACACATGATACTATATGCAATAATGTAATCTTTATTCATTACATGTTATTGTGAGTCTAATTTGAATTGATAACTATAGGAGAATCAGGGGCAAGAGAATTAACATGAAGGGAAAAAAACAACCGTATGACGAAGATAATTAGGAACTGGAGGAAGAAGTCGGGATAAAAAGAAACATGCAAATGGTAGGAGTTGTGCAGGAAGAATTCAGAATAAGACAAACGCAAGGGCAGTAAAAGGATATTGAAAGAGGAAGAATTCAACAAACAAAATGAATACAGCAGTAGCAGGTGCTGAAATAGAAAATATACAGGAAGGAAGAATAGGTCAATGAAAATAAATGGAAACATGCAAACAACAGCAGTTGTTAAAGGGAGATTTAGGAGGAAGAAATCAGAAAAAAGAACAAATATATGAAAATAGTAGTAGTAGATTTGGTAGCAGGAGATATAGGACAAATTTGAAATAAGACACATGCACATACTCACATAATAGCAGTGGGAATATAGGAGGAATGACTCAAAAAAACACAGCATTAGTAGGATTCAGGAATAAAATGCAGGAGAAAGGATAAAAAAAGAGAAGAAAAAGAAGCAAGAACATAAAACATATGAGGACGTAGAAATTTTTTACAAACAACACTATTGAGGACTCACCAAATTGGTCCAAATCAGATCTCATTTCCCCAAATCAGACCTGTTTACCACCTGATCAAACCTAATTTGCCAAAATTTGACCTGATTTGGTCTAAATCAGAGCTATTTCAACCATAAATGACTCAAGGTGATTTAATTTGATAAAAAATCTAGACTCGATTCATGCTAATTTAGCATTTAAATGGCTTACTTTGGGCCTAAAAGGCCTTCAACGCCCACTTAATGCACTTAATAAGCTAGACGTCTAGTTTGAGGCGTCTTGTCTAGCGCCTAGGGCGGCTTGATAAGTAAGGTAGTAGTAGATCATTGTATTTATTTTTATGTGCTTTTATAGTTAAGCAGGTCACACAGGTGCCCGTGGACCACCAGCAAAACCCGCTAAATACAAGGAAAAGTGGCATGGCACCATTAGTAGAATGGGTTTATGGAGTTAGGTGCACTTTCTCTTTAAAAAAAAGTGCCATGGCACCATTAGTAGAATGTCCACTTGAATGGGGTCTTCGCCCTTTTGTCACTGGAGTTAAATATGGTTGTTGTTCAAGAAACAATCTATGTAAAATGACAGTCTTTGCCCTTTTGTCGTTCAAGTTATATATTGTATTATTGAAGAAACAATTCATGTGAAAGTAAATGTGATTAAACCTAGACCCCTACATACACACGTGGCTCAATATGTGGATCATGCAGGCATATACAGAAAGAGTTCGTGAAGTGGCGTTGGGTATCATACAACATGTAGTAGAGAGTGAGCCTGCCCTTCTACCAATCATGTGAGATATATTTATTTTCAAGAAAAAGTTTCTATAAGAGTGTGAGATTAGACATTTTTCACATATATATGCATGCCACAATGTAGCTCATGCAAGCATATACAGTAAGAAATTATGTAGAACGTGCATAGCAAATTTGGTGTACAACAAGGTAATAAAAAACCTGCCTTGAGGCTCTCGAGGCTTGCGCCTCTTGACGAGGCTATCCCAAATGCGCCTCAAGGCTTACGCCTCAGTGTCCTAGATTGACGCTTTCGCCTCAAAATGTCTGTGGCCCGCCTCAGAGCACTGAGGCTCTAAGGCTTAGATGAGGTGCACGCCTCAATTCTGGATGGCAACGTCTTATGTTAACCACCAAATTGGCTAGTTTTATTACAAACACTTACTTCAAAAAAAACAGAATTCTTTTTGTTAATTTTATTTTTTATTAATGAACATTTAATCATCATGCTCTAGTTGACAACTTTCAATCTTGATTGAAAAAATTATCTTTGGTTGCTACCTATTTATTCATTCATATCATTGTTAACTAATTTTGGTTCCTTCTTCCTACTAATTCAAAATTCCATCTCCTTTAGTTTTTTGGTCAATGACATCTTTGGTCGAACAGAATAAAGAATTGATATCTCATTATTTTTCTATATATTTATTTTAGTACTGTTCTAGGTTTTTATTTGCTATTACCATTATAAAGTTTCACTATTAATTTCTATTTCATTTGTTTGTTCTTGTATATACCTATTTTATATATACACATGCATATACATAACAGATTTAATAGATATATGTAAATAACGTATAAATTTATCACTTATAACCGGCTCATACATATTTTGAGGCTTACACCTCACCTCACTGAGACAAAAATGCCTCGTTATGCCTCACGCATTTTACAACCTTGGTCTACAATATTTGGATTCATTAAGAGCTAACAACAGTAATGATTGGTATATATTGTTAGATGTTTTTTATTTTTCTACTTGTTTACAAGTGATTTGGTTAGTTTTTAAAATTGAAGATGTGTTCACAGCCAGATTTTGACACGAGAAATTTGTATTGTTAATAAAAGTTTACTTACGTATTTAATTAAGTTGTTGGGTTTATTTGCATATGGGCCCAACTGTGTTTTGGCCCATTAGGGTTTCTTCGCTTCCTTGTATCTCCTTCTATTTATAGGGGAGGGATTGCCCTTCTATCAATAAGAAATCACACACGCAAGGGGATTGACTTCCCATCATATCGTTTTCTCACATAGTACCAGAGCAGGCTTTCCTTCGTCACCACCAACCTGAGAGAGAGAGAGAGAGAGAGAGAGAGCTAAGAAGAGAAGCCTTCCCTTGCTAGCGGTCGCCGCCCCTAGGCATTTCTTGGTTGCCCGCAAGGATTTCCTACCATTGCATCTTCTTAGACGGTCTCCTTTGAGTCATCTCCATCTTCAACAACAAATATTGTTTATCTTCAAGTTGTTATTAGAGTTATATGATCCGCCATGCAGTCACCATTATTCATTGCCTTTGGAGCCAACACTGCTACCTTATTTGTTGTTGCCATCTACACCGCTCCAATCTGCATTGTCATCATCTACAGCTCTGTTGATCAGATCTACACGATTGTCATCATCCATACCACCAACGTTGAGATCTAATCCCAAATTGTGGAAAAAGATCTTTTTTGGTTAATATTAGAAATATATCATCCCTAAATTTGTTATGGTGGAGATTCGAAAGGATTTATTCAAACTTTGCTTCTATCTCTAAATTTTTTCCGAAAGGTGGTACCGTGGTAGTATTCGTCATGTCCTCCCCATACAAGCTAAACAAAACGGAGTTGATACATCCAAAAAAAATCACCTAGTATATCTCCCCCCGTATCCACCCACCCATCACCCCCTCCCATCCCAAGCTAGGGCAAGGCATGGCTAAAGAAAACCCACCCGTGTACATTCCCAAAAAAAACTTCAACTATTTGTGTCCCAATATAATCTAACATAAGGTCTATGTCTATTGTCCATTAATATTCTACCTCTAATCTCAACAGGGCGGTTCATAGGGTATCGAACCACTACTATCGACTCACCCCTTTCACCCCACCTCCCTATTGTCGACGTGATTGCATTTTCCTTGTGGGTCGCATAGTCCCCTATTATGGCCAACTCCTCATAGTCTTCTTAATATCTTCCACCATGGAAGCAATCCTCCACGGCACCACTACCTGACCCCAAACCATATCCAGACAAGGCCTATGATCCATCTCCCGAGAAGGTAATGTGCTCCTCTTCCCTGAGTTTGATGGCCACGAAAAGTGCCTTTCATATAGCTTTCCATGCATTCCTCCGTTCGAAGCCATGCAGAAAAAGCCATCTTGATTACACCTCTTCTGTCATGAACGATGCATGTTGCCCATCTTTGTCTAGCTCCCATGGTGTCTCGCCTTCTTCACACCGCAAGATTCAATTTTAGATTATTCATGTCAGGGGCTTTCCATCTCACCAAACTAATCTGCCTCCATCTCCTCTTTCGTTCCTCCAAGCCACCAGCCCTCGCCTACTGATATCCATCACATCCTTCGATTACTCTAAAAGATTTCCTCCTAAGCATCACATTCACTATAGAGATCACCAAACGCCACACCCCTTCCAGGCCCCTCATGTCGTCGTCACACCTCGCCCTACACGTCGCACCCCAAATTACCCAACATACCACCAATGGGATTGATCAATGACACCGGTATATAAAGAAACATGCAAATGGTAGGAATTGTGCAGGAAGAAGTCAGAATAAGACAAACACAAGGGCAGTAAAAGGATATCGAAAAAGGAAGAATTCATCAAACAAAATAAAAACATCAGTAACAGGTGCTGAAAGAAGGAAGAATAGGTCAATGAAAATAAATGGAAACATGCAAACAACAATAGTTGTGAGAGGAGATTTAGGAGGAAGAAATCAGAAAAAAGAACAAGTATATGAAAATAGTAGTAGTAGATTTGGTAGCAGGAGATATAGGACAAATTTGAAATAAGACACATGCACATACTCGCATAATAGTACGAGGGAATATAGGAGGAATAACTCAAAAAAAGGCAGCATTAGTAGGATTCAGGAATAAAATGCAGGAGAAAGGATAAAAAAAGAGAAGAAAAAGAAGCAAGAACAAAAAATATGAGGAAGTAGAATTTTTTTACAAACAACACTATGAGGATTCACCAAATTGGTCCAAATCATATCTCATTTCCCCAAATCAGACCTGTTTACCACTTGATCAAACCTAATTTGCCAAAATTTGACCTGATTTGGTCTAAATCAGAGCTATTTCAACCATAAATGACTCAAGGTGATTTAATTTGATCAAATCTAGACTCGATTCATGCTAATTTAGTCTTTAAATGGCTTAAGTTGGGCCTAAAAGACCTTCGACGCCCACTTAATGCACTTAAGAAGCTAGGCGTCTAGTTTGAGGCGTCTTGCCTAGAGCCTAGGGCGCCTTGATAACTAAGGTAGTAGTAGATCATTGTATTTATTTTTATGTGATTAAATAGTTAAGCAGGTCACACAGGTGGCCGTGGACCACCAATAAAACCCGCTAAATACAAGGACGGGTATGGATTTTGGTAATTTTCAGTGGGTGACAAATTTCATCACCTAAACCCAACTTAAAACGGGTCGACCCATGGGTGCCCGCAGATTTTGACCCAATTGGCATGTCTATTGCGCAGGCATATGCATTAGGAAATATGCTAAACGAGTTTATGGAGTGAGGTAGCATGGCACTTTCTCTTTAAAAAAAAGTGCATTGGCACCATTAGTAGAATGTTCACTTGAATGGGGTCTTCGCCCTTTCGTCACTCTAGTTAAATATGGTTGTTGTTCTAGAAACAATCTATGTAAAATGACATAGTCTTTGCCCTTTTGTTGTTCAAGTTATATATTGTTTTATTGAAGAAACATTTCATGTGAAAGTAAATGTGATTCAACCTAGACCCCATATATACACATGTGGCTCAATATGCGGATCATGCAGGCATATACAGAAAGAGTTCGTGAAGTGGCGTTGGGTATCAAACAACATGTAGTAGAGAGTGAGCCTGCCCTTCTACCAATCATGTGAGATATATTTATTTTCAAGAAAAAGTTTCTATGAGAGTACGTGATTAGAGATTTTTCACATATATGCATGCCACAATGTAGCTCATGCAAGCATATATCGTAAGAAATTATGTAGAACGTGCATAGCGAATTTGGTGTAAAACGTGGTAATAAAAAACCTGCCTTGAGGCTCTTGAGGCTATCCCAAATAAGCCTCAAGGCTTACGCTTCAGTGTCCTAGACTAAGGCTTACGCCTCAAAATGTCTGAGGCCCGCCTTAGAGCACTTAGGCTCTAAGGCTTAGATGAAGTGCACGCCTCAATTCTGGATGGCAACGTCTTATGTTAACCACCAAATTGCCTAGTTTTATTACAAACACTTCAAAAAATCAGATTTCTTTTCTTTAATTTTATTTTTTATTAATGAACATTTAATCATCATTCTCTAGTTGACATCTTTCAATCTTCATTGTTAAATTTATCTTTGGTTGCTACCTACTTATTCATTCATATCATTGTTAACTAATTTTGGTTCCTTGTTCATACTAATTTGAAATTCCATCTCATTTAGTTTTTTTTGTCAATGACATCTTTATTCTAACAGTATAAAGAATTGATATCTCATTATTTTTCTATAGATTTATTTTAGTATTGTTCTAGGTCTTTAGTCGTTGTTATCATTATTAAGTTTCACTATTAATTTCTATTTCACTTGTTTGTTCTTGAATATACCTATTTTATATATACACATGCATATACATAACAGATTTAAATAGATATATGTAAATACATGTATAAAATTATCATTTATAACCGGCTCATATATATTTTAAGACTTACGCCTCACCTCAATGAGACAAAAAGCCTCATTATGCCTCACGCATTTTACAACCTTGGTCTACAATATTTGGATTCATTAAGAGCTATCAATAGTAATGATTGGTATATATTGTTAGATATTTTTTATACCTCTACTTGTTTACAAGTGATTTGGTTATTTTTAAAATTTAAGATGTGTTCACAGCCAGATTTCGACATAGAAGAAATTTGTATTGTTAATAAAAGTTTACTCACGTATTTAATTAAGTTGTTGGGTTTATTTGCATATGGGCCCAACTATGTTTTGGCCCATTAGGGTTTCTTCGCTTCCTTGTATCTCCTCCTATTTATAGGGGAGGGATTGTCCTTCTATCAATAAGAAATCACACACAAGGGGATTGACTTCCCATCATATCGTTTTCTCACATAGTACCAGAGCAGGCTTTCCTTCATCACCACCAACCTGAGAGAGAGAGCAAAGGAGAGAAGCCTTCCTTTGCTGGCGGTCGCCGCCCCTAAGCATTGCTTGGTTGCCCGCAAGGATTTCCTACCACTACATATTCTTAGATTGTCTCCTTTGAGTCATCTCCATCTTCAACAACAAATATTGTTTATCTTCAAGTTGTTGTTATTAGATCTATATGGGCCGCCATGCAGTCACCATTATTCATTGCCTTTGGAGCCACCAGTGCTACCTTATTTGTTGTTGCCATCTACACCGCTCCAATTTGCATTGCTATCATCTACAGCTCTGTTGATCAGATCTACACCACTGTCATCATCCATACCACCAACATTGAGATCTAATCCCAAATCGTGGAAAAAGATCTTTTTTGGTTAATATTAGAAATATATCATCCCTAAATTTGTTATGGTGGAGATTCGAAAGGATTTATCCAAACTTTGCTTCTATCTCAAGATTTTTTCCGAAAGGTGGTAGTATTCGTCATGTCCTCCCCATACAAGCTAAACAAAACGGAGTTGATACATCCAAAAATAAACCACCCAATATATCCCCCCCCGTATCCACCCACCCATCACCCCCTCCAATCCCAAACCATGGCTAAAGAAAACCCACCCCTGTACATTCCCAAAAAAAAACTTCAACTATTTGTGTCCCACTATAATCTAACATAAGGTCTATGTCTACTGTCCATCAATATTCTGCCTCTAATCTCAACAGGGCGGTTCATAGGGTACCGTACCACTACTATCGACTCACCCCTTTCACTCCACCTCCCTATTGTCGACGTGATTGCATTTGCCTCGCGGGTCACATAGTCCCCTATTATGGCCAACTCCCCATAGTCTTCTTAATATCTTCCACCATAGAAGCAATTCTCCACGGCACCACTACCTGACCCCAAACCATATCCAGACAAGGCCTATGCTCCATCTTCACTCCCGAGAAGGTAATGTGCTCCTCTTCCCTGAGTTTGATGGCCACGAAAAGTGTCTTCATATAGCTTTCCATGCATTCCCCCGCCCGAAGCCATGCAGAAAAAGCCATCTTGATTGCTCCTCTTCTGTCACGAACGATGCATGTTGCCCATCTTTGTCTACCTCCCATGGGGTCCTGCCTTCTTCCAAGGAACGAGGTGACCGATACCGACGCCGTTTCGACAGCTTGGAAATAGGTATTTACCGGTATACCGACGGAAATACCGACAGACGCAATCCTGGCCGTTTCGACGCCAAAATGAACGAATTAATTTATGAAATTTTACAGGTGTAATCTCTACACCTAAATGCATCGTTTTATGCAATAAAATTCTATATTGGGTGTGGGGGAGGGGGGGTCCATCATGGGGGAGGTAAGGAATCTGTCCTGTTTCGTTGGGATTTCGATGAAGGATTTCGATGACAAAATGAAGGAATTAAGATATGAAATTTTACTAGCACAAACCACACACTTAAATACACACAATTATGCAATAATATACAATTTACAACATATGAATAACATATCTACTTACAACTCACATTAGCTGTATGTTGAGTGGCGCGCTGGTTCTCCATACAGTAATGAGTTGATATTACTGAGATATTGCAGCCATGCCATGCACATCCTATAAAGGTGGTTGTATGTAGTCACATGCTCCTCATACACATCATTATTGGCAAATTATATGAAGTTCCATGTTGCTCATTCATGTGCGATACTGTGTAAGTGTATAATACTCGTTTGTATTATATTCACATTACTCTTTAGTAAAACATCTTCCACTAAACATAAATAAGTAACTAATTATATCAATACTAATTGTAATATGTTAGACAGATTGTATGATAATAGTAATTAAGAGTGTTGTAAGTAGGTAGATCTAGTAATAAAATTGTAGATCTATATAATATACTTATAGATGTATGTATAGTTTGCGTAAACATATATAATTGGAGTAATATTAGGCTTTGGCGGTAAAAAATAATTTTTTTAGGTGAAAGTGGAAGAAAAAAGTAGGAAAAAGAGATGGAGAGGTTGCTAATGGTAGAAATGAAAGAGATTAGCTATAATTACCTTGATTTGGGTTGGTATTAGCTCCAATCGCCAAAAATCATCCAAATGCACCTTCTTTTCTCCTCCCAATAAGTAACTACAGTCATTCTCGCAAAAAACGGTATACCCATCGGTATACCGCCGGTTTCGGTCGATACAGTGAAGTTAGTAGTGCATTTTGCACAGAAATCATCGAAACATGGCGGTATGGGCGGTATACATGTCGGTATATCGGTATTTGCGATCCTATCGGTACGCACGCATGTTTCCGTATCGGTACGCGTCGGTATCGGTATTTCGGTCGAAATATCGGCGGTACGGGCGAAACTTCATTCCTTGCCTTCTTCACACCGCAAGATTCAATTTCTGATTATTCAAGTCAGGGGCTTTCCATCTCACCAAACTAATCTGCCTCCATCTCCTCTTTGGTTCCTCCAAGCCACCAGCCCTCGCCTACTGATATCCATCCCATCCTTCGATTACTCTAGAAGATTTCCTCCTAAGCATCACATTCACTATAGAGATCACCAAACGCCATACCCCTTCCAGGCCCCCCATGTCGTCGTCATACCTCGCCCTACACCTCGCACCCCAAATTACCCAACATACCACCAATGTGATTCATCTATGACACCAATCCGCAAAAGAGTTCCCACCCCTAGCCATCCAGCAACCAGTGAACCAGCTTACCAGGTCCCCTTCCTCCTCGCGTCCAGGCAGCAGCCATAATCTCTCGCGAGCCCAACCCCACATCGTCTTCGCCATGTCACCTGCCATGAAGAGATGGCCCACTGTTCCTCCTTCAGCTCAGCATAGCAGCTACACATTGATGCCATCTGAATCTGACATTGTTGAATATTTTCATGTGTCGGCAAAGCCTTCCTCAACGCTTTCCACACAACTGGTTCGACATGTGGAGCCGCCTTGACCTTCCACAATATCGAATGAGATGAAGTCATCGGGTTCCGCGTGTCGATCTGGTGGTGAAAAAGCCAGAGACAGATGGAGACTAAAAAATTTCACCACGACGATGAGAAATGACATGATAGGAATCTAAAATCCACTGCAAACTGACCTCCGAGATGAGAGTAGCCAGCACCACCTAGTCCTAGCCAATGCCATCAAGCCAAAAGTCCCAAAACAAGAAAGCCAAATCGGTATCAGTTGTACTCAAGGTCGACCAAGCCAAAGGGTTCCCATCGTGCCAGAAAGAAATCTCACCACAGTCGATCATTTATCGACAATGTGTCAGCACCTTCGGGAACATATTCCACATCACCTTCCAATAAGGGGACCCAAAGGATCTCCGAATGAGGAAATTGGGGTGGTTGCCCCCTGGCGGAGACGGATCCTCTTGTATTTTTTCCGACAAAACCCAACCCACGATGAGTCACCCTTCATCAGTTCCCAGCAAGCCTTCGTTAAGAAGGATTTTTTAGGCAACTCCAAGTGTGGGATATCAAGGCCCCCCTTATCATATGTATCACAAATATTGTATCACGCAACCCGATGTCTTCGCTATTCACCATTCTTTGCCTATCGGAGAAAATTAGCAAAACATCATGTTTATCGAGTTGATGACGCTCTTAGGGAGAGACAAAATTGCCATTGCATAAAGCATCATAGAAACAAGGACATGACAGGTGCATGACAGGTGAGAGTCACTCTGCCCGCGAAGGAAAGAAACTTTTCCTTCCACCCCACCATCTTCAGTCTAACACGATCTACCACTGGCGAGAAATGCACCGCCTTGGTCCTCCCTCTCACCAAGCCAAAGGGTTCCCATCGTGCCAGAAAGAAATCTCGCCACAGTCGATCATTTATCGACAATGTGTCAGCACCTTCGGGAACATATTCCACATCACCTTCCAATAAGGGGACCCAAAGGATCTCCGGATGAGGAAATTGGGGTGGTTGCCCCCTGGCGGAGACGGATCCTCTTGTATTTTTTCCGACAAAACCCAACCCACGATGAGTCACCCTTCATCAGTTCCCAACAAGCCTTCATTAAGAAGGATTTTTTAGGCAGCTCCAAGTGTGGGATATCAAGGCCCCCCTTATCATATGTATCACAAATATTGTATCACGCAACCCGATGTCTTCGCTATTCACCATTCTTTGCCTATCGGAGAAAATTAGCAAAAAACCATGTTTATCGAGTTGATGACGCTCTTAGGGAGAGAGAAAATTGCCATTGCATAAAGCGTCATAGAAACAAGGACATGACAGGTGCATGACAGGTGAGAGTCACTCTTCCCGCGAAGGAAAGAAACTTTGCCTTCCACCCCGCCATCTTCAGTCTAACACGATCTACCACTGGCGAGAAATGCACCGCCTTGGTCCTCCCTCTCACCAAGCCAAAGGGTTCCCATCGTGCCAGAAAGAAATCTCGCCACAGTCAATCATTTATCGACAATGTGTCGGCACCTTCGGGAACATATTCCACATCACCTCCCAATAAGGGGACCCAAAGGATCTCCGAATGAGGAAATTGAGGTGGTTGCCCCCTGGCGGAGACGGATCCTCTTGTATTTTTTCCGACAAAACCCAACCCACGATGAGTCACCCTTCATCGGTTCCCAGCAAGCCTTCATTAAGAAGGATTTTTTAGGCAGCTCCAAGTGTGGGATATCAAGGCCCCCCTTATCATATGTATCACAAATATTGTATCACGCAACCCGATGTCTTCGCTATTCACCATTCTTTGCCTATCGGAGAAAATTAGCAAAAAATCATGTTTATCGAGTTGATGACGCTCTTAGGGAGAGAGAAAATTGCCATTGCATAAAGCGTCATAGAAACAAGAACATGACAGGTGCATGACAGGTGAGAGTCACTCTGCCCGCGAAGGAAAGAAACTTTGCCTTCCACCCTGCCATCTTCAGTCTAACACGATCTACCACTGGCGAGAAATGCACCGCCTTGGTCCTCGCTCTCACCAGGGGCATTCCAAGATACATAATCATATCCTGTATTCCTGTATTTATTGTAGCTGGGTCAATCCCATGATCTCCTCATACTAATCACATTTACCAATAAGCAAAAAATGCATGAACTTAAAAAAATAGATATAACAGCAATACATGAAAGGGTCAAGAAGATTAATACTGAAGAATTTTTTATACAGTGGTCATGAATAAGCACGTGAAGAATGACAAATACGTAAAGGTTGTAGCAACTTTTGAGAGTACATCATTGATGTATTAGGTGGGAGGCACTATAAATCACATAAATGAAAGAGAACTGAGATATGCAAGCTAAACAGAGCCTGAATAACCAACATAATAGCTTATTAATTTACATAACAAGCATTCGAGTAATGGTTATCTCTCACCCAGTATAGGAATTACGTTGTTGGTAACTTCCCTTCTATGGATGAGACATCATGGATTTCAGGCAACACAAAAGACGGTATAATTAGAATCCTTCACATTTCTAGATTCACCTGTTTGGCTTCATTCCTGAATCTGTCCTTTCCCACAGCCATACCAACTAAACTGATGCGTTCCATGAGTTTTGCACAAAGCATGCGATTAGACTTGTTAGTGGCGTTCATCAAAATACTTTTCAAGATTGGAATTACAGCATCATAGTATTTTTGGAAACAATCCTAGACAGAATTAAAAAAACCATAAATTATCAATATGGAAACAAAATATTGATATCTGAGTAAGGGTTGAAAATTGCAATACGAACCTGTGATGAATCAGCAACAGAAGCTAATGTTGTTAAAGCAACCTCCTGGACCATTGACTTTCCCAACTGTAAGGGTTACGTTCCACAATGTTACTATGATCGACAATTTACAAGGACAAACTATTTATCACACACCATTGCAGACAAAAGAATACCAGTAATGATACAAGTAAATTCATCACTAGCCCGTCCAAGTGAGGAATGAGAATCTTTGAAGCACAATTTTCAGTAAATTTGAGAACTGCAGAAGCAGCATGAGCCTGAAACCAAAGATCTAGAGTTTAAAACGTAAAGTGTCACTAAATTCACAAGCAAGACAACTAGGCTGACATATCCAAAAAAAGAATTTCACAAAAAATATAATATATTAAGATATGTTTTCCATTGATGATAGTAACGAATAAACAAGCCTCCTCTCTGCTAACAAAGAGATAGTTGATAACATTAATATGAAGTGCCATAAAGAAATATTTATATTATCTAATGGATCTTTGACAACTTGCCTGGACACGTGGATTCTGGAAATCACACACGGCTGATGCTAACGCAGGCAGCACTTTGTGGTGATACTGATTTTGTAGGTCTGGGCCCAGGTCGGTAGACAACTGCCCAATCGCATTGATTGCAGCCCACCGTGCCCGTGGATGTGCATCTTGGAATGAACTCAATATCATTGATACAATAGGTTCTAGATTGTTTTTCATTACCTATACCAATGAACAAGTTCAGCAAGAACTCTATTAGCAAATCAGGTAAATAAGAAATAAACGCTTAATGTCTTACTAGCATAACAAAACCTCTTATCAAGATTAAGATTTTAAACCCATGGAACTTATAGTTCTCGACTCTCTGAGTGGTTTCTCTACAGCATACTATGTTGTGTATTTTTTAGACACAACTCTGAAGTATCATATGGGTTTGTAAGTGTGACGATGTATATAAGAGTCCTGGTACCTTTGAGCAACCTTCAGCGATCTGAGCAAGTGTAATGAGAGCAGCGTGGTGCTTCTGCCACTCGGGGGCATCAAAGTATGCAGGGAGCAGCTGAGATGCAATTGGGACAATGATGCTTCCACCAAAAGCAATGGCCAGTCTGTTCAACCACTCCTGTGCAACACAATAGTTGGTCTCACCAGCATCCTCATCACTAGCCTCAGCAGCATGCCAGGCAGGCTCGTCCTCGATATCAAGGAGCATCTTCATCAGCACGGCAAAAACCCAACCAACAAACTGTTGCATTCGACGCATCATCTCCCTGGCTTCAGCCAGTGTGACGACAAACTCCAGAGCAAGGCGACGGATACCCTCCTGAAGGTCTTCTGCCTCAGCTATCTGCAACATCAACAAAACGACCCCAGCAAGTTGCTTCCGAAAGGAAAGTGGCTTAGTCCTAGCTAGCTCAATCGACCACTCAAGGGCATCTTGCGCAGCGGCTTCCTGGCCCGAATTAAGTGCCTCCGTGAGAGTTCGCATAATGACGCAAGGCAGATCCAGGTCAGATGGCACAGAGAGGCGCTGGATGGAATTGATCGTTGCGCCAAAGGCAGCGAGTGGGATGTCTGGGGCAGTCCACATGGTGAGCAGTGCAGGGAGCCTATAAAATCAAGGTTTTGCGCCGGGGCTGCGGTGAATTGGGATGAAGGACAAGGGTGGGGTGGTAGGGCTTGAGGATACTTATTTATTATGTTTAGATAGATGTTAAAGTCTGTTTTCAAAGTACCGTTAATGTTGATGTCGCCTCGTTAACGTTGATGTCGCCTTTTAACACAAGGTAGAAAGTGCTAAAATAGATCCAGTTCTACACACATTTTAAGACAAGTCTCGTACTTACCCACATGCAATACAACAACTCCTTGATCAAGTGAAAAGCTCTCAACACAATTTTGTGGTCATTATTTTTAAAACGGTTATGTAAGAACATGACAAACTGTTCTATAAGAACATGACAGGATAGTAAAATCCTGACAACGCTGTCAAACAGAATCAGACTTTGTCAAAATTGAGTCAGGATTCGATCTGATTCCATTTGGCTACCAGTCATGATCCAGTCTGATTTTGTTTGGCAGCGTAGTCAGGATTTGGCTATCATGTCAAGTTCTTACAAAACAGTTTGTCATGTTCTTACATAACAGTTTTAAAAATAATGACCACATAATTGTGTTGAGAGCTTCCCACTTGATCAAGTAGTTGTTGTATTGCATGTGGGTAAGTACGGGACTTGTCTAGAATGTATGTGGAACTGTATCACCAATTTTTAGCACGTTCCACCTTGTCTTAAAGGTGACATCAACATTTTTTCGAACTTTGAACGGTACTTTGAAAACGACTTTAACATCTAAACATAATAAATAAGTACAAGTATGAGCAAATTATGATAACAACAAGATAAAGATGACAAGGAGTTATACAAACTAGGAAAACAGTTAAGAGAAATTGAAAAAAAAAATAGTAAGTGTATTTTACATAAACTTCAACATGTAATGGTTCATAATCATTACAAAAATAAAAGTTGGCGAACACATATAAATAAGTACTCGTTTGACCAAATATTGATAGTAACAAACTAACAGTCACAATAATTTGCAATTAGTATTCTCATCGGATCAAGTACGTTTTTAAATGCATACAAAACAACAAAATGAACGTCCCTAAAGTGGGGAACAATTTCATACAACTCCATTTATTGACTTCACCACCTATCATGCAACTGCGTCATTGTTGTTTTCAACATTGTTTAGGTATTCTGCAACTCATGCGGGGTAAGTGCACATAGTCGTCACAAAATTACGTGGAATGACATTTTACACGATCAATGGATGAGGAGGTACAAAATCTCCCAAAATGAAACGATTTTCTCTAATAAACTCTCTCTTGAGGTATTGCCATCGAATTTTCACCTCGTAGAGAGATATTTAAGGCACCCTTGTTATGTTTCAAAAGTCACGCCACACCTCCCTCCAAGCATGTGCAGTATATAATCTATTCACACATCTCTTTAGGTCATATTAGTTTCTCATCAAACCTTTGAGGACCATATCATGCTCTGTACACCATACGGCGTCGTGCCTTGCTCAACCATAATTACCAATCATGTATGTAATATATTGCAATGGTAACGGTTTATTTTACAATGGTGCGGACATAATATGATATTTCAAATATAAAGATTTAATGTGCATATATCTAGTGAAGCTATAAAAAAATAACATTACGATAAAAAAAGATCTTACATAAAGTAGCAAGCTTATGATGTAGCTTTAACAGCAATCAAACTCAGGGGTCCAATTGTAGGAAGTAAAAATAGAGCATACATAAAGTAGTAAAAAGAGGTATTCTTGCAACTTCATTTGTTGCCTTCACGACCTACTCCTGCAACTTCATTGTTGTTGTTTTCAACATTGTTTAAATGTTCAGCAACTCATGTGGGGATCACATATTGCGCTAAGAGATGAGGAGGCAATAAATGTGTCAAAAGGAAACGATTTTGTTTGATAAAGTCTTTCTTTAGGTTCTTCCAAAGGGTTTTCAATTGGTTCAAAGACATGAAATGCAGCCCAATTATGTTTCGAATGTCATGCCATGTCTCCATCCAAGCCTATCGATTATAAAATCTATTGACACATCATCCCATGTCATACTGACTTATCATGGCATCAAGTAGGATCTGATCGTGCTCTAGAGGCCATAAAGCAAATACACTCGTTGGTTTCCCAGCCATATTACATATTTTGTATGTGTTATATTTTAGTTGTAAGGGTTTATATCACAGTTATGCAAATATTATATGATGATTCATATTTAAATAACATATACCCTCCTATCTGGTCTAGGCATAAAACATTCAACAATATTACGATAAAAATCAACAACCTTATAATGTAATTCAAATAACATTATGACGAAATTAAGAAAGTTTATAATGTTAATAACATCCAATGATAAACAATCTAAATTGATAGGACAATCTAAATCTAACTCCATCATTCAACATTATGGCGTCATCGGAGGTGAAAGAATGTCCAAAAAAAGACTACAAGTTTCCTCCATTTTGTCAACGGAGGTTTGTAGAACTTCATACTCATACTCTTTGGAGATGTACATATCTTCAAAGTTGTGATGGATTTCAACAAAGTCCTTCATGTTCATTTCCTAGCCCTACACTGACTTGCACTCGCCAGTTAGTAACATAATCTCAGCCATCAAAGAATCAGTTGTTGGGGGGAGATCGACTACCCAATGGAAATATCTACATCGGTATTTTCCCTAAAATGTATTCCCAAGTTCAAGTTAATGACAACAAATGTGCAACCTACACAAGAAGGTCAATCGATTGTTTATTGATTTACTATTACACCTAACTAGTAGGACATATGTAATACATTTCTCCCGACCTTTCACTAGAATGCCAGAGTCATATAACCATGCATTCATTTGTGTTAATCAGCAAGGCTGCAACTAGACCACAATGACACCTTAGAAGTTTAGATGGATTCATAGACGTCTATAACATGATTTTTGATTAGTAACATAATGTCGGGTTCAAAATATAGATTTCAAATCTAAATCGAAGAGTATTTCGATAAGACAAGTTGACTGTTCTAACATACAAGTGAAGTTTATTTGGATAGATCATACTATATTACAACTATGATGTATTGTAGCCTTCTTCCTCTATTGAAGAGTCATTATTAGTCGGTAGGTTAATTAGTTCACGAAGATATAGACACCTCATCCTCAAGTTGCAATTTTCGCTACTAGCCTATCAGTGTCTGCCCTTGTCGAACAGACAAAGTCGCATTGTGCATACTAGTACTTGCATTTGTTACGTGCATAAGTAAGTTGTGTTACCAGTGCATCCCTAATTGCAGTAAGGGTGGCCACTATAGGTTGTACTCCTTGTGCGGCTAACATCATACGACATCTGTTTGGAATAAGACCCCTACCATATGTAAAATACGACTTATGGGTGTTGTTGTCTTCAAACTGTCCATTTGCCGCATCTGTGGCATGCATGTAGATTCATACACTGCATTGGAGGCCACATAGACACGATGACATTCCATTCTCCATTTTAAGACAATCTAATGAAGCATAATGTGACATTTATAATTAGGAGTCATAGAAGCATTGTACAAAACAATGCTAACGAGGATTATCACACATGTCAAGTGGTAAATGAGTATAAAAATACAGCAAAAATTACAACAAACACTACTATATTTTTGGCGAGTAACGTCGCTGCCCATAGCGTCGTTTTTACTATAATAACTGACCTAATAGACTACTGCATCGGTTTTATCATAAAAGTTGACCTTATAGGTTTCCCGCCGTGAAAATTCGCGTAATTTTGGCTTCGCGCCTAGATCTATTGGGTCGGTTTTTAAAAAATAACCGATGCTATAGGGTCAACAAAAAATGCGGGCACCGCTTTGGAACTCTAGAGTCGGGTTTTATATATAACCGACCTTACAGATGCTGACCTATAGCGTCAGTTCTAGTGCAAAACCGACCCTAAAAGTATATTAAAAAAATGTTGCCCGGGCTTAACCTATAGCGTCGGTTTTTTAAGATAACCCACGCTATAAGTTAGGTCTATAGCATCGGTTATCTTAAAAAAACCGACGCTATAGGTTAAGCCTGGGCAACGTTTTTTTAGTAGACGTTTAGGGTCAATTTTTACCCAAAACCGACGCTATAGGTCTTCTATTATTGCACATAGCAACCCGATAGTCTGATTTATGTTGCCATTTACCGCTGCTTTTTCCCCGTTTCCGCTCCCGCGCCCAAAGAAAAGCAACGCCGCCTATACAAAGGTGACCTCTCGCAACCATCTCCTTGTCCGAAAAGAGGCAAACTAGTGTCGTTTTCTTTGGACGATGACGCTCAAGCTTCTTACCACCATCTCCGGCAACGACGACGCTCGTTACCACCATCTTCGGCGTCGTTTCTTTGGACGACGACGACCTTGCATCTCTCTCCAGTACTTTCTTCCTTGAAAGGCGACGACGCCTTAGGCGTTGCAAAGGTCGTGCACATCTCTCTCCGGTTCTTTTCCCGCACAAGCTCCCTCACCGACTGGTTCTTCTCAAGGTATTTCTCTATGCCGCCTCATCACTCCTTCATTTACGTTTACTTTCAAGCAACTGACCAGGTAGCACGGCCGTACTGGGCAGCACGACCGTGTTAGGAGCAGTAACAAATTAAAAATTGACAAATTTTAAATTTTTACTACTCCTATAAATTGATATATATTGACCCCTAATTAATACATTATAACAGAATTGAATTGTGCATTTGTGTTGTTGTAGGTGATATTGACTTGTTGTTGACTTGCATATATTTCTTCTTCAACTTACAAGTGAGGTATAATATTCTCACTCTCCCGATGTGCCATTTTATTTGACTAGTAAATCAACCAATAATAAAAATATGTATTCATTCATAACTACATTTTGTTACCAATCACATATGTAATCATTATATATACATTCCAGAAATATGAGGGTAGACATTGTGTATTCTCATATTGACACTTTAGGGTTTATATATGAGATCATCGATGCATGATGTTTAACTTAATACATAAATATGACAATAATACATTTATGCATGTATCAACTTAGAAACCCGTTCAAAATTTACTCATAGGAGTAAATTTTGGATAGTCCCCGGTTTGGGACTGTTTTTGGATATTTAATCTCACTTAGGATGTAACTGTATAATGTATGTTTAGTTTTGAAGAAAATTTTAGTAGTATTTCCTCATTTGTTCTCTGGGTACATATGTGAGTGGTTATTTATCATTTACATCGGTGTACTTAGAGAACTTAGGGGAAATGCTGCTGAAATTTTCTTCAAAACTAAACATACATTATACAGTTACTAGTGAGATTAAATATTAAAAAATGGGATAGGTGGTACACTTTAGTATAAAAGTAATTAACTTCATATCAATAAAAACTTACAGCTTATAGTATCAATATTAAATGCTTAGTTTTATAATTAATTTTTATTGTGATATAGAAAATGGATCGAAGTTGGATGTCTATCAAGAATCGTTGTAGTCCAGAGTTTGCCAAAGGTCTTGATGAATTTATCAGATTTGCTGAGGAACATAGGAAACTACCTACAGATATGTTCTATTGTCCATGTAAATATTGTGGTAACAGTTTGAAAGTTGATACTGCTGAGGAAATTAAGAATCATGTCATATGCAATGAGATCATACAAGGTTATAAGGAATGGTATTGGCATGGAGAGAAAATTAATAATGGATTAGAAAATGTCGATACTAATAGTTGTGGCATAGAAGATATAGATAATGATGATAATTTCAATGATGAACCGATTCAGGATGACCTGATTCAGGATGATATGGTTGATGAGATGCTATGTAGTTGTTGGGACAATGTCAATCCACCTTCTTTATTTGCAAACATTGTCCATGATGCTAAAAAAACCTTTGTATAAGGGTTGTACTAAGTTCACGAGGTTGAGTGTTGTGATGCGATTATATACTCTTAAAGCTCAAAACCGGTGGAGCGATAAGAGTTTCACTTCACTGTTGTCTTTGTTAAAGGAAATTCTTCCTGAAGGCAACGAGCTTCCAATTTCAACATATCAAGCAAAGAAAATAATGTGCCCAATGGGAATGGAGGCTAAGAAGATTCATGCATGTCCAAATGATTATGTGTTATTTCAGAAGGACTATAGTAATTTAATAAATTGTCCAAAATGTGGTGCATCAAGGTATAAGACCACAAATTCAGCTAAGGCTAAAAATGGCTCTCATGTCAAGGTGATGTGGTATCTACCAATAATACCACGATTTCAACACTTGTTTGCTAATACAGAAGATGCGCAAAATTTGTCTTGGTATGGGGAGTTAAAGTCTAATGATGATGGCGTCCTACGACATGCATCTGATTCACCACAATGGAAGAAAATTGATTTATTATACCCTCAATTTGGTAAAGAACCAAGAAACTTAAGACTTGGACTCTCTACAGATGGAATGAATCCCTATGGTACATTAAGAAGCCAACATAGCATGTGGCTTGTTATGATTGTTATATACAATCTTCCTCCTTGGTTGTGTATGAAAAATAAGTATGTCATGTTGTCAATATTGATATCAGGGCCCAAGCAACCTGGAAATGATATTGATGTTTACCTTCAACCTCTAATAGATGACCTAATGAAACTATGGAAGAAGGTATTATGACATATGATGCTTCACGTAAAGAGACCTTCAGTTTGTGTGCTATGTTGTTTTGCACGATTAATGACTTTCCAGCTTATGGAAATTTGTCTGGATATAGCATAAAAGGTTACAAAGCATGTCCTGTTTGTGAGGAAAATACTGATTCAATCAGACTGAAACATGGTGGTAAAATTGTATATCTTGGTCATCGGAGATTTCTCCCACCAGTGCATCCTTATCGACGGCAACACAAAACCTTTAATGGGTCAACTGAGGAACGAAGTGCTCCTAAACCTATACCAGGAAATGTTTTATATGATAGGGTGAAACATATTGTTAATGAATTTGGAAAGAGTTCAAGTAGGCATACACTCGCATGTGACAAATCTCTATACAAGAAAAGGTCAATAGTCTGGGATCTTCCTTATTGGAGATCTTTGGCAATTAGACACTGCATTGACGTCATGCATGTTGAAAAACATATTTGTGATAGCATCATCGGTACGCTATTGAACATACCAGGAAAGACTAAAGATGGCATCAAATCTAGAAAAGATTTAGAGTTAATGGGTATAAGAAAAGAATTATCAGTGGAGATCAGGGGTCGCCGCACATATTTACCACCAGCTTGTTACACTTTGTCAAAGAAGGAGAAAAAGACTTTCTGTGAGTGCTTGTATAATATTAAGGTTTCACAAAGATACTCTTCTAATATTCGTAGATTGGTATCAATGAAGGATCTGAAACTGATAGGTCTCAAATCTCATGATTGTCACACCTTAATGCAATAAATAATACCTGTGGCTATTTGATGTATATTGTCGAAGCATGTAAGGTTTGCAATCACAAGACTCTGTTTCTTCTTTAATGAAATATGCAACAAAGTGATACATCCTGATACTCTTGATAAATTATAGAAAGATGTAATTGTTACCATGTGTCATCTTGAAATGTACTTTCCTCCTTCATTTTTTGATATCATGGTTCATCTTGTAGTACATATTACAAGGGAGGTGAAGATGTTGGGTCCAATTTTCTTACACTGGATGTATCCATTTGAACGCTACATGAGTGTTTTTAAAGGTGATGTTCGGAATCGTTATCGTCCTGAAGGGAGTATTGTTGAGGGTTACATGGCTAGGGAGGTGATGGACTTTTGCAATGATTTTTTGAATTGCAATGAAACTTCTAGCGATCTAAAAAATTCCCATCACACTGAATCTTATTGTGGCAAAGGAACTCTGGGAGGATGAGTGAAAGGAATCAGTCGTGAGTTGTGGGAACAAGCGTACTTGTATATTTTACACAACATCGATGAAGTTAGTAGCTACATCACAGAACACAATGATCTTATCAAGAGAAATCATCCGCGATCCAGTTCAATGTGGCTTGCAAGAGAGCATAATCGAACATTTATTAGGTGGTTTGAAGAGAAAGTATTTAATCAACTATCTGAATCACCGAATAATGTTGCTGAGAACATCAAATGGCTCACCTTTAAGCCAAAAATGGATGTCATGTCATATGAAGGTTATGACATAAACAAATTTTCATACTACACAAAGCGTCAAGATGAAAGTAGTGTAGTTCAAAATAGTGGGGTCATTGTTCAAGCTTGTTTGTTGTATTTTGTTAGTGCCAAAGATAAAAGACCACATGAAGCTGAGATGTCATATTACGGTGTCATTGAGGACATATGGGAAATGGACTATACAAATTTTCGAGTTCCTATCTTTAGGTGTAATTGGGCTGACAACAACAAAGGAGTTTTAGTGGATGAGTTGGGTTTCAAATTGGTAAATTTTGAAAAGATTGGTGAGAAAGATGAGCCATTCATCATGGCAGACCAAGCAAAACAAGTATTCTATATTGATGACCTGGCAAATAAAAATTGGTATGTCGTTCTTCATGGAAAAAGATAGTTTATTGTAGATCCTATAAATGAAGAAGTATACTACAAAAAGTATGATGATTCCAGTCCATTCTCAGTTGGTTTGCCAAGTGTAAATGTTGAAGATAACACCGACATCAAGACCATGCTGAAGGAATTTTCCTTGACTAACAACTCAACCAATACTAGAGGCATGTATTCTTTGAATTATTTATTTTATTATCATTCAAGCTAGTATACCTTATCACTTGTGCTTTTATTATCACTTATTTTTTTATCATGTATACTTGCAGGTTCTAAAATGGCGAGTGAAGATGAACATTCTAAGCATGAGCATGAGCACCATGAGGATGGTAGTGGTGATGCTAAGAAAAGTAGAGGTCCCACACTGATGCGTAGGCTGCAGGAGCTCAGGGATAAAGGGGAAAAATTGCCAGTCCAGTTTGATATCACAAGAGCACATGTTGGGGAACATGCTAGTGCTTTCAAGCATTATGTAGGGGCGACCGCGCGCAGTAAGGTGCCAATAGATATAGAAAATTGGCATGATGTTCCTAATGCCAAAAAAGACCTCATATGGAAAGATATATCTGTGAGTGGAAGTGATATTATTTTAATATGTTTTTTTATCTATTGATTCTAATTTGGTTTGCTTGGAATTAATTGCTTTTCAAAAGAACATTATTAATTGCTTCTTTTGTATGTATAGGGTGTTTTTCATCTAAATGAAAAAGATCACAAGAAAAGAGTGCTACAACGTTGTGGTGTACGATGGAGGGGTTTTAAGACATATCTTGCAAGGGAATTTATAAATAATCCTAAACAAAAGAAGAAAGCAACACATGTATATATTTTTATAGATCCTGAGGTGTGGGAAACATTTGTTGCAGCTAGGAGATCGGAAGAGTTTCAGGTAATAAAGATTGTGATGTATTGTATGAATCTTTAATTTTATACAATTAAGGAGGTGAATCTTTTTATACATGTTTGCCAAGTCTGAATTGCAATATCTCATTTTAAATGATCAGGCTATCCACCAGGCTCAAAAGAAAAGACGGGCCAAAATGTGCATGACCATCGCTTGGGGCTCGGTGGTTATGCCTTCTGCCGCCAACTACAAGAGAAGCAATCCTCTTCTGGAGAAGAATCTAGCACAACTCAAGTTGAGCGTCCACCCCGATACTTGACATGGATTGATGCTAGAAAGAATCGAGCAGGTGAAATTGTCAAGCCTGCAACTAAGGAGGTGGCACAAAAGATGGTAGGTTTATCCCAACTAAGTAAAGAGTAACTCCCACAAACTTAGATTTATTTATATCTAATTGATATTGTGATTTAATATTTTTATTAACTATGAATAGATTGATCTCCATGAGCAAAGGAAAGAAGGAAATTTCATCCCAACTGGCCACATGGATGAACTATCAGTTGCTCTTGGTACGAAGGAGCATCCTGGTTGTGTTAGAGGATTAGGAGCTGGCATAGGATTCAAGTCTTATTTTGGCCCTTCACAATCTAAAAGAGGTCGTGCAGGAGGTCTTACACCAGACGAGGTTGAAGCATTAGTAGTGCAGAAAGTACAAGAAATAATGTCTTCATTTCAGCCTACTCAACCTTCTCAACCTATTCATATTGTGTGTCTCTCAAGTGATGAGGTACAAGCCCATTCTACAGTTGTAGAAGGTCATGGGATCACTCCCAATGACCCACTACAACAATCTGCAGTAAGTTTTTGTTTGATATGTTGTGTTATTAATATGATATATATATATATGATAATATATATAGTTGTAACAGGTATCTGTTCTACTGCTTCTTATATAACATATTATTTCAATCTAGGTTGGTATGAACTGTAAACTTGCAGTGGAGGTTCCAGAATATAATATTGTGGCAGTGGGCAAGGTGTACAACCTTGGTGGTACATTGCATTGCCAACAAATTACTGATGACATTTGCCGTGTGTCCATCCATCTTGTGTATGACGGAATGGGGGACAAACCACTACCCATACCTAATCCTGAATATAGTACAGTTGAAGAAGCAGAGGGTGCTATGGTGGTTTGTCCTAGACACTTGGTTATCAATGACAAGGTATACTTGAATTCTACCATGTTTTTCATATTTGACTGCATATATGAACTCGTGTAATAGAATTATGTAATTTAATTAACAGGTTTGCAAACCAAAATGTAAAAATTCAACTAGTCATCCTCCTATGACCAAGCCATCTATTATTCCAGAATCCACATTCGACGAGTTGGGAAGTAAATGTAAATGTTTGTGTTGATACTTAGCCAACCAAAGCTTTGTACTACAAATGTTGATCAATTTAATAGAAGATGCAATTGGGAGGGACTTTGACAATTATATTTTTCTTGATGATATTATAGAGTTGTTCTGTTATGATTGGCTAAATACTTCGATATTAGAAGTATGGATAAGGTAAGGATCTATCAATATAGAAAATTCCAATACATATTTTTAGGTTATTTCTACATATGAAAATAATTACAAATGTTTAACATCCATTTATATACCGAGGCCACAAACTTTGATATAAAGAATGTTGGATTCTTAGTTCCTTCGGTCACTAGTCAGGTGGAGACACATATTGAGGAAGTGAGTGAGTACTTCTCTGATGCATTCAAATATTTTGCTACTGTGGGAAAGGAAATTATCCTAATTCCTTTTAATGTCCAATAAGTATTATTATTATTCAATATAATTTTAATAATGAACAAATGTATTTATTTTAATGTTTGTTTTATTCTTACAATCTATCATTTTGTAAATTATGATGTGACTATGTGTACTCAACTCCATATATGAATCATTTTTGTTATGAATGTGTGGTTTGGAATGGTGACGGTTCAGCATGAATGCTCCCCTCTCCCATATCTTATTCTTGTTCTTCTGTTTTGTTCTGTTCAGTTTCTGCAGATTTTTTTTTAAAAATCGACCCTATAGCGTCGGTTTTCTTAAAAAACCGACGTTATAGGTGTCTTGGCCATTCTGTGTAGAACAGTCGTGCTGCATAAAACGGTCGTGTTGGGATGAGGTAGAACGGTCATGCCGTGTAGCACGGCTGTGCTAATATAGACCTACACGACTATGCTAGGCGGCGCGACCGTTCTACCTCATCCCAACATGGTCGTTTTATGCAGCAAGGTCGTTCTACGCGGAACGGCCAAGACACCTATAAGGTCAGTTTTTTAAGAAAACTGACGCTATAGGTTTTTTAGAGTCAGTTATTTAGTAACAAACCGTCCTTAGAAATAATCTTTAGAGTCAGTTATTTATTAAAAACCGACGTTATAGGGTTCAGGTATAATTTCATTTCTCATTTGGGTTTAGCTTTTGAGAGCCTATAGGGTCGGTTTTTACTATACAAGGTCGGTTTTTTTGGGTTAAAAAAACCGACGCTATAGAGCAATTTCTGTAGCGACAGCCACTTAGGCGTCGACTGAAAAGTGACGCTATAGGCTTAAAAAACCGATGCTATAGATCATTTATGTACTAGTGAAATACAAAGGAAGGTCATCAGCTTTCCCAAATTAAATCAAAAATGTTTTCATGCAATACATCCCCGAGCATCGGCTTAAGTTGTTTTTTGGAGGGAACTCAATTCGACCCCAGTACCTGGGAGGTCAGTTGGCAAACTATCTTCTATAAAATCATCCATCATAACAACACCATCATTTTGGCATCGTATGAAAGTGTGTAGAATACAACGCCCCAATATTAGGCAAGATTGTGAATGCACAGAATACAACATGCCTTTTTTAGGTAAGCAAACCTCCTCTTCAATACATTGAAAGCTCTTTCAATAACATTGTGTAATTGTGCATGTCGGTAGTTGAACATCTCCCTCTTATTATTGTGTGTGTGTTTGTTTCCCCGATGCTCAACTATATGGTAAGCTGTGTTGCAATATGGTGCTAGGAATTGGCGGGAGTTGGCGTAGCCTGCATCAACCAGGTAATACTTTTTGATGGGTACTTTGAAACCACCTATGATCCATGTGGATTGTAGGATCCTATGGTCTACTACAGTATCCTCCCATCCTATGAGGACGTACGTAAACTCCATTGAGAAGTCAACTACAACCATGCTATTCAGTGATACAGACCCTTTTCTATTTCGATGTTGGTTCTGTTTATTGTGTCTAACCAAAACTGGGATGTATGTCCCATCAATTGCACCAGTGGTATCCTAAAGAAAGATAGTGACTTGTTCATCTTACATTTTAATGTTACCATGAATTGCCATTTTTTGGAAGAAAAAAAATATTACCTTGAAGTAAGGGTAGAACCTTGGGCTCTCCAAGATGAAATAATATGGTGTTGTGGTTGTGGTTTGCATCACAATATATTCATGACACAAGCCACACACCCCATCCAATACTTCGTTGAATTTTCTGCATATGGTCTCACCATAGTGAATGTAGTCCTCAACTAAAATATGATTGGTATGGTCATTGCCAACCATCTGAATGAAGTATCATACAACCTTGACTAATGAGAGACATCTACTAGTACATAATAAGCCATGACTCTCTTGTCCACGAGGGCTAAAAATGTATGTGGATGCATTCAGTACAGGTCATATGCCCTCTACTCATGTCCATGTATGATTTCTAAAACTTTTTGGTGACCACTCCTAATACGAATTGACCTAGACAGATGTATTATGTCATCATCAATTGAATGGTGGTTTCTATTGAGTCATCTATTTCTTTAGCAATATGATTTGCCGGCCCAAACATGATATCCAAAATTTGTGTAACTAGATCTAGTGTACGCGTATGGTCAATACCAAACATGCTACCTACAATTATAAGGTAGACAAAACTAATATATGATTTCTATAACAAGAATAAGGTAACAACTCATGGTGTGCATAAATAAACTACAACTAAATTATATATGAATATCAAATTAACATGTTTGCTGCGGAACTAAATATTACAACAATAACCACAACAATAACTAAATGTAGTTAATGTTCTCAAACTTATCAAATAATTCAAGAAACAACTAATTGATGGTGTTGAGTCTAACTATGGTGCATCACCTCTTCTAGTCCCGCTTGTGCCAACATCATCATTAGCAGTATGACCCATGGATGGCATACTTGATGTGTTGCTAAAAGCCCAAGTGGGGAATGTGTAGAAAATCCCCATGGAGACGGACCAAAAGAGGGGTTCATGGAAGGTGGCGATGTTGCATTAGCAATGTGAGACCTTTCGCAAAGGTCTTGCAACCCGATCATAACTTTGTGCGGGGTATGTCGGAGACTGAGGTAGATATTGTGGTTGGTTGACTCCTTCATGGAATTAGTAAGAGTAGTAAAAACATAGGTAGGGGAATCTGGGAAAGTCTCATGGAAATGTTTCAAAATCATTGCAAACTCTTACTTTTCAATGGCTCGGGTGGCTACATCGGTCCCTTACTCGTGCACCTTTGCATACACCTTTGTGAATTCAAATATGACATCACTGGATAGCGAAAATCTCTCAGGTGGCATTGGTGCTTGCTTCCTACGCATGTGTCTAGGGTTCCTTGTACCAGTTCCTTGGTTATCTGTTCCGATGTTGTCTCCCTCAATCTGAGTGCCAAAAACGGTTGTGTCTGCTACAACAAGTGCTATCTATATTTATAGGAGTATCGGAGGAATCCAAGTCGACAACAACATCATCCTCAAAGGTGACGTCCAATGGTAGTTGTCTGTCTGTTGAAGACATTGCATGATGGCCTCTAGCAATGTTAACTCGATGACATGGTAATAGTAGAAGGGTCGGTTAACCATCCTTGTTAGTTCCTTGTTTCCCTATTATCAAATAGTTTCAATTAGGATGATAAATGTAATTACAAAACATGAATGTTATGTCGGTGTGTCATTCTACTTAATCAAAGCGTCTCCTTCCACTCCGGGGTGTCTGGCACTATCGACTTGTTCCTAGTCTCATCTCATTTAACACCACTCTTGTTGGTCACAAGCTTCAACTTTACAAATTCCTTTTTCAGGTTCTTACACCGAGTTTTCACTTGGTTCAATGTACAGTGTGGGTTTACCATCCTATTCTGCCAATCATGAAGTGTCTCCCTTCAAGCCTCCCTAGTAAACTGCCTGTATATACTCGTACATATGTCATATTGTCTCCTCAATGTTGAAACTAAAGACTCATCAGACTCCCTCAACCATACAATACAGAGCTTGGGGTCTGTGGAAGACATACTATCACAGGTGTTGCAATACAAGATGACAGTAGGGTGTTTAAATTAAAAGTTGTTCAACCTAGGTTTTAATGCAAGCTTAGGTGTGCATCATAGTAGCACATTTGCTGCAATAGAACACGACATCAATGTAACATAATTTCAAATCCAGTCAATCATGTTAAATATAGGGGGAGTTGGGTAAAACTACATGAATAGTTAAAAGTCAGATAATAAATGTAGATGATGGGCCCAAATTTTGGATTGCTGACATAAAGTGGTCAGACTGAGGAGTATTTTATGTGTGAGAGTTGGATTTTAGACTAAAAAATATATCATAGCAGCATATATTTGTATGTAAAAGCTGTCAAGTTGGATTTCATACTAAACATTAGCATTTGTGAAGTAGTTGGAATTCATAGTAAATAATATTTTTGTGTAACATAAAATTCACACACCAAATAGCATAAATTTCCTATGGAAAATCAGGTTCGACTTGCCTAGGTTCCATTTCAGTTCAGTTTATTCTAGACTTTTCAAGCCAAAGTTGGTTTCATTCTGAAGAATTGTTAAATTGCAAGAGTTGGATTTCAGATTCAATAATATTTTTGTATAACATAATTAAAGACAAAAATCCTAGTAAATAACCAAATACCATATATTTTTAGTGGAAATTATGTAAGACCGATCCATATACATACCACATCACATCACAACAAAAACAAACACCATTTTCATGAACACAACCACAAACACAACTAAACAACCCATTCACATACATATTAAGAAATAGGTAATAGTATCACTTGTATAGTTTTAGAAATACAAAAGTCATTCTCAGATCCATGTATATACTGTAGTAGAATTACATCTCTAGAAATAAACATAAGTTGTTAGATCTTGAGGATTCTCAATTGGTCTTCATGATTGGTCTGAGTTTCAACTGCAAAGTAAAGTGTTGTATTGTTGATGGTGCTTGGGAATGTCTTGAGCTCAGAGTAAGTAAGGCTATCGAGATGTGTTAGCTGCTTAAGAAGCTCCCGTTCATACTGAAGATAGAACATTATATGAAGGAGGTGAGCTAGGGATGGTTGGAACAATCGTAGGAGGAAATGGAAAGCAATATCTTTGGGGAAGTGGATATGGTCGTCTGCTATACCTCACAAGTGCTCTGTTACTTCGTGGAAGTTATTTTTGGGGAAATTACCAATGATGGATTATTTAAAGAGGATGGGTCTTCGGTTTATATCTAGTTGCCCATTCTATTTTCAAAATGAGGAGTCCAATGTTCGTATGTTTTTTAATTGCAGTTATAAGATTTAGGATCTCATTCAGAAGCATTGTGGTCATAGTACAAGGCATTCTAAAGAGCTCCTAACTATACATGATAAACACAAAAAAGTTCTTGCTTCTTTAATAATTCACAATTTGTGGAGATAAAGGAATGTGAGGTTCTTCTTGGAATTGCAGTTATATAATGTATATGCTTACTGAATAAATTCATCTTGTATATAATAAGGGTTAACAATCAATATTGTCACTAAATAATGTTGGGATATAAATCAATTATACGAACCAACTAATTAGGGTAATTGCATAAATACGATAACTAAAAATAATCATGGCAATGTGTGGTTTTAATGAAACTAAGCACCAGAAGCATGCAGATGATTCTGGCAATGAGATGTACAAATCATCTATCCAATAACTGCATATGATGCAATTGGAAAAAGTTTATACCTTAATAATTGACTATAGACGCTGGCATATTGACAGATAGTTGGATTTTTTTAAATCTTGGCTCACTAGAAGGTTGTACACTACAATCTTCTAAATTGATATGTGAGGGCTATCAATTTGAATAAAATAGTGGGAGAAATAATTAACTAAAGACATAATTGATATCATAAAAAAATTCAAATCAAATCAAAAGGGTTTTAACAAAATGCTGATTTTCTATTGTAGAATCAAATGACAAACAAATCAATATTGCGATCAGCCCTTAGGAAGGACAAACTTGACATGACAAATTTCCACGACTGGTTTTAGACTTTGAGAAGGGTTTTCAATGAAGAGTGCAAGCTCTACGTCCTTGACAAACCAGTGCCAGAAATACCTACTCCTGGTGTAAAGACCCGATCTTTATGATCAAATATTTACAAAATGTATCAAAATATAAATAATCTTTATTACAATCATGCTTGTACATCAGGGTGTGGAAGCTAAATAAAAATATACATAAGTCCTATCTAGTCTTCAATCCACAGAGGACATCTCTTGCATGTCTCTTCTACGACTTCTTCAAGCCACCTGCCCATGAATTTCCAAAAGGGAATGAAATCACACATGGACCCCATTGAAGGGAAAATAAAGGTCAGCAAAGCTGGTACTAAATCCAGTCATTGAGTTATTAAAACATAGGTACAAAACATGATTCAAGTATGATATGAATTCTAGGAGGGTATTATTTTGTGGACATAGTTTAGCTAAAAGAGAATAACATGTATCAATGGTTTCCATATATAGAGTTCAAGATGGTATTGACAAGATTAACAATTCTACAAAAATTGTCCAAGTTCAAGAGATCAAAATATTCAACATGATATTGACAATGTTAACAATTATACAAATTTCTCAAGTTCAAGATATCAAAATATTCATTATTATTTGCAACAAAATGATCAATTTAAATATTAGGATTAAGCATTGTCATATCATTTCTTATCAATGACTACAATGCCATGTGTTCAATCATCTATGAAAGAATGACACGATAGCCTGCTATTTTAACCAGTATACTAGGGGACCACTAATCCATTACAACCTGTGCATAGGGCGGCGAGATGTACCCAATCTCTAGGAGCCAAAGCTTTAAAGGGACCAAAGCCCAAAGGGACCAAAGTCCGGAGAGTCAAAACTCCAAGATCAATTCCACTACTATCATAATATTTATCAATGACAATGATACATTTGGTGTGGTGAACTTTCAATTGAAGGGAATGGCTTATAAAAGGGTATGTGATTGATCAACAAGAAATAGACATAGAATTCAAGAGGGAAGAAACATAACTCAATAATTAAATAGAGAATCTAGTACCTTAATTTATGCAAGGCTTCATAAATTACACAAATACCAAGAATGGCTCCAATAGCGAGAGATCTACAGAGTATGGTACAATTTGGTTATCATTTGGCTTGGAATAAATTAATCATTCAATCTTTTCTATTAGTATTTTCTTTCCCATCTAGGGTTATTAGAATTTCATTATTCTTGTGTTCTCTCTTTTGTTAGGGTTTCTAGTTAAATTAAGTCCATGATCATTTCACTAGCTCATTTATCTTCTACCATAGATAATCACTATGATATACATATTTGGGATAACTTCTATATCTATTTTTAGGGTTGAGATGTTCCAGGTTATCACATTATACTTATATCAAGCTATTTTGGTTATTAGTAGCATAACTATCATTTTGCCTCTTATGGAGTGTTATAGTGAATAATCACTTTGAGTTCATTAATATAGGAATAATCTTTAAACATGTGGTCACATATAATCAATACCCAATTTCATGATTCATTTAATCATATGTTATATATTTATTATGCAATACACTAGGGTATACCATATGCATATACATATTATGTACATGTTGTATCATGAAAATATGTCATATAAATTGGTTCCCTACCATTAGTAATATAATTAAATTCAATTTCCCATGATTTTTATTAAGTTTGAGGGTGTCGATCTTATATATAAATGTAGTGAGATACATTATCTGTGACAACCTGCCATCACACAGACGACGAGATGACATGTGAAAATGTGCAGAACTAGCATATTACCAAAAACACTGGTTAATTAAAACTGATTGTGGAAAGCATACATGAGAGAACTTTTGCATCCAGATCCTGTAGAGAAACATGTTATATAAACCTTCACAAGTCTTGTTATAGGTCCACAGCTTATCGGACTAGCTGTATTGTTAGCACCAGAGTTCATCACCTGTTTATACATACATAACGAGCCACGTATGGCCAGCGACAAGATATACAAAATTACAACAGCTAATCATCGTGAAACATCATCAAACACCTCCTAGGACCTGAGAGTACAGGGATGACTTCTAGGACGCTACTACAAAACTACCAAAACAACAACATGTCCATCTCTTGCCTTCTACTGCTCTTCTTGCTGCTCGGCCGCAACCTCACGACCACCACCACGTCTAGAGCGATCACCTAAAAGGGTGTAAACCAGTGGGGTGAGACATACAATCCCAGTGAGAAACATAACTCCCTGCTGAAATACAAAACCCCAAAAGGTTAAAGCAGATAACAACAGATAACTGATAAAGCATATAATAAGAGCAGCATACTGAGCAAGGCTATTATTACTATTAATCTTACCAAGATATCCGGGAGGCATATAACCAAGTATTTCTTTATGGAACATGATTGACAAGATAAGCTTTATAAGATCTTATCACAAGATATAAGGATCGTATACACAACTGCATAGTACAACTAGATCAGCTATATAAGCAAGGCCTCAACCAATGTTCTGTATTTTGCTCTAAGCAAGATATGCTATTCGGCTAGATTACATTTTATTATGCCCTGAGGAAGTGAGCCTTCCCTGGTCAAATCCAACCATTGGCTGCTAAGCCCAATCCGGTGCCATACAAGGTCTAAGGAGATCCAGACTCCATGACCTCACCTTCTTGTGGTTAGTACACGAATCATCAAGCAAGACCGCACTCTTATGCTTATAGGGCCTCATCCTCTGGGTCAGCTCCGCAAGCTACCGATATATACATCTGAGCCATGAACGCATCATGCTCATCATCACATATCCTGATCCATGGGTCTGTTCACCATGCTCCATATATCCTGAGTCTGCAACCACAGCTGCACTCAAATCCTCCTATTTTAGGCTAGGGGAAACGTCACATATTCAACAATATGTGCTCCAGATAATCCCGTAGGATAAACTTGTTTCACCATCACCAAATAATGAAGATGATGGATCTATGGCCAGGGCAAACTACATGATATGTTCATCTATAATTAATTAGTATATTTTAAGCCAATTGTTGAGGCAACCAAAGTATAACCATAGCCTTATAGAATTACATCACTATTTCCATCATCATACTGTCCCAGGACCTCAATCCCTCATTATATCAACCACTGCCTCTCAAGGCATCATAATCATGCATCAACATTCTGGGAACACATCCCTTATCTCATCATCAGAGGATAACACCTCAACCAGGCACTCCACCTTATATCAGGTCCTCAGACCTATCAACTTGTTGTCTCATCACTACATGGTGCTATTCAAGCACATACATCTCATAGCTCTTACCCGGATATGAATCCACATGAAATACCTGCATGGTTAGTATACACATCCATAGAGATAATTGAAGCCATCATGGATTAACAGAATTATCATGCTATCAAGTATAAAGCAACATCCATGAGTATTTTACACATAAGATGTAGAAATCATCGTTTTATTATCAATCATAAGCATATATCATGCCCCATACTTGTGATCATATACCTGTGTCACATTATCATGTGTAGCAACATCATATCCTTCCAAACTTCTTGGTTCACAACCTATCATCTTAACTCATTATCATATTAGCAGGATTCAAGGTGATTACATCATATCACTTGTATTATCATTATTAATAGAGAACTATCAACTATATACATTCTGGGTTATCAGAACCCTCACCAAATCTCCTACAACCCTCACTATAGGTACGGAGAGCAGCGCCAACCCTCACCAAAGGGTGTATCGGCTAGGGTTCCAAACCCTAAAGCACATGTGCCTTCAAAACGGGCAACAACACATCATCCTATCGTGCATCAGGGATCCTATCGTGCACTAGGGTTAGGGTTTCTATCGGACAACCCTCTCAACAAGAAGCATGTCGACCAAGAGCATGGCGCCCAAGATGCCCTATCATGCAACCATCACCCATCTCATTCAAAGGACCCTTATGTTGGCCAAGGCACTCTATCGTCTAAGAGCATGGTAACCACTAAGGCACCATATCAGCCAACTCACATAGGGTGTTTCGGGCAAACACAACCCCATGCTCAACACAAGGTTACCCATGTTCCTCATAAGGAAGAGGCTAGGATGTCACCCACCTATAACAAGCAATACCTTAAGAAGACCTATCGTCCAACTAGGTCAAACACCTCATATCGGCCACTGCTAAGGCACCTAACAAGGTTCCACCATGCACCCACCATATCGGGAACACACAAGACTACTTCATATCGACCAAGAGCTATCACAAGGTGTGTCATGCAAAGCACACATCAAGGTGTACCGCCCAAGCTCCAACTCCACAAAGGGTATTGGCCAAGCTCATCTAGGCATATCGGCCAAAGGTACAACCAAAGACAAGGTTATCGGGCAACACTACTCCAAGGTCATATCGTGAAAGGCACAACCCAACATGGTCATCTTCAACCTCAAGTACAAGGGCACCAAACCCTAATTGATCAAGAAGATCGGCTCACCTCTCAACAACCAAGAGAGAGGGGTTTTGCACAACCTCTATCACAAATCAGGCAACCACAGAGATCAACCTCAACTTAGGTCATCATCTATCCAAAAGCTCACCTATCAAATCCATGGTGAGAGGAGGGTGTTGTCCAAGCAACTAGAATATAGACTCACCTCTCAACTAAAATGAGAGAGGGGTATTACCTACATCACTAGAGCTCAAACTCACTCCTCTAGACCAAGGAGAGAAAGGGGTGTTGCTACCAAAGAAAACCCCAAACTATGGTTTGGCCAACTAGATACAAAGGCATATAAACATCAGCAACATCATGCTCACTATATCTATAAGATCAAAAACATGTACTAGAGCAATAAACATAACATGCAATGAGCGATCATCAACATATAGGAAATATGCAACATAAAGAAGGTAGTATAGCTAGGGTTAGAAGTTATGTAACCCGCCTTAAGAAAACTCTTCAAGCTCCAAATCTCCAAGCTTCTAGCTCCTAGCTCCTAGCTCCAAGCACACCACTTTCGACCACCTCAAGAAAAGGAGCAAGAACCATAACCACCATGGCCGAAGAGTAGGCAAGATGGAGAAGAAGATGCTAAGGAGAGAGGGAAGATGCTTACCTAAGAACAAGACCCACCTAGGGTTCGACCATCAAGCTAGAGGAAGAAGAGATCTCCACTAAGGGGAAAGGATCGTCCACCAAGCTCTCCAAGGAAGGTGTGTCGTGCACACAAGGAGGGGAGAGCAACAAAAGAGCTAAAGGGTTCCCAAGGAAGAGAAAGGCAAGGCATATATAGATGAGGGTCAAGGTTAAACCAAGGCAAGGTGTCACATTACCAAGGGACACTTGTCCACATGTTTTACCACCTTGCAAACCTCATGCACATGCCATGCCACCACTCAACCAAGGTTCGGCCACATGTCCAAGCTAGGGCGACACAACCAAAGCAAGAGGGTCAACAAGGTCAAAGGCCGACACACCACCACCACCACCTTGGACGACACACCCATGGGCGATACCCCATGGCCGACACAAGACATCCTTGCCTGATACAGGGCTCAACCAAGCAAGGCAAGGCCCAACAAGGGAAAATAAGGCCTAAAAGAGCTCAAGCAAGCCCAAGGCAACTCAAGGCACGAGCCCAAACCTTCCTCTGAACCCTAAAGGAAGCAAAGAGAGAGAAAGAAATCTCTCAAGGTGACAAACTTTCTCTCCAACCCTATCTTAGGTTATTTTGCAAGTAGCACCTCCAACTCTCAACAAAACACAAGCAAACCCTAATCACCACTAAAGGTGATTAGCAAGTAACCAAGCACAAGGTTTAGGCAAAACAAACAGGGTAAGCCCAAAACGAAGGTCAGGGTCCTTACATTATGTACCACATAATTCCATATTATCCCCTAATAGTGGGTATTAGTAATCTTATTTATTATGAAGGGGTCACAAATATACTCATGTGTCCTTACCTGGGTCCCAATTATGCATATGAACTTAATTCTAAACCTACAGTTTAGCTCGAACCATGATAATCTATGTGTAGTATTAAAATGTAACTCATGTTATATATAATCTTCCATTATTATTTGATTCATGACATTTAATGTTGTAATAAGACAACATGATCATTTTGAATCCATTATTTGACTTGTAGCATCACTAGTACAGATAACACCTTTACTGTCAGCTAAGTAAGACTTTTGTTGTCGATTTTGAAGCGACACCCAAGTGGGTGACACTGAAAGTAGACTCCTTCAGCATTGGTTACATAACTAACGACAAAAAGTCATTCCTGATTACAATTTAATCCAAAAGTGCCAATAGTTGGACCATAGGCGTCGGTTAATAGCAAACAACTGACACTATTAAGCATTCATTGTCAGTTTTTGGTAATTAACCGATGTTGATGTTTTGTTTTTTTTCTTGTTAGTTCCAGGCCTGCTGTCTAGCTGGTCAGCAGGATGCAGAACCTACAGTTCAGTTCTGAACTGCAGGTTTACAACACCCTTTGATTTCAGTCAACAACAGGCTACAAATTAACCAGAACTGAACTACAAGTTTACAACACCCTTTGATTTCAGCCAACAACAGGCCACAAATTAACCTGCAAATATTGACAAGATACAAATTATATATTTTATATGGATCATGTGATTCACACATATATGTATAATCAACACATTTAATTTTCAAATATGATTCATCACACACATGCATGTAGAAACTTGTAGTTCCATTTCATTCCTCCATTCATATTCACACACATTTAGCAACCACATGCAGTTCGATCCATTCATTTTTCTTTTGACATTCACACACATAGAAATATTTCATTCATTAATCCATCTTCACAAACACATGTATATAGATAAGACAATTCAAAAAAATTCATTCAGACATCCTCTTTCAAAGTTGAACATGTTATCAAAATACTAATTATGAAAAAGTTTAGAAAATAACATGACACAGTATCTAATTAAACAAGGGGGGCTTTTTGTACCCCTAAACATGTGCATATACGGGAAAGTAAATTTGTTGCTAGCTTGGACCTACTTTGTTGATGTTGCAGTGTCACAGAGCTCATCGTTGTTAGACGAATATGAACTGATGGTGATAGGGAAATGGGCGGTACCAATAGTAGGAATATAAGGGAAATTGGGTGTGCTCTCCTCATCGAATGAATCCAAATATGTGCTATCCCCTGTCGAGTACTCAAATTGGACCAGATGATCAGGCGTCTCATTGTTGATGTTGGTTATCCAAACCTTGATGGTATTATGGTCATCCGGTCGAACAAAAAGCTTGTCACTATGGCACAATAGCATCTATCCAACCCACTCGCACCAAATGGATGTGGATATAAGATCCCCGTCAACATCATACTTAACATCGATAACAATTTTTGAAGTTTTAAAATTTAGGGTCACTTCACTAGCCGTGTAGCTTCTTCCATTTAGATAACACTGATGTTTAGGTATAGTGAGTTGTCCTAATGAACAATCGTCTAGAATGATGTCCAACTGTTCTTCAACAGGGAATAATAACATTGGGTTAGAGGCCCAAGCCATTATGCCTACAACAATGTAAAATGTTGAGAAAAAGTAATATAAATGTAAGTACTAACAACATACAACAACATGGGTTATTTCATATTCATGACGGAGAAATAATTGATGATGATGATGATGATGATAATGATGTGATGATGAAGATGAGTATGATGATGAGGATGAGGACGATGATGATGATTGATGATGAGGATCATCATTGTCGTTGTCATCATCATCCTCAACATCATGGTCATCATCATCGTCATCATTGTCATCATCATCGTCGTTATGATGATGATAATGTGGAATGATGATGATGAGGATGATGATGACGATGATGATAACGACGATGATGATGAGGATGATGACGATAATGATGATAATGATGATGATGATCATGATCATGATCCTCATCATCATTATCATCACCATCCCCATCATCATTGTCATTATCATCATCATCATCATCCCACATCATCATCATTCACATGATGATGATGATGATGATGACTATAATGATGACAATGATGTGATGATCATGACGACGACGATGATGATCATCATCGTCAACGTCATCATCATCATCATCATCATCATCATCATCATCCTCATCATCATAATCATCATCCTCAACATCATTGTCATTATCATTGTCATCATCATACTCATCATCATGGGATGATGATGATGACGATGATGATGACGACGATGACGACAACGATGATGATGATAATGATGATGATGACGATGATTGTGATCCTCATCATCATCGTCATGATCCCCATCATCATTGTCATTATCATCATCATCATCATCATACTCATCATAATCATCCCACATCATCATCATTCACATGGTGATGATGAGGATGATGATGATAATGATGTGATGATGACGACGATGACAATGATGAACATCATCGTAATCGTCGTCATCATCATCATCATCATCATCCTCAACATCATCGTCATCATGATCATCGTCATCATCATCATCATCATCATCATCATCATCATCATCATCATCATCATCATCATCATCATCATCATCATCATCATCATCATCATCATCATCATCATCATCATCATCATCATCATCATCATCATCATCATCATCATCATCATCATCATCATCATCATCATCATCATCATCATCATCATCATCATCATCATCATCATCATCATCATCATCATCATCATCATCATCATCATCATGGGATGATGACGATGAGGATGATGATGACGATGATGATGACGACGACGATGATGAATATAATGACGATAGTGATGATGATGATGAGGAAGACAATGATCATGATCCTCCTCCTCCTCCTCCTCCTCATCATCATCATCATCGTCGTCATCGTCATCCCCATCATCATTGTCATTATCATCATTATCATCATCATCATCCTCATCATCATCATCCCACATCATCATCATCACATGATGATGATGATGAGGATGAATATGAGGATGATGATGATAATGATGACGACGTAATCACCATCCTCAACATCATCGTCATCATCATCATCATGGGATGATGACGATGAGGATGATGATGACGAGGATGATGACGACGACGATGATGAGGAGGATGATGACGATAGTGATGATGATGATTATGATGATGACAATGATCGTGATCCTCATCATCCTTGTCTCATCATCATCATCATCATCATCATCATCATTATCATCATCATCATTGTCATTATCATCATCGTCATCATCATTAGGGCTGGCAAAAATCGACCCGACTTGCTCGACCCAATCCGACTAAAGTGGGTTCGGATCTTGATTTTTTTCGACCCGACCCAAAAATGACCCGAACCCAAAACCCCAAAATTATTTACGGGTCGGGTCTAGGTTTGCAATTCTTGACCCGCAAAACCCGATCGACCTGAAATTATGTCTTAATATATGTGTATATATATTTCATATTTTAGCCATATAAAAGTTAAACACATTCAAACATAAAAATAATATAATTTACATAAGTCTTTGCTTGTAAAACACTAATTAACCAACAAATTCTACAACAATTTCGGGTCTATCGGGTTTTTTGGGTTTTTCAGGTTTGTATCTTTGGGTTTGTATTTTTGGGTTTTTTGGGTTTGCATATAACATGGTATTTTCGGGTCCACCGGATCCATCAGGTCAAACCCTCAAATAGTAATTTTGGGTTCAGGTCGAGGAAGTATGACCCGAAATTATTTTTGGGTCGGGTCTGGGTCGAGTGTATTTGATCTGACCCGAATTGACCCAAAATAGGACCCGCTCAACCCGGACCTGATTTCCACCCCTAATCATCTTCCTCATCATTATCATCCCACATCATCATCATCACATGATGATGATGAGGATGATGATGATAATGATGTGATGATGATGAAGACGATGATGATGATGATGATGACGACAATGATGAGGATGACGACGATAGTGATTATGATGATGATGATGACTATGATTGTGATCCTCAACATCATCGTCATCATCATCATCATCATCATCATCATCATCCTCATCGTTATCATCGTCATCCCCATCATCATTTTCATTATAATCATCGGCATCAACATCCTCATCATGATCATCCCACATCATCATCATCACATTGATGATGATGACGACGATGATGACAATGATTATGATGATAATGATGTGATGGTGATGATGACAACATCATTGTCATCATTATCGTCGTCGTCATCGTCATCATCATCATGATGTGGGATGATGATTATGAGGATGATGATGACGATGATTGATGATGAGGATGATGATGATGAGGATGATGATGAGGATGATGACGATGACGATCTTCATCATTGGCACCATCATCATCATCCTCAACATCATCGTGATCACAATTGTTGTCGTCGTCATCATTCTCATCCATCATCCCACCATCATCATCATCACATGATGATGACGACGATGATGATGATGCTGATGTTGATGATGAGGATGATGATGATGATCATTCCCATAATCATCATCATCATCATCATAATCATCATCATCATAATCATCATCATCATCATCCTCAACATCATCATCATCATCCTAAACATTCATCATATCCTAATCAATTAATTCAATTCATTCTTCCATTTTGTGTTTATTCATTCATTATTAAACCCTAATTCAATATTAATCGGCTACACAATGGTGGCATTATTAATCCTAAGTTCAAATCTTGTACTGATTTAGCCCTTCACCACACTGGTCGAACTGTAGGCTGTGGTGGCGGCGCCCGGAGGTGGAGGAGGTCGACCGGGCTGGAGGTGAAGGTGGTCAGCACTGGAGGTGCATGCGGTGGTCGGTGGCGGTGAGTGAAGCAGATGAAGGCTAGAAGAAGGCTCCTTGCTCTTCCTGGAGTAGGTGCTGGCAGCGGTAGGAGCAGGTAGTGGCACCGACGACTGGGTACAACAGCAGCAACAACAGCTCCGGTGTGAGCAGCTTCAAGCTCTTTGGGGCGGCGTGTGGAGGCGGCGAGAAGCTTCAAGCTCGTCATGGCCGTGTGTGGAAGCGGTGAGCAGCGAAGGGAGGCGGCATAAAAATCACAAGGCCTAGCTATGTCGGGAGAAGATCGGGAACTAAACAACGAAGGGGAAGAGTCTGGCTCACGCGGTGCTCATAAGTTAACTATCGACGTCGGTTATTCCTCTGAAACTGATGGTAAATAAGGCAATGAATTTTTGCCTCACGAAGTGTATTTAGTCATCCATTCTATAGTCAAAACTGATGACATATGAGGGTACGAAAAGTTTCACAGGGCTTGGCGCAGAACATGTGTCATAGGATTTTTCACAACCGACGCTGAATGTAAAAAATTTCGAGCCAATTTTTTTCCGCTGAAAAATTATACTTCACAGGTGATTTTGGACGTCGATTTGGTTTATTAACAACAGACGTTAAAGAAAAGCGATACCCATGTCTTTTGTAAATCAGTCGGTGTTCACATATAGGTGTCAGTTGAGTTTATACAACGACATCGTAGACTATGGTCGTCGGTTTTTTGTGACAACCGACGACATAAAATGTGACGTTATACATCATTTATGTACTAGTACATTACATGGATGTATGTATAAACTAATAGGATGCAAGTATGTCAATATGGTACAATCATGTGAACACATGTTGCAAGATAATACCTTACTTAACCAATTCTTGTATTCATTGTTACAATTTAATCTCATTAATTAGTTTTTCTTAAGGTCGTACTTATAGATCTATTATATTGATGTCGTGTTAAAATTTAGTTATCGTACCCTTAGTTACCAACATGATTTGTATCAATATTCTTATTATCTTGATTGCTATTAACCAAGGTACAAATTAACTATGAGGATAATTGGTAGATATAGATTACATTGGGTATCTCTTCTGATTGGTAACCTTGCTTGAGGTTCAATCCTTTCTCATCCTTATGCATCTTAGTGTGAAGACAGGAGGCTTCCCATGGTCCCATTACTTGAGACAATCCTACAGACCCGCAACGCCACTGCAGGTGCCCCGTAATGGAGCTGAAGCCATGATCATCTTCTATGTTTGATTGGATCCTCGGCTAGGGCACTGACTCAATCAGTAGGGCAATTGAGGCTTCTCTGTAGGATATCTGTTGTCGACGAGGTTGGTGCTATAGTTTCTGCTCTAGGCGGCATGATTTGCTGGTCTATAATAAGTCGTAGGTCGGATGTGCAAGCTGGCAACCTACAGATCCGTAGTATGATCTGTTGTAGAGATATCAACTGGGTTCAGGTTGGCAATGATGAGGAGCAGATCCTCAGATGTTGCCTAGGGTTGCCGATGGCACAACGAGGGGGAAGAGTCAGAAGTCTGATCATGATAGGTGGCGCCTTATTTTTGGAGTCTGAGACAGTAGCTAGGGCATCAGAGGGAGGCTGACAAGGCCATATAGGCGGCGCCTAGGTTGTTGCAGTTTGGAAACGTACCCTGGTGTATCCCGGAGCTCGCCGATGGACCTGAGATGTACTGGAGGAGAGGATGGGGAAAGTCAGATCGGAGGAGGCTAAAGGCATAGGCGCCAGTGGCGAGGCTATCTTAGTGGCAGCGTTACATCGAGGCACATTGCAGGTTGCCAAGGTGATGTCGTAGTGACTACGATGAAGCTTTGTAGAGTTGGAAGAGAGGGCAGCTAGGCAACATGGATGTAGGGTGCCCAACCATCATTGACCTCTTGGCTTGGTCAGACAAAGCCCATGCCGCTACTGTTTTGACCCGCGACTACGGGAGGGGTGTGGCTTTGGTTTCGCTCGATGTCGTAGTAGGTGGGTGACTATTGTAGGTGGTTGGCAGTCAAGTCCAGGCATGGAGAGGAAGAAGCCTCGGCGGTGGTGTTCTTTGTAGATGGTGGTGGAGCCAGTTCCAAGGATAGTGAAGGAGGTCGGCGATGCCAGGTCTGAGTTGCAGACCGCCTGTTGGTGTCCAGATGAAGGAGGCGATGGCGACAATGTGTGGTTATGAGCAAGAGAGGGCGTCGTTCTAGTTTTCTTCTGGTCACGCGCCCTGTATAGCTAGGTTTTGAGTCAAATGAAGAGAGGCGTCCTGGGGGGTGGAGACGAAGCTTTCCTATAATGTAAGAGTTACATGGGAAATAATTTAGCCAATTAAAGTAGGAATTGCTTCCTTTTTTGCTAATTAGTTTATTATTTGATAACTTCTAAATGGAAACTCCAATTTTATTAAGATTTTGACCAAGCATTAAACTCTTATTAATCCACCTTTAAGCAAGCATTAACACCCTTATTTATATATTTGACCATGCTAACTTAAATATATCTCATATGCCCATATCTATTTCTTTTAGTATGATTAATGTCCCTTTTTTAGATTCCACAACCATGAATTCTCCAATATAGAGTATTTGAACTAGGTAAGGTCCATTCGATATATTTGTACTCAAATATTTTCAATTTCCATTAGTGATTCCAAAATGATTCACAAAAATAAAGCAAGGGAATAGTTTGTAGATGTTTCTCAGTTGTGGAGAATGAACTCATTCAAACACAAGAATCACAAAAGGAAGAAATAATAGGTATCAAGTGACAAGGAAATTTGATCTAAGTAATGAGATAAGTCTTAGGATGAAGGAACAAGTTTAGATTATGGAATATGACGAAGTATAGCTCAATAAAAAAATTCGGTATCAAAATTTGGTATGTTAAACCTGGTGCGCCTAGGGCACAAGGGGGTGCTTACTGGAAGCATTCCAATGATGTCTTGGACACCAAGTACCTTATGCTAAGTTGTATGAACTATGAATTGCATGAGCAGTGTGAGGACATGGGGATTCTTGAGATGGTAACACATCTGAAGAAAGTGAACCATAATCTCACAAAGAAAGAAAGGGACGATGTCATAAAGGCACTCTTTGAGTGTAAGTTGACAGAGGGAAACTCAATAGAAGAACATGTGCTCAATATGATTGTATATGTGTATCATCTTGAAGAATTGGGATTCTCTTTGAGACAAAAGTTGGTCACAGGTATAATTATAAAATCATTGCCAGGATCATATAGCCACTTTAGTGCATGTTATCATGTGAATAATATGGCCAGGCCGATGTCAGATTTGCTTGGTATGTCGATTTATGTCGAAGCAAGGATGAAGAAGGAAAAATCCATGATGTTGATCAACAGAGTTGAGTCCAAGGATCAAAGAAAGTTTGTGAAGAGCTCTGAGGCCAAGCCTAAATCTAGATCTCCAACACTCAAGATAAGGAGAAAGAAAAGTATAAGAGGAACTCATACTTTGTACTTGAAGGCATTTGAGAAGAAGAAGATGGGGATGGTGATCTCCACTTCAGGTATATACGTTATAGATATAAAATTATCTACTTTTTCATCATGGGTACTAGATACTCGATGTGAATCTCACATATGTTTGAATATGCAGGATCTGAAAAGAAGTAGGCCTTTAGGAAAAGGTAAGGTGGAACTATGAGTTGCAAATGGCATAAGAGTTGCGGCCAATGCACTTGGAACCGATAGTTTAACTCTGCCCACAGGGCTTGTAATAGAGTTAATGAAATGCCATAATGTACCTTCTATAAATAGAAACGTCATTTCTGTATCTTGTATGGACAAGTATGCATTTGAATTCCATATTAAAAATGGTCGATGATCTATTTCTAAAGATGGGATCTTTAATGGCAGTGCCCCAATGTCTTATGGTCTCTATTTGCTAGATCTAAAGACATATGTTTATAACGTAAATACCAAAAGACCAAAATTCAACAACTCAAATAAAAATACCTTTGGCATTGTTGTCTAGGGCACATAAATGAGAATCGCATATCTGGACTCTATAAAGATGGTTATCTAGATTCTTTTGATTTTGAATCAATAGAGACATGTGAATCTTGTTTGTTGGGCAAGATGGCTAAGACCCCTTTCACAGGTAGCAATGAGAGGGCTAGTGATCTATTAGGACTCATACATACTGATGTATGGGGACCTTCTAGAACAACTGCTAGAGGTGGGTATCAGTACTTCATTACCTTCAATGATGACTTTATTAGGTACATTTCTATTTACCCGATGAAACATAAGTCAGAAACCCTTAACAAGTTCAAGGAGTTTATGAATGAAGTATAGAACCAACTTGGCAAAAGCATTAAGGCACTTCATTTCGATCAAGGTGGACAATACTTAATCCAAGAGTTTCAGGACCTTCTTAAAGCCCATGGGATTGTATCTCATTGGACTCCACCTAGAACACCTCAACATAATAGTGTACCAGAAAGAAGGAATCGCACGTTACTAGACATGGTGCAATCAATGATGAGTTTAGTTGAACTTCTGACTACCTTGTGGGGTTCTGCTCTTCAAACCGCTGCATTTACACTAAATTGAGTACCATCTAAGTTGGTTGAAAAGACTCCATATAAGATATGGATTGGGAATCCCAACATGTCTTTTATGAAGATATAGGGATGTGAAGCTTATGTAAGGAAAATGTTTCCTGAAAAGCTTGGCCAGATATATGATAAATGTTATTTTATTGGATACTCTATGGAGACTAAAGGATATTACTTTTATCCCCTATCTAAAAGCAAAGTGTTTGTTTCTAGAGATGTTGTATTCCTAGAGATGAATTTTATTTCCAAAGCAATCAGTGGGAGGAAAGTGGAACTTGAAGAGGTTCAAGACCAACAAGAGAACATTGAATCGATAGATGTACAAGAGGAACAAAGAGGATCACAAAGTATTGTGGAATCTCAAATTCCTCTAGTGACACAAGAACCTCATAGATCTAATAGGACACACCTTGAACCTGAGATATTTGAATATCTTATGACTCAAGAAGGTAGTGAATTGGTCATAGATGATGAGCCAATAATGTATCTAGATGTTATTGAGGGACCATAGTTTGAGAAGTGGCTTGAAGCCATGAGATCTTAGATGGAATCCATGTATACCAACAAAGTATGGACCTTAGTGGGTCCACCTGAAGGGGTAAAACCCATAGGGTGCAAGTGTGTCTTCAAGAAAAGACCAAAATGGATGGTAAAGTTCAAACCTATAAGGAGAGATTGGTTTCAAAGGATTTCAGACAAGTTCAAGGTGTTGACCATGACAAAACCTTTTCACCGGTGGTCATGCTTAAGTTCATCGGGATCATACTTGCTATTGCATCTTATCATGACTATGAGATTTGGCAGATGAATGTTAAAACTGCATTCCTTAATAGGAATCTTCTTAAGGATGTGTACATGACACAACATGAGGGTTTTATAAATCCAAAGGATGCAAATAAAGTATGTAAGCTATAAAGGTTAATCTATGGATTGAAGCAAGCATCTCAGATCGAGAATCTTCATTTTGATGATACAGTCAAAGAGTTTGTCTTTATTAAAATGAAGATGAACCTTGTGTGTAGAAGAAGGTCAGTGGGAGCATAGTGACATTCTTCATATTGTATGTAGATGACATGCTATTGATGGGGAATGACATCCCTACTTAACAAAGGGTAAAGACATGGCTTGAAAATATGTTTTATATGAAAGACTTGTAAGAAGCATCCTACATCTTAAGGATTAAGATCAATAGAGAAAGATCTTTAAAGGCTTCTTGGACTAAGTCAAAGCACATACATTAAAAAAGTGTTGAAGCAGTTTAGCATGGAGAGATCGAAGAGAGGAAACCTATCCATGCTTCATATATTTACCATCTCTAAACCTCAAATTCCTAGTTCTTGTGAAGAAATGGAATGCATGAGTTTCATTCCATATGCCTCAACAATTAGATCAATCATGTACGAAATATTATATACCTATCCCGCCGTCTCGTATGCCTTGAGCATGATGAGCAAATATCACTCAGATCCAGGTGATGCTCACTAGATAGTTGTAAAGAACATCCTCAAGTACTTGACAAGGACTAAGGATCAATTCTTGATTTACACTGGAGAGGAAGAGTTGGTGGTAAAGGGTTACACCGATGCAACCTTCCAGACTGATAAAGATGATTACAAATCACAATCAGGATTTGTGTTTTGATTAAATAAGGGAGTTGTAAGCGAGAAGATCTCCAAGCAAGAGACAGTTGTCGATTTTAGAATAGAGGCTGAGTATATTGTTGCATTGAATGAAGCAAAGGAGGTTGTATGGATCAAGAATTTCATTTATGAACTTGGGGTTGTTCTAAGCACCAACAACGCAATTGAGTTATATTGTCACAATAATGGATCTATTGCATAAGCCAAGGAACCCATATTACATCAATGCTCAAAGCATATACAAAGACGGTTCCATCTCATACAAGAGATTACACAATGAGGATATGTAAATATTTGCATAGTACCAACTGAGAACAATGTTGTTGATCTCCTGACAAAGGTGCTTTCACAACAAAAGCATGATCGACATGTTAGATCACTTGGAATACGATTCGTAGGTGATTGGCTCTAAGTGCAAGTGGGAGTCTGTTGGTATGTATGCCTATAGAGCCAATCATATGATGATTGTAATGGCATAATATATAAATTATTTGATTAATAAATAAAGGCAAGCTTCCAATTTATTCTATTTAAGTCAATTATGAGGTAATTATGTAACATTATAAATGTCTAGAGAATGACATTATTAAATGACGTATGTCTTCAAGTACGTGACTTGAATAATGATATCATACATATGTTAAGAGTATATTCATTCTCATTATGTCCCTGATTGGTTGTTATTGTGGAAGGTAGATAGAGAACAGTAACACATAAGATCAAAGTGTGAGTTGGTTGATGAAAGATTCTTACTAGTCATGATATGGCCATATCAAACCAAGCACATAGATACATGATAGAGAACAGTATATTGGACGGACTCAACGTGAGACTGGAACATGGAAGCCATTGCCATGGTAGTCATAGTCAACTTTCATAGTGTTGGTGGTGATTGTGGTTCTTAGACCTGAAGTCACTACACTCATCACATGTCGTTTGGTATGCATGACATCATCAAATATAATCATGAATAAGGGTTATTATAAAGGTGAAGATTGTGTGATTGTGACTCATGAGGACTTACTATGAGTGATGAAGATGAGATTTGTCCCTCCTACAGTAGTATGATATACAATACATCTTGATTAGAGACACTAAGAAATGCATGGCCGTGCACATGTAAGTCAATATGTGATGTTGAGCTTACATATATCTCAGACAGTCTACTTTGGTTCAAAGAACAAGGTTGAATGTTGAAGAGGATGACTACTCCGTGCCTCCAATTCAATTTGGATATTAGTGGAAAAGGAAGTATACAAACACTACAACACCATACACAAATTACAGGTTGAAGTTGTTCTCCAACTTTCCATTTACTTGGGTAGCATTGATGTGAGACTAGGTACCTCTCATTGCTTGTGATGCTATAAGTTGTTATGGACATTCACTTCCAACGTAATATGGGACCTATAGGGTCACACACATAGGTCTTGAACTAGAAGAGGTATGATCTTGAATGATAATTGGATTGATTGTTGAAGTCTTTAGGTATTCAATTCAAGCAACAAATTAGTTGACTAATCTTTCCACCAATCAGCTCATGTGATGAGACGACCGTTTGGAGTGTCAAGTTGATTAGAATTTGAATTGGTTGAGTTCTATATGATTTAGGGTACCAACCGATCAGCTCAGTGGGTGAACTTATTAGCTCAGGTTGAGTGATATGACTGGTTCACTTAGTGGACCGACTAACTCAGTCATGCCATCCAAAGGTTATGGTGTCTTTCCCCAATTCATGAGAAAAGTTGATCATTTCACTTGATGAATTTGATCTGTGTAAGGAATTGATGTTTAGCATGAATTGGAAATGAATTACCAAGTTCATAAGTGATTGGTGAAATAGATGAAATGGCTGATTCGTAGGGTGAATTGATCAACTCATGTGTGAATCAACCAATTTAGTTGTCAACCGACCAGTTTGGCACTCACAGGTGTGCAAAAATTCAAGATCTTCTAGTCCTTTCCATTCCCACACAGACTGGGAACCCTGACCCTAACCCCGCCTATATATAGAGGGGCACTGGGGGCTTCCAAAAATACAACTCAATTACTTCTGCCAATTGTTGTATTCTTCAGTTGTGGTAATCAATAGAGAGCCTGAGCAAATCCTACCCGCTAAAGGGAGTGATAGCAAGGGAGAAATAATTGTCAGAGAGCATGTTGGTGACTCGTACACCAAAGGGAGACACAACTCCTTCTTGTCTGTTTTAGGAGGATGACAAGAGTTCTAGGAGGTCCACATGGTCTTCCTCATAGGCATGGAGGTTGTTGTCTGCCACTAGGAGGACAACGTCAACTTGTTGTCTGTGCTATAGACCAAGATGCACAATAGTTAGATGAGTCTCAATGCAACTAGAAGATAGTTGTACATCTACAATGACGAGGAGTTGTCGTTGGACTTGCTGGACCAGGTATATCCTCGAATCATCATTTCCATGATATAGCTATTGACGCAATCTGTTGATTTATAGGGAATATGGTAGTAAAA